>QXTE01000022.1:6152985-6752985 GCA_003942145.1 Platysternon megacephalum | reverse complement strand
CCCTGGATGGTTCAGCTGCCCTTGCTCGAGGCATTTCTCTAGGGTTAGATTTGTTTCTCTCAGCAATCTCGTCCATAAACTGGAAACCCATGTCCTACAAATGATCCTGTCTCTGCTTATGGAACTTTTAATGTTTCCAAGTTACATGTGGAGCCCACAATTCTCAGCTCTGTAATGTAAGTATCTATTTCTTCTTCTGCATCTTGGTTTTGGGTAAAAAAAACAGTATCTCTCTACAATTTCATTATGTTGGGGTCACAGTACTCATCCGACACCTTTATCAGCACTTCCTGTGTTTGGGGTATTATTTCAGGTAACAGTGTCTCACTCACTTTTTGTCCTCCTCCCCTCCCCCCCATGAGATAGTTTTTAAAATATTTTTTTTTATTTTTACCTTAATTTTCTCATCTTTATCCCCATAGCCAGCTAAATATATAACTCAATTCTTGTTTCCACTGCTCCTGTGCTTGCATATTTTTTTTTTTTGTCTGGGAATCAAGCTTTTCTGGTGGCTTGAGTCCCTCCGTGTTGCTTGATTGCTCTATTTCTAGCTACTGCTTTATTTTCATTTCGCTCATACTCTCTTCCTCGCTGTGCATCTCTGTATGCTGACTCTCGCCACCGCATTTCCTGAACCTTATCTTGGGAGAGGACTCCACATTTCTAAAATTAAATGGGCTCCTTATTAAGAGAACTATTTACAGAGGTTCTATGCTTGCAGCTAGCATTCCAGCCATGTGCAAAGAGACTGACTTCCTGGAAACTCCTCAAAACTCTTCCTTCCTGAAACCTGTGCTTCTTTCTCCAAGCTCTATGCAGGTTGCTACATCAATGTGCAAGGTGTAGAGCAGTGAGAGGTGGGAAGGACAGGCACACTGGCTGCCTATCCCACCGCCATGCTCCAATCACTAGAAGCACCCAACACAATCATCACATGCAGCCCAACACCCAGACTTCAAGGGGCCTTATTGACAGAGAGAGTTGGGGGGGAATCAGTTGAAGATGCCTGGGTCAGCTGTTGTGATGACTTGGAGTAGCTGAGGGGAATCTGGTTGAGCTGGTTAGGGAATGAGGAAGGCTTGTTCCTCACCTTGTACTGCTGTTGGTTTAATTACCTACCACCACCACCGCCTCCTCCTCCTTTACCCGGCTGTTCCTTCCTGGTGGTATCCATCAGGAAGAGTGGTGTGACAAGAGGAGAGTCCGCTTAGCTGCCTGCTCATCAGGTGCCACAGCAGACCAGTGGTAGGATGAGCAACTGCAGGCATACGCCTACTGCTTGCCCATAGGTTAGCTGATTATGTGATAATTCTGCTGCGATGCAGGGCAGGCAGACAGGGGCCTGCAGGGAGAATCATTTATCCATGCATCTCATGGGATCAAATAAACTGACTAGCCTGTGTTTCATTTCTCAGCTTGGGGGGAAAAGCAGAATTAATTAAAAGTGAACTTGTTTTTAAAATCCCTTCTGATTCAAGAATCTCAGATATCACTTGTTACACCAGGATGGATTTTTCCCCAAATATTATTTTTAACTAGACTTGACTGCTTCCCTGTGTCCCCAGTATGCATATACAAGCTCCGTGGCTTCAGCCTACCACCTCTTTGAAGAACAAATGTTGCCTTGGCACTGCACCAGACTCATCAGTTGAATATCTGTATCCCAGGGAATAAAGAGAGTGAGCTCTGCCTGCCTCCATTGTCACCACAGTTGATGTAACAATCTGCATTGCTTGCAATCTGCCATTACCTTCCTCGGCTAATTACATTTTCAAAAGGGCTGAGTATTGCCACAGTCTCCCCATAGCAGACCCAGTGTACCCAAGGAGTTCAGGAGAGCCTGCTCACCTGCTTCTGACATCTGGCTTGATTTTACCTGCTAATTCACTATAGCTGCACTACTTATATGAAGTATTATTATTATTAACGATGTCTTAAGTATCAACAATGCGCTTGGTCTTATGCAACACAGGAAGCAGAGCTGGTTCCTGCTCTGATGGGTTCATAATTTGAAAAAAATTGCTGAGAAGATAGAACACTGTGGGACTCACAGAAATGGGAGTTGGAAATGAGCTGGAGATATTTTGGTTTGCTTGGCTTTTATGTTTTGACTGTTAGCTTACTTCCAGTGATGAGCTGCAGAGACTTATCGTGAAGTCTGTGATCCCCCTGTAAAAGAGATGGCCTTTGGGGTCTCTCTCAATTTTTTTTAATGAAAACTAAAGGTTAGATTTTCAAAAGCATCTAATTGAATTAGGCACTTAAGTCCCATTGAATTTAAATCGGACTTTGGCACCACAAGTACTCCTGTTCTTTTAACTCACTTAGGCACTTTTGAAAATCCCACCCTAAGTCTCTAGTACCCCCTCTCTTTTATTTTCCCTCAAAATTGCATCATTTTTTTCATTTTTCCATGGCTAACCCATATGTTAATTGCCAAGACTGAAAGGAGTATGCAGCTCAGCTCCAGTGCAACAGGAGGCAGCTATGGCAGCGTAAAGGAATACGCAAACAGTTTTAAAATAAAACAGGTTAGTAAAGTTTGATGTGTGACCCAAATCCTCCCACTAGTCCTGCTTAAGATGCTTAGATTGCTCCAGTGCATATTGGTGTGATAATTAAGGAGAGAAAATTAATTATATATCAGGGAGGGAGGGAGACAGGAAAAAAAATGTTTCACAAGAACCCCCAAAACATTACATCCTGTTTCAGTTGTTAAAATTATCAGCTATCTCCATTATTGCCAGGACTGCAACAACTGCTAACTGGGGGATCTCCTTCTTGTAGGTGCACATGGGGACGTGTACCGGTAGCTTGGAGAAACTCTAACACTGACAACTGCTCTAGAATGCAAGAGATGGGGGCAAGCTGCTTCTACACGGAGTTGAGAGAGCTATCACCACTGAAGCCTGCCTCTCGCCTCACCAGCGTATGCTTGCCTAGTCCTGGCCCTGCCTGATGACCATTAAAATGGTACTTTGAATGAGCCTGAAATTTGTAAGCCGGTGGAAACCACTTTGACTAGCCTGTTTTCCTCCCCCTTCCCTCACACTATCTTCTTTACACATGTCCTCATCTTACATGTCCCACAAAAGCCTCCATTTCTACATATAACCCCTATATTTGTAGGAGTAAGGTAGCTGAGTATTTAAGTAAGAACTATTTTAAATAACCTTCCTCAATTAAATTCCTTACAAATTCCCAGCTATTTGTACCACTTCCCAGTATACTACAGACAGCTTTACCCTTAATACTAAAATATAAATAGTGGACTATATTTTGCCATCTAATTTTAAAGAGAATTCCCCAAAGGTTGGTCAGTGGTCTTGGTATACATTTAATATATATATATATTTATGTTTTTTCAACAATGTATGTATTATGGAAATGATACAATGGTAGGGTTAACATTTTACCTAAAATCTGAGCCTAGTCGTTTTCCATTTTCTGGCTCTCCAGGATCTGGACACAAATTGGATGCTTGTTTAATACCTCCTTCATTTACTGTAAAAGAAAAGAAAACAACACACTTTTAGGAAACCGAGAAATATGATGTTTTGGACAATTAATAGTTTGAAAAACTTACTTTAGCTACAATGTTGCTACTTCAAAAACACCAAACAGTTACTAGATTTGGGGGTAGATCACAATCTCCAGTTTCAATACATTTATTTTCTTTCAATGATAAGTGCGACTTTTAAAGTATGTTTTATATTTGTATACAGCAAATTCTAGAAGTCTTATGATAAATAGAAAAAGTACCAAATAGCTCTGTTTATTTGCTCATCATCTTATTGAATCCATATACATATTACTTTTATTTCTTTACAAAAAATAATATTTAAAGTTAATGAACTCTTCACTAACATTTACTGGAACTTGTGGGAAATTTTCCTCTGACCATAGTTCAGTAATGTCGCTCTTGCCTTCTCCCCTAGTGTCTGACCTGCTTGCCTTGTGTCAATGACAAAACTTCAGTGGAGTTGGGTCAGATAGGCCTTAATTACTGGTGTGAATCCAAATATCCCAGAATTTGGAGGCATGGGGGAAGCTTCAAGATCTGAACCAAGTTTGACTTTCACAAATTTCTTAAAATGAACCAAACCAAATCCTCAGAGCTGGATATTCCCAAACCATGGGGGTTTGAAATCTTTATGTGGATTTTAACTTTTTATCTTGGATTCATCTCTTCTTATAAAAAAAGATTAAGAACTGATCCGGTGCCTTTTACACACACAACCTTTTATTTTAGTGGAAGCTATGCACATATGAAGAGTCTAGTATTGATACCCAAATTAGTGTATTTTTTCAACAGTTTGCATGGTCTAGTTTTGTCATATTTTACATACCGTGTTTGTCCTACTATAAAAAAAATGAAACATTTATAGTTTGCAAGAGTTTCAATTCCAAAAAATACTTCTAGCACAGTTTAGTTCTGTTTGTCCTAGTTGTGCACTGAATTAAGAGTTGATGATCAGGAAATAAATCCATATCACAGGAGGCTGGTCAGCTGCTACCTGAGGAATGTTTAGGCTTAAGATGAAACTATTTTTAATGTTTTCAAAACTAAGTGATGTGAAGCCAATGCATTTATGTTAAGGGGAAAAGATATTTAACCTGCCTTTGTTTCTGACGAGTTAAGTCAATGGGCTTTGGCATAGCAGGGTGACAGCTTTCAACATAACAATATAACTCTTTTGGGAGAAAGGGCTTGTATATAATTAAGCTAATCAGAAATGACTTATTCACACAATTTTTTAAAATTGATTTTATGAGAGACAGAGGGAGAGAGAGAGAGAGAACACACTTGTTTCTAATTAATTACATGTCTAAACTGTCAGAGTCCACCTCTGCAGGAATAACAGTTTGACACAGGCCGACACTAAGGTACCCTGAAATAGGGTACTACCCACCTATCTTTTCCCATGGCCCCATGTGAGGAATTGCCATAGGAGTGTTTGAGGGACTCTCCCTTGCCTTGAACATGGGATACTTATACTCACAAAATGTGGTAAAATTAACTCAATAGTGATGGGTGAGGTCAGGACCATACAACGAAGGTGAAAGGATGGGAAGCAAGTGATCATTATTTACTTTTTCTTCAGTAGTTGGGGGCCTTTTCAACCAATGGACCCTCACCTCAGCCTTTGCTGGCCGTGGCTATACTATATAGTCTCTCTGTCCTGAAAGAGCTACAGCATGGATGGTATGATATTGGCAGCAAGCAAAGGTAAGTGCCTGTTCATCCACATTGGAATACACAGGGCTAGCTGGATTTCCACTTTTGTGACTGGAAAGGAGTTTTCCATTAGCAGCACATTAGCTGAAGAGTCAGAAGTTTTTCTCACTTTACTCTGAGAAACGTAATGAGGCTCGTGGGTAGGTTGAAAGTGTGTCACCCAGAGAAAGCAAATTTCTTGCTACCATTGAAGGATCCATGTGTTTGGCAGTTATGGTTCTGCCATCGATTGGAGTCCATATGGACAGTCCAGGAAGAACTTGTTATTTAGAACTTTAGATGGGAATCCATGTTGGAGTACTTTGTGTGTCTTGTATGGTCCCAAAGTCCAAGGCAGGGCCTGGGAATTAAAGAGGCAGTTAGTGGCTAGTCCACATAGAATTGAACATTACCACTGTGCACAGGCAGAGGAATTCTTAGGTGACACTGACTCTCTACTTAGGAGGAATTCTAACATGAGATTATGTTTGTGGGTGGGGTAGGAGTGGCCTTCAGTTAAGATTTTGTGTGGTTAAAAGTTTATTAAAATTGTGGCCAGAAGCTTTTATTGGCACTGGCCCCAGGCAATAGTTCTCAGGAAATAACCGACATGACATCCCAGAATTTGATTGGATTATACAATATTTAGGGGACTTTTAACATTATTGTACTATATGCATATGTAGATACAAGAATTTATTTTACTATGACTAAATGAACAGGACAAAAATCCAGCTTTAAACAGGACTTCCTATTTTATTGCATTTCATCTTTCAGTATCTGAAATAGAATATTTTATTCTTGTACTCTGCGTAATTCTCAAAAATGGTAATACTGTGGAAGTTTATGTGAAAAGAGCAGATTCTGTACTCATTTAACAGCATGAAAACAATTGGATTCTACACATTTCAGCTAAAATAACAAGCCTGAGAAAGTGTGTGCTGCTTTATGCCATCATCCCTAAACTGTTGCATTCTTAATGAAATACAATGAAATAGAACTTAACATGATACGTGGGTGTATTTTATATTCATTCAGAAAATTCTGAAAGACTGTACTGAGGGAAAAATATCAATCCAACAATTAAAATGACACACACACACACACACACACTCTACATTTAGAACTTCAGAACAAAAAAAAAAGTTATAGTTAGAATTCATTAAACTGACAACTCTAATTTTGGCCCCAACACAGCAAAGTGTTTTAAGCACATGCTTAAATCCCATCCCTATTCATGTTCATCCCTAAACATGCTTGGCCAAACATGGAGGGTCTACTGAGTTTGGAGTCTTTGTACTATTGGTATAGAATGCGACCACACATAAAACTTGACATTTTTGTTTATAAAAATATAACTACTTTACAGTTTCCCACTTTTCCCATTATCCCACACAGTCCTGTGACAACGGTTAATGGTCATTTTATTGTAAACCATGGCGTATCATGAATGAGGCATTCCTTCATGGTCTGAGCATGGGACTGGGAGACAGATATTGCTGAACTGTAATTCAGACTCTCACACCAATCCCCTTATGACTTTGGGCCTTAGTCTTACCATTTTTAGAGTGAGGATGATGCTTATATATATCACAAGGGTATATACGATTAATAATGGCCTCGCTCATGCAAACACTCATGCACATGCTTAATGTCTTCTCACATGAGGAATCCTAATGGTTTCAGGTGCCTTAAGGTAAGCATTGAATGAGTGTTTGCAGGTTCAGGGGTTAAAATTGTAAAATTCTTTGTAGGTGAAAAACACCATATACATGTTTTCTATTTTGTTGTGTTTATGGTGTGTATTCAGCAGAAGTAAGACAGAGAGAACAAACATGAAAACTGTCTCAGGACAATAGTTTCCTGAGGCTTAGATAATCCAAGACAGTAATTTAAGGTAGCCATTTATTGATATTATTACAAATAACAGATATATACATAATCTTCTCTGTTGAACCGTTAGACAGTAGAGGGACAGTCATTCATTTTAAAAGACTCTGTTCTTTCATTGTTCTGCATACAGTGCTCCCATTGAGGTCCCATTGAGAATTCTCTCCAACAATCATTGGCACAATGTATTTTTATTGAAATACTGTCTTTTTATACATTTACAAAACAGCCTAAATGAACACAGAATTAAACAGAACGATAAAATTGAACATCTCTTCTAAAAAACTTTGAATCTGTCTGACCGAGTTTTAAATCAACCAAAATGTTTATCAATTGTTTGTAGAGGCTAGCTGCTTATTTGTGTTGTCCATCTCTGACTCCCTGCCAAACCACAATACTATATACTTCAATTTTATATGGAATATCCACAAAATATCAGCTATGTAAAACTTCACTGATATAAAGATTTGGCACTAAACACACTATCATAGGTTGAAGTTGCTAGCCACTAATGCATTAAAAGCTACATCTAGAGATCTTAAAGTTGGTCTTGAAATAAATGTGATCAAGTAATATATGGCAAAGCTAATAAATTAGTGGAAATGGAATAAATATGGAAAATTTGTATTTGGTCTAATAAGAAATGGTTGTGATGATATAAATCATTCTATTATCAATCTCTATTGTTTACATATATTTTACAATTTTATATATTTTCAAATAGGCTTGTCTCTATTTTACTATATTTCATGTCTTACAACCACCCTACTCTCCCGTGAGCCAACAGTGTGAAAATAACATGGATTTTTTTTTTTTTAAAGCATCTTAACACATTTTTGAGATACAAAAGAAAATGCTTCCAGAGTTGTTTAGGTGATACTCTTTACAGATAAATCAAATCTGGCAATATTGTAAACTGCTATGATAAACTGAATTGAAGTGTGGCTTATTTTATTACTTTTACTTCATAAAAGCTATAGGGGCTTGCCACTTTAGGAGACCTTTATCTAAAAATGCATAACTCGCATGCTGACAATTTAAAACCTACAAGCTGAAATTCCATTGAAATGCATTTTCTTTGGGAAAGTCACTGTCATGATAAATCCTGGAAACTGACCTCAAGACTGATATCTCAGGCAAATATTATCAGTGCAAATATATCCTGCCTAGGGTGCATGCAAAAGCACGCAAATTCAATAAGTTTTTTCCCCTCGCCATGAATAATAATGAAAAGTGGACACATGGTTTGCATTTAGCCCATATTTATTTAACCAATTATTTAAATATTTTAAATGTGGTTCTACTCTGTAAAAATTGCGTCTTCTTTCTCGACAGATCTTCTCCTTGATATATTCAGAGGCATATCTGCTTACCCTAGTTATTTGAAATAAGTTCTTACTACTTTCAATCTTGTTAGCCTTGTAGATTCAACACAGCTAACATGAAGTGAGCTGGATTTTACTCCTCCTGTGCATCATCAAGGGCTTGATACTGCAAGGTGCTGAGCATGCTCGACCTATTTGCTAGGACAGTTTACCAAGTTCTAATCTGAGCTGAGCCATCTGAAGGCAAAGAGACTGTTGGAATGACACTGATAATATCATTTGAAGAAAATATGTTGTTGAACAGTTGTAACTGAGGGTGTACTCCAGGTTGAGTTTTGCAAGATTGGTAGTTAAGGGAAAGAGAGGATGTTTTTATTTGCATACTCATCAAATTCGATTTGAAATCATTGAGACACAATAAACAGGCACCCATGATTTATAGAGAGCTTCCCTTCAGAGTAAAACCACACTTTAAAATTGACCATGCAGATTGTAGAAATATATTTAAGGCAGTTATATTATTGGAAATATATAAACATTTTTGAAAACACACACAAACAACACAGACAGCACAAACTTCACTCTTGCACTAGAAAAAGTAACAAAAAGGAGTACACTCACAGATAGAAAACTTGTTGTTGTTGTCTTTCCCTGGAAACAATTTAAATCCTCTAGATTTAAAATCTATGGCCTTTTTCACTAGTTAAGAAAACAAACAAAAACATGTATCAGGTAATACAGTCTAAAAGATTTCATTTCAATTGATTATTCAATTTGTTATCATGGAAGTATGAAAGTTAGAGTAACTGCTTTCTAATAAGCCAGCATTATTTAAACATAATGGAAAAAAACCAAATAAAACAAAAAAGCCTTTTACACAAAAGAAAAGTACTCAGATCAGATTGTGTATAAGGTACAGGAAATGAATAACATTTACATATGTTACTTTTTTCCCTCCAGTGTATGCACAGTGCCTCTGATGCAAAACAAAAATGAAAGCTAAAGATAATAGTTTCCATGCATCATAAGTGGTTTTGTAAAACTTTGCCACACAATTATGGAACCTGGTAAATTAATGACTGAATGAGTGCTTTGAAACAGGTATTTTCCTTATAGTTGGTACTAACATTTTTTTTTCTCTAAAATTTTAAAGAACTCTGCAATGGTATTGCTAATAAATTGTATAAAATGCAGTGTGCTATTCTGGAGATGCCCTATAAATAAGGTGTAAATGTTTCACAGTGAGGGTAGTTAACCACTGGAATAATTTACCAAAGGCCATGGTGGATTCTCCATTACTGGGAACTTTTAAATCAAGACTGGATGTTTTTCTAAAAGATATTGACTAGGGATTATTTTGGGGAAGTTCTGGCCTCTGTTGTACAGGAACATAGATGATTACAGAGGCCCCTTCTGGCCTTGGAATCTATAAATTATCTGAAATTTCTGCAATAACAGTCTATTTGTGTAATGCCCATTATTTGATTATACTTCTTCACTGACAGAGCATCTTTTTTTTAAAACATGTGTTAATCACATTATACCTAAAAGCATATTCACGTCCAAATCATAGTCCCAATTCTGAAGTCAATAGGTATCCCATAGACCAGGGGTCGGCAACCTTTGGCACGCAGCCTGTCAGAGAAATCCGCTGGCAGGCCGGGGTGGTTTGTTTACCTGCAGCATCTGCAGGTTTGGCTGATCGCAGCTCCCACTGGCCGCGGTTCGCCGTTCCAGGCAAATGGAGGTTGCAGGAAGCGGCGGCCAGCACATCCCTTGGCCCACGCCGCTTCCTGCAGCCCCCATTGGCCTGGAACGGTGAACCGCGGCCAGTGGGAGCTGCGATCGGCTGAACCTGTGGACACTGCAGGTAAACAAACCGTCCCATCAGCAGACTTCCCTGAAGGGCCGCGTGCCAAAGGTTGCTGATCCCTGCCATAGACACAAAGAACTAATGGCAGGATGGGGCCCATATTACTACTCTCCCAGCAGATACTCTACAACAGAACACAACCAAAACAATATGCATCACAATGTTGGTTGTTCTCATGTCTCACTTACTAAAGTGACAACAAAAAAATTCACAATCTTATAATTCAAAAAACATGCTAAAATAGATCTTAAAACCTTGAATATTTTAGCAGGAATCCTTCTGCAACTCTAAAACATATACAGATATTTGGAACGGTTATTTGTGGATGCCCAAATAGCCTACATGTTTTTGATTTTTTTTTAAAAGCAGCTCCACAGCAGTTCCAACTACCTACTTTCAATTTTTGCCTCATTTGTGACCCTAAGTCTAACATGGAAGGTCCAGCCTTTATTTATGAAATACAAGTTCATTTTCTATGATAACTCATGCTTAGATCTTTCCTAAGTAGAAAATCTAAATTCTGTTTTTGATAGGTTTATGATGTACATACTAATCCAGTTGGGGCTATAACAACACCAACAATGACATTGGCTTTAAAAATGGAAGCATACTACTCAGGTACGCTGTTTTTAACTGAGTGCTTTGCACTTAAAACTTAAAATATGCTGAGCTATTCTAATTTTGGTTCTGCAATTGCCCCCTCTCTCAGAAACATTGATTTTTGAGGTCTATTATGGCCGATGATTGACTTTCCTTTCTTTCCGAATTAGCTCTGGAAAAGCCCTTAGTTCTTGGAGCTGCATGGCTTTTTTGCTATACCCAATCAGTTCTGAGGGAGCATGGTTGTCTCCACGCACATTTGAAGCAGATGATGTCAAATGAAAGGAGGAAAGAAAAACAAAACAGAAAAGTCAAAAGGAGGAAAGGAAAAAAAGAGGAGAGAATGAAAGCACAGGAGAGAATGGTTTCCTTTGAAATAGTCAGATGACTATCTGTGATATTTTCTCCAAGTAAACAGTGCACCCTGCTGCAAAAATGTGCTAACTAAACTAAACTAAACCAAACCAAAGAGACAGTTTATCTGGAGATTGGGTGCATTGTATCCAGGATATTTTCAACAGTGGATGCATCATAATTACAGTCCAAACGGCAGCAGGAGTTGTACGTTGTCTGCAGGGAACTATTGAAGATGAAGTCTGAACGAGGCAAAGATTAAAAATATATATCAGGGAAAGCTGAGCAAAGCAGATGAACAATGGGAGATACACGACAAAGGAACTTTTAAGCAACCATTACACTTATTTTACAAGAAGAAATAGTATCCAAAGGGATTCTTAAATGTGACATGAACAAAAAAAGTAGCTGAATTACTTAAAAATAATCATACACGAAAAGTGCAAGAATTTCAGAAGGAAAAGTATCCAAGGAACTTAAAAAAGTTGAAATGACAGTTTGGGAAGCGATCAAATACCTACTGACGTTTATATCTCTACATTTTGGGGTAAGAAACTGTGCTTTTCTCTGTGTTTGGAAAGAGTCTAGAACACAAAGAGCTAAGCTGTAAAATTCAGTTTGATATGTTGATCTCATACACTGATGGTATTCCCTAGAAATAGCAATAAAACAATGCACATGGATTAAAATGGTTGCTGAGATGGTACTGTCGCTCCGCAATACTGTGATTTTTCTCAAAAATCCCTCATATGGACAAACTCTTAGAATCACATCGTGAAAAATTCATTACAACCTCCAAAACAAATCTCTATCCAAAGGGCTCTCTGCAAAGAATTCCAGGAGGAATGAAGGTATGAACTTTATCCCAAACAGTACAGGACTTCCAACTAGAATAGCAGTGTGGCCCCTCTACACCTAGTCCATGGGATTTCCAAACATGGATCTAGAGGCCTACCCATCACCTTCTCTTGGCCTTTTCCCAGAACTTCCCTCTTCAGAGCTGGCATGGAGACCCCACACAAATTCATAAGAGAGCATGGGTACCTTCCTGTATGGCCATTCTCACCATACATCCACAAACAGTACAATGGGAGTATTCAACAATGTAGGGCCTCACTTACTGCAGTGAATTTCAATCTCAGGTTTTGGGGAAAATATACCCGTCTTTATTTCCTTGCAAATTATCAAACACAAGGGAGAAAGTAGCATTGCAAATGTTTGCATCTTCTTTTCCCTTTCCTTAGCACCAGGACACAGTATCTACTCTTTATGCAATAACTACATGGCTTCTCTCTGAGATTACATTTGAACAAAGGAAGGAGTGTTTGGGGGAGGAAAATGGGGTAGAGTTTGAGAGGTTTAATGCAAAATTTCAAATGCTTATTATAGTTTCTTTCCTGCACACTCTGTTCAACTCCTGCAGGGATTTTCACAAGAGCAGGCATCAGCATGCTAATGCCTTTGCATGCTATTGGGAAGATAAGCCACACAGAACTCCTGCAGATATTTGTATCCTGAACAAGACAGTAATTTCATTTTGACTTTGAAAGGGACTTTTTTTTTTAACTTACAAAAAGATTATTTTCCTGTGTGTCCCCTAACAAGGGCAATCAAACTGTGAACCAGAAGTTATAAAACATATTGGGCTTGAGTATACACATACACTAAAATATATTCTAAGCTGGTTTACAGACCACACACACACACACACAAAAATATACCCCAAATCACTTTGCAAACTATCTAGAAACTATAGTGGAGGCAGGAAGCTGATTACAAACCAGTGTGTGCACAAAAACATCTTTAGCAACCAATTCTGTGAGGTGTTGAGCACCTCACCTTGCCAGAGGCACACAGTATCTCACAGGATCAGGTCTTTATACATCATTGACCCAATTCTTGGTTGTCCAGTGTCTCATTATGCTAGTGGAAATGGGCCCTGGGGAATATCCTCAGTTGGTATATACCAGTATACATCTTGACTATACATCTGGTATACATCTTGACTCCCCCTCCACTCCAACAGGGCATGCAGGAGTGGGGAAAACAGAGCATCACCAAAACACACTGCACTCCAGCAAGTCTCAGAATTTAGCCATTATCTTGTTATATTGTGAGGAAGTGTTGACCAGGAACTTAATAAATTAAAAATAATCTATAGCCTTTTCTATGGCACACATAATCTTTCTATCAGAAATCCTGACAAACATAAATGTATTTATCCTCACGATGGCATTTGGTCATGCCCAAGTTGTCTGAGTACCCAATGGCTTGAGCTGCTCATAGTCTGGGGGATGAGTGCCCAAACAACATTTTCCCAACATTTCCAGGAAGTGGGGTGATTTTCTGAAGGGCGTGGGAGCTGAGATTGCTCACTGCAAAGAAGAGGGAGAAGGGCATGTGGTCTCAAGAACAACAGGTTGGGTTGGGTATAGTAGAAGGAGCTTGCCCACATAACACCCATTTACATTCATG
Source organism: Platysternon megacephalum (assembly GCA_003942145.1). Lineage (NCBI taxonomy): Eukaryota > Metazoa > Chordata > Testudines > Platysternidae > Platysternon > Platysternon megacephalum. The sequence continues at coordinate 6,739,250 of QXTE01000022.1, read as the reverse complement.
AGAAATGCATACTGAGATCATGGACCTATTATTCTATTCCCTTCCTTTCAAGTATAATATTCAAGCAACTCATCTCATGCAGAAATGGCAATATGGTCAAAGAGTTTGCATAAACTCCTTCGGTCAACAAATCACCCCCAAACTGCTCTTATGTACCTTGTTCCAGTTCAAAGCATTTTTAGCCCAAGTTATAAACCCATAAGCTTTCTCATGCGAAGGTCAACAAGGACTTAAATACAGTAGCACCAGGCTACCAAATTAACCTTCACGCCTCTAATCCTATTATTAGATTATTGTTTCTAAGAAATTAAAATGCACATTTTCTGAATTAAAGGGTTCATACAGAGCTTAATATACTATAAAACATGAACCTCATATGTCAAGTTTATTTTGTATACTTCCTTACCTCAAGCTGATTATCACAAATTAACTTTCATGCTACTAAGCCAAAGCACCTAAAGGTAAAATCTCCCCACTTCCTGAACTGAGTAATTTGCCTGGATGGGGGAACGGGAGAAGAGTCCACTTGCCTATATGTGGACATGCTGTGCAAATGCTATTGCAGCCTAAGGGCAGAAATAGGCTCTACAGTCCTAGTGCCTCCCTCTGGCTTCATAGCAAGGCTCCATCTTATCAGAATAAAACCAACAGAGTTCTACAGAAATGCAGTAGGGGTCTATAAATTAATACCTATAGAACTGAAAAGAATATAAGATACTTTCCATATGTTTTTAAACATCTTATAACATTCTTCAGCAGGGATATAATTCCCTATTAAAATCTGCAGGGTGGTTTAAAAAAAACAACTATAGAGAGAGTATTATTTTCTATTACCGGTAAATTCTATAGGGCTTCTCCATATGCAAAGTACATTGCAAAGGGTGTGTGTGCCTCATGAAATCCTGAAGCAGAGCCACATGAGTTTATCTTCTAGAGGGCCTGGTGCACCAATGGATGAAGAGGAAGGATTTGCCTCTTTGTGCACAACATGGGTTTCATCACAGATATTTCAACTGACTGGATGGAAAATATATTTCTGTAATGTGTGACTACTGGGAAAATATTTAATGCAATATTTACTATTTTTAGAATTTCAGAAGAAATGTTACCCTATTTTTGCTAAATTAAATAGTCATTTATCCAGCTAATCTGTATGTAGATTAATATCTTCGTCAACTGTCATGAAACATGGGCGTGATATAGTAATTAGATTTTTATGAAGGCCATACTCAACATTCATTTCTTACATTGGGCTTGTTGCTTGCATGGTCTTGGAAGGAAGGAGAATTTTGGAAAAAAATCTTTATGGTTTTTTTAAGTGGTAGCTTTGTCTGCCAATAGCATCAGCTTTATAAACTCTTTTTTACTGTAGCATCTTCAGCTACAACCAGCAATTGAAGGGTTACTGTTCTCATTTTTTTTCATTGGTACAGCATGACACACATTAAAACCATAATAAAGATGAGAATGATCCCCATAATTTGAATCCAGGTCCAAATTTGCCCAAAAGCATTAAGATTCAGCGTTTTGATTTGGCACACTTCTAAATAAAATGAAATAATATTTAGTGTATTGCAAACCTTGTATGGACAATATCAAAATAATCTTTAAAACATCCATGTGAAGAACGTACAGTTATCTCCTGTCATGACACTAGGTTTTCTACATCTCAGGCTCCAGTAGTTGCTGCCAACATCAAGCTTCACACTTGGAAATTTTATATTGTTTCACACCTCGGTCTGTTCCCTTATTCCAAAGACCCTGTCCTCAGGAGCAAGGTGCTCACTGATAAATACAGCAGGTTCTCTTTGAAGGCCACTGCTGCAAAACTCAGTCACCACAGCTCTGCTCCAGACTTGGTTAACAAACTCTGATTTTATTATTAGAGGTAAATAAATACTTGAATGAACATATCTACAAATCATCTGGAAGTGCCCTATTTACCCGCTAAAACAAAGGAAAGTCTGAGAAGATATCCCAGTTCAAACTTCATTCTCAGAAGCTTCTGGGTCCCATGTCCTCTGAACTTGGCTCAATGCCACCTATCCCATAGCTCGGACTCCTACAGACTAGTCTCTGGTGTCCGGAGCATCCACTCCTTACACCTTCATTGAGATCCCAGAAACCCCTTTTTTTAGCCATCAATCCTCAACTCTCCCTTCTAATGGTCTTCACCCTACTGCTGGAATGTGAACAAACCTTCACATGGTGGCTCCTAGCAATCAAATGGGCCTTTACGATGTCCTTGGATATTAATCACATTCTCAGGTCCAACCACTGGTTTTGCTCCCTATAGCCCCACACATCAAATAACATTAGTTCCGCACATTATGTGACATACTCCACATAGCTATTTATAGATAAGGAATGAGATGAAAGGAAAAGTGACATGTACAAGGCCACAGAAGGAGTCAGTGTCAAAGCCAGTATTTTACGCTAAGTGTTCCTGTCTCCCAGTCAAGACTATGACTTGTATAGTATTTGTATAAACAAATACCAAATACAGACAGCTGTGATCTCAATACAATGTGTTTTGTAGGTATTCAGGTCTAACGGCCCTATTAACTACTAAATAGTAGTGTCACTACTAAGTACAAGATATGAACAGAGTGTTAACTACTTATGCTAAACATCCTGTTCAAACCTTGTATTTAGTAGTGACACTTCGAATTAGTTTTCCAGACCTGAAGAAAATCTTTTTTATAAAAATCACAGGAAAAATGACAGAATTATGTATTCCTTATTTTAAAATTGTCCTTGGAGTCCATCTACTATAAAAGGAAAACTGGAATCTGTCAAGTTCCACAGCAACCTTGACTATTGCAGGTATGGGCACAGTAATCTAATGGAGTCCCCATTTTCCATTTACTATAAATGTAGCTTACCACAGATTTAAAAAAAAATGAAAATAGATAAATGTTGACTTAATTGAGATGGTGAAGTCAATAGAAGTTATACATTTCTAAACAAGGGGAGAGTTTGATCCTACAATACTGTAGTAGTAGCAATATTCAAAGAAAGGCAGAGAGACTATAATTGTCTAAAAATTCATGACAAGTGTTTGGGCATGGTTCTCTGTTGCCCTGCACCATGTGTATTTACACCAGTGCAAAGTGAGTGCAGAATGTTACCAGATTAGGATAATGCCTCTTTACACTAATTTTCCCCTGGTGTAAATAACTACACAAGGTGCAAGGCAATGGAGATACAGGCCACTTGTTTCCCTGAGGACGGATACAGGCGGAACTCAAAACACTTTTACTTTCATTCTCTGTTCCCCTCAAGCCTCTCTCAAGTCATACCCACCTACAACCCAGACAGTGGAGAAGGAGGAATGCATCACAAGATTACATTTTAAAAACAAATCCTTAAATGATGTATTGTAAATACATAATACTAAACTCCTGAGAAGGGTGGGGTACACTGTTTACTTTAACTAATTTCTAAGTGATTAGCATCCCTGAGGGAAAAACCAATGCCTACCAGGGTTACAGGTGCTGCACACAGGTTAGGCTATGGAACACATGCTGGGAGATAAATGGGAGGTCCTGTACCTCCTCACTAGCTCTGTGCCCTTGGCAAACCATCTATTTCTAGCACCTTGGCTTCATTGAAATCCAGCTACCATGGACTCCTGCTAGCCATGCTTGCCTAAGAACACCCTTTAGGAAGATCTCTGCTGCAGAGGAGGCTGTAGGCAGACAAAGTTTGAGGCTGTAATTATGTTTTTCTTAGGAATCATCACAAATTTGAAGGGGAAGCAATGTCCATGCCCCTCACCCTCATTCCCAGCTCACTAACTGTTCTCCCAGCTTCTTTGCTTCATGTCCTCTTTTTCCAAGCAATTCCCAGGACCAATTGAGAGGCCACTATGGAGGAAAGGGAATATAGAGGATGCTCTCATAGAGGCAGCTGTGATCCCTTTTTATGAGGATCTAGGGGCATGATCTTCCACCCCAAATATATTTTCTCATTACACCAAGATTTTGAAGTAACGCCACAAGTGGCGTCATGATTCTTAAAGAGGAAAGGGCAAAAGTGTCTAACATATATAGAAACTCTACCATAATAACCCACTAATGGCTAAAGGATTTTGAGAGAGATAAGAATGTGGGAGCCACTTAGGCCCCCTCATAGTGGCTCAGTCAGCTAATAGGTTTTGGGAGGCTGCCATAGAACAATTAGCTCTGAGCCTAATGTTGGTGAAAACATCTTGACCGTGAGCCACACGTCAACTGATGCAGCAATGTCTGTCTGAGTCGTTTTACAGCCTGAAAAAAATGTCAGTAGGGACGTGAACTATTGTCACTATTCTTTGCAAAGGGATGATAACTCTCAGATTCCAAGGCCAGAAGGGACCACTGTGGTCACCTCATCTGACCTCCATTATAACACAGGTCTTAGAACTCTCCCAACAATATTCCTAGAGCATATCTTTTAAAACATCCAATCTTGACTTAAAAATTGTCAGTGATGGAGCATGCATCACGACCCTTGGTAAATTGTTTCAATGGTTAATTACTCTCACTGTTAAATAATCATCAGCCTTCAGAGTTTAAGTCCGAATAGTTGACTATTTTGCTGCTTAACAACACATGCCATTAAGAAAAGGGACAATCAGACTATGAAGAGGAGTCCAATCTACTCTTAGAATATGGCTACACTGCAATGAAATACCCATGGCTCGCCCATGTCAGCTGACGGGACTTGGGCTATAGATCTGTTTAACTGAGGTGTAGATGTTTGGAGTCAGGCTGGAGCCCATGGTCTGGGACCCTGCAGGTGTTTAATTGCAGTGTAGATACACCCTTATTGCCATTACATTTTGGTGTTTGAAATGGACTGGATTTAGATTGTGCATAAAGCTTGGAAGAGTACTCTTCCTTGCCCCTCCCCCTACCCTTGTGACTCCTGTTCTTCATTTAGGCAAATGCCCCACGTGGAAAATTGCCTAATTCATGACACAGAGTAAAGAAGATTTCTGCCTCAAGCAACTCCTTCTGCTTATACAAAGTTAGGTTCCATAAATTAATATTTGTGTTTTTCCCACTGATCATATGATGGCACACAAATAAATTATAAAAAAACAAGTTATACCCTTTCATTACCCCTGTGCAAAAAACAACATAGAGCTATCCAAATCAAGGTGCCAATCACTAACATAATTATGTTGAATGGATAGAATGGGGGGGGGGGGGGGGAATTATTTGCATTCCTTATAATTTTGCTGACTAGAGGCTACTTTATAGTTTTTTCCCCTTTAGGCAAACAGTTTTATTCATAATGGAATAAAATGCAAATGAGAATGGATGTAAACTTCCTTTCATAAAGTGAAATGCTCTGATAACTCAATGTACGTTATTTTATGCTTCAATGAAGCAAAACCTAAAGATGTAATTCTATACACAACATGTGTTACATTAAAATGTTAAAATGTAACTTATTTTGTCTTCAGTTTTTAATATGATGCAGATATTTAAATTGAGCAGTTTTTAAGCATATATATTCTCATATTCCAAGATTAAAGCTAACTATGAAAACTTTCAGAGAATAAGTCTGAATGACATGGCATATGCTATATGTGATTTAATATGCCATTTTAAATGTCTTTTTTGGCTTTTATTTGAGTTAAATGTACACTAATGAGTCCCTGCAAAAGAAAAACAAAACACTTTGTTCTCTAGCCTCTGTTGAAAAATGTGACCTATATGGAGCGGAATTGGAACTGTAATGAATATCACTCTACTGTAGTTGTCAACAAAACAGTATATTACAAACATTCCCACTTTACTACCTCTTCCAGGAAAAAAAAAAAATCTGTTGATGTGTACATAGTTTACTGCCTCAGGTGGAAGTCATAACTAATATACAGAACAGGTTTATTATAGAGATTGATATGATTATGAAATATACAAAAATGATAGATCCAAATCTGTGTCTGAACATACACAATGAAGAATTTCATTTATAGATTTTATATATAGGCACAGTACTGCGCAAAAGGTGATGAAGAAACATATATAGGTTATATGGCATGTTTACAAGATTTTGAATAATTTGAAAGCTTTTACTGGGTCTACTGGTATTCTCCATCACAGGAGCATGAAATCTCTCTTCAAATGGGAAACACTTTTAAAATGAAAGAAACAGAAAATGATTAAGATGCTTTTGTGTTTATGTGTATTTTATATAATATATAGTTAAGTTAATGGTAAATTAAATTATATATTAGTAATAAAATATTTGAGTTACAACAAAATCCTATGGTAAAGAAAATAGAATTGTATTAAAGATGGAAAATAAAGCCATCATATGTCAAAAAATACACAGCAGCTATAGAAGCCGATATACATAATAAAACACAGAACACTAAAATATATTGTAGAAATTACAGTCAACAAAATAAATATACTATAAGGAACCAGTATGCAGAATACAGTCAACAGTGCTGCATACAGGAATAATTTGATTTAAAAAATAACCACAATTCATATTTGAAAAAGGCAGTCACTAAGGCTGCCTAACAGCAGTTGACATAACGTTCCCACAATGAATGTGGGGGGAAACCAACACAAGTTTCTCTATCAGCATATTTATCTCTCTCTAATAATGTGTCATTGCAAGTAATTAAATATGCAGACTAAAGCAGTGGACACTTTTACTATTACTTAGAAAAGAACTCTCAAGAAATATATGTGATGCTGGCAGAGCAGGTGCCAGCTCATGCCAAGGCCCCTAGGCCTCAGCTGAACACTGATAAATACATAGCTAAAACCCATCTGCCTCACCCATGTGTTAGTGTTGTAAAAATAGTATTAGAGTTATAAAAATGTGTTTAGATTTCATGAAATGCTTGTAGGATGCTGCATGTATTAATCTCACTTATAACATCTGTACCCACATTATAAGGTGATATTAAGTGCTTGCATTGTAATTCTCTGTAATTGTGTAAGTCATGAAACAGGAAAGAAGCATTAATTAATGTAAAATGCTGGCTTCTTACAGATGGTATTAGGTCCTGCCCACAAAGAAAGTCCAATTGAAACTAAATAAGCCATTGTGGAACATCAAAGAGTACTTTGTTAATTGCATTCCTCCCCCACCCCGATGAAGAGGAGATGTGCATGTAAACTCATCCCATCAGCTTGAACTCTAGAGGAGAAGGGAATAAAAATCCCTGACAAGAAAAAACTGTACCTCTATGCTACTTGGACTTTGGGAGGGCAAGATTTTTATGCATAAGTAAGGGATCCCCAGCCTCTCTCCTGGGTTAGCCCTGAAGGACATATGGGGCTTCCATATTACAGCAGTTTCTATCATCTTTTGGAACCTAAGACTGTAACTCATTGGTGTGTGTATGTTACCTGCTATAACCTTGTAAATAACTGTATGATTTTTTCTTCTTAGTTAATAATTCTTTAGATAGTTTATTATAGGACTGGCTACAAGTGATGTCTTTGGTGTAAGATCTAAAGTGCAATTGACTTGGGGTAAGTGTCCGGTCCTTTGGGATTGGGAGTAACCTGAATATTCATGTGATTTTTGGTGTCAGGGATCATCTATCACAAAGGAAATCTTAGCTGGGTGGCAGGACAGATCGAAGTACCCCAGGGGACTGTCTGTGACTTCATGTTAAGGCTGTTATAGTGCCTGAGGAGTTTTTACTTGATAATTGGCTGGTGAAATCAAAGTACAAAACCCTGCTTCTTAACAGTCTGCTCTGAGGTTGGTACTCACACTCTTGAGCCACTACAGGACATCTTGACAATATGTAACCGTTAAAGAATGTTTAGAAGAACCCCCCCACCCTCTAATGCTATTATGAAAAGTAATCAGTACATGCCATAGCATTATGCTGGCACCATGACAACTGTCAGAGACATATACAATGAAGTTTCTAGAAGATGTTCTGGGCTGGTCAGCTGTTCACTCTGGATGGTTGCTTCTGTTAGGTCTCAAAGTCAATGAGACTTCTGAAGTAAGGATTTTTCATGCATATATGAGTATGTAATGTTGGGACTGCACTTCCACTCTAACAACCCAAATTTGTCTGATAGGCGGACTGAATATCTGAGTAATTACCCAAATGGCTTAGTTTCCTTCATTTCTTTGACTGATGAGGTCAGCAAAGGATAACTTCTACAACTTTAGATAGCATCATTTATAATGCATGATCATGTGATTTTGGCATAGTGATCCCTCTTAAAACTTGCCAATTGGCTTAGATATCTAAATAATTTTACCTTAGTATTTGAAGGTACTCAAGGAATTCCCCAAAAGAATGTAGAGGAAGTGCGGGAGTTTTTGCAGTTAAGGACAAATACAACCCACATTGACTTGAAGGCGGAAGGATGGCCCAGGAGTTAGGGCATTTTGGAGACCTAGGTTCAATTCCCTGCTTTACTGCACATTTCCTCTGTGACCGTGGGCAGTTATTTAGTCTCTGTGCCGCAGTTCCCACTCTGTAAAATGGAGACAAAAACACTTCCCTACCCCAGAGGGCTGCTGTGAAGATAAGTGCATTAAAAAATTGTGAGGTGTTTAGATAATATGGTGGTAGGGGTCACACAATTATCTTAGCATAATGGTTTGTAAAATATGTATTGATGACAATGTGGTAGCCCTGCAAATATCCAATATTGAGACATCACTTAGGAATACTATTGACGTAGCACTCTCCTAGAAAGGGCTCACACCCATAGAGGAGCCATAGCCGAAGCTGTATCATATGCAGTCTTGATTCAGGAAGTTATCCACTTAGAGACTGTCTGTGAGGAGACAGCCTGTCCCTTTGTATGGTCTGCGTACAACACAAACAGACGAGGGGAGTCCCCAAAAAGTTCAGTCCTGTCCAGAAAAAAGGCTAGACGTTGTATGTCAGACTACGTGTGAAGACGCTGCTCCTCCCTGAATGAATGTGGCTTAGGAAAAATACAGACAAATATACTGCCTGGTTTAAGAGAAACTGAGAGACCATTTTAGAATCAAATTTTGGGTTTGGCCCCAACATCACATTGTCTTCGGAGAATGGCATGTAAGGAAGCTCTGCCATCAAAGCCTGCAACTCACACACTCTTCTTGCAGATGTTATCACCACAAGGAATGCAGTTTTCTGACATGAGAGAAAAGGGACAGGATGCCAGAGTCTCAAGCGGGGTCCCATCAGGACCTCCAAGGTGGTGTTAAGGTTCCATAAGGGAATTGGTTCCTGTACTGGTGGATGGAGAGGAAGAATTCCTTTCAAGAATCTAGCCACCATGGCTCTGGAAAACACTGATCTTCCATGAATGGGTGGATGAAAGGGTGAGATCGCTGCTAGATGCACCCACAATGAGCTAAGTGACCACTGAAGAGGCAGAAAATACTTCAAGATGTCTTGGATAGTGGCCAATGTTGGCTCAAATCTTTGGGCCAATTACCACAGTGAAAAATGCTTCCATTTTGCCGACTAGGCCATCCTGATAGAGGATTTTTGACTACCGAGTAGGATTGGTTGAACAGCCGCCGAACATCGCTGTTCCTTCTCATTTAACCATGGAGTAGCCACGCAGTGAGATGCAGGGAGCTGAGTGTGGGATGCAAACTGTGACCGTGATTCTGTGAGAGCAGGTTGGGATGGAGAGTAAGGGATATTGGAGGCTGAATTTACAGTGCGAGAAGATAACTAGCATGGCCTCACGCCAAGGCAATGAGGAGCCTGGCCCAGTTTACTTTCAGCTTGAGGATGATCTGTGGAATGATTGGGATTGGAGGAAAAGCATATAAAAGGGCCGATTGCCAGCTGAGATGGAAGGAGTCAGTCAGGGAGCCTTGCCTGATGCCCCCTTAGGAGTAGAAGAGACAGCATTTCCTTTGTCTCTTGTTGCAAACAGGTCGATCATCAGAATGCACCAACTGCAAAGGTGACTTGCAGGACACATGCCTGCAGGGACCACTTGTGACTCAGGGAAAAATTCCTGCTGAGATGATCTGCTAGATGATTCTGGGACCCAGGCAAATTATCAGCCAGTGGGGTGATACTCTCCTTGTTTCAGAACTGCCACAACCTGATCGCCTCTTGGCAGAGCACCCTGGAGTGTGCTCCCCTTTGCCTGTTCAAATAATACATCATGGAGGTATTGTCAATAAGTATGTGAACGACTGAGCCGCTGATGTGGTTTGCAAAGGTGTGACAAATATTGTAGATGGCCCAAAGCTCCAGCACATTGATATGCAGTGAGGCCTCCTGCTTCAACCACACACCCTGACCCTTCAGCAACCCCAGATGTGCTCCCCAGCCGATCAGAGAGGCATCAGTGACAACAGATCTTGTTGGTGGGGTTGGATAAAGGGAGCACCTTGACATACAATTTCCAGAAGGGTCTACCAATGAAAAGAGTCCAGGCCGAGTTGAGGGAGATGGACCAATCTGTCCAAGGGGTGAAGAGTCAGATAGTACACCGTCCTGAGACATATTTGAAGGGGGCAAAGAAGCAATCTTACAAACTGGTCCACCTGCGTGCAAGTGCACATGTGGCCCAAGAGCCTCAGGCACATCCAAACTGTCATGGAAGGCTGAGACAGCAGACTGAGACAAAGGTGGTGAATTGCCTGAAAACGGTTGGTCGGCAAAATACTCTCAAACATAAAATTTAGAGTCTATGAAGTCTTAAATGAACTCAATTTTCTGAGTGGGAACCAAAGTTGACTTTCTGGTGTTTAGGTTGACACCCTGACAGTGGAGTAAGCAGAGTGTAGCGTGTACATGAGAAAGTACTTCCTCTCTGGACTTGGCCCTCAGCAGCCAGTCATCCAGACACAGAAAGATATAAATTTCCTTCTTCTTGAGATATGCCATCACCACAACCATATACTTGGTAAAAACTCTGGGTGCAGAAGAGACAGAGTGGAAGGACCATGTACTGAAAGTGGAGCTCCGCCATAACAAACCAAAGGTATTTTCAGTGGCTTGGCAAAATTGCCACATGAAAATAGGTGTTCTGGAGGTCCAGTGCACCAAACCAGTCATTTTGAGATAATGCAGGGAAGATAATTGATGGGTGACCATTCGGAACCTCATGTACCTGATATATTTGTTGAAGTTGCAAAGGTCAAGAATGGGTCTTACCCCTCCTTTGGATTTGGAAACCAGAAAGTACCAGAAATAAAGCCCTTTACCCTTTAGTACTTTACTTTTCCTCCACCACTCCCCAAACCAGAAGAGATTGGACCTGCTTGAGGAGCAGTATATCATGAGAAGGGTCCCTGAAGAGGGACGGGAAGGGAGGGAAAGGAGAAGTGGAGAGGAACAACATAGCCCAATCTGGCGGTGTTTAGGATTCAGCTGTCAGTTGTTATTGAGCCCCAAACTTTGAAAAGTTAGCCAGCCTGTCCCTAACAGAAGCGGGGTAAAGGGAGTGATGACGGGACCATTGCTTTGGACAAAGGAGTCAAAATGGGTGATTGGGGAGCTTCAGGCAAGGGCGTGTCACCAGACCAAACCCAAGACCCGAATGCCTCCTCCTCTGGGATATATGCCTCTTCCTGGGGTAGACCTGCTGTCTCTGGGGAGGAAAAGGGTGCCCAAAGGTGTGTTGCAGATGATGTTGCTGTAAACATGTAGTTCAACTTTTAACTTTCCAAAACAGAAAGTTCACTACTTTGTTTTGCTGTATATATTTTTAAGACTGACAGGGATTATTCATCATTATTCTTCATTTTTTAATCAAAATTATTTCAAATTAACCGTATGCCTTTGTCTGTGAACAAAGTGAACAAAGAAAGGACAGCTCTTATGTATTGCTCACACTGTGGCAAAACTCCCATTGATTTCAGTAGGAATCAGGATTTTATCTTAAGCCCTCTTGAGCCTGCTCTGGCAGTAAAAAGTGTCCTTAAAATGGTTGTAAATATAATTTATGCCCACAAAACCACAGTGGTGTAAAGTGGCATTAGTGTAAATGAGCATCAGGCCTCATAATGTTCATCACTGATAAAACACTCTCCATGGTATGCTCCCTTCATCCTGGCTCACTAAGCCTCTACTATCTTCTCATTCAAATCCCCCCAGAAAGCTCTCATTTCTGGGGCATCACCTAAAATAAACAGTTAACTCTTCCCCATCCCTCAAAAAACACAAGAACTGAAGCATCAACATGTGCACATGACAAAAATTAGGCTGTTGTGACAGTATCCAATTCACATAAAATAAGAGCTAGGTATTTTTTTTAAGTTTAAATTAGTGGCCACGTACTGTGGCCCCAACCTTGTTCCCTGTTAAATCAATTATAATACTCCATTGTCATCAGTGGTACTGTATCCTTATCTAACTCTGTGTCCAAAATAAGTACTCAGTTTTAGAAAATGCTGATAGACCAGGAAAGTATCCACTAAAAACAAGGATTTAAATCACCCTTCATTGCTCCATGTGTGTAAGAGAGTCATCAGAATAGAAATGATTAAGACTATGGATACAAATTAAGGAAGAGATTTAATGGCTGAGAGACCCCAAGAGATGTACCTGATATTGAAAATTCAAACAAAGAACATACAATCATTGAATTTTCTCTAAATGCAACAGAAACTATGTACTATACTAGGAGTATGTGTCATGTCTATTACACAACAGCTACTGTAGCCCATCATCATCAGTTGACATGAATCACAGCAACAGCCAGTAATTCTAAAGCTACCAGCACACTCTGAGCTCTCTGGACATTGGTTAGTTGGACAGTAGAAAAAGACCAGCAGTGATTAATCACATATGTAAAAGATACTTTATGTATTGATGGCCAATCTCCCAGGATGTAATCGCTTTAAAAGACAAGGAATTGCAGGAAATGGGTGGTTTACTTTCTCCCTGATTTCTTTCATGTTTGAGGAAAATAGATCAGTTCATATATTGACTGTTTTATGCTTCAGATCTACTTAGCACTAGACGTTGTTGTTTCAAGGTATGTACAATCTGAATGAGGGCAAGTTATTCATGGCAAGAGTTTTTATTCTTGTTTTGTGGGAAGGGAGCTAGATAAACTTTTCTGAGCCTGAGTCCATTCTTAAAAAAACAAACAACCTGTTACAGCTTTAGTCCCTGATCCTGCAAGGCTGTACATGAGCAGCACTGTTGAAGCCGAGGGTAGGGATAGGGTGCTCACTATCTACTTATAATTAAATATCAATGCCACCCCAAAGGCAAACACAACACACTTTAAAAGTCCTGCTCCCATTGGAATCAATGACAAAATTATTATAGACTTCAGTGGTGCAAGATTGGTTTCATATGTAAATCTTTGAATACAGAGAGTTGTATTAATCATAGAATATCAGGGTTGGAAGGGACCTCAGAAGGTCATCTAGTCCAACCCACTTCTCAAAGCAGGACCAATCCCTAAATGGCCCCCTCCATGATTGAGCTCACAACCCTGGGTTTAGCAGGCCAATGCTCAAACCATTGAGCTATCCCTCCCCACCATACTAAAGTGCTAGTAATGATCTAAAATGGGGAAAGGGGACAAATGAGTCAGTTCTAACTGGTCAACTGTCAGAAAAATGTTCTCCTTGTCCATCATTATTGCTCAAACAGCAGATGGCCATGATCCCAATATTAATAGTAGGCTACACCTAGGGAAATGTACATATGCTAGATGTAGGGGAAACTGTATAGCTGTGCATAATCATAGGTTAAAATGAAACATTCTGAGAGCAAGTATGCTTTGCCTTCCTAAGAGTGGATCATATTTTACTGATAGATTTGTGGATTTGGGAACATAATTCTTAACTTTTGGAGTTAGAGCCAAGAATTCAGAAAATATTACCATATACAGAAGAGGAACTGACATTGTTTGGTGTCTGTCAGACAGTAATGTGGTATCAAAGGAGAGCCACACAGTTTGGTTTGCTTATAGACTTTAAAGAATTTCATAGGAATATAGGATTTGTCATGCAGGGTCAGACCAGTAGCCCACCAAATCGAATAACCCATCTCTGTCAGTGGCCAATATCAGATATTTGAGTGGAAGGCACAGGAAACCCCATGGGGAACAATTATGGAACAGCTTGCCCAGAATTAGGGTGACTAGATGTCCCGATTTTATAGGGACAGTCCTGATTTTGGGCTCTTTTTTTTATATAGGCTTCTATTACCCCCCACCCCCGTCCTGATTTTTCACATTTGCTGTCTGGTCACCCTACCCAAAAGAGAAGTTTCTTCCTAACCGCATCAGCTACTAGTTGACTTATGACCTGCAGTAAGATGGTTTATCTCCTTGTTGTCTCTACAAGAACTTGAATAGAACTTTGAGATGAGCTGAACCATACTGAAGAAAATTGCAGGTTATCTGATTATGACAAATTTTACATGCCTACTATATTACATATGACTTTGACCATTAACCAAAAATGGCATGTGTGTACATTATGTATGTACAGCTAACAGCATTAACAGCATAAACATGTACAGTACAATTTTGGTATGATCAAGTAAAATCATGCCTAAAAGATTGTGGGAAGTAAAATGCCAAATGGCAATGTCATGGATGTTAAGATAATACACCACAAGTGCACTACTAATGTACTGGATTCAGTAAAATAAAGACATTTTCATACTTGTCAAGAAGGTGATGAGGGGTGAACCTCAAAGTTCAGAGGTTTAAGTTTGTTTCAGATACTATAAAACAATATTTATAAATACATATATTACATTTCATTCAACTTATTTAGCAAACCATACAAATATTACAAGCTATGGCCCCAATCCTGCATAGAGAATCACTTGGACAGGCTTCTGAAGTATTCAGAGCCTGCAATGAAATCAATGGGTCTCCACATAGGCACAAGGACCCACAGTACTCTGCAAAGATAACTTCCTCTATTATTAAACTATAACAGCTGACATAGAAAATGGCAGCCTTTAAAGAACACACAGTAGGAAACTTCCCGTCTGAACTTCTGTGCACGTAAATCTAGATTTGGGCTGGGCTCTGCAAAGTAGCTTTCTAGAGCAGAGACTATCTTCATCTGTTTGTCACTATTTTAATATAAATATTTAATAAATAATAATATCTCAGAGTTTCAGTTGCTTTCTCATCTTTTTCTAATACAGTTTGTTCATTCCTAACAGAATATTTTGTATTTTAATATAATAATACAACATGATGTTTTAGATGCTCTTTAAGATGCACTGGCTGAAAGGACAGTTTAGAGAAGGAAAGACAGTAGGAAAGCAGCAGAAAGGACAATGTATCTTGTTGAAGAGATCACATACTGTAGATAGAAGGGATTGCATATGTATGATTGCACCATCAGTCCAAATTACTATGCTCAATGAGTGCTACAATAAGTGTTTCTATACATTATTATAACGGCCTGTAGCAGCCTTTTTTTATTTGATGAAGCGTGACCCTTCCCCCGACTTTCTTTCCTGACCAAAGATATTTTCAAGTAAATTTTCATATAGCTATTATGGGCCAAATTCTACGCCTTCACACTAGTGAATATCCATGAAGATACCGCAGATTTACACCAATGTAACACAAGAGTGTAATGTGGCTCTCTGTATTTAATGATTACATTTATTTGATCATTTCATGTGGAAAGTATGTCCAATGCTCACACTCTAGTATTTCAAGTTCTCTGATTCAGAGTGCAGAATGTTTTCAGATACTATA
This sequence comes from Platysternon megacephalum, assembly GCA_003942145.1. Classification (NCBI taxonomy): domain Eukaryota; kingdom Metazoa; phylum Chordata; order Testudines; family Platysternidae; genus Platysternon; species Platysternon megacephalum. Next base: position 6,723,606 of record QXTE01000022.1, on the reverse strand, counting down.
GGGCTAGATCCTCAGCTGGTATAAACAGGTTAGAGCTCCATGGAAGCAAATGGAACTACACCAAAATATATCAGGTGAGTATCTGACCCTGTGTTTGTGATAAGATCATAACAGATTTCTCACTTGAAAGTTACTTAAACTAGCAGCTATTGAACCACTTATGTACAAATTGTTTGTGATATAAAATGTGCTGCCCTTCAGCACATTTGATGTTCATGAACCTATGGATTAGCATATATACAAAATTTCAATAGGTGCAAATAGTGTAACATTTATCTGCTCCTACCATGAACTTTCTGAGGTGCTGGCATGAAATAGCAAAATAGGTGACACTCACTCTATATTTTAATTTCTATGCAGATTAAAATTAAGAATTTGAACTATGTTTGTTTCTAAAACCATTATTTCAGGCAGTCAGTTACCTTTCAGCTAAAATAGACTGTTTTGTTTACATTCCAAAAATCCCTCACTATTACTGCTTCTCTTTATGGACTAAGTCATTTGGATACAGGAGGATGTCAATTTTAAGCTATTAGCATTTGACATTGAAATCCCCTTTTGCCCATTCTGCTTCATTCATTAACTTTTGTTTGGCAGAGAGACAATATACTGATGTTTTAAAAAAGCCAAACTACAGTTATAGATTTCTTTTTTTCCCCTAAGTCTGGATATCAGCAGTTTTTTTGGATACCACAGTTGCTTGTAATGTACATTTTTTTCAATGTCATAGTTGGTCATGCCTGAATAAATATATAGCATTGATGTTTAGTTTAATTTTTATGTCCCCTTTCTGAACTTTATCTGATCTCACTTATACTAGTGTAAATCAGAAGATCCAATAATATAAATCAGAGTAAGAGTAACCATAATTAGGCCCTACATTTCTCTGTCTCTTTCTCTTTCTATAATTACACCAAATTTTCTCTGTTACTTCGGCTGTTTCTTACAGGTTCCTCTGCCCACTAGAATCCAAACTGCACACATTCCTTTCTTCAGTTTTAATCTGATTGAAAACCTGTCCCTTAGTTTTCACCACTTGACTCAGTTTCACTGTCTGATTCTGTAACTGACCTTTCACCATTTGCTTGTGTGAAATACCCTGTGTTTGTAACTAAATGGGCACAAGTAAAATAATTTCCAATACCTCGATGAGTAACAACTGCAAGTTCTTTAGTTCTTTCTATCTGCTCAGCATTTCTTGGTCTTCTTCTTGCACTTTGTATGTTTGCTTGATGAAGAGAGAGCATTTCCTTGGAAGTGGTGGGTTCCAGAATTGATTTTCTGAGATTCAGATCTTGCACTCGCTGCTCTTCGGAAAGTCTATGGTTGGTGACAGCAGTAACACTGGATACAGTAACATCAGCAGATGTGCTAGCAACAGTAATAGCACCAGTAGTAGCCGCAATATGCTCCTCTAACTCACCAGTGGAGGCAGTTTTGGTCAAACTGGAAGAACCTGTGGGACACATAGTAGCACTGGATGCTAACTTTTTCTTTTGAATTGTGTTTTTCTGAACAATTCATTAGATTAAATTTCCCTCTGTTTACCACAGTAAAGACAACTGAGATGGAGATAGAGTCCATAGCACTATATTTTTTAAAATTGCAAGTAATCAGAACATATTTGTGTGTCAGTAAACACGATGTGCCTGTACTGACTATTACACACATCGTATTTGAATTTTAAATACCTTGCAAAAACTAAAGTACAGTACTTCTTGGGTTACCAACCAGGTTGGCAGCAACAGGTCACTCATTGTCATTATCTGTCAACACACACCTGGAGACAGCCTACCTAAAACAAAAGATATAACTACATCTATATGGTTGGGGGGCAACTGAACAATGCTAACTACCCTAGCAAAGCTGACACTGGCTGATAGCAGTACAACACAGCCTATGGAGGTGGTGCTGGCTTTCTCATCCTACTCCAACAGCTGTGGTAGCTTGTAAACCTTTCTCAAATGTAGATTCAAAAAACTCTAAGTTCCCGTCTTTCCAGTGTTGCTTGAGTAAGGACATGAAAGACATTTCACTCCTGACAAGGAAAAGGACAGAAGGGCAGTAGAAGGTAAATGTTTTAATAAAAGAATCATTTTGCATAGCCACTTACACTTGGTACCATACAGAACCTTTAATGAATGTGGTACACATACTCCTCCAACACCGTCACATCTTTCAGATCCCACCACAAGATCACATATACTATAATACTTCAAAGAAATCAGCCAACCAATAAGTATTTGCTTGAACATCAGTTAGGAGATGATTTAATTAAACAATATTTAAACTATCTGGCAAACTCAAATTGTACAATAGCTAAACTATGTAAGTCACAGGGACTTATTTTTGTTACTCTTGTGCTTTCACCCCTTGCTCTTCCATCCTCTGTTTCTCATTCTCACTTGCCACATTTTGGCACATATTTGACTGCAAGCTAGGGTTGCCAATTTTGGTCACATGACATAGTTTTTAATTAAAGAATAATCTTTAATTCCTGGAGACTCTTGGACAATCCTGGAGAGTTGGCAACCCTACTGCAAGTGCTTTGAGGCAGGGATCATCACTTATTATGTGTTTTACAGCAGTGGTTCTCAAAGCCGGTCCGCCGCTTGTTCAGGGAAAGCACCTAGCGGGCCGGGCCGGTTTGTTTACCTGCCGCGTCCACAGGTTCGGCCGATCGCAGCTCCCACTGGCCGCGGTTCACCGCTCCAGGCCAATGAGGGCTGCGGGAAGTGGTGCGTGCCAAGCGATGTGCTGGCCACCCTTCCCGCAGCCCCCATTGGCCTGGAGCGGCGAACCGCCGCCAGTGGGAGCTGCGATCGGCCAAACCTGCGGACGCGGCTTTGAGAACCACTGTTTTACAGCACCTAGCACAAGGGGGGGGGCCCTACCATTTACTGGGGCTGCTGGGTGAAATTGCAATGCAAATACATAATAATAATAATTAAAGCCAGTGTAGTGTGAACTGTGCAGCCTTATACTACAATCTTAAGATTTAAAGGAAGCACATTTTTTTAAACAGCGCTTGACCAGTGGTTTGGTACAATAATTGGTAAAGGCTTCTGGATATCCTTTTCAGCTGATAACATTCCATGTTTCTATATTCACTGTCTAGCTGTGTTCCCACCAACCAGACTTTGAGAACCTGCCCTCTGTATGCATCTAAGTGTTCTCATAGATACTGCATGGGGAAAGTCATGCAGCCTTTTTGTTCAGCTTTAGCGGGAAAAGATTTACACACTACAAAACTGAATAAGAGAAACAGAATGGAATTTGGCTGTATATAGCACCTTTCATACTCAAGATATATCAAATCTCTTTATAAAGTAATTTAATGTAGAAACTGTGTAGGCAAACGGAACAGCCATTATGCATTCAACAACTCACACAGTCTCTGACATTAAAATCAGTTTTATTTGCATGGGGAATGTTGTGCAGAAGACTTGGTGTTCTGCTGCTCTTTCTGAAAAATGTCACAGTAACAGGATCTGTAAGTTCCAGGTGGACAGTAATTAAAATACATGCCAAGCATTATTCTTACTACAGACCAAAGGGACCTTGAGTTGGTATCTGTTCCAAAGTACAGCCCTTCTAAACAGTGCAGCAGCACTTCCCCTTGAAGTATTGCAAGACCTTGCCAACACTGGGGAAAAACACAGATTTAAAAGGATGACTTTTTACCAAAGAGAGGGGAAAAAACTTTACTAACTAAACCAGGATGACACCAATATAAATAAAAATTACTATTTATTCTAGAAAAAAGCAGCAGGCTGGAGCCACAGTTATGAACAATTTTGAAAGATTGCACTTGTCATGTTTCATGACGTGATAGGACTTAAACTGCTTTTGTGGTTAAAACACACAAACTCCTTTTCTCTCTAGAGGGATGGCTTTGAACACAGTAGTGTTGCTTTTGAAGCAAAGAGCCCTTTACATGATTAATTATGTAACTGATACCTGAAGCTTCCAAACTATGAACAAATATTATTTACACCAGGGGTTCTCAAACTGGGAGTTGTGACCCCTCAGGGGATCCTGCTGTTATTATGTGGGCGGTCGTGAGCTGTCAGCTTCCACTCCCAAACCCCACTTTGCCTCCAGCATTTATATTAGTGTTAAATATATAAAAAGTGTTTCTAAATTATAAGGGGAATCACACTCAGGAGCTTGCTGTGTGAAAGGGTGCACCAATACAAAAGTTTGAGAACCACTGATTTACACCATGCTGGCACCTGTGGAGAAAGAGGCAGTCTCTGCTACTACCAATATCTAATTTAAAACCAAATTATATTAAGGGTTTGAGGCTAGTTTATATAATACCAGATGTGTGGTGTTTCAAAAACTGTTACAACTTACTGAACACTCCATCTGAAAACCATCAGTGAGCAAAATACCACTTATTTAAAGCCACTTACTTAAAGCTCCAATGGTTTGTGCACTGAAAACTGTAGCGACTGGCTACACAAAATTACCTTCAAGTAAAACCTTTGACTTGTTGTTCTGTCACATCAATTTACAACACAAAAATGGACTCATGCAGAAGATCAGTAAAAAAGTAAATGGAGCATGGTCTGAGTTAATGCAGAAGGTATCAAGATGAAGCCAGAGTTCTGTTTATGCTACCCTAGATAAACAATTTAAGTTACAATTGAGAATTTATACTACATGAATGGTTCTCTAAGCAGTATTTACTTGCAATCTGTAAAAATACAAAGCTTGGTGTGATAAAATTCCTATATATAAAATTGCTAGAAGGTGTCTATACGAATCAGGGCTACCTGCAAACTGTTATATGGGCATAACATAGTCTAGGGGTTGAAATGGAACTTTGCTTCAGATTCTGTCATAATTGAAGTCCGGTGCTCTAGCTGGTTCTAAACACAGTATTCATATTTCTTTTTCTCTCTTCAGTCGTTTATCTCATAACATCTTGGCATATGTATCAGTCTTTCCCACCTTTCACACCCCTTCCCCAGGCATTGACAGCCAGATGGTCACCTTACTATCTAGTCACAGAGAGCCAAAGAGAGCCATTTGGAAAATGGTAAATGATTTTCTTACATTAATTTGATGAAAAACCAACATGTTTGTGAAGGTTTTTTTTTAAAAAAATTGATAAACATTTTCAATTTTCAAAAAAGAATTTTTCATTTTTTGACAGAAATATTAAAATGTTGAATGAAAATGTCAATTTTTTGTTGAAATAAGGATAGATAGAAATATTTCAACCACCTCCACAGCCAAGCATTCACCAAACATTTTTATATAGCCACCAACTCAACCTCATTTATCCTATCACAGTCAAGAGCGGAGAGGGCTCAGCAGCCTGAATATCAGCCAATCTGTTGTCTGCAGAGGGAGAGAAAGGGAGTCCCAAACAGCAGTCCCTGTGCTGGGTGGGTAACGATGGGAAAAGTGAGCATGAAGGCTGCAAAAAGCAGCCGCCCCAGCTTCACTGGACAGGATGAGAAGAAAAGGGTGCAACTGTCTGAAGAAGAGTCACTTCCTGTGAGGTTTCCCTGTGTCAGAAGAGCAGGGAGAAGCCAGCAAGAACTTTATTTTAACATTATGTGTATTTTTCATATATATTTATGGCAATATCTTGCAAGAGCAATCATGCATTAATTCCCAAGTGGATTTAATACTTTTAATTTATTTCTGAAATATTATGTGGGAAATTCTAAAATGCCAGACAAGCTGTAGAACTATAAAAGACAGCAACGCGAAACAAAGAAAATTGCCCCAAAATCTTAAACTCCTAAAGCTTTGGGTCCTGGAGGTATATGGAAGGCCCATGAACTTTCCGGTCTATGCAGGTGCTGAGGCTGCTCGCTGCTCTGTAACCATACTTTCTCTATTTCCCCATCGGTATTAGCCCAGCAAAGTGGGGAAAGCAACTGATAGCTGGACATAGCCCTGGAAGTAGATTATTAATAAATGTTAGAGATAGAAATATTTACAGATGCAAATACTGGAATGTACACGGGGTTCCATTGGTGAAGTCATAAAGTTGAGGAAAAAAGAAGGCAACAGAAAACACTAGAGTAATTATGGGCGACTTCCACTACGCAAATGTAACCATCCTGCTTCACCATCCCATTTGGAAATAAAACATTTTCTCAAAACCAAACTGTTTTATCTGATGCATAAAAGAAAAGGGGCCACTTGTAATTGCTTCTGAGTAATACAAAAGAGTTCGATCAGAATTCATTATGGGTAAGCCATTAGTGGCAGTGACCATAATATAATATAACTGTGATATCCTCACAGAGGGTTCTCCTACCAAGAGGCAGAGTTGTATAACTCAGCTTCAAAAAAGGAGATTTTTAAAGATATAGAGAGGAAAAAGAAGCTTCAAGGGAAAAAAGTAGGAAATTAAAATCAAAATAATCGAAGAACAGGATGCTTAACGATAGCTTATTTGACCTGATGTATTTAGAATCTAAGTTATAAAAAAGGAAGGAATGAAATCTCATTAGATGTACATACTTTAAGTGAATCAATAGAGCATTTATTGAACAAAGATCATTATGAAAAGAGGTATAATTTAGAGCAAAATAGCTGAGAGAGTAAATTATATGATTAAAAGACAAAGTGCACGAGCTTGTGTAGGGAAAAAAAAAACCCCGCAAATCAAACCAAAAAACCCCTGACCTTTAAAAATTCACCCCAAGCATAACTAAGAAAATGGAACAAATTTTTGCAAGTAAGAATAAAAAAGACAATCAATTGGCCTAAAAGTAATAAAGTCAGAAGAGAAAAATACCATAGAAGTGCTATTGTCTCCTCACACCAAGAAAGTACAGAGGAAATCGAATAGGATAGAGATATTGCCGAATGAAACTTAAATGAGATTGTAACAGGGCCAGCTGCCACCTGAGTGCTCTAATTGTGGCCAGAGGTCACTTAGTAGGCACCCTGCCTCAATTTACCTTCTGCAGTGCTCCTTACATAAACTCTACCAGTCCAGGGTCCTGACAACATTCCCATTTTTGGGTCTAACTTATTTATATATAATTCATAACAATACTTAATCCTGGGGATTCTTCCCTTTACTCAGAAGAGAATCCTCCTCTTATCTTGTCCACTCCCCCCACCTTCTTGCCTTTTGCTCTCTGCAGCTTGCATCAGCCTACTAACTCTGTCACAGCTTCCTCTCATGATTTCTGTTTCCCTTTGGCTTTTTACAGAGTCCAGCTGCCTTCTACCTAGGCTGTTAATGAGGCACAGGTGGGCTGGACCACATAGAAATTACAGAGAACCAGCACATCATGAATGGGGTGAATGCAAGATTGACTTTGTTTCCTGCTTACAGATTCTTACCGCCTTGCACTTTGTCTCCTAGTGGTCACTCTAAATGTTCACCATCACTAACACCACAGCCCAGTTCCCTCTTAAAGGGCCCAATCTACACTGTGACAGAAATATTTGCACAAGTTTTCCCTTGTGGGAAAGTCCATCACTAGATCCTAGCCCTGGACTGACACATGTTATGCAGTGCTGTGGGAATTACAAACTCTCTGAGAGAACTGTTTGATGGGCCACGGGAAACAATAGTTCCCTCTTCACATCATCATGTGCAGGTTTGAGGAGATGCCTGAGAGCTAGAACAGGGTAATTGGTGACTTCCTGTGCACAGATAAAAGCTTAAGGATACACAGTAGAGCATATTGGCCAAGTGATGGACTCAGGCCTGTGAGAAGCCAAATGCAAAGAAATAATTTACATGTATTAAAAATTCTCTTTCAGAAGGGAACTTATTGTTTATATCAGGTTGGTGTCTGTGGCATATTTTAGGGAAATTTGTGTCATGTTTAAAAATGAAATGTACATTTATTTGTATTCCAGTAATGTTTGAGGATTCAACTGAGTTCAGATACAGCTAGATACAGTACAGACACAGAAAGAGAAAGCTCCTGCTCCAACCTGCTTGCACTTATTTAAGTGACTGATAACCTTGACAAATTAAATTGCAATAAATGTGGTTTCCATCAGCGTTCTGAATAATGTAAGCCCAAAAAAGCTGAATCACTACAAAAGGACGCAATTTATCATTATAAGCAGCTACTATACTGCAGGACTGGAGGCTAGTCCATTTTTTTAAAAGGTTGAAGGGTGATGCTGGGAATTATAGATTCATGATGCTTATTTAAATACTGAGAAAAGTATTTAAGAAAATTAATACAGATTTATTAGCTTATCTGATCCAGCCCTGTTTTGATAATCTGGGGGTACAAAGAGGCTGGAAAAATACTGGGGATTTCCTTGTTGCGAGAGTGTCTCCAGGTGGTGCAGAGCCAGTGTACCAATTTTAAACATCACCCATCCTGCGGTGCCCAGAATAGAGTGCCTGTCTGGAAAGGCAGCACTCCAGTTCTTCTTGGCTGGTATAATGGTCCCCAGAGGCTATAGCTAGCCAATCTACTTTACAGCAGCCCTGAATCTGCCAGGGCCAGCAGAGAACTGGTTTCATAATCAATGAGCTGCAGCTGATGTCTCTGTGGTCCCTCACTTCCTTCCCCTAAACTGTGCTCAAAGAACAATGGACACAGCTGAATCTAGCGCAGAGCTTTAATGTACCTAGATGAGTATAACGATAGAGAAAACCAACACATCCTTCTCTAATGGTAAATCATGGCACCACAATCTATTGCAATGCCTTAAAACACCCAACAAAATTGAGGATAAGGAAAAAAGTGGATATAATTTCTTTATGCTCTCAAAAAACTTCTGATAAATTCCTTTACAAGTGGTTATTAAAGAACATTTGTAACTTCAGAATGACATAAAGAGGTAATTCTGGATTACAGACTGGTTAAATTGATTACATCCTGGATTACAGACTGGTTAAATATAAAGAATCAGAATGAATGGCCAGGTGTCATCACTAAAAGAGGTTAATAGCAGTGTTCTTATGAGATCAGTGCTAGCATTGGTGCTGTTCTATATATTTATTAGAGACCTAGAAGACAATAGTTAATTGGTAAAACTTGCTGACAACACAAGTTGTTTAAGTTAGTCAGAAGACAGTAGGGAGGATTGTGAGAAAGTTCAGAGGACCTAACAAAAAGCTAGGTAATTGCACAGCATGATAGCAAATGAAATTCATCATAGACAAATGCACTATGTAAGCTGCAATTTAAATTAATTGAATATTGATGGGCTCTGAAGTTATAGTAAGCAATCAGGAAAAAAAGTTCTATGGAGACTATAAAGTTGCCTTAGTTTGCAGAAGCAAACACAGGGGAAAATATTAGGGTGAGAGTATCATATAGAAAATAATATAATGCAATTACTGTGCTTGCTCTTTAGAAGACTCTACTGCTCTGAGAGAGGGTTCCCTATTCTTAAAATGGGGAATTCTGGGAGAATTGGTAAGCACTCTTAAACTAGTATAAATATTTAACGTGCACCCACAGTATATGGTATGTCCAATGGGAGTGGCAGGGGTGAGGCTGGGGTGCACCATGCTCCAGGAATCTCCCAGGCTCTTACAACAGCCCCTGTGGAGCAGTTACAAAACAACCCAGATTAGAGCAGCCAGTTTAGATCACTCAATTTTAATTATTTTAAATAGAACATAGAAATTGAGATGGTCCAAGGAAGGACAATCAAACTAATCACAGGAATGTGGTGTTAAGTGGTGGGCATTGGAGTGGAGTTCTAAATTCCAAGAGAATAAGACTAAGATTTTTCAGTTTAGAGAGGTTTCAGAGTAGCAGCCGTGTTAGTCTGTATCAGCAAAAAGAACAGGAGTACTTGTGGCACCTTAGAGACTAACAAATTTATTTGAGCATAAGCTTTCGTGGGCTACAGCCCACTTCTTCGGATGCATAGAATGGAACATACAGTAAGAAGATATTTATACTTACAGAGAACATGAGAAGGTGGAAGTAGCCATACCAACTGTAAGAGGCTAATTAATTAAGAGAAGCTATTAACAGCAGGGGAGAAAAACTTTTGAAGTGATAATCATGATGGCCCATTTCGGACAGTTGACACGAAAGTGTGAGACTGCTTCAACATGGGGAAATAGATTCAATTAGTGTAATGACCGAGCCATTCCCAGTCTCTGTTCAAACCTAAGTTGATTNTAATAAGCGATGGTCACATAAACACCACCCTATACCGGAAACCTACTGACCGCTATACTTACCTACATGCCTCCAGCTTCCATCCAGGACACACCACACGATCCATTGTCTACAGCCAAGCTCTAAGATACAACCGCATTTGCTCCAATCCCTCAGACAGAGACAAACACCTACAAGAGCTCTATCAAGCATTCTTAAAACTACAATACCCACCTGCTGAAGTGAAAAAACAGATTGACAGAGCCAGAAGAGTACCCAGAAGTCACCTACTACAGGACAGGCCCAACAAAGAAAATAACAGAACGCCACTAGCCGTCACCTTTAGCCCCCAACTAAAACCTCTCCAGCGCATCATCAAAGATCTACAACCTATCCTGAAAGATGATCCCTCACTCTCACAGATCTTGGGAGACAGACCTGTCCTCGCTTACAGACAGCCCCCCAACCTGAAGCAAATACTCACCAGCAACCACACACCATACAACAAAAACACTAACCCAGGAACCTACCCTTGCAACAAACCCCGCTGCCAACTCTGTCCACATATCTATTCAAGTGACACCATCACAGGACCTAATCATATCAGCCATGCCATCAGGGGCTCGTTCACCTGCACTTCACCTGCACATCTACCAATGTGATATATGCCATCATGTGCCTCTGCCATGTACATTGGCCAAACCGGATAGTCTCTTCGCAAAAGAATAAACGGACACAAATCTGACATCAGGAATCATAACATTCAAAAACCAGTAGGAGAACACTTCAACCTCCCTAATCACTCAGTGACAGACGTTAAGGTGGCAATTTTGCAACAAAAAAGCTTCAAAAACAGACTCCAACGAGAAGCTGCTGAACTTGAATTGATATGCAAACTAGATACAATCAACTTAGGTTTGAACAGAGACTGGGAATGGCTCGGTCATTACACTAATTGAATCTATTTCCCCATGTTGAAGCAGTCTCACACTTTCGTGTCAACTGTCCGAAATGGGCCATCATGATTATCACTTCAAAAGTTTTTCTCCCCTGCTGTTAATAGCTTCTCTTAATTAATTAGCCTCTTACAGTTGGTATGGCTACTTCCACCTTCTCATGTTCTCTGTAAGTATAAATATCTTCTTACTGTATGTTCCATTCTATGCATCCAAAGAAGTGGGCTGTAGCCCACGAAAGCTTATGCTCAAATAAATTTGTTAGTCTCTAAGGTGCCACAAGTCCTCCTGTTCTTTCAGTTTAGAGAGAATAAACAAATTAGACTATTATAAAGGGACTATAGAATAATGAATGGCATAGAAAAAAAGCAAAGGGACGTATGGATTTTCTCTTTCCTATAATAAAAACAAGAGGGCAATAAATATAAAATGAACAAAAGGAAATGCTTTAGTGCAACATATAATAACTTGTGGAACACATTCTTGCAGGATATTATTTAGGAAAATGTGTTAGCAGGATTTACAAAGGATAAGTCCTTATGAAAAACAATGGCATCTACTAAGTTACAATACCAAAGGTAAAATTATAAAGGTATCAAGTCTTCTGCTTTAGGACACACAAACCATCAACTAGGGTCAAGAAAAAAATTCTCCCAATGGAATTCTATTCACAATACAACAGGGGCATAAAGAAAGTGCTACACATTTTTTTTAATTGACAGGATGCTGGAAGAGGTATAGTATATTCCATTATGGCAGAACTATTTACTGAAAAAAATGATTTTAAAATAATATTGCAGAATAATCATTAAAAGTGAATTATAAATGTGGAATTATTAGTAGTCACAGTAAAAACCTAATTGCATTCATCCAATCAGGAAACAAAATGATACCATATGATGTATGTGTCCAGACACACTAGCCTAAATTTTGATTACTACATGCTCACAAACAAACCACAGACCAGGAACTACTTGCCAAAAATATTTTGCAAATAATTTCCCATGCAAACACAGTAACAGAATACTATCATCATTTAATTTTTAGGGCGATCTCTTGTCAGATCTTGTCTATAGTTTCAATTTTTATGTCTTCGCAGATTTGCAAAATTAAACTTTGATTTTTTCTCTTTACCTCTAACTTTGAATTGAAGACATAACTCAGAAGCTGAAATTAACTAATATAGATCTTTTTTTAGAGTGCTGCTCTGTAGGACTAGTCCTGGAGGCTAATATTGGCATTTATTTTTCTTGATTTGGGGAGACAAAAATCAGATAGATATTTGAATATTTTTCATATTAGTCTCTTCTAATGCAGTCTAACTGAAAAATTACATACAGCCCCGAATTGGTAAATCTCTACGTTTCTATAAACCATTCCCCACAAAGTTAATCCAAAAACTTCCATGGATGGTCCTTTGCCCTGTGAATTTTATCTAAACTAATTTACTCAACACAAGGAAGATTGTCTTAAGAATGTCTACAGTATTATTCTTTGCTCGCTTTTACAACACTTATGTTTTCCCCTTCAAACATTCTTAGCTCTTGCAAAGTCTTTTTCTTTAAATAGGTTTTCAGAAAAAAAAGTACTCTGCCAATTTATATTAGTATCATATCTGAATTTGATTGATGCTTAGCCCCAATATTCAATTCCATTATTTAAAATATTTCCCCCCACCAAAAAGTAATGGAGAGTAATTCAGCAATGCGTGGACATTTTTTAGAAAATAATTTACTTATACAATTCCATAATCTTCACATCTAGAGTTATCAAATATACCAGAGCAAATGATTCACATAACATAGGATATGTATAAAATTTCACTTTTCAGTGATTGTTCCATTTTCTAGTGCTCTTTCTGGCCCACAAGAAAATACAGTTTACTAATAAAGGAAAGCACTTCATAGGACAAGAGTTGAAATACCAGTATATTTCTTACTGAACTCAGTGATAACATATTGCCATTAGCTAGTTAGTGCTGAATTTGTTTCAGAATGAATAAGTGAGGGCCATCTTTTGAGGGAATAAATATATTGTTTGTAAGGGAAAACACCTCTGAGTTATTTCTGTTCAGATTAAATATGATACAGTCTTATTTATCAATTAATTTTTAGCAAGGAAAATGTTAGGCAGCACTATAAAGTTATGTGGAAGAATTGGTGAAATTTAATAAAAAGATCTATCCTAAGTGAGATGCAGAGAACTCTCTAGGAGACCAATGCCATTATGAAGCTATTCAGGACCTATTCTGAAATGTACTTAAGACGGTAAGAAAAGAGGTCATTTCTGCAAATGTAATAGATGCCATCAGCATCAAGTAGGCTGTTAAGGTATAAAGCATACCTCTTTTGTGCAAAAGCACAATGGCTCTGGCTCAGCAGGAGCTGCTATGCTAATAAGCTCCAGTGAACCATTAGTCAAATAATTTCAGATAACCTGTAGACATTTAACTGAGTATACATTAATCCTTAATGTATTTGGAAAGGAGTGACACACAGGGAATCTGTTGGGCTGGATTCTGCATTTTATAGAGAAACATCTTGGGCTGTGATGGGAGAACACACATTGAAATTTGTCCAAAATCATGTGATGTCCAAGATTTTCAGAAGGGACTAGTGATTTCAGGTAACAATTTTTGGATGTTTAACTGAGGCACCTTAAAAGACACCTGATTTTCAGTGGGGTGGAGTACTCAGCACCTCCTGAAAATCAGGTCCCTTTAAGATATCAAGTTGGGTGCTGAAAATTTGAGGCATACATAATCACCAGTCACTTTTGAAAATGTTGCCCTGCTGTTGAGAAAAAACCTTGGCTGTATCCGCTGTACAATACTGAATTGCTTTGCTCTTTAGATAGAGTCATTTAGAAGTCTTTGTGCAGAAACGACATATAATGTATAGCTCCTGTGTTTACTCTCCATTCTTACTTTTTCTTTAAGAAATAACTCACTTTTCAAGTCCAGCAAGAGCTGTTTACCATGACAGTTTTACTCTTGCAAATCAATTATGTAGTTCATCAATTCAACTGATATTCTAAAGGAACTGAAAATTGATGACAAAAAGCCTCTTTATGAGAAATGGGTAAAGAGTCATTACCTATGTAAACCAGCTATCTGAGGATAACATTTATATCCCCTTTTTAAAATAAGGGTTTAGTTTACATATTTTTAGACAGCTGTATTTGGAAAGGGTTACTATACTGAACATGGGGAAGGGGCAAGCTGAGAAATTACCTGAAATCAAATAGTAGTCTGCTTCACATTTAATACAGCCTTAATGTAAACTTAGGGTTGCCAAGTGTACGCTTTTTGACTGGAACGCTCAGTCGAAAAGGGACCCTGGCGACTCTGGTCGGCACCACCAACTGAGCCATTAGAAGTCTGGTTGGCGGCGCAGTGGGGGGCCTGGGGCTAGTGCAGGCTCCCTACCTGCCTGGCTCCACGCAGCTCATGGAAGCGGCCACCACATCCCTTCGGCCAGGGAGGCACCGTGTGCTGCCCCCATCCGAGTGCCAGCTCCGCAGCTCCCATTGGCCGGGAACCGCGACCAATGGGAGCTTCGGGGGCAGTGCCTGTGGGTGCAAGGGCAGTGCATGGAGCCTCCCTGGCTGCCCATGCACCATGGGGGCCACAGGGACCCGGCGGCCGCTTCCTGGGAGCTGCAATAAGTGCCATCAGGACCCCACATCCCAAACTCCCCTCCCACTCCCCAACTCCCTGCCCCAGCCTGAAGTGGGGTGGGGCTGGGGATGAGGGGCTCAGGGCTGGGGCAGAGGGTTGGAGTGCAGGGGTGTGAGGGCTCTGGCTGGGGGGGGGCTCTGGGGTGGGGATTAAGGCATTGGGGTACAGGAGGGTGTTCCGGGACTATGGCGGGGAGAGAGGACTCCCCCCAGCTCTCTCTCCCCATAGCAGCACCTGGGCTGGGGCCGCAGGATATGCGCCCCTCCCATAGCCCCTGCAGGTCCAGCCAGGGCTAAGTTTGGGAGGGGCGCCCTGCGACAGGGCCAGGCCGGGCCTCCATGGCTGGGTCTGGGCCGGGGTAGGGGTGCCCCGTCCGCCGCAGGTCCAGACTGCGGCATAGTTGGGTGCAGGGGACCACCCCAGTCATGGCAGGTCCGGACTGTGGCATATTTGGAGTAGAGGGGGGCCACCCCGCTGTGGCCAGTTTGGGTCTGGGCTTGGTTTGGGCCAAGGGCGGGGCGCTCCTCCCCTGGCTGCGGGAAGTCCCTAGGCGGGTTCCTTGAGCACCTGCACGGCACTAAAAAGGCTGCTGCATGGCCATGCAGTTTACAGGGAACTTAGCCTGCGGAACCCCACACCTACTGCTTCCCCCTATCCACAAGGCTTGTTACCCTGTTAAAGAAAGCTATCAGGTTGGTTTGACACAATTTGTTCTTTGCAAATCCATGCTGACTGTTACTTATCACCTTATTATCTTCTAGATGTTTCCAAATGATTGCTTAATTATGAGTGGACAAATCTGGCTCCATGAAATTAACTGTCCTACTGCATATCATATAGTTATAATATAGTTACTTCTCAGTCCAAATATTCCTAAGTTACAATACTACTTGAGGTTCCAATTCTGCAAACGCTTAGTACCAGGAAAACAATTTTGGGTTGAATGATTTTATTTGTTTAGATTTCAGGCATTTTTAATCATTTGTTTTTTTATAAAAGAAAATTTGGAAATGAAGGACTGGGCTCTGAAGCTTGACTAGGTCTGCCATGATGCACCATGGCCAGAAACTCTCATGCTGCACTGTCTCCTCTCTCCAGGAGTAGAGACCATTGCTTCTCATGGGAGATATAGTCTGATTATGGAGCCCAGATTATAGCAGAGAATGGGAGCATACGGCATCTGAACTACAACTCCCATGAGGTGCCAGGGTAGCATTTATGAATGTAAATGTTTTGGTTTTCTGATTCAACTTTTTGTTTTCAAATTTTCACCTAGAAGATTAATTTTACTGTGGAAAACCTCCTGGATCCCCCCTGAGCAATGTATGCCCTGTACCAATGTAACAAATTTAATCTGTGAGAACATGGAGATTTCTTCTGCTTCTCACTTCCTTATGTGGAGTTCTCTACAAGGCTGGAGGTCTACCAGGATCCAATAAGCTTTTTCCCAGTTAAAAATAAAAACAATAAAAAAGAAAGTAGATAAAGCTAAACAAGGGATACAAGTGCCTGACTGGAAGAACACTTTATCCCATAGGAAAGTTTCTGGCAGGGCTATGTAAAATATCATATGCCTTGGGGAAAAAAAAACCTTGTTTAAAACAGCCTTTAACAAGCATATTTTGGGAGCTTTACAAATTAGCATCCTTTCAAAAAAAATATCCACAGATTGAGGGATTTTTTTGCAAAATGCCCTTGTTTCAAATGATAAATTAATGTTACATGTCGCTGAGTTAAGACATCAAGATGAAGAGATGGGGGGTTCTTGGATCATCAGAGCAAACTCAGGCATTATCCATATCCAGAAATCTACAAGTTTGTGTCTGCTGCTCTGATTTTGCTGCATTTTGATGCCATGCCTCTGTGAATATTTCTGTCTGTGAAGATCCTTGTTAAGAGGAGATAAATATGAGGTCTTCTCCTCTTGGTCTTTGATCACCATTTCTCATGCAATGCTTTTGGAACTTTGGACTGTGACCTGTAATTTAGACATTTACCCTCCTATCTGATAACATTTTATGTGAAGACAGGCAGCCTGATCCTCATCTGGTGTAAACTGTCATTGTTCCACTGAGATCAATGAAGCTACACTGATTTACAGCAGTTCAGAATCTGTCCCATTGGGTCCATTAGCAATGCAGTATGTCGACATCTCTTTTCCAGTGTATGAAGTGGTGCCAGGTGCTCTCAAATGTTACCGCACCCAGAAAGATGGTGTAAAAGTGACATGCTGTACCTCAAAATAACTCCCTGTAACCCCCATATTCACCACTTTTATATAGTCATGATGTATTTTGTACAAAGCATGCCTCGTCAGGTATCATTTGAAAACTCATGGACTACTGAACATCATTATCCTGTTAACATGTGTGTATCATCATTGAAGTAATGAAATTTTGCTATATGTTTGTTACTAAAACATGTTGTGAGTCTGGGGAATGCCCACAAACTAACTCTTTAGAAATAACAAAAGAACTATGAACAAAGGACTTGCATGTCATCCTCAGAAATGGCTCAAGCCTCACATAAAAAAAAGGTGTGAGCAAGAAATCTACAGTTCACCTGAGAGACATGTTGAATCTCTCTTACTCATCGGACTCATTGTCTGCACCCTAGCAGCAGAGTGAATGGAGAGTATAAAATAAGAGACAGTGACATCATCAGTAGGCCTCTCCTTCCCCTTTTCTACACAACAGGCAAGATTGCTTGGAGGACAAAGACCAATCAGTGAACTGTGGGGAAGGGGGATGATCCTAATTGGAAGGCTTTCTAGTTAGCATGAACAGATGAAAGCTTTTGGTACGAGAAATCCTTTTGCTTTAAAATCTTACTTAGCATGGAAAAGTTTAGGAATTAGCTTGCTATTTTGTCTTTTATTTCTTTTGTAACCAGATCTGACTATTATGCCTAAACCACTTACAATCACTTAAAATATATCTTTCTAGAGTTAATACCCTTGTTTTAATGTTTTGTCTAAAACAGTGTGGTTGTTTGTAGTGTTTGGGAAATGTCTACTCAGGTTAACAAAGGCTGGTGCATATCCATTACCCATTGGTGGAATGGCAAACTAATTAATGAGCTTGCATTGTTCAAGAGGGTCTTGAGCACTGTAAGGTGCATATTTATGGGGTGCAAGGCTGGAGCTGGTGGGATTTGCAGATATCTCCTGGTATAGAGTTCATGAGTGGCTGGGAAACCATTCCTATAACTTTGTTGGGTATGGCTACATATACTAATTGCAGCATGACAGCAAAGCGTGGAGGGTCTGCTTTTCACTAGCAGAGCAGTGTGAGAGATTTCTTGAGCTAGAGAGTTAAGGAGGCACAGCAATTCCACAGTCCAGATTGTACCCTGGGGGACGTCACAGTAAGGCTTACAGTACTGGAAAGCAAATACAACAGGAGTCAAATACACAACAAGACAGACTTATGATTCGATGCAAACTGACATTCAATATCTGGAGTATGAAAATATATGGATCTGAATTCTAACAAGACTAACCTAGAATGTTTCCTTAAAACAGTTCTGCCAATCCATTTAATTTGAAACACTATTGCTATTCCAGACCTGGGATTCTGTTAAATAGAGACTATCCATCATGCTGGAACACATTCAATTTAGGGCTATCGAGCGATTAAAAAATTAATCACTATTAATCACATGATTTAAAAATTAATCGCAATTAATTGCACAATTAATCGCGCTGTTAAACAATAATAGAATACCATTTATTTAAATATTTTTGGATGTTTTCTACATTTTCAGATATATTGATTTCAATTACAACACAGAATACAAAAGTGTACAGTGCTCACTTTATATTTATTTTTATTACAAATATTTGCACTGTAAAAAAGAAAAGAAATCGTATTTTTCAATTCACCTACTGCAAGTACAAGTGTAGTGCAATCTCTTTATCATGAAAGTTGAACTTACAAATGTAGAATTATGTACAAAAAAACCCCAGCATTCAAAAATAAAACAGTGCAAAACTTTAGAGCCTACAAGTCCAATCAGTCCTCCTTGTTCAGCCAATCATTCAGACAAACAAGTTTGTTTACATTTACAGAAGATAAGTCTCCTTGCTTCTTCTTTAAAATGTCACCTGAAAGTGAGAACAGGCGTTTGCAGGGCACTGTTGTAGCCAGCATCGCAAAATATTTACATGCCAGATGCGCTAAAGATTCATATGTCCCTTCATGCTTCAACCACCATTCCAGAGGACATGCGTCCATGCTGATAGGTTCTGCTCAATAATGATACAAAGCAGTGTGGACTGATGCATGTTCATTTTCATCATCTGAGACAGATGCCACCAGCAGAAGGTTGATTTTCTTTTTTGGTGGTTTGGGTTCTGTAGTTTCCACATCAGGATGTTGCTCTTTTAAGACTTATGAAAGCATGCTCCACACCTCATCCCTTTCAGATTTTGAAAGGCAGTTCAGATTCTTAAATATTGGGTCGAGTGCTGTAGCTATCTTTAGAAATTTCACATTGGTATCTTCTTTGCATTTCATCAAATTTGCAGTGAAAGTGTTCTTAAAATGAACAACACGTGCTGGGTCATCTGAGATTGCTATAACATAAAATATATGGCAGAATGCAGGTAAAATAGAGCAGGAGACATACATTTCTCCCCCAAGGAGTTCAGTCACAAAATTTAATTAACACATTTTTTTAACGAGCATTGTCAGCATGGAAGCATGTCCTCTGGAATGATGGCCAAAGCATGAAGAGGCATATGAATCTTTAGCACAACTGGCACGTAAATATCTTGCGACACTAGCTACAACAGTGCTATGTGAATGCCTGTTCTCACTTTCAGGTGACATTGTAATTAAGAAGTGGGCAGCATTATCTCCCGTAAATGCCAACAAACTTAGCAATTGTCTGAACAAGAAGTAGGACTGAGTGGACCTGTAGGCTCTAAAGTTTTACATTGTTTTGTTTTTGAGTGCAGTTATGTAACAAATATATATATATATATATATTTGTAAGTTGCACTTTCATGATAAAGAGATTGCACTACAGTACTTGTATGAGGTGAGTTGAAAAATACTATTTCTTTTATCATTTTTGCAGTGCAAATATTTGTAATAAAAAATAATATAGTGAGCATTGTACACTTTGTATTCTGTGTTTTAATTGAAATCAATATGTTTGAAAATGTAGAAAAACATCCAAAATATTTAATAAATGTCAACTGGTATTCTATTGTTTAACAGTGCAATTAATCGTGATTATTTTTTTTTAGTTAATCGTGTGACTTAACTGTGATTGACAGCCCTAATTAAATTTCATGATGGTTCTGTGATGTGCACAAATGGGGACTCGAATAAGACCATTACAATCAGTTTTACTTATAACCTAGGACAATATTTGAATATAAGCTTCCAGAGGAAAAAAAGTTAATACAGTAGCTCATTGACCTGACAAAACTGATATTTATCACCAGATATATGGTTTCCCATATCATGATTCCATGGGAATTGTACTGCCAATGTCATTTCCAGGCAAACAGAAGGGAACCAGAAAACTTGGATCTCAGTCCAGGAAAGTGCCAAAAGCTTTGAACACCCAGGATGGCATACACAAGCCCCTTCACTTGATTATTTAATTTGCTATTCCCCATTCCTGGCTGCTTTGCTAATCCACCTCAAACTACCTCATTCACACTGCAAAAGCAGCAACTACAGTAGCAAAAAAAAATCAACATCAAAAAGGGAGTTGAGGGAGATGGGGATAATGGGACAGGAATTGAACCAGATCTGGCTAAAACTGTTCTCAGTCACAGTGCTTATTCTAATACTGCAAACCTCAGTCAAGTTAGTTTCTCCTACAAGCCTCTCCCATAAAACCAAGTCAACTTGTTTCTTGCTTCCACTTTCCAAGATCTTCTGTAACTCCCAAAGGACACTTGAATCTAGAGCTGGTCAAAAAGTTTTTGGTTTTCCATCAGAAAATGCAGTGTTGTAGAAACCAAAACTTTTCACATGAATGTGCCAATTTCGACAAAATTTTAAATGTAAGAAAGTTAAAACATTTTGTTTCTGCTTTCTCAATTTGATAATGCTGAAATATTTTGTTTAGATGTGGAAATCATTTTATTTCCGTTTTATTATTTTGTTGTATTTCATTTTAACTATTATAATAATAATTTGAACATACTATATTTGTATATTATTTAATATATGTTATGTTATAATGTGTTGACCTCTTATAAACAAGATGTTTCAACCTTATCCAAATGAAACATTTTGGTGGCTCTGAATGCTAGAGGAACAAACACTTTAAAAGTCCAGCAGGACACCACATCCTACTTAAGGGGGAAAAGGCTAGAGAGATCAAAGGCTAGGAACAAAGCATGTAGGCCATACTTACAGAATGGGGGAATTCTATTCTGGGAAGGTGTGACTCTGAAAAAAAATTGGGGGTTGTGTGGATAATTATGACTGGATCCTGCACTATGACTTTCTTCTCTTTCTCAGACCTACATGTCTGCATGTAGCCAGGCCTGCATGTAACCAGAATAAAAAGCTTGCAAAGGTGGCTTAAAGGGTATATCTATACTTCAGTTAGATACCCGTGGCTGGCCCGTGCCAGCTGACGCATGGGGCTTGGGCTCAGGGGCTGTTTAACTGCGGTGTAGATGTTTGGGGTTGGGCTGCAGCCTGAGCTCTGGGAGCCTCCCACCTGTGCTGCAGCCTCAGCCTGAACATCAACACTGCAGTTAAAAAGCCTCTTAGCGTGAGGCCCCGAGCCCAAATCAGCTGGCATGGGGCAGTTGCAGGTTTTTAATTGCAATGTAGACATACCCAAAGTCTCCTTTGCCCCAACCCTTCTGTCCCTGCACCTAGTGCAGGAACAGAGTAACTGAAATCAGCCATTTCATGCCATAATGGATCACGGCAAATGGTACTGAACTGCTGGCAGGGCAAATCCATATAATTCTGCATTGAACAAATGAAGATTAGTAAGGATTTTCTGCCAACAGAAAAACAAAGTGAATAGGGCCAGTCAGATCAGACTCTGTTTAATTCCTGACATGGTACATCATTACAGACCTGATTCTCAAGTGTGCTTCTTTACAACTAACCCTAATATGCTGAGCATTCATTTAGAAAAAATCCAGTTCAAAAGAAAGAGAAGGTTTAGGAGGGAATCAAAAACAGATGGGTTGGTGCAGTTTCTCATTTATGCTTCACATTCAGCAGATTGAAAGTTAAGCAGGAAGAAGAATTCCATCAGATTTCACTTCCAAATGATCAATCAAAAACCACCGGATAAATTTAAAGAGACAGACATTGTGAATACAAGACATAGCAGTTCATCCTGGGAGAAGTTTAGCCTCTCAGAAAAAAAACCCAAAATATTTTCTGGTATTTATACTGTAAAACAGTTACATCTTTCTTTTGTCCTGAAAGCTTTAATAGAGTCTGTTGTTCTATGAATTTGCGGATCTAATCAAGGAGCATCACCTTCCATTCAAAGAAGGGGAAGCTCAATTGCAGTTCATCAAAGAAAGAACTTGAAGTGAAAGTAACTATCCTAAAAGTTACTCAATGGCTTTGAACAGAGAATGTTGCTTAAATAAAAAATGAAGTCATGGTTGTCGGGCAAGACTGTGCTTTGCCAACAGATCAAAAAACTTCAAATATAATGGGTCACATTGTGTCATTTAGGCAGAGGTCCATGTTGTTGGCTAGTACTGAGCCACATTACCCAGGGCGAACTAGTAGAGGGATTGTACCTCATCTGTCCCATGGCTTCCCAGTTAACAGGCAGAATACACACTTTGGATGATACTGCAGACTGTTCTCCCTGCTACATTTGACCAATTCCATAGACCAGTATGGAGGGAGGGAAGGACCATTTCCCTGCCACCACCACATCCTCCCATCTAACTCTAGAGTAACTAGTCACTGCTC
The DNA here is from genome assembly GCA_003942145.1 of Platysternon megacephalum. Classification (NCBI taxonomy): domain Eukaryota; kingdom Metazoa; phylum Chordata; order Testudines; family Platysternidae; genus Platysternon; species Platysternon megacephalum. Next base: position 6,700,967 of record QXTE01000022.1, on the reverse strand, counting down.
CGGAGGGCCACAACTTTCCCTGCTGTACAGGGACTGTTATTTTACCTGATTCTGGTTCACGCTAATGGGAGGCCTCTTGGTCCTTACTCCCATACCCTGTACAGACAAAAACTGAGGCCAGACCCCTGAGTGATGCAGTCAAACTTACCTAACCCTTGGTATAGAGATCATTAGGTTGACAGGAGAATTCTCCTGCAGACCTAGCTACTGCTTCTTGGGGAGTCGGAATACCTACGTCAACTGGAGAAAGCCTCCTGAAAGCGTAGGCAGTGTCTACACCAGGGGTCGGCAACCTTTCAGAAGTGCTGTGCCGAGTCTTCATTTAGTCACTCTAATTTAAGGTTTCGCGTGCCAGTCATACATTTTAAAGTTTTTAGAAGATCTTTCTATAAGTCTATAATATAGAACTAAACTAGTGTTGTATGTAAAGTAAATAAGGTTTTAAAAATGTTTAAGAAACTTCATTTACAATTAAATTAAAATGCAGAGCCCCCCCCCCCGGACCAGTGGCCAGGACCCGGGCAGTGTGAGTGCCACTGAAAATCAACTCGTGTGCCGCCTTCGGCACGCGTGCCATAGGTTGCCTACCCCTGGTCTACACTGAAGCACTACAGTGGTGTAGCTGCAGCAGTGCAGTTGTGTGGCTGTTGCGTTTTCAGAGTAGACAATATTCTTTGCACGAGCATACATCTCTTGATGGAGGACAATTAAGCTACTTTACTTCTGAGTGACAGCATCCACACGAGTTTAATGTGATTTAATGTAAGTACATTAATGTCACAGCTGTAATTAAATTTCTCTTAACTTTTCTGTGTGTCATAAGAACATAAGAATGGCCATACTGAGTCAGACCAAAGGTCCATCCAGCCCAGCATCCTGTCTACCGACAGTGGCCAATGCCAGGTGCCCCAGAGGGAGTGAAACTAACAGGTAATGATCAAGTGATCTCTCTCCTGCCATCCATCTCCACCCTCTGACAAACAGAGGCTAGGGACACCATTCCTTACCCATCCTGGCTAGTAGCCATTAAAGGACTTAACCTCCATGAATTTATCCAGTTCTCTTTTAAACCCTGTTATAGTCCTAGCCTTCACAACCTCCTCAGGCAAGGAGTTCCACAAGTTGACTGTGTGCTGTGTGAAGAAGAACTTCCTTTTATTTGTTTTAAACCTGCTGCCCATTAATTTCATTTGGTGGCCCCTAGTTCTTATATTATGGGAACAAGTAAATAACTTTTCCTTATTCACTTTCTCCACATCACTCATGATTTTATATACCTCTATCATATCCCCCCTTAGTCTCCTCTTTTCCAAGCTGAAAAGTCCTAGCCTCTTTAATTTCTCCTCATATGGGACCTGTTCCAAACCCCTAATCATTTTAGTTGCCCTTCTCTGAACCTTTTCTAATGCCAGTATATCTTTTTTGAGATGAGGAGACCACATGTAGGCAAACCTTTAGTGTCTGGAAAAAAGGTGCCATATTTACAGCTGTGGAAGCTAAAATCTTCTGATGAACCAGAAAAGTTAAAGCATGGTCAGCAACTATCTTAAACTCCCCATTGTATCAGACTCTTTGAGGGACCATTCCCAAGGGTGGTTAGGTCAGTCTACATACACAGAAAATCCTTTGCATCTTTGCTGAGTTCTCCAACAAGGGTGCCCAGTACTGTCAGTTGTTAGTGTTTTTTGTGAGGTCGTCAACAGAAAAAAAACCAGGAGCTGAACAAAGACCATCAACTAGCTTAAGCGTGATTACAGATAAGTTAATAACAGCTTTCAGTCTCTGCTTAGAACCGACCATGTGCCTTGGCCTACATCCATGCTAGTGACCCATGAAGTAATAGGCTCTGTATCCCATTGTCACATCCTTGAGCCAACTGTCCAGAAAAAGCAAACACACAAAGTCCACGTGTATTTTTTGTTTTAGGGTTTGAGACAGATATTTGAATTTCTGCATGGTTCTGTACTGTGTTCATTCAAGCTCCAGCTTAGGTGGCACCAAAAAAGAATAAAAAGAAAAAGGGGGAAAACAAAGAACAAAATAGTAATGTGAAAAAGAAAACAGTCCAAGTAATTTAAGATTAGCATCGAAAGCACTGTTTTTTATTACATCAATTTAAATACACATGAGTCACTGTCAACCACTAAATTGAGTAACTAGTCCACATGTTGCTTCATATTTACACATATTTTTAGGTGTATGTGCTAAAAAAAGTCTCTGTATTTTTTTCTCTGATACACCCATTAACTTATTTCCTCTCTTTATTTTTAAAATTAGGTTTCTATGATAAAGAATGTTAACTGAAGGCAGATCATGCTGGGAATTCAGACAACATTAGATTACTGCTTTGTACATAGTTTTAACACTGTAAAAGAATAATCATCACTGGTACATAGCGCCAAGAAAGGGGAAGAGGAGGCAGAGGGAGGTAAGGAACGCTTTCAGCAATTCAATATACTATAATAAATATAGATCTAATACAATAATAATATAATAAAAATAGGACTAATGCTAGAACATTAAAAGATTGATGAGAAAAAGAGACAAAGGAGATGGCGGCTCTCAAATATTTATATAAGAAGACAAGGGGGATGAGGCTCGTGTAGAACAAATAACAGAAAGAGCCACAACACAAAAGACTTGTGTGGGTAGTTAAAGTCCCTCATTACTACCCACATATCAGTTGGAAATGTAGTATGGCAAAATACAAAGTTCTTGGAATGTGTTGGCGACAACTTTTTGTTTCAGAAAGTGGAGGAAGTAACCAGAAGGACAGCCATGGACCGAGTGGCTAGGCAGCAGTTCTGCAGAAAAGGACCTAGGGGTTACAGTGGACGAGAAGCTGGATATGAGTCTACAGTGTGCCCTTGTTGCCAAGAAGGCTAACGGCATTTTGGGCTGTATAAGTAGGGGCATTGCCAGCAGATCGAGGGACGTGATCATTCCCCTCTATTCGACATTGGTGAGGCCTCACCTGGAATACTGTGTCCAGTTTTGGGCCCCACAGTACAAGAAGGATGTGGAAAAATTGGAAAGAGTCCAGCGGAGGGCAACAAAAATGATTAGTGGGCTGAAGCACATGACTTATGAGGAGAGGCTGAGGGAACTGGAATTGTTTAGTCTGCAGAAGAGAAGAATGAGGGGGGATTTGATAGCTGCTTTCAACTACCTGAAAGGGGGTTCCAAAGAGGATGGCTCTAGACTGTTCTCAGTGGTACCAGATGACAGAACAAGGAATAATGGTCTCAAGTTGCAGTGGGGGANTAGACTTGATTCTGACCAATAGGAAGGAATTCATTGCATTTCAGAAGGTGAAAAGCAATTGGGCTGAAAGTGATCATGAAATGATAGATTTCATGATTCTAATGGAAGGAAGGAGTAAGAGCAGCAGAATAAGGACTATGGACTTCAAAAAAGCCAACTTTAACAAACTCCAAAAACTGGTAGCTAAGGTTCCTTAGAAGAAAATTTGAGGGATAAAGGAGTTCAGGAGAGCTGGCAGTTGTTCAAGGAGATACTATTAAAGGCACCACTGCAAACAATCCTGATGCAAAGGAAAGACAGGAAGAATAGTAAGAGGCCAATATGGCTCCATCAGGAGCTCTTTAATGACCTGAAAATCAAAAAGGAATGCTACAAAAAATGGAAACATGGATGAATTGCTAAAGGAGGCGTACAAAAAAATAACACAAGCACGTAGGGCCAAAATCAGACAGGCTAAGTCAAGAAGTGACTAACACCTACCAAGGGACATAAAATGCAATAAGAAGTTATTTAAATACATTAAGAGCAATAGAAATATGAAGAAAAGTATAGGTCTTCAATTTAGCAGGGAATAAGAGCTAATAACTGATGACATGAAGAAGGCTGAGGTGTTTAATGACTATTTTGCTTCAGTCTTCACTAAAAAGGTTAGTGGTGGCTAGATAACACAAATAATATTAACATGGGGAGAGGAATGCAACCTAAAAGAGAGAAAGATCAGGTTAAAAAATATTTAGATAAGTTAGATTTATCTGAGTCGACAGGGCCTGATGAAATTCATCCTAGGGTACATAAGCAACTAGCTGAAACAATCTTGGAATTGTTACCAGTTATCTTCAAGAATTATTGGAGAATGGGTAAGGTCCCAGAGGACTGGAGAAGGGCAAACATAGTACCTATCTTTAAGAAAGGGGAACAAAGAGGACCCAGGGAATTATAGACCAGTCAGCCTAATTTCAATACTTGGAATGATACTGGAACAAATTATTAAAACAATCAATTTGTAAATACCTAGAGTATAATAGGATTATAAGGAATAGCCAACATGGATTTGTCAAGAACAAAACCATGCTAAACCAACCTAATTCCCTTCTTAGACAGAGTTACTGGCCTAGTAGATATGGGGGAAGTAGTAGATACAATACAACTTTATTTTTTACTAAGACTTTTGGCACAACAAGCAAACTAAGGAAATGCAGTCTAGATGAACTTACTATAAGGTGGATGCACAATTGTTTGAAATACCATACTCAAAGAGTAGTTATAGTTCGCTGTCAAATTGGGAGGGCATATCTAGTGATGTCCTTCAGGGATCAGTCCTGGGCCCAGTACTATAAAGTGTTTTCATTAATGAATTGGATAATGGAATAGAAAGTATGTTTATCAAATTTGCAGATGACATCAACCTGGGAAGGGTTGCAAGCACTTTGGCGGATAAGATTAGAAGTCAAAACAACCTTGACAAATTGGACAACTGGTGTGGATTCAACAAGATGAAATTCAATAAAGATAAGTACAAAGTACTTCAATTAGGAAGAAAAAATAAAATGCACAACCACAACATGGAGAATAACTGGCTAGGCAGTAGTACTGCTGACAAGGGCCTGATGGTTACAGTGGATGACAAGTTACATATGAGTCAACAATATGATGCAGTTTGTAAAAGGCTAATATCATTATGGGGTGTATTAACAGAACTGTTGTATATAAGATATGGGAGGTAATCGTCCTGCTGTACTTGACACTGGTGAAGCCTCAGCTGGAGTACTGTGTTCAATTCTGGTCACCACATCTTAGGAAAGATGTGAACAAATTGGCAAAAGACCAGAGGAGAGCAAAGAAATGATAAAACCGTGGTGGGCAACCTGCGGCCCACGGGTGCATGCGGCCCATCAGGGTACTGGCTGCCACTTCCCAAAGCTCCCATTGGCCGGGAATGGCAAACTGCGGCCACTGGGATCTGCAGAGGGCTGTGCCTGCAGATGGTCAATGTCAGAAAAATGTCTCGCGGCTCACAATCAGATTATCCTGATGGGCCGCATGCGGCCGCAGGCAGCAGGTTGCCCACCACTGCGATGAAAGGTTTAGAAAACTTGACTTATGAGAAGTGGTGGATTATCCAATGGGCCCAGAACCCTGGAGCCTTGGCAGAAGCGGCAGGGTGCAGGGGAAGCCTCAGTGCCCCGCCCGCAGTCCCCGGCAGAAGCACTGGATGGGTGGGAGAAGTCCCAGCTCCCCAACTCTGGTCCCCCACAGAAGTGCGGGACGGCGAGGGAAGCCCCAGCACTCGGACCATGGCTGAGGCCCTGGGACTGGAGGAGCTCTCACTCCCTGCTGCGGCCCTGGGGCCATGGAGCGGGGACAGAGTTTCTCTTGTCTTGGGGCCGTGCGGGGGGTGCGGGGCATAAACGAGCAAATGGGTTGCGGGGCTGCAGCGGGGGAGGGCAGAATGGGTCCGGACCATAGGTGGAACAGGGCCGGGGCCATGGGAGAAGGGGCAGAATGGGGTGGAGCCATGGGTGTGTCCGCAGGTAGAAGGGGTGGGGAGGTCCCCCCACTTGCTTGGGCCCAGGGCCGCAGGAAACCTTAATCTGCCTGTGCCTATGAGGAAAGGTTTAAAGTACTGGGTGTGATGCTGTATGGAATACATGGGACACTTTGATATTGTTGATACTAATATTATATAATCGCAAGGAATCTGACAGATATGCCATGCGTATCTGTGAAAATCTTATAATTTGCCAAATATGATAATGTTGTTTTTATGTTTGTATCACCTTTGTATTACAAGTTATAGATATGTATAGTATATCTGTATTACCAGACTTGTGCTGTGTTTCTGGGTTACGACTCCAGACAGATTGGCATCAACACTGCCTAGCCTATTTGATGGCCCATCAAAGGTCAACGTGTACAATGAACCCATTGAAAGGAAAAGGGGATACACCTTATGAGTCAGCAAGGCATGTGGTATGCCTCTGGACAGAACTCTAAGGCTTTTCCATGCCATGTGCTGTAAAGCTTGTGTTTGGGACACAGGAAGTACAAACCAAATGGGAAAAGACCATAAAAGGCAGCTGCATCATCTCCATTTTGTCTTCATTCCTGCTTCCTACCTCTGGAGCAATTTTTCTACAAATGAAGCTCTGAACGACCCATTCAAGTTGTGGATGTGTTCTAGAGGGACTTCCAAGCCAGCAAACTCACCAATACAGCTAAGAACCTGATATATAGACTTTGATAGTCTGTCTACTTATAATATATGGAGATATACCTATCTCATAGAACTGGAAGGGACTTTGAAAGGTCATTGAGTCGAGTCCAGTCCCCTGCCTTCACTAGCAGGACCAAGTACTGTCCCTGACAGATTTTTGCCCCAGATCCCAAAATTGCCCCCTTAAGGATTGAACTCACAACCCTGGGTTTAGCAGGCCAATGCTCAAACCACTAAGTGATCCCTCCCCCCGCAAGAAGCGGCGCGGGCCGAGGGATGTGCTGGCCGCCCTTCCCGCAGCCCCCATTGGCCTGGAGCGGCGAACCGCGGCCAGTGGGAGTCGCGATCGGCCGAACCTGCGGACGCAGCAGGTAAACAAACCGGCCCGCCCGCCAGGGGCTTTCCCTGAACAAGTGGCGGACTGGCTTTGAGAACCACTATTCTATGTGACAGTATGAATAAATATGATATTAAATAGATATGGGCAAGAACTGTCTGGGAATTCTTGACCCAATTAACAGTTGTAGTATTCAAATCTTCCAAGCACGGGTGAAACTTTTGAACTTCATAATATTGAGATATAGTAGGGGGTTAGTGTGGTTGGAGTGGCATGACAGCAAGATGTCAGTTGTAGTGCCCAGTATGTGGCGAGGATTAGATTCGGAAGGATTAGACTGGTGAGAGGCAGGGAGGGAAGACAGGAGAAAGTTATAGTAATGTATGTGAGAACTTGGAGTTTTGCAGAGAACGGGTAGGTTTTAGCAATGCAGTTACTATAGCAATTACAGGAACAGTACAGCAATGTTACAATTTACAGGATGTTGAAAGGATTGATGGCTAGCTTTCAGAGTTGAGTAGGGGAACAACATGAATGGAAAACCACCATACCTAAAACTCATATTTCTGTTTCATTGCTCTTCAGCATAATGGTTTTGAACTGCATGTTTTTACTTGCTACACAATCTATTTTAAAATGTCTTACCATCACAAAGGTAAAACCTTAAAATACAGTTACCCACCAAATAAATTGTTAGAAAATGAGCGTTATCTCTTTCAAGAAACTGGTTAGCCTATCACAGAAGATATTTGTAATGAATATATGAGATTTCTATGGTAAGGATTGTTTTATATGCTCAAACTCGTGTGATAGCCTGTCACTGGCTCTGAACCATACCTTTCCCTTCCACATTACTGCATTTCCCCATTCTACTTCATCATGGTTAGTTTGTGACAATGTTTGCATGTTTATTTATTTTAAATTTTAATTTTATTTATCTTTTTTCACTTGCCAGTTCTCTCCCTCTATCTGACAGCCTGTCCTCCCTCTTCCCACCCCTAAGTTTATAAAGCATTTCCTCTCTCAGGTCTGGGGAACTACTGCATTATTTCAGATCTCACATAGTGAGAACAGCTGATGAATTTTTAAGGGAACCTCACTTTATAATTTTTTGGTTTAGTTTTTCTATTTTGCTTTTAAAGTGAACTTTATCATTTGTAAAGGATTCCAGACTGTCACCATTAGAAAGTGAAGCACATCATTTAATCGATAAAGAGGAATGATAGAAATTCTGCATGTTCAGATTTCATATGCACATTCACCGTGTGCCTCAAACACAATGTGGTGGGAACAATTCTAGAAGTCAGACAGCAGTTCATTCTCCTTGTTCATTTGTTCCTTGGCATCTCTACCAACAATGCCAACAAGGGTGTCAGCTGTGTTGCAGTTTTTTCATATGGACACACGTCCACTTGAAAACTGGACTGAGAGCACCAGTCATCTCATTCTACATAAGCCACCAAATCAATTATCAGATAGTTCATCACTACCAACCTAGGACTGGCTTTGTCTAGTGACCTAGTTGTGAAAGACTCCATCATATCCTATTACCAGTCCCATGAGCTAGCTAGTTTACACTAAAGAGGGATTTTTGGTATGAAGGATGATATACAAAAATTTTTTTTTATACACTGTTAAAGAAAACTTGCATTTTCTAGAGAATATAATTCTCAAATTATTTTTCTCACTTTTTTCTTTCCTCTTTTGAATACTCATTTGACCTAAATTCAATTAGAGTAAACACGCCAGGGATCCATAACCTGGAGCAGACCAGGGTGCACATTCTAGTTTGCTGAACTGCAAGTCAGATTCACGTCTGTCTATTCTTGAGTATCTGAGGCATGGTATCTGAGGCTGCCACACAAAGTTACAAAAGGCTTCCAATAATAAACTACCTGTCCAAACACACTGTATTTCAGGAATATGTATAGCTTTATCCTAGTTTAGTTGCAATATAAGGCTCATCTAAAAATCAAATAGATGGGGCTTGATCCTACAAACACTTATGCACATGGGTAACTTTTCTTCCAGGCATAATTATGTGTATGGTTGTCATAAAAATTGTAAAAAAGATACTGCAGCTAAAATCCTTTTGCTCATCCTGTATGAAAGTTCTCTAAAGAGATAAATGGAAAATTTATCTATAACAAGGGTTACTGTTCCCTGAAGACCAGTTGAAACTGTAAATATATTATTTAGAATAGTGGGTTGTGAAAAAAGCAGATACTATTACCAAACATTATAGAAGCTACATTTTCATTAGTACTTCATCTTTATAATTATCTTGTTCCAAACAGTGAGATGCCCAAGTTAATGCCTCAGATACTTTTACTCTATCTATTCAAAATTATGCTTGTTCATAAAAGCAGTGGATAAGGATCCTAACAAGGTTAATTAAACCCTCAATAATAAACACAGTGCACACAGAAATGTACTTGATAAAATTTCCATTTAGTATGCAGTTCTTATACACAGTTTTACAAACATGCACTATTATATCATTTTGAACAGTGGGTGATGTACTTTTAGGATAGAAGTGTTGTTTCAGTATCAATTATACACTACGTTTCAGAATTCCAGATTCCTCTTAAATGCTAAATGTTTGCACAGCAACTATCTACTTTGGTCTATACTGTAATTTAATAAAGACCATGTTGTTCCCACAGCAGGGGAATGATCATTTATGCATGTTTGAACTATCCATTTATAATAGATTTGCACATTTCTCTCAATGTGAAATGCAGTAATGTTTACAACCCCTCCCCCCCTTTTTTAACATTCTGGAATGAAAAATGGTTTTAATTAAATATACCTTGATAGGGAGCACTAAATCCAGGGTATCGGTGGTTGCTGTCCGTTACAAAATGAAGTCTGAGCCAGTTTTTGTTGCTGATAATTGGAGGGGGTATATTCATTCCAGATAACCTGAGTCATAAAAGACAAATGAAATAAAAATAATTAATGGAGGGGAGACAGAAAATACCATCAGTGCTGAAGACCTGGAGTTCTTTTATTTTTGAAGTTTGATTAAAAATCCTTATTTTTAAAGAGGAAAAAAAAAAGCTCTCTTCTAAACATGCTCTTATTCAGATACTATATGTGTAACTCATTGAGACAATGAATATGCCTTTTTATTCCATGAATGAATGTGATATGTAACTCATGAATGGTAAACCTATGACAAGTGTCTGTGTTTCCCTAACGAATGGAATCAAGAGGCACATTCTGTATACTATCCACACAAGGGGTATACTGTCTATCCAAGGTACTGTGTACCTTGCACTATAGTATCTGAACACCTCAAATCTTTAATGTATTAATGCACACAACTCCTGTGGTAAGGAAGTGCTATTATCCTCATTTTACAGATGGGGAACAGAGGCACACAGGGCTGGATTTTTAAAAGTATTTAGGTGCCTATTGAGATACAGATATACTGCAAGTGGGATTTTCAAAAGCACTTAGGTGTCATTTGGAAGTTAGGCACCTAAACACTTTTGAAAATACCACCAAGTGCCTGCCTGCATCTTTAGCTGCCTAAACACCTTTAAAAATACAGTGCAGAGAGGCTAAGTGACTTGCCCAAGATCACACAGAAAGTTCATGGAACAGCAGAGAATTATCCCAGGACTCCAGAGTCTCAGGCTAGTGCCCTAACTACTGGACCATGCTTTGTTCTTGACACTCTACATTATGTTTTGATTCATGCTCACAAGTCCCATTAATTACAACGAGAGTTATACATGGGCTCCATGTGGTTCATGTCTTGTTTATTCCTAAACACACAGATATTCCTCTGTTGGCCAGTATTTTATTCCAGCCAAAGTTACCATCTTACATTCAGACACTACACATTCCTCTTCCAATTCAAATACCTCTCTACTACCTGTATTGAAACTATTCAGGCTTTGTGTTTGGCAGAGTGAATATGATTCTATTTTAAACAGTCATGAAGTCTTAACTAGTAAATAACTGCATGTGACACGAGAAATGTATTTTGTAAGTTAAATATAACAACTAGAGCTGGAATTTCTGTTCTACGGGAAATTTTGACTTTTCCCCCTCCAATTCTAAATTTTAACAAAAAGCTGAAATTTTGAAGTTTTCAGAATTTTCATTTTGTGGCAATTTTTTATACAAGGGGATCAAAACATTTAATTTTGACTATCATTTTGATTCATTTCATTCCATCTTCAATTTTATATTAAATCATTTAACATAATGTATTACATATAGGTAATAAATATATAATATTAAAATAATATTGTTGTATAATGTAAATTCAAAATGAATCAGAACTATAAAGTGAAAGTGAAATATTTCAACACTATCAGAACAAAATTTTTTCAATTTTTCACATTTAAAATTGTGTTGATCCAGGTTGTTGTCCTCACACGGGTACCCCTGAAGAGCTCCATTGGTTTGCCTTAGGGACAATCCTTATCATATTATAAAATCAAAATAATCTCTATATTACTGCAGAAAGAACTGAGACAGAATTATTTCTTCCATAGCTGGCAAAAAAAAGTATTATCTGGGCGCTGTTATGCAAAAACAAAAAGCGTGTTAACTTTTTATAATATCAACATTTTTCTGCAACACTCTATAGCCTTAAACTCATGTAAACTGTGCAGATCAAGGTAACATGTCTGATAACAAAATAAATTTAAATTGCCAAGTTAATGTTTTGGATTAATCATTTTGTCATCTTTTTTCTCTTTTTAACAATCTAGGCTGAGATCTGGGCATGGCACAGCATGGATACTGCATTTATAACTTGGCTGATAATCCTCTTCTTACACTGAGCAGAGGTCAAGTGTCACGCTGATTTTTTATTAAATCGTTCAGCATTGTTTGATACAGTTGACCATAATGTGCTGTACGCTAATCTGTGGAAGTTAACATATAGTTGGATCTGCTTGATAACAGATCCAGTCATTCCTTCAAAGGAGGACCCAGAGGACTCTGATAGACCATTATTCAGCCTCGTAGGAGGTTTCACATGTGCTGTTGTTCAAGAAGTCAATCTTTTTTATGAAATGTGTCTGACCCTCTATTACAGTTAAATGTTATTTACGTGCAATAGGAGCCGATTCTCCTTTCTCAATCCACCCACGCAAAAGAAAGCCTGAGGGAATAGGCAGGCTTTGCAGCATGAGCTGAAGCTCAACATTTTTTTTTTTCCAAACCCAACAGTAGGGACCATTGGAAGCCACTCTGGAGGTGCTCACGAAAAATTGCTTGTGTCCCAGCCAATCTCATTTGCTAAAATGAAGCAGGACGATGAGACAGAGGCAGTCTTTAAAATGAAGACATCCCATGCTGGAAGGGCATAATGAATGGGGTCCTGCAAGGATTAGTTCTGGGTCTGGTTCTATTCAATATCTTCATCAATGATTTAGATAATAGCCTAGAGAGTACGTTTATAAAGTTTGCGGATGATACCAAGCTGGGAGGGGTTGCAAGTACTTTGCAGGATAGGATTAAAATTCAAAATGATCTGGACAAACTGGAAAAATGGTCTGAAGCAAACAGGATGAAATTCAATAAGGACAAATGCAAAGTACTTCATTTAGCAAGGAACAATCAGTTGCACACATACAAAATGGGAAATGACTGCCTAGGAAGGAGTACTGCAGAAAGGGATCTGGGGGTCATAGTGGACCACAAGCTAAATATGAGGTTACTAGTGGAGTTCCTCAGGGATCGGTTTTGGGACCAATCTTATTTAATCTTTTTATTACTGACCTTGGCACAAAAAGTGGGAATGTGCTAATAAAGTTTGTGGATGACACAAAGCTGGGAGGTATTGCTAATACAGAGAAGGACCAGGATATCATACAGGAAGATCTGGATGACCTTGTAAACTGGAGTAATAGTAATAGGATGAAATTTAATAGTGAAAAGTGCAAGGTCATGCATTTGGGGATTAATAACAAGAATTTTGTTTATAAATTGGGGACACATCAGTTGGAAGTAACGGAGGAGGAGAAGGACCTCGGAGTATTGGTTGATCACAGGATGACTATGAGCCAGCAATGTGATATGGCCGTTAAAAAAGCTAATGCGGTCTTGGGATGCATCAGGCGAGGTATTTCCAGTAAAGATAAGGAGGTGTTAGTACCGTTATACAAGGCACTGGTGAGACCTCATCTGGAATATTGTGTGCAGTTCTGGTCTCCCATGTTTAAGAAGGATGAATTCAAACTGGAACAGGTACAGAGAAGGGCTACTAGGATGATCCGAGGAATGGAAAACCTGTCTTATGAAAGGAGACTCAAAGAGCTTGGCTTGTTTAGCCTAACCAAAAGAAGGCTGAGGGGAGATATGATTGCTCTTTATAAATATATCAGAGGGATAAATATCAGGGAGGGAGAGGAATTATTTAAGCTTAGTACCAATGTGGACACAAGAACAAATGGATATAAACTGGACATTAGGAAGTTTAGACTTGAAATTAGACGAAGGTTTCTAACCATTAGAGGAGTGAAGTTCTGGAACAGCCTTCCAAGGGGAGTAGTGGGGGCAAAAGACATATCTGGCTTCAAGACTAAGCTTGATAAGTTTATGGAGGGGATGGTATGATGGAATAGCCTAATTTTGGCAATTAATTGATCTTTGATTATTAGCAGGTAAATATGCCCAGTGGTCTGTGATGGGATGTTAGATGGGGTGGGATCTGAGTTACTACAGAGAATTCTTTCCTGGGTGCTGGCTGGTGAGTCTTGCCCACATGCTCAGGGTTTAACTGATCGCCATATTTGGGGTCGGGCAGATTGGCAGAGGCCCTGGAGGTTTTTTTGCCTTCCTCTGCAGTGTGGGGCATGGGTCACTTGCTGGAGGATTCTCTGCACCTTGAGGTCTTTAAACCACGATTTGAGGACTTCAATAACTCGGGCATAGGTTAGGGGTTTGTTACAGGAGGGGGTGGGTGAGATTTTGTGGCCTGCGTTGTGCAGGAGGTCGGACTAGATGATCATAATGGTCCCTTCTGACCTTAAAGTCTATGAGTCAGTGTAATGCTGTTGCAAATAAAGCAAACATCCTTCTGGGACGTATTAGCAGGAGTGTTGTAAGCAAGACATAAGTAGTAATTCTTCCAATCTTTTCTGCACTGATTAGGCCTTAACTGGAGTATTGTGTCCAGTTCTGGGCTCCACATTTTAGGAAGGATGTGGACAAATTGGAGAGAGTCCAAAGAAGAGCGACAAAAATGATTAAAGGTCTAGAAACCATGACCGATGAGGGAAGATTGAAAAAATTGGGTTTGTTTAGTCTGGAAAAGAGAAGACTGAGAGGGGACATGATAACAGTTTTCAAGTATGTAAAAGGTTATTACAAGGAGGAGGAAGACATTTTTTTCCCCTAAACCTCTCTGGATAGGACAAGAAGCAATGAGCTTGAATTGCAGCAAGGGAGGTTTAGGTTGGACATTAGGAAAAACTTCTAACTGTCAGGGTGGTTAAGCACTGGAATAAATTGCCTAGGGAGGTTGTGGACTCTCCATCATTGGAGATTTTTAAGAACAGGTTAAACAAACACCTGTCAGGAATGGTCTAGATAATATTTAGTCCTGACACAAGTGCAGGGGACTGGACTAGATGACCTCTCGAGGTGCCTTCCAGTTCTATGATTCTATGATTTCTATGATTTCATAAAGGAGCTTAAAATGCCAGCATTTTGAGTGGCACCTAGAAATGTATTGGAAATCATAGAGAAAGCTACAAATATATTTAGCCCTGGGTATCTCCAAGACCTCCTCTTCCTCCATGCTACCTGATGGCATTTTTCTGTTGTGCTGAACCCCAGTCTTCACAATACTGCTGCCACAAGGCTCTTGCTGTCTGTCTTTAGCAAATGAAATCAGCTGGAACACTCTAACTCTTTATAGCTGAACTGGAATGGGGAGAATGATAGAGGAGTCTCATTGAAGGTGTATGGCTCTGAAATTTACTCCTCCCTGCAATGTGACAGGGGCAAGTTTTGTGATGTTTAGCATGATACAAGATATATTTACTCACTCTGTTTTCTTCTTTATTTGGGCCCATGGCCAGTGGGTACTTATCACATCAATGACAAGAAATCGCAGAGCTGGATCTGATTTGTGTCTGTTCTTGGCAAAAGTTTACTTTAATTTCTTTAATGCATCTAGATACCGTGATGATGAGCACAAGAAAAGGACCTGGGGATTACAGTGGACGAGAAGCTGCTCTTGTTGCCAAGAAGGCTAATGGCATATTGGTCTGCATTAGTAGGAGTGTTGCCAGCAGATCAAGGGAGCTGATTATTCCCCTCTATTCGGCACAGGTGAGGCCACACCTGGAGTATTGTATCCAGTTTTGGGCCTCCCACTACGGAAAGGATGTGGACAAACTGGAGAGAGTCCAGTGGAGGGCAACGCAAATGATTAGGGGGCTGGGGCACATGACTTACGAGGAGAGGCTGAGGGAACTGGGCTTATGTAGTCTGCAGAAGAGATGAGTGAGGGGGGATTTGATAGCAGCCTTCAACTACCTGAAGGAGGGTTCCAAAGAGGATGGAGCTAGGCTGTTCTCAGTGGTGGCAGATGACAGAACATGGAGCAATGGTCTCAAGATGCAGTGGGGGAGGTCTAGGTTGGATATTAGGAAAAACTATTCCACTAGGAGGGTGATGAATCACTGGAATGGGTTACCTAAGGAGGTGGTGGAATCTCCATCCTTAGAGGTTTTAAGTCCCCGCTTGACAAAGTCCTGTCTGGGATGATTTAGCTGCTGTTGGTCCTGCTTTGAGCAGGGGTTGGACTAGAAGACCTCCTGAAGTCCCTTCCAACCCTGATATTTTATGATTCTATGAAAAGTTGCCATGCTCTGGAATGGGGCTTACAGCAGAACATGACATGGGGCAGGGTCTCATTTTCATATCCACATGTCCAGCATTGCTTGTCCTGGTTGCTGTGTCAGACTGATCTATTGGGACACAGTTGAGGTGTGCCCTGTGGATGAAATGACAGTCCACAAAGTGACTGAAGTCACCTTGTGAAAGGAAGTGGCTGCTGGCATCCCATTTCAAGGTAACTTCAAAGACCTTGCCTTGATCTGGTTTCCCCTTAGGTCTCTGATATACTTTGCTCAGACAGCTTTCTTCAGGACAGCCTTAAGCTTCGTCCTTGCTTGTGGGATGACAATGGCCCATTCATGTGATGCTTGAGGGACCAGGACTCCCAGTTCCTGTTGCTCCTCACACGATGGTCACTGGAAGCCAATGCATCTCTTAAGGTGCCAGGGGATGTTCCGGGCACGGGTCCACAGTGAGGCAAAGTCTCCTCCTTGTCTGAACTCTCCCTCCAACAACCTGCTCAAGTAGAAGCAATGTCATGGCTAGCTGGGATCCTGGCAATTATTTTCCTATTCACGCCTGATTGCAAAGCTCCTTACCACTAAGGCCACGTCTACATTACCCGCCGGATCGACGGGTAGCAATCGATATATCGGGGGAGCGATATATCGCGTCTCGTCTAGACGCGATATATCGATCCCCGAACGCGCTCCCATCGATTCCGGAACTCCACCAGGGCGAGCGGCGGTAGCGGAGTCGACGGGGGAGGGTAAGTTGTCCCTCAATAGATATAATCCATTAGAGAAGTATTTCAGCTATTTTGTTAATAACTAATAACTGTCTTTGCTTCTCATTGGCACTCTAGCTCATGTTTTTGCTTAAAAATTTCTTAGAGTTGCAAAAACTTCAATTTTTAAACATATACAAAACAATCACATGACCTTCTTTTTTGCTTATGATAAGCATGGTTTTGCTTTTGTTATAGCAATTTGGGGTATTAGTCCCTCTTTCTATTGCCTAAGCTAGTACTGCGGAGTCTGAAGGTTTTTTACTATGTATCGCATGTACTTATATGGCTCCCATTCCAGTAGTACCTGAGCACTTCACAATCTTTAACACATTTATGCTCACAAACCCAAATGAGGGAGGGAAGGACTACTGTCACCATTTTACAGATGGGGAACTGAAGCACAGAGAGAATAAGTGACTTAACCAAGATCATGCTTGAAGTCTGTGGCAGAGGAGGAAATTGAATCCCAGTCTCTCATGTCCCAGACTAGAGTCTGAACCAGTATACCATCCTTCCTGTTTTTTGCTACACATTTCCCCTTAAAGACATTAGCTCATGTATCAAAATCTAAATTTATTTTCCAATGGTTCAAGGCAACAATTATCTTTCTAACTTTCCTTAAACAAATGACAATTAATCCCAGTCTACTAAGGAAGATATTGAACATATTAATAAATGATCTGGAAAAGGGGGTAAACAGTGAGATGGCACAATTTGCAGATGATACAAAACTACTCAAGATAATTAAGTCCAAAGCAGACTGTGAAGAGTTACAAAGGGATCACAAAACTGGGTGACTGGGCAACAAAATAGCAGATGAAATTGAATGTTGATAAATGTAAAGTAATGCACATTGGAAAACATCATCCCAACTACACATATGAAATGATGGGGTCTAAATTAGCTGTTACCCCTCAAGAAAGAGATCTTGGAGTCACTGTGGATAGTTCTCTGAAAACATCCACTCAATGTGCAGTGGCAGTCAAAAAAGCTAACAGAATGTTGGGAATCATTATGAAAGGGATAGATAATAAGACAGAAAATATCAGATCGCCACTATATAAATCCATGGCACACCCACTGTGACGGTACCTCCCATAAGGCTTTGTGGGAATATGACATAATTGGAATATGTTTTGTGCTGCCTGTGCCAGGTACATATCTCTGTAAAGATTATGGTCTACTATATCTATTCATCCCTTTTGTACACATATATAATTTTGTACTTGAGGTTAAGAATATGGATTGTATACTTGCTTGATCTCTAGGTAAGGTTTGTGAGGCATTTGGTCAGCCTCTTTAGGAAGGAATTCACTAGGTTAAGTACCCGATCGGGGAACAATGCATCTTGGAATGCTCCAATCCACATAAGAAGTCTTCCTGGAGACATGCAAGATACCATGTGGGTAATGGCTGCTACCTGCANNNATTAGACATAGATTTGCGCATTTTATTTTATTTTGCTGGGTAACTTACTTTGTTCTGTCTGTTACTACTTGGAATCACTTAAATCCTACTTTCTGTATTTAATAAAATCACTTTCTACTTATTAATTAACTCAGAGTATGTATTAATACCTGGGGGAGCAAACAGCTGTGCATATCTCTCTATCAGTGTTATAGAGGGCGAACAATTTATGAGTTTACCCTGTATAAGCTTTATACAGGGTAAAACGGATTTATTTGGGTTTAGACCCCATTGGGAATTGGGCATCTGAGTGCTAAGGGCAAGCACACTTCTGTGAGCTGTTTTCAGGTAAACCTGCAGCTTTGGGACAGGTAATTCAGACCCTGAGTCTGTGGGGGAGCAGACGGGTGTGTCTGGCTTCACCAAGACAGGGTGCTGGAACCACCGAGCTGGCAGGGAGAACAGGAACAGAGGTAGCCATTGCACATCAGCTGGCAGCTCCCAAGGGGATTTCTGTGATCCAACCCGTCACACCCACATCTTGAATACTGTGTGCAGATGTGGTTGCCCCATCTCAAAAAAAAGATTGGAATTGGAAAAGGTACAGAAAGGGGCAACAAAAATGCTTAGGGGCATGAGGAGAGATTAATAAGACTGGGACTTTCATCTTGGAAAAAAGACAACAAGGGGGGATATGATTGAGTTATATAAAATCATGACTGGTGTGGAGAAAGTAAATAAGGAAGTGTTATTTACTCCTTCTCGTGACATAACAGCTAGGGGTCACCAAATTAAATTAATAGGCAGCAGGTTTAAAACAAACAAAAGGAAGTATTTCTTCACACAATACACAATCAACCTGTTGCACTCTTTGCCATAGGAGGTTATGAAGGCCAAGACTATAACAGGATTCAAAAAAGAACTAGATAAATTCATGGAAGATAGGTCCATCAATGGCTAGCAGGGTTGGTGTCCCTCGCCTTCGTTTGCCAGAGGCTGGGAGGGGGCAGCAGGGGATGGACCACTTGGCCATTGCCCATTCTGTTCATTCCCTCTAGGGCACCTGGTATTAGTTGCTGTCAGAAGACAAGATACTGGGCTAGATGGACTTTTGGTCTGACCCAGTATGGCTATTCTTATGTTCTTATAAGATACTGTCCCACATGTAGAAAGTGACTCTGAAATGCTACCAACCCCCAGTAGATTGGTTTTCCCCTTTTTATATAAATATCATTATTAGAATATGTACATGTTAGAGCTGGTCAAAAATTTTCAGTGGATGTTTTCCCTCAGGAAATGTTGATTCAAATGAATCAAAATACTGTATTCTGAGGGAAAGTATTGATTCTATCAGAATTTTTTCTGGAAACTAGGTAGGCTGGTTGGCTGGCAGCTTGGCCTGCTGGCTGCCCAGACCCCCGGCTAGCAAGTGGGCTGCTTGGCTGGCTGGCTGCCCAGTTGCCTGGCTTCTCAGCTACCTGGCTGTGCAACTGCTCAGCTTGCTGTCTGCCTGACTTGCCTGTTGGCCAGCTCCCAAGGTACCCAGATGCCTGGCTAGCACTGAAACAGATTGTTCTGTTTTACTGGAAATTCCACAGTGCTGATATTTCATTCCACTGCAGAATGAAACGAAAAATTGACAATCCAGAATTTCTAATGAAAAGGAAATACTGTTTTCCAGCAGGTAGATATTATATGTTGAACGTTATAAGGAGCTTTATAGCTTGCATATGTACACTGACCTCTACTGGATACAGTCAGAACTGCTCGCCACTCTGTCATAGGGCATCTGGAAGCCTCTTTCTAAGCTTATCCGTGTTTTTGGAGCCAGAGGAGCTGAATCTTCCCTCCCTCCTCCCCCCCCGGCTGTCACCATAAAGTTGATCATGATGGACAACTTGGTAACCATCATTAAGTGACCTATGTGATTACAAATTTGTTACAATATTCTTTTCACTTTGGTAAATAGAGATTAAATGAGTTTAAGTACAATTAATTAGCTGTATAATACTGTAATTAATGTTGCAGAGGGTGCCCAAGAACCAAATATTGCTTTTGTTTAAATCCCCAGCATTGCTCAATCCATATTATGGACTGGCCATATTCAAATTAAATAGAAATAATCTCATTTCAATTTTGTAGAAACAAAGTGTCACTAGAATTCACAGCCCATAGGGCAATTTTGTACCAATTTCATTTGCTACCGGTGAAATATAAAACCTTACACTCATGGCACTTTATAAAAATTCTGACATAACCTTAAATACAGATGTATAATCAAAACCACTGTAATACTCATAGCTGAGAATGAATCAAAGTGCCTGGTTGGGCACTTGAATCAAAGATTAACATAGGCTACTAGAATTTCTAATGCCCAACTTGATTAGTAGTGAAATGTATTAGAAATTATCTCCATGTGTTATTTAAAAGATTAATAATCCCCAAAACATGAAAATTGCATTCCAAATGTATAATGTAAGAATAAAAGAAAACACTAAATTCAAGCCCCTTAGATGACGGCACCTTATAGTTTCATGTTTAAAGAGCTAATATCTATTTAAGGCTGTCCATCAAGTCTATCATTCAATAACACTTTTATCCCTGACAGTTGTGGGTTATGGTTAAAATCACTATAATTAAGCACATGCTGATGTCAGCAGAGTTCTAAGTAAATTCATCCTTCCCAACATCTGATCTCTGCAGTTTATGATTTCTATGGGATTATTCCCTCTAAGTAGTTTTGCAAACTGACAGGATTTGCAATGGCTACTGGCAGGAAATGATTGCTTATTCTGTTCACATAGTTTACCCTTTTCTCATGTCAATTTATATTCTCAGCAAATTATAAAGCTGTTCACCATTATCATAATGCATTGGCAGTCCATCCTAGTTCCGTGCCAAGCACTCCTTCTAGCATAGCTATAGCTTGTACCATAGAACATTTTCCTAAATGTAAGAACAAATTAACGTATCTTCCCCTAAACTAACTCATTTCACCACTTCGTATACAGCACTACATATACTAGATATTCTGTAATTTAATTAACATTTATTTTTAAAACCAACAATATTGATTGAAATAATGTCCTTACGTCGTACTAGTTCACTTGCTCCCGAATTCAGTACTGCCACATATTTCCAGGGAGACACTGTAATCAGTGGGTGTTCATGCCTAAATAACTCTGGGCCTTAATCTCTCTACGCTTCAGTTCCCCCTCTGTACATTTTGAGTACTGATACTTTTTTCTCCCACTTTTGATTTAAGATTGGATTTTTTAAAAGCAGTGAACATTGGCCTAACTTTACCGCCACTAAAGACAATGGATATTTTACCATTGACTTTGAAGGGAGGAGATTGAGGCAACCCTGAACACTTTAAAATTGGATTGCATGCTCTCTCAGATAGAAGTGCTAAGTCATTTGCAGTCAGTTATCAAAAAATGGCAAGTTGCATGCCTTCCATTTCACCAAAAAGCATACCAAAATATGATATAATCCTTAACTTCTAAGTGTGCAATATATACTGTTCAGTCAGATGGGATTGTTGGGGTATTTAGCTGCTGTGATTTTAAAAAGTCATAGTTAAGGTGCTGTATTATGTTAATTTAGAAGCTACCTTTGATCAGTAAAAATCCTGTACAAATGCAGTGTTTGCCACAGAATCCAAAAAGAATAGGGAATAACCTGAATAGAACTGGCCCTTGCTTTAAAACTACAGTGGAAGGAATTAAATGTAGTTAAATCTGCACATCGTAAAACAAATATACATGTGATTTAGGGCAGATATTAGGTATATTATTCTTGTGGGCACATATTGGCCAAACTATTTAGATCCTGTGGTTTCATCTATACTATTGTTTTGTTTTGTTTCTCAAATGATGTTCATCTACTATGCTTGCCTTTGTTGTGTCTCATAAAGAAATGTCTGAGAAGCTTGTTCTGGAATGGCCACATGAAGCTTGTTCTGGAATGGCCACATAAAACAAGGCATATAATGGACATAAAATAATTATGTAAAAACCACAATGTGGGCATAAAAAGGGATAAAACACTACCTATATCTGCCAAAACCACAGTGACTAACACAACCAGATTAGCAAACACAGATGTTTGACAATTCAAAGTACAGGATAGGGTCACTACCCTGTGTGTGTGGCATAAATGTAAAAAGAGTAGAGTTGACAGCATATATGTACATAATTCCTTCTTTCAGAAATTCAGGAATTTTAACGATTTCATTGCCTTTCTGCTGAATGGTAGTAGGTTTCGGGGAAGCTTTTGTGTCACTCTTCTGGTTGGAGCAGAAATCAATGGCATAGAATTACGTATTTTCTTAGTGAAATGTATTTACTTATAAAATGTACATGACTGCTGATTTCTGAAGCACGGATGGCAATAAATGGCATGCAAGCAGTACAAATTACATAGACCCAGGACACTGTGGTCAGGCTGAATGCAATATTGTCTTCATGTCCCATTTACAGACTTGTACCTCCTTTCAGTATGTCCCCCTAGTGGCCAGCTCACATAGTGGCTCTAAACATTTACTACACCACAAACAACCCTCTCAGGCTTCTGCCCTGTCTCAAGAAACAGCTCTTTTGCCTCTGTAGCTTTTCAGGGATTCACACAGAAACACAGCCAAAACTGACTGCTTAACAAACAGCAGCTTTGCAAGAACTATTGGCCCGCGCCTTAAGACTGCATGGTCTGCAGACAGTGCATTTGGGCATGAACCTACTTCTTATGTATCTTCTTCGCAACAACAAAAGGAACCTCATTATTGTATCCCTGCATGAATAGGAGAGGAAGTAAAACTTACTCAGTCTTCTTAATGAGAAGTCTTCTGTCTTTGGGTGTGGAGATTGGATCAACGGCCCCACATGACAACTCATAGCACAATGTAAGACAAGCTAGCTGGAATAATGCTTATTGAAAGACAACTTGGGGTGTCCACTGATTTTTTGATAGAAAAGGAAGTAACATTTTGCTGTCCAAGGTGTGAGTCAATTTGTGTCACATTATTTCAGAGCAAGGACACTGTGTCATATGATGCCAGAGAGACAGCAAAACACTATCATGTCTTGCAAAATTCATTACTGTCTGAACTTTACTGTCAATATGTGAATTCAATATATGGTATCAACTAAAATTTCTTTCTAACAGATGTTTTCAGTTACCTTCAGATGGCTCAACTGCATGCATAATTCTCTATAAAATACCACCTTTTTAAAAGTAATTATTTTAAAGTATCTGATTTTTTTAGGATTATAAATGTAGTTGATGTTTGACATACAATGTCCATGGTTGTACAGTTTGTATATTTGTGTTATAGCTACTCAGAGAGCAGATTAGGGAGACAGAGAATAAAGAAAGCTGCATGCATTGTGTAAGTTTAAAACCTGGTCAAGTATGCAGTGCACAGAAACACTGTTCAAAACATATTTGTATTCTATGCTGCACAGTCAGTTACCTACTGAAATAAATTATGTATGGTTGGTGAGCTGATTTATAAGCTTGCCAATGTAGTTCAGGAGCAATGGATCAGAAACAAAAAGACTGCCACCTTTTAAATAAGAAAACAACATTAAAGAATAAACTTCCTCTTCTAATAACTTGAAAATCATGCTCACTAAAGCTAGAATGAGTTCATCTCAGGCACAGTAAAGGAGGCTTGCATCATGATTCTTTAATTTGCAGAAGTTGTATTATTATTCAGCATGTGTTCTCCCCAGCTTCACAGGGCTCAGACAGCATTTTCATGTTACCAACATGTGACTAATGGAGATCAATCTCAGGATGAGTTGATCTCTGTAGAAGAGATTTTATTTAAGTAAGATCTGCAATGAATAGTTCAGATTAAATCCAAAATATGTGATCTGTAAATTAATCTATTTAAACACACTCTGAAGAGCAAAATACTTTGGGTACTTTACTGTTTGTTGTGTCATTCCTAGCCATCTCTGTAATCTTGGGTTGACCATACATCTGCTTTTAGTATCTAAACTATCCAATCCACTAAGAAGTTGCATTAGTTGAAGATAAATTCAGAGAGCTCTTATGTGATTACAGTCAAGGGGTGAAATCACTTTAAAGATATTTACTTGTTACCTTGCTTTTTGTTTGTATACATCCTAAGAAGAAATATTTCACAGTGCATAAAAATCCTTTAAACAGAATATAAATCATGATTTTTAAAAAAAATCAGATTTTTAATTATGTGATGCCAGTTCTTAATTTTTTCCCCATTTTATAGTGCAAAATTGTGGAGATGGTTACAAATTTTGACAACACTTTTTTACATCAAAAGATCTCATCGAAACAGAAATGTTTTGCAGAAATGTGTCAGTTTCACTGAAATTTTCTTCAGGAAGGTGTCTCGGGTCCAGTTTGGAGGGAGGCAGACACACACACACACACACACACAAAAGCCTGGGGATGTTGGAGACCCAAGTTCATGTTGCTGCTCTAAACAAGGCAGACCAGGAATTTAAACCTGGGTGCTCTACATTCCAGGCAAGTGTCTCTCTCTCTCTCTCTGGTCAAAGAATATATAATTATTTCTACAAAGTAAACAGCTTCAACAGGAGACAATACAAGAACAAGACTGCCTCTATAACCAAGTGTTAGGGCATTCAGGTTCAAGTTTCTCCACCAGAGTGGATGAATGTCCACCACTGGACTACTAGCTACTCTGGGTGCTTTCTTTCATTTTTTCATGAAAAAATTCCAAAAAAGGCTCATTTCTGTTCTGCATTGGAACAAAACCAAATTTTGAAATGTCAACATTTTTTGCAAAATAGAATTGCCGTTTTCCAGCCTGCTCTATTAAACTGCTAAAATGTCAGTTTTCTATCTCTTGCTTTACTTTAATATAATTACAGATTTTACATAGAAGTTTCTTCTACTAAGATTTTCACACTCGCTATGCTCAGCTACTCTGAAAAAGAAGCATCCATGGCCTCACTAACGTTCTTAATGTGAGACCACTACAAATTCAGGCTCAAAAATGAAAACCAGATAGCTTGTGCAACCAACACCTGTGACCCTAAGAACCCCTAAGTGTCAACTGGCAAAGGGTTTACCGTTCTGTAACAGTAACACCTGACAAGCCTGGTAAACTGACTATACCCCGCACATTGCTTTTGTAGTGTTTATCCAAAAAGGGTCAAGTGAGGAAACTAATCAAAGCATATATCATACTGATTCTCATAATCATTGTGAGATGTATGTACAGATTCTATTTAAGAAGTTGTGTATATGTACTGAAAATGTGTTTTTAAAATCTGTGTCCAAGGCAGAATTGACAAACAGGTTTTGGGTCAGACAAAGGATGTTGAATCATCTCTATCTCTCGGCCATGTAGATTAAGCATTTTAAGCCAACACAATGGAAGCCCCCTTTTGTATATGGAGTCAACATGAGGATGTGAAGGCAACATGGAACCAGCACACCAGGGATTGAACCATGGGGTGTGGGGTGTGTGTCATCCTGACTCCGGGGACAAAACAATGAACTTTTAGTATATAAGAAGAAGGCAAACGGACACCGCTTTATCCTTCACTGAGGAAGCAAAAAGGACAGTGCTTTTTGCATTCATGAAAGGGGGATCCTGGATATGTTGGTTGGAAACACAGAGATTGCTTTAGGTCTCAAAGGTTTTTAGCCTTTAAAGGTCAGTTAAGTTTGTTATACATTTTTGAACCAAACAAGCTGGTGTATGCACTGTTCCTCTGAGGTACAGCTTACCCAGTAATTTCTGTGAGTGTCCTGTGACGGGGCTAGATACTACAGGGGAATGCTTCAAGTGGGCTTGGGGACTGGGATGCACCTATTATTAACCTGAAAAGCAAAGGAAGGGCAGGGAAATCCCTGAGGAGATTGTTTGGGTAGTATCTGGGAGCTGTCTAACACACTGGGTAGTGTCTAACAGACTGGTAGTGTCAGGGAGTTGACATCCAGTTAAGCACAAGCAAATCTTCCTCTCACTGGAAGCAGGGGGTTAAAAGGTGACTCACAGTCACCTTGGCCACCTCTAGAATCATCACATCACCACTTCTGGCATATTGAACTTCCACAAGTCAAGGAGGCTGACATTCTCCTATCAGACTGTGTTCCTCTACCAGGGTTTCCTGTTTGCAGTCAATGTGGTTTGTGTTTCTATGTCACTTAAGTACTTTTGAAAATACTATTTGTAGTGCCTACTTACGATTTTAGGAGCATAATTTTAGGCTCTTATTTTTGAAAAATTTGCCATGTGTATGTAAACAATTTCACAATGCCTTTGTTAATATACTGAAAATCTAAATATTTCATTGTTAACACTGAAGCACTTTTGTTTTGAAGCTATAAAGATTTTAAGAAACATATAATTTTAGCTCCTGATGCTGGAAACAGTTATGCAAATGGATGACCTTAAGCATATTAATAGAACCATTGAAGTCAATGGGACTATTCATTTGAGCTAACTTAACACACCTGCATAAGTGTTTTCAAGATCAGGGCCTTAATTGTCAATATTTTGATTTTTGTCTATAGAAGTTTTATGGCTGTTTTAAACAGACATTATTTAAATCAATGACTTAAATCACCTAGATTTTAATTACACTGCTTAGAAATATGTGGATGTGCAGAGTATATATGATGGATTGGAGTGACTGAAGAAAAGCCCTGCAATTTCAAATATATTCACAAAAATTTCCTTCACCCTGTGACAATGTAAGGTGTAACCCATTAAATGTATGTTATACTTGAGTCAGAGCATATTGAAACTAAAACACTGGGACATTTCAATGTCCTTTCACGTCATTCCTCCTGTACTTTTAGGTTACCTCTTGTAAATTATATGACATGCATATGTGGAATGACTGCTAAAACATGCTGGTTATTAGTCTGTGGTATATCTGTCACTTGTATAAGGCCTGCTTCTCCACTGTCTTGCATTATGTAAACTCAGTTAGACTTGCACAAAAGGAGTGAAAAGCTACTGGACACTCTACAATTCATATTTGATAGCATTTTACGCCAGCTTTGTACTCACTTTGTAAATGACTGCAGAAGGCACATGGCAGTGGACAATCTGGTCCTTGGGATTCAGTATTTTACAAAACATCAGAGCTAGGACTAAAGCCTATTGGGGAGTCAAGAAATTGCCATTGTTTAAATTGGATGCAGCCCTGATTCTAGCCCTCTGACTTTAAATTGTGACATTATGATTGACAGAAAAGCTATGTTAGACTTTAGTGATGGTTTCTAGTAATTTACTTTTTTTTTTTAGTTATAATGGCAAAATAGCTATTTAACATTATAAATTAAGGATCTGACAAAACCTCTATTATAAACAACACCTACTTTTAATGCTTATCAAATTTTGAAATAAGCCACCATTTGGGGGGTAAATTGAAATAAACTGAAAAGTCCTATACAAATCCATTAATTGATTTTTCAGTTATTCAGCCACAGAGATAGAAATAATTCACATTAAGACTTTTAAAAAATGCTTTCTGGTGTCTGAAGAACTAAAAAAAAGCTTTGTTTTAAAAATGTCAAAATTGAACTATACATAAGCCTTGTAATGTCGTTGCAATGCACGGAACAATTCAGTTTTGAAATAAAATTATGGGAATATAAAAATTGTCTACTGAGAAAGCTCAGAATGGACTGAGTAAAGATATGACAGAGAATTGAGAAGTCATTGATAAGTGAAAGTTAGTAAAGTGCTTAGAACATGAAAAACATTACTGTGCAAACAGTAAGAATTATTTCAGAACTTCAGAAATATAGAGTATAATGTAATACTCTGAATGTTAGCATATCAAAGATTTGCTGATTATTTATTTAACTTAAAATAGAAAATAGAATAAGAAGTGAGAGGAAAGAGAGCTATCTTACAGTCATAGGTATTTCTAGGATGTCAGGTAGAGAATTATACAAGTGATGAATATGATACTGAAGAAGTTCCCCTGACTCCATTTTGTATTCTTAACCTCCATTTTCTGTCCCTAGCTTCCCTCTTGAATAAGCAGGAGTCACTTCACCAACTGAAAGCTTCAGGTCACTTACCATTAGACAATGTAGGTCACATGACCAGAGCTGGACAATTCCTGGGCTGTGCATGCCCAGTAGGACAGAGTAAAATGAGGTATGGACACAAAATAGTTCAGATCTGGAACATGGGCAGTGGGGTTGAGTGAGGTAATCATAACTCTGAGGTAAACAACAGCAGTGAGCATGCACAAGGCTATTGGTATTGAACAAGTCTGAGCATGTCTGGACATGTCCAGGCATGCTCAAGAATTAATGTTGGTCAAGGATGAGGGAATGCTTGAAGGCTGTTACTGAGCCTGTGCCAAGGATAAGGTAACGGCCAATATTGAGAATATGCAGTAAAAAGCTAACAGTATAAAAGGCAGGCAGTTAGCACAGTGAAGAGAAAGATCAGAGAGCAGGCAAAGAAGTCAGTCAAGTGCCAGCAAGAATAGCTCCTGGAAAGAAGCTGCTGAGAGACCTAACTGCAGATGATCATAGGGCTGAACAAGAGGACAGAGGAGCTGCTGGAAAGACAGTTTAGAATCCTGAGAAGAACACTGCCAAGAAAAGCCATTTCAGCAGCAAGCAGCAACAACATTTGTAACAAAACAGTAGAATGAATGGATAGTAAGCTTGTTTTTAACTATAGTTTAACATAAGTTTAGTATAGAATAATATTAGTGTGCGTGACTGGATGGCTGTTAATTGTCATTTTCTTATGGAAAACTTAAAATATAAGTTAAGAATTGCTGTCAGCACTTTGTTGCAAACTGGCCATTTGCAGCAAAATGCCTCACTTAGGATCATTTAAACTGTATGCTATTGCAGTTTAAATGCTCATTAACTTGCAATAAGGGATTTGTGTCTTATTTATTATTTTAGATTACATTGTAGTAGGGATTATTGGTTACGTTAATAAAAAGATACTTTGTTTTGGAAAATATACTTGCTATTGTCAATCGGAAGATTTAATCGGTGTCCTTCATGTGTTTCCTTGACTACCTCAGAGTCCATACCCCAGATTAAGGAGGTGAGAGGCAGGTTATTTTAGGGCCATCCCAAAGCCTAAATTATGGGGTAATAAATACAAGATTTATATAAATAATGGCATCTTGAGGACTGTGATCATAAGCAGTCAGTTCCCATGTAGATGTTATGAACAATTATGATTTCAAAGTTCTTCCTAAATGTCATGTAAATACCTCATACACATTGTCCTTCAGTATATCTGTGTGCAGTTCTGGTCTCCCATGTTTAA
This sequence comes from Platysternon megacephalum, assembly GCA_003942145.1. NCBI lineage: Eukaryota > Metazoa > Chordata > Testudines > Platysternidae > Platysternon > Platysternon megacephalum. Next base: position 6,671,851 of record QXTE01000022.1, on the reverse strand, counting down.
GAAGGATGAATTCAAACTAGAACAGGTACAGAGAAGGACTACTAGGATGATCCGAGGAATAGAAAACCTGTCTTATGAAAGGAGACTCAAAGAGCTTGGCTTGTTTAGCCTAACCAAAAGAAGGCTGAGGGGAGATATGATTGCTCTCTATAAATATATCAGAGGGATAAATACCAGGGAGGGAGAGGAATTATTTAAGCTCAGTACCAATGTGGACACAAGAACAAATGGATATAAACTGGCCATCAGGAAGTTTAGACTTGAAATTAGACGAAGGTTTCTAACCATCAGAGGAGTGAAGTTCTGGAACAGCCTTCCAAGGGGAGCAGTGGGGGCAAAAGACATATCTGGCTTCAAGACTAAGCTTGATAAGTTTATGGAGGGGATGGTATGATGGGATAGCCTAATTTTGGCAATGAATTGATCTTTGACTATTAGCAGTAAATATACCCAATGGCCTGTGATGGGATGTTAGATGGGGTGGGATCTGAGTTACTACAGAGAATTCTTTCCTGGGTGTCTGGCTGGTGAGTTTTGCCCACATGCTCAGGGTTTAGTTGATCGCCATATTTGGGGTCGGGAAGGCATTTTCCTCCAGAGCAGATTCTAACTGACATTCAAACAACAGTGAAACCAACTATGCAAAGTTCTGCCAGTAACTCACAGTAAACAACATATTGTATATAGCTATACACACATGTGTATATATTATATATATCCTTCTATATAGTACTAACTTCTTTCAGTTAGATTAATCCTTGGCATTTCATGTAACTATAATAGTTAAAAATAAAATTCATACAGGAATATGATACTGAAGTTGACAGTGTTACTTTAATTATATTTTCAGAGCATCAAAAGGGGAAATTGACATGCAACTCCTGCTGCAGATAAAGGCACTTAATATACAAGTCCAATTCCTTCCACTCAATACCAAAATTATGTACCCCATGTGTCTAATTAGAAAAATCCGTATAGAATCTGCAAGTTTCCCTGAACATATATTCCATTCTCATTACTCATATTTGGATGCAGCAATCCAAGTACAAACACACACCACCATATCTGCAATGATTTTTTCTTCATGCTCAAAAATATTGCCTATTCTCTCTGGATCTTGTTTGGCTGTAATCAGCCATGTTATTTTATCCTTCTAAAGATGAGATACAGAAGCTTCAGCTTTGAAAATCACCACTGGAAAGGGAGAGAGAAAGATTTAAGTAGGTTGAGCTAAATTTGAGATAAATCTGCATATTCAAACAGATGCCTGGTCTACCCTAGAAATGTACTTTGTTATGGCTAGTCTCTCTTAGGGGTGTGAAAATTTCATGCTAGTGAGAGACACAGCTACTGACCTAACACCTGGTATAGACCAGCACTAGGTTGATGGAAGAAGCTACCACCTCTCAGGGAGTTGGATCACTTACACTGATGGGAGTAGCCCTCCTAGTGGCATAGGCAGCACCTACACTGAAGCACGACAGTGCAATAGCTGCAGTGGTGCAGCTTCACTGCTGCAGCATTTTTAAGTGTGGACAAGCCCAGAGATTAATTCCTTCTGTTTTCTTCATTCTCTATCTCTGAAAATGGTTGATTTACAAGTTGAAAGTGGTTGGAGTCTGTCAGAAAAGGTTACCTGCACTGTATAACTTATGTTTGATTTATCACTCTCAAAAAATCCATGAGGATTAGTCATAGTAGTGCTCCTCTCAGTTAATTTTCACCTACTTATTTTTTTTCATTTGTATTTGCCTCTACTATAATTTATGGGACCACCTCTACACCATTCTCTCCTACCTCAAATAAGTTATAGGTCTGGCCTCCCTCTGTTCCCACTGAATTTATCATACTAGCGATTTAAAAGATCTTAAATCTTATATTTACTTGCAATGTCCTTTTCAAAGATAAAATAAGAATAAAATATTTATTAAATAAAAATAATATTTGTATAGAACTTTCAATCCAAATTCAAAGTACTTTGCACATGTTGCTAAATATTATCACCACCATTTAAGAGAGGAAACTGAAGCAAAGAGAAGTGAAGTGACTTGCTCTTGACAGGTACACATCTACAGCAAAGCTACAAACACTTGATTTTCAGTCTTGTGCCATAATCACTGGACACTGAGGTATCCATTAGTGAACAACAATAAGCACTGCGCTATTTTTATACTGTTTATATCACCTTGTTTTTTAAAAAGTCCATCCATTAACTTGCTGAAGCCTGCCTTGTATACCCAGTCATTTTCTACATTTCCTTCTCCTCTCATTTAGCATTGTTCAATACTCTGCCCCTCCATTCCATATTCTAGCTGCAGATATCTCTTTGCATTTACCTATATCTCTCTGATTATCTTTGCTCTGCTGTAGCTTTTCCCTGACTATAGTGTTCAACTTCAAATAATTTCCAAAATACAATTTCCATGAAAAATGTTTTGCAAAATCAAGTTCTATTATATTAACCTCTATTTGAGCTGAGCTATTAGGATATTATGGAAATGCTAACCAATGTTGTTTGAAAATGGAGTATATATATATATATTTATGGTTGGTTAATAGGGAAGAGTAGCCCCTCATAGAGCATAAATTAGTTGTGCAACAAACCAACTGATTTTGAACTGGACCCAATGGAATTCATTAACCACTCTCTGGGCACAAGAAGCTTCTGAGAATTGAGACATAGGCATATTAGCTTTCTGCAACCCTGTACAACCTGGATGGTTCTCGCAGATTTTGATTCCTCTCTCTTATCATGCTAAATCATGGCAGTTACAACAGCTCTAGGGCTACAGAAACATCACTGCTGTTGCAACAAAGGGAGAAAGACAGGATAAGGGTAAAAATGTCAAATGCAACTGAGTAATGTAAGAGCCAAGAGTTTCATTTTCAAAAGTTATCTTCACACTTAGGAAACTAAGGGCTTGTCTACACTTATAGTGATGCACCGGTGCAGCTGCACTGCTGTTGTGCTTAATGAAGATGCTACTTACAGATAGCTTCTCCCATCGGTGTAAGTACTCCACCTCCCCAAGAGGTGCTAGCTATGTCAACAGAGCAGCCCTCCCATTGCATAGTGCTGTTTACACTAAGAGTTCAGTTAGTATAACTGCATAACTTCCACACCACTGGAGCGATGTAGTTATTCTGACATAGTTTGTAGTGTAGACCAGGGTTAAATCTTAATGAAAGTCAGTGATAGGCTCTATGCCACAGAATGGAACCCTAAAGTGCTGTCATTGTGAAAGAAATATGATATGCTGGCATAGTGTATGCTATTCAAATACTCCTTCAGGAAACCGAGTCAATTCAGGTAATTCCACAGAAAATTTGTATAATTGAGCGCATAATTCAATATTGAATTGATTGCATTGTTTATACCAGAAAGTACTTTAAGAATAACTTTATTCATGTTTTATTGAAAGTCAAAATTCAACAAACTTTGTTGTTCTAATTAGTATATAAGAAACCATAGATTAGTACAATGTAAACACCGTGACATTTATTGATTTCAGTATTTTTGAGTTCCTAGCAAGTCTCATACAAGAACTTGGTCTAATACTGAATATTGAAACTGCAGTGCACTATTAAGGTGATCTGTTGTTTAGGGTACAGAGAATCATTCTACTTTTATATATACGGTGACAAAGTTCCTCCTCTAGCTTGGTGGGTCCTGCGCTTATTGGCGGATTTGCTCACCTCAGAGATTCGCCTTGTGGGTCAGGAAACAGCCCAGAGACCTTCCTCTCTGGTAGAAGCCACAGTCCAGATCAATTCCTCCTGTGTCTGATCAGGGGTTGGGAGGTTTGGGGGGAACCCGGGCCTGCCCTCTACTCTGGGTTCCAGTCCAGGGCCCTGTGGACTGCAGCTGTCTAGAGTGCCTCCTGGTATAGCTGCACGACAGCTACAATTCCCTGGGCTACTTCCCCAGAGCCTCCTCCCAACATCTTCTTTATCCTCACCACAGGACCTTTCTCCTGGTGTCTGATAATGCTTGTGCTCTTCAATCCTCCAGCAATACGCCTTCCCACTCTCAGCTCCTAGTGCCTCTTGCTCCCAGCTCCTCGCTTGCACGCTACAAACTGAAGTGAGGTCCTTTTTAACTCAGGTGCCCTGATTAGCCAGCCTGTCCTAATTGATTCTAGCAGTTTCTTCTTAATTGGCTCCAGGTGTCCTAATTAGCCTGCCTGCCTTAATTGGTTCCAGCAAGTTCCTGTTTGTTCTGGAACTGCCCCTGTTACCTTACCCAGGGAAAAGGGATCTACTTAATCTGGGACTAATATATTTGCCTTCTAACACTCCCCTGTAGCCATCTGGCCTGACCCTGTCACAATACTCATATAAAAGCTCACTGAAGCTAATGGGATTGCACTGGGAGATCTGAGGGTGGGAAATAAGACCATCCATTATTCTCCATTAATTAAATGGTGTTGACGAGGTTTTGAGATGGAAGACCACTATGTAACTTGTAGTACTGTTCTTTCTGACCATAGACCTGGCAGTAAGTGGCAGTTGTTCCTATATTTGACTTCTGAGACTTTCTTTCTCGTCTCCTGACACATGGCAGATAATGGGGTGTGCAAGAGAGAGAGAGAGAGAGAGAGAGAGAGAGCTCTGTTTCTTGGTATAAGAGACTTTCCAGAGAAACAGAATATAGAATTCTGAAGATTGGGTATCCTTCCATTCACACACTGTGAGCAGAGACTCAAGAGTGGGAGTCTATTACAATACATTTACCTTTGGAGAAGTGTTATTGTTAATGTAAGATTATAAAATGGTTTAACTAATTCCCAAAATGCTCACATGACAGATTTTTTTCCTTGTTTCAATTAAAGGCTATGAGTTACAGCAAGAGTGAAAAGAAACTATTAACAAAAGCACATAGCAAATAAGCAACACCATGATAACTTACAATGCTTGTCTAAAAGAGGAGACAAATAACACTTATTATGTTTATATGTCAAAATTACTTCATTTAGCACATTTTGGTATCACAAACTGGCAGTAAATTAAATGGATGTAACCATTGTATCACATTTAAAGCTATTTAATCTTTTGTATTGTAGTGAAAGGAGACTTTACAATAAAAATCACACTTTCCTGACAAATGAACAAAATTTATGGTATATTAGAGTTTTAACTATTTTGAAAAAAAATATATAGAATGAAGGAATCATTGTAATTACTGCAGCTCAGAATTAACCCCTCTTTTTCAGGTGCTCAATTGGCTTCCTGCTTTGCTATTATTATTTATTGAGTTCCAACACTGTGCTCGATGATTTGCATATTACAGAGAAAGACACAGGCCCAGATCCTACTGTATGGCATGGCTGTTTCGAATTTAGGTCGTTTATCATGGAATAAATAGGGTCTTGACACTAGCTATAAATGATATTACCGGCTGGGACAAAAGCTAATAGTGTGTCAAAATAAATCAACTGTCTTACACACTGAAAGCCTGACTCTCCGCTCACAGCAATGTAAATTAGGTGCAACTCCATTAAAGTAAATGGAGTTAACACCTATGTAAAAGTAGCATGAGAAAAGAATCAGGCCGTAACAAGCATATCTTAATTCCTTCTCTCTGCATGAATTTTCTGCTTCTTTACTAAAGCTGCTTCTCATATCAATTTCACTGTAAATGGCTACATTCACAAAGCTGTAAGCTATAGAGAACACTTTATGGGCTGAAATGGTTATACCTTGTGAAAAATGAACACCAACAGAGTGAAAAGTAGTTCAACTTTATGTCACAGTGTGATGAACTCTGCAGAGCTGGACTTTGACACTTATCGTAACTGACGCAAGAGACACAGTTTCAAGGTAAACTAACGAGAAGCATTTGATGTAAGCACAAATAACCTTCAACCAGGTCCCACATGGAGCTGGAGATAGTGTTGGGAATAGATGAAGAGACACTAACAACTTTAGGCTTCCCTGTCTCTCCTAAGGGCGTGATTTTGTGATTAAGTATGCAAATATTCCTTTTTTCTTGACTACATAAGGGAATGGTCCCCAAACTTTTTCGGTCATGCCCCCCCTTACCTGATCTGCATCCCCCAGGATCTGGGATCGGGGCTGCAATCAGAGCCAGGAGCCACGGCCAGGAGTGGACCCATGGTCAGAGCCAGGAGCCGGGGGCTGTGGCCAGAAGTGGGCTCACAATTGGGGCCAGGAGCTGGGGACTGCAGTTGGGAGCCGGAGTCCATGGCTGGGAACAGGGCTGTGGTTGGGGCCGCGGTCAGGGCCAGAGCTTCAAATGGGGACACAGCTGGGAGCGGGGCTGGGAGCTGGTGGCCAAGGCTGGGGGTGAGGCCAGACCACAGCTGGGGGCAGAGCGAAGCTGGGTGGTGCTCATTCCCTGCTCCCCATGGGGGCTGGCCTGGGTCCTGCTGCACCCTCCCCCCCCCCCCCCCCCCCCCCCCCCCCCCCCCCCCCCCCGGGNGCTGTTTGGAGGCCACTGGCATAAAGGCATACCTCTCAAGTGTCCCTCAAGTTTTATCCTTCCTGTTCCATTGCATCAGCATACTGGGAAATGTTGCATGGACATAAGATCTACAAAATACCCTCTGGTTTAGGTGGAAAGTGCAAAGGACTAGGATCCAAGATCCATTTGAAGATCACATTTTGCACTGTTTATGTTTCTACGTACTGCACTGGTCTTACTATTATCTCTATTTTACTATTTTACTAATGAGTTATCAGACAGGCTGCACAAAATCATTTCTAGATTTTGTCAAAACTGAGACCAGGTCTCTACTATGACAGACTCAATGTGTGACGGGTTGGATCACAGAAACCCCCTGGGAGCTGCCACCTGATGTGCCAAGACTACCTCTGCTCCTGTTTTCCCTGCCAGCTCAGGACCCCAGCACACTGTCTTGCTGAGCCAGACACTCCCGTCTGCTTCAACAAAGACCCAGGGTCTGAATTCCTTGCCCCAAAGCTGCAGGTTTACCTGAAAGCAGCTAGAAGAAGTGTGCTTGTCTTTAACACTCAGATGCCCAACACCCAATGGGGTCTAAACCCAAATAAATCAATTTTACCCTGTATAAAGTTTATGCAGGGTAAACTCATAAATTGTTTTCCCTCTATAACACTGATAGAGAGATATGCACAGTTGTTTGCTCCCCGGGTATTAATACATACTCTGAGTTAATTAATGAGTAAAAAGTGATTTTATTAAATACAGAAAGTAGGATTTAAGTGGCTCCAAGTAGTAACAGACAGAACAAAGTAAGTCACCAAGCAAAATAAAATAAAATGCGCAAATCTGTGTCTAATCAAACACTGGATACAGATAAGATCCTCACCAGTTCCAGAATGCTCCCTTTTACAGACTAATCTCCTTTTAGCCTGGATCCAGCAATCACTCACCCCTTTGTTCCAGTTTCTTCCAAGTATCCTGGGGGGTGGGGAGGCTCTCTCTTTAGCCAACTGAAGACAAAATGGAGGGGTCTCTCATGGGTTTAAATAGATTTTCTCTTGTGGGTGGAGACCCCCCTCCTCACTCCTATGCAAAGTCCAGCTCCAAGATGGAGTTCTGGAGTCACCTGGGCAAGTCACATGTCCATGCATGACTTACAATCTTTACAGGCAGAAGCCATTGTCCACATGGTATCTTGTATATCTCCAGGAAGACTTCTTATATGGACTGTAGCATTCCAAGATGCATTGTTCCCCAAGTGCTTCCAGATCGGGTACATAACCTTGCGAATTCCTTCCTAAAGAAGCTGACCAAATGCCTCACAAAGCTTACTTAGAAATCGAGCAGCTATACGGCCAATATTCTTAACCTCAAGTACAAAATGATATATGTGTACAAATAGGATGAATAGATATAGTAGACCATAACCTTTACAGAGATATGTTACATGGCACAGGCAGCACAAAACATATTCCAGTTATGTCATATTCCCATAAAGCCTTATGGGAGGTACCATCACACAATGCACTCAGCACCCCAGTGCCTCTCACACTGAATGTGCCAAATCTATTTGTAGCCGCTGCTTTTACCAATAGACAAGGGCCAGGAAAAGAACCCAGGAATTCCAAACCTCAGCATTCTACTGGCATCCAACAAATAATTCGGTAACCAACTGACAAATCATATCTTACTTCATCCATTAGTGGCTGCTTCACACTGAAGAGAACACTTCCTCTTTAATACACACTAAACTGAAATAATTGAAGAAAGACTGATGATAACAATGATGAAAGTGGAAATAATAAAACAGGGTAAAGCTGGCATTTAATGTAAACTATATTACTATATAAAAAGTTCTCATGTTCACATCGGAAAGTTTTATTTGCTAACAGAAATTACCAGGTTTTATTCCAGTGCAGATTCATGAGATCTCAGGGATTACATGAAAGAATCTCAGGTCTCATAAGAGAAAAAATACCTTCACTCAGACCTACCCAGATAATTAGAAAATATCCCTTCTCTCCTTTTCCACTAACCAGTGCTATAAAACAGATTATGTTTATCCCAAAATAATCACACCTGATTATGTAGATTTATGTATTGGATACCTGGCACCAGGTACCACGACACAAGTTATAAAGAACAAAAATAGAGTTAAATACGTTAGTATTTTGCTGTTATCTAAGGACCCCAATTCAGAATAAGACCTTCATGTTCTAGGTGCTGTACAATCAGATATGAAGAGATGGGGTCAAATCCTGATCCCACAGAAGCAAATAAGACCTTTGCTGTTAACTTCAGTGGAGACAAAATTTCACACAGTCCCTTTCCCAAAGAGCTTACTTCTTTTATTTCTTTTGAGTGACAATCAAATAAAAAGTCCCCTATCCCATGCTCTAGATGATTTTGACAAATCTTTAAAAATAAAATCAATAAAAATAAATAAATCCAGCAGAGTGTGTTCATCCACATAGCCAAGGATAAGCAACTAAAAGATCAACTACAAACAAAATTAAATATGCCACCACTGTCCACCTCCTCTTCCCTAAAAGCCTGAGCAAACACATGAATTTTGCAGTGTGCCTAGGGGTTTACAGATATGGGATATTTCAGGTCATAGGGACAGGTGTAGGTGCTGGAAATAGAGGTGCTGGGGGTGCGGCAGCACCCCCTGGCTTGAAGTGGTTTCCATCATATGCAGGGCTTACAGTTTGGTTCAATGGCTCTCAGCACCCCCACTATACAAATTGTCCCAGCACCCCCGGGGACAGAGGAAATGAGTTCCAAAGCTGAGGTTCATTAATAACACCCCCTGCAAAAGTCTCCTCCGCTTTCAAACCAATGGACTCCAGTTCAGCCATATCCTCTAATCACAACTGTGGCCACAATATACAGAGAATGAAATGGATTATTTGAAAAGGTCATTTGCACACAGAACAGTGAATTATTAATTTGGAAAGAAAAAAAATGAAATGTGTAATGGGTTTGGGGATGAGACTAAAACCCAAGATCTCAGCTCTGGTTGCTACCCTCCATGATGACTCTCAGAATCCATAACTGTGTTTTGATACCCAGCAGATCCAAACAATCTGTACCTAGAGCTGGTCAGGACTTTTCCACTAAAATGTTTTCCTGTTGGAATGTAAAGATTTGTTAAAGCAAAATGTTTACAACATTTAAAACGTGAAAAAAAAAGTCAATTTAGTTGGAATACTGTATGGGCAGAAAAAAGATTTTGGTAAGGACAAAATGTTGCTTTTTAATATCGTTGGTTATGGACTTCTCATTCTAAAATTTATTTTATATTATAAAAATTAAAACATTAAAAATGTTGAAAGTGGAAGTTGATTTTATCAAAATAAACATTAATGGATACATCAGGGATACTGGAAGACGGGACTAACATAGTGCCCATCTTTAAAAAGGGGGAAAAGGAGGAGCCGGGGAACTATAGACCAGTTAGCCTAACCTCGATATCTGGATAGGTACTAGAGCAATGTATAAAACATTCAGTTTGCGAATACCTGGGGTATGAAAGGGCAATCGCTAGGAGCCAGCACGAATTTACTAAGAACAAATCATGCCAAACCAGCGTGATTTCTTTTTTTGACAGCGTAATTGGTTTGGAGGATAGGGGGAATGTGGTGGACATAATATACCTGGACTTCAGCAAGGATTTTGATACAATCCCACATGACATTCTGATAAGTAAACTGGAGAAATGTGGGCTAGGCGGAACTACCATTAAGTAGATACATAATTGGTTAAACAACAATGGAAGGATGTCAGATAGCAGGGAGGTCTCATGTGGGGTTCCACAAAGTGGGGTTCTGGATCTGGTGTTGTTTAACATCTTTATTAATGACCTGGATGTAGGAATAGAGAGCATACTGGTCACATTGGGAGATGACACAAAGCTAATGGGAGTTGCCAACACTTTGGAGGATAGAGTTAAAATTCAAAGAGATCTTGATAAATTGAAGAACTGGGCTATACACAACAAAATGAAATTCAGCAAAGACAAATGCCCAAGTACAGAATGGGGGATAACTGGCTTGGCAGCAGCACTGCTGAGAAGGATCTGGGAGTTGTGGTGGCTCACAATCTCAACATAAGTCAACAATGCAATGCTGTTGCAAAAAGAGCAAATGCAAGTTTAGGTTGCATTGACAGAGGCATAGCATGCAAATCATGGGAGATGATAGTACCACTCTCCTGTGCACTGGTTAGGTCTCAGCTGGACTATTGTGACTATTGTGGCAAGTGACAAAGATGATCAAAGGGATGGAACACAAGCCATATGAGCAAAGGCTGAAGGAACTGAGTATGCTTTGTTTGGAAAAGAGGAGATTCAGAGGGACATGATAGTGGCTTTCAAGTACTTGAAAGGCTGACATAAAAAAAAAAGGAGAAAAGTTGTTCTCTTTTTGGCAATAGGTTCAAACTACAGCACAGCAGATTTAGATTAAATCTCAGGTAAAACTTCCTAAATGTAAGAACAGTAGGACAATGGAACAGACTGCCTAGGGAGGTTGTGGAAGCTCCTTCACAGGAGATTTTTGAAAAGGAGGGAGATAGCCATCAATTTTGGATGGGTTAGACATAACCCATCCACAGGATAGAAGTGACTATACCTGTACAAAGTGCAAGCTGATCTCCATCTTGGAAGAGAAGATTCAAGGTCTGGAGAAACGGATATCAACCCTGCATTCCATAAAAGAAAATGAGGATTTCCTGGATAGACATCAGGATCAGCTTCAGCGGGCACTATGTTCTGAAGATTCAGAGCAGGCTACGCAGCGGGGACAGAAGGCCAGCGAGGATAACTGGCGGCATGTGACTTCCAGAAGAGGAAAGGGTACCAGAAACATCCATGTACCAGAAACACAGATACAGGTGAGCAACCGTTTTCATGTTCTCTCTGCAGGTACTAGTGCAGAGTGTGGAGTGGAAGATACGTCTGAGGGAACAGAGCAGAAGGAGACTCCACTGATTGGAAGGCATGAGATGCGCCGTCCTAGGGATGGGGGTTCCACGACCACCACTCCCAGGAGGAGGAGGAGGGTGGTGGTGGTCGGGGACTCTCTCCTCAGGGGGACTGAGTCATCTATCTGCCGCCCTGACCGGGAAAACCGAGAGGTGTGCTGCTTGCCAGGGGCTAGGATTCAAGATGTGACGGAGAGACTGCCGAGACTCATCAAGCCCTCGGATCGCTACCCCTTCCTGCTTCTCCACGTGGGCACCAATGATACTGCCAAGAACGACCTTGAGCGTATCACTGCAGACTACGTGGCTCTGGGAAGAAGGATAAAGGAGTTTGAGGCGCAAGTGGTGTTCTCGTCTATTCTCCCTGTGGCAGGAAAAGGCCAGCGTAGAGACCGTCGAATCGTGGAAGTCAACGAATGGCTACGCAGATGGTGTCGGAGAGAAGGGTTTGGATTCTTCGACAATGGGATGGTCTTCCAAGAAGAAGGATTGCTTGGTAGAGACGGGCTCCACCTCACGAAGAGAGGGAAGAGCATCTTTGCAAGCAGGCTGGCTAACCTAGTGAGGAGGGCTTTAAACTAGGTTCACCGGGGGAAGGAGACCAAAGCCCTGAGGTAAGTGGGAAAGTGGGATACTGGGAGGAAGCACAAGCAGGAGACCGCAAGAGGGGAGGACTCCTGTCTCAGACCGAGAAAGCGGGACAATCAGCGAGTTATCTCAAGTGCCTATACACAAATGCAAGAAGCCTGGGGAACAAGCAGGGAGAACTAGAAGTCCTGGCACAGTCAGGGAATTATGATGTAATTGGAATAACAGAGACTTGGTGGGATAACTCACATGATTGGAGTACTGTCATGGATGGATATAAACTGTTCAGGAAAGACAGGCAGGGCAGAAAAGGTGGGGGAGTTGCTTTGTATGTAAGAGAGCAGTATGACTGCTCAGAGCTCCAGTACGAAACTGCAGAAAAACCTGAGTGTCTCTGGATTAAATTTAGAAGTATGAACAACAAGGGTAATGTCGTGGTGGGAGTCTGCTACAGACCCCCAGACCAGGGGGATGAGGTGGACGAGGCTTTCTTCCAGCAACTAACAGAAATTGCTAGATCACAGGCCCTGGTTCTCATGGGTGACTTTAATCACCCTGATATCTGCTGGGAGAGCAATACAGCAGCTCACAGACAATCCAGGAAGTTTCTGGAAAGTGTAGGGGACAACTTCCTGGTGCAAGTGCTGGAGGAACCAACTAGGGGAAAAGCTTTTCTTGACCTGCTGCTCACAAACAGGGAAGAAATAGTAGAGGAAGCAATAGTGGATGGGAACCTGGGAGGCAGTGACCATGAGATGGTCGAGTTCAGGATCCTGATACAAGGAAGAAAGGAGAGCAGTAGAACAGAGACCCTGGACTTTAGAAAAGCAGACTTTGACTCCCTCAGGGAACTGATGGGCAAGGTCCCCTGGGAGAATAACATGAGGGGGAAAGGAGTAGAGGAAAGCTGGCTGTATTTTAAAGAAACCTTATTGAGGTTGCAGGAACAAACCATCCCCATGTGTAGGAAGAAAAGTAAATATGGCAGGCGACCAGCTTGGCTTAACAGTGAAATCCTTGCTCGTCTTAAACACAAAAAAACAGCTTACAAGAAGTGGAAGATTGAACAAATAACCAGGGAGGAGTATAAAAGTATTGCTCAGGCATGCAGGTGTGAAATTAGGAAGGCCAAATCACACTTGGAGTTGCAGCTAGCCGGAGATGTTAGGAGTAACAAGAAGGGTTTCTTTAGGTATGTTAGCAACAAGAAGAAAGTCAAGGAAAGTGTGGGCCCCTTGCTGAATGAGGGAGGGAACCTAGTGACAGAGGATGTGGAGAAAGCTAGTGTACTAAATGCTTTTTTTGCCTCTGTCTTCACAGACAAGGTCAGCTCCCAGACAGCTGCACTCTGCAGCACGGTATGGGGAGGAGGTGACCAGCTCTCTGTGGAGAAAGTAGTAGTTCGGGACTATTTAGGAAAGCTGGACGAGCACAAGTCCATGGGGCCGGATGCGCTGCATCCGAGGGTGCTAAAGGAGTTGGCCGATGAGATTGCGGAGCCATTGGCCATTATCTTTGAAAAATCATGGCGATCGGGGGAGGTCCCGGACGACTGGAAAAAAGCTAATGTAGTGCCCATCTTTAAGAAAGGGAAGAAGGAAGATCCAGGGAACTACAGGCCAGTTAGTCTCACCTCAGTCCCTGGAAAAATCATGGAACAGGTCCTCAAGGAATCAATCCTGAACCACTTAAAGGAGGGGAAAGTGATCAGGAACAGTCAGCATGGATTCACCAAGGGCAAGTCATGCCTGACTAACCTAATTGCCTTCTATGATAAGATAACCGGCTCTGTGGATGAGGGGAAAGCAGTGGATGTGCTATTTCTGGACTTTAGCAAAGCTTTTGATACAGTCTCCCACAGTATTCTTGCCAGCAAGTTAAAGAAGTATGGGCTGGATGAATGGACGGTAAGGTGGATAGAAAACTGGCTAGATGGTCGGGCTCAACGGGTAGTGATCAATGGTTCCTTGTCTAGTTGGCAGCCGGTATCAAGTGGAGTGCCCCAAGGGTCGGTGCTGGGGCCGGTTTTATTCAATATCTTCATTAACGATCTGGAAGATGGTGTGGACTGCACCCTTAGCAAGTTTGCAGATGACACTAAACTGGGAGGAGTGGTTGATACGCTGGAGGGTAGGGATAGGATACAGAGGGACCTAGACAAATTAGAGGATTGGGCCAAAAGAAATATGATGAGGTTCAACAAGGACAAGTGCAGAGTCCTGCATTTAGGACGAAAGAATCCCATGCACTGCTATAGACTAGGGACCGAATGGCTGGGCAGCAGTTCTGCAGAAAAGGACCTAGGGGTTACGGTGGACGAAAAGCTGAATATGAGTCAACAGTGTGCCCTTGTTGCCAAGAAGGCTAATGGCATTTTGGGTTGTATAAGTAGGGGCATTTCCAGCAGATCGAGGGATGTGATCATTCCCCTCTACTCAGCACTGGTGAGGCCTCATTTGGAGTACTGTGTCCAGTTTTGGGCCCCACACTACAAGAAGGATGTGGATAAATTGGAGAGAGTCCAGCGGAGGGCAACAAAAATGATTAGGGGGCTGGAGCACATGACTTACGAGGAGAGGCTGAGGGAACTGGGATTGTTTAGTCTGCAGAAGAGAAGAATGAGGGGCGATTTGATAGCTGCTTTCAACTACCTGAAAGGGGGTTCCAAAGAGGATGGATCTAGACTGTTCTCAGTGATAGAAGATGACAGAACAAGGAGTAATGGTCTCAAGTTGCAGAGGGGGAGGTTTAGGTTGGACATTAGGAAAAACTTTTTCACTAGTAGGGTGGTGAAGAACTGGAATGGGTTACCTAGGGAGGTAGTGGAATCTCCTTCCTTAGAGGTTTTTAAGGTCAGGCTTGACAAAGCCCTGGCTGGGCTGATTTAGTTGGGTTTGGTCCTGCTTTGAGCAGGGGGTTGGACTAGATGACCTCCTGAGGTCCCTTCCAACCCTGAGATTCTATGATTCTATGATTCTATGATTCTATGATAACAAATCCTGTATTTTGACAGAAAGTTAGATTAGATTACCCTTGTGGTCCCTTCTAACCCTATGATTCTATAACCCAAATTGATTTTGGTGGGAAGGATTTTGTTTCCCTGGAAAATTTTTGATTTTTTGTTTTAGTTCAGTTCCAGAACATACAACAAATTAAGAACTCAGGGAATTTCCTGTGAAATGGAAAATACATTTCGCACCCCGCTTTATCTGGATCCTTATACCCCTGAGACAATGTGTGTGTTTTCTGCAACATTTATATTATATATATATATATAGATCAATTTTTTTAAATGATCAAAAAGGCATTGTAAAAAACAAATCTGATTTTCTGGGCAATGTTCTGAACACAGGTTAAAACATATTAGCCAGATTAACATTTTGGTAACCGTTCTACCCACATGAGTGTACAGAAATAAGGGATAGCTTCCCTAGATTTTGCTGTTGTTGTTTATTTTAGATTATTTTAACATATAAACTAGACCTGGTTGAAAAAAATGCAGTTGAACAATTGAACATTTGAAAATGCTGTTTCATCCAAATTGACATATTTTGTGGGACTCTGTTGATTTTTGACATTTTCAAAGGAAATTTTTCAAAATAATTTGAAATCTAAATGGAGTATTTTGGTTTAACTTGCTCATTTCATTTTCTTCCAACTTAATTTTTTAAAACCTTAAAAAAATGTATTTAACATTGTATTTTATATTTAATATTTAATATGTTGTTACCACTTTTAAAATTGAGCAGCTAGTTAAATTTCAGAGCTGTGGGGTTGTTCCAGAGGGGTGTAGAAAGTGATTAGGGAGTCTGGTATTTCCTTTTGATGCAATCTTGGTTATTTACAAGGATTGTACAAAGTCCTGCTCCTTTGAACACAGGAGAGGGAAAAAAAAACCCAAAAGCGGATAAATTCCTTGCTTACAGCCCAAATCTCTTTAGTCAGCACCCGACCCAGAAGTTTCCTGCAGGCTTCTCCAGGGATACAATGTACTTACAGATTGCTGGTTAGCTTTCTCTCTCTCTAAATCTCTCTGCCTTATCTAAACCCCTCTCCCACTTCTCCAAAGAATATGCAGCAAAGCCCTCTGCCCATTCAGTCCAAAACTCCTGGGTGGGTTCTCAATCTCTTTTACCTTGTTGGGGGAGGGGCTTGTAATTAATTTATCCTGACAGTTATGTTAACTGAAGGGTGCATTCACATCCAGTCTCAAGGAGGTTTGTAATCCACAGTCACCAGTACCTCTGAGCATGTTATATTTTATTTTTAATTATGTTTTATATTATGTTTCTATGGTATTGAAACAAAATGCTTCAACAAACTCATTCTGATGTTTCCAAATTCAAATATATTGGAATTTCGGTTCTGCAAACTATTTTGAAATTTTGACTTTGTATCAATTTGAGATGAAAAAAATCAAAATGTTGGCATTTCCTGGAGGATGGAATTTCCATTTTCCGACCAGCTCTGATTAGATAATTAAAAATACATGGGTAACTGAGCTTTACAGTTCCTAAAATCTACAACTGGCTTTTGGAATTAACACTTTTGGTGCTCACAGGCAAACAGAGAGTGGCATGGGAGCTTTTGTCTCGCTCCAGCATTTTCTGATCCAGTTTATGAAGAAATGCAGGTCAGGTCTGTAGAAATAGGATGAGCATATGCTTTTTTTTAGGCAATATTTTAATACCTCTGCTTTGTTTTTGCTCCTCAAATGTCCATTTAGTTGTAGGGAAAAATAGGAACCAGAAACAAGCACTTAAGTCTCAAACTGTTGTAATTGTTATTTATTATTAGTATTGTCATAGAACCTAGGAGCCCCTATCATAAATTAAGTCCCATGAAGGTAGACCCTGTACAAACACAGAACAAAGAGATGGTCCCTGCTCCAAAGAGCTTATACTCTACTACTCTAGCCAGTTCCCAGTTCTGCTCCTGATGTAATGTCAAAATGGTAAAAATTAAAAAAAGAGAAAGCTCACACTAACCATATTTTAATATCCAACCCTCTGGTCTTGGGATGGAAAAGCTACTAGGAATCAGCCAGCCAACAAGACACTTGTCACTTCTGTTGGTCATCAGGTGGTTAGCATCTGAAAACACCATTTTGCACTATACTAGTGACAATTTTAGGAGTCCTTTTGTAATACACTTCTACCCCGATATAATGCGACCCGATGTAACACGAATTCGGATATAACGCGGTAAAGCAGTGCTCTGAGGGGGCGGGGCTGCGCACTCCGGCAGATCAAAGCAAGTTCGATATGACGCGGTTTCACCTATAATGCGGTAAGATTTTTTGGCTCCCGAGGACAGTGTTATATCGGGGTAGAAGTGTACTTTAAATTGGAAAAATAAATAGAAACCGATCTGAATAAATAATATAACATAATCTATCTATGCATTTATACTAAGCTCACCACTGTAGCTTTGCCTCATGCACATAACATCAGAGTTATACACTGGGCAGGTGCAAAAGATAGCCCTGCACAGGAAATTCCTGTGCTTATCTGTGGCGATGAGGAGAATCAAGGAGGAGGCAAGGAAACTGCACCCCACTGCCAATGGATATGGCTGGCTGCAGAAAGGAATTGCAGGGGACAACTTTGTCTAAAAGCTCATCCTGGTTCAGTGGTGAAGTGAAAGCAGCAGGAAAATGTTAAACTTCATTCATTAGGGATAAATATTGTTTAATCAGAGGACCCAGAAAACTTGCATCCAGGAGTCCTAAAAAAGCTTGCTGAGGAGATATCTGATATTCATTTTTAATAAGTTTGGGAATATGAAGGAAACTCTAGAAGACTGAAAGAGGGCTACTGATGTACCAATTTTCAAAAAGGATAAGCAGCATGACCTGAGTAACTATATGACTTCTAGTCTAACATCAATTCTGGTAAAATAATGGGAAAGCTGATATGGGATTCAACTGATACAGAATTAAAGGATGCTAATGCAATTAATGCCAGTCCAAATGGCTTTGTGGATACTAAGTCTTCTTAAAAAAAACCTGATTTCATTCTTTGGAAAGATTACAAGTGTAGTTGATAGAGGTATCTGCTGCATCCTTTTACAGTGTTTTCCTTGGCTAGATGCTGCTTCACTGCTGTAAGGAAACCAGTGCCTTAAAGGTCTGAAAGATCCCTTATACAATCCTTTTAAATTTTCATTAATTAATGAAGACTAATTAATCTTCACAACACTCCTTTAGTTAGACAGATATTATTATCCTCATCCTCATTTTTACAGCAGGGGAAGCCAATGTAGAGATTAAGTGACTTGTCCAATGCTACAAGGAATCAGCGTCAGAAATTCTATTAATTGCTTTGATATCATGAGCACAGGTGAGGTAGAAGAACTTAGATAGAATGGACTCTATTGATCATAATATGTGTTAAGATCACTGGATTACATATACCTGCATGGCTTGTTACCTGCTATATTGTAATAGACACTTCCCTGCGCTTTATAGCTTGCATAACACAATACTATAGTAGATCGTTAAAAAATAACAAATTTGTTGTAAATATTATTAGAAAATGGACAGGGTTTTTGTACCTTGACTTTTTTTTTAATCTATAAAAGTGACTGATGAAACAACAATTCTATACCACTTATACACTTGTTTTTTTTAGAAATTAAATATTGCCCTTGAAATTAAGCAAACTGTTCAGGGACACCATTGCTTGAGTGTGATGGTTAGCCACCTGCTGTTCCCAATAAATCACACTGCAAACTAGTAATCCATGTCAGAGCATTTTAACATCTCCATGCTTTAGAACTGCCTGCCTGCAAACTAAACATTTGCAGTTGAATTTGTCCAATAGAAGACATCCTACTTCCTGTTTGCAGAGCCCATGCTGAAAATTTAAAGGTGAATAAATGTCTACAAAAGCAATAGCATGAGAAATTATTGATCAAGAAGATTGTATAGGAGCCTCTTGAGTATTGCTGAGTCTCATAATATATTTTTAATATGCATAAATATGCTATCTATAATGGAAGAGAGTGATCAGTACTCAGCAGATTTCAAAATTATATTATTAGAGCAGTCTGTGGTTTTTACATAATACTGAATATTTTTTCCTAAAACTGGTGAAAGTTTTAATGTACAATTTTTAAAACAGTTATGAATAAAATATTAATATGAAAAAAGACCTTTATGCTTAAATCATGACCATGACTGGCTACCTGGATGGGCCATACTGGGAATGCCACACTCAGGGCAGACTGCAAAAAACAGGGCAGGCAATCCCCCAAAACTCATGGTTTGTTCTATAATTAGAGTCACCAAACCAGGATCAAAAGAGCTTCTGAAGTACCACACTGCTTAACAAGAAGCCAAACACAGTCCCCTTTAGCATTCCAGCCCATGGCTCCTATTTAGGAAAACGGGTGTAATATAATGATATTGAAAACCCCATTCACCACACTTAAATTTCTACAAATCCCAAAGGATAAGACACTTACCATCAAATATATTTCAGATCTTATCCAAATATCACTCTGCCAGCCATGGGTGGTGGATATAATAGGTCAGGGAAGGCTTAGCCTTCCCTGGCACGCCGCCATACACCTGGGCCGCAGTGGCCCCGCCCTTTCCCCGAGACCCCCACTGCCTGCTGCTGCTGCCTTCCTGTGCCTGCCATGTCTCCTCCACTAAACCCCCACCACCGGAGGTCCCCGCTGCTCACTGCGTCCCTCCTCCTCAGGGATCAGGGAGTGAGGAGGGACGCAGAGAGCTAGTGGCAGGCAGGGGAGTGAGATGGCTCGGCCAGGGGGGACTTCAGGTATGGGGAGGCCAGCGGCTCGGCGCAGCGCTGATGGGGGTGCCGGCAACTTGGCTGGGGGGCCATCAGGGGCAGGTGGGCTGTCGGCTCAGCCTCGTGCTGGGGCCAGCCCAGCACTCAGGGGGGCTGGCAGCTGGGCCTGGCGCTCAGAGAGGGCAGCGGCTCAGCCCAGTGTGGCTGGGACGGGCAGACCGGGGCTTCTCCGGTTGCAGGGGGGCCCCTCAGGGCTCCTCCTGTTGGGGAGGTGGAGATTCAGGGCTCTGGCATGCATGGGGCGGGGCCTTGGGTGGAAGAGGCGGGGCCAGCAGGCTAGCCTCCCCAAAGCGGGGGTTCACCCGCCACTCATGCTGCCAGCCAATCCTTAGTAAATTAACTAAAGATTTATTAATATAAGAAAAGAAGAGAGTTATCAAATGGTTAAGGAATCATATGCATACAAGTGATTTTCACTGTTCATAGATCAGGATTATAGCAGTGATATTATATCTGCTGGCTTGCAAAAGTCTCTGGAATTATTCCAAGTCAGAATCCAAAGGCAGTTTAGATATAAAGTCTGTTAGAGTCTTTCCATGTATTTTACAGTGTATTCCAAATAACTACTTGGAAGATCTCAGTCCCACATCTGAAACTTGCCCTGTTTAAAGTTCAGCAGACTAGAAATGCAGGATCAGGCCCAAGGCTTTACTTTTATAGCTAAAGTGGGCTGTCAAGTGTTTTGAATACAGCATGTGACTGAGGATCTTCTTTGTTTAGCACACACTGACCCACCACTTTGAATTTAGAATTCAATTACCTATCCATACACTGGTAATCTAGTTACACTCATTTGCATAAGGCAATTAGCCAGTGCTTCATTACAACAGATATTGATAAACTGAAGACAATGTAGATAATATTATTAGTTTCCTGCAGTATCTCACACCTTTTACTGGACACAGTTACATACATAATGTAAGGCCATTAAGACATGAAAAGGATTTAGCATCTATAAGCTCATTTGGTTACACTGGTGAACTTCTAACAGGATACAGGTACACAGACAAACATGTTTAGCATCTACCTTTGATTTCTATTACTACAAATGAATGGGTTAATGATTGCTGGTCTAATACATCTCTTTGAAATTCACATTCTAGTGAATTGTCCTGATACAATCATAATGCCTCTTGTTAAGTTGTTATGGGTCAAACACAGGTTGGCTGGTCTGCCAGTGTAATATTGACTTAACATTTTTCACCCAAGAAAATAAATTATATTATTTAAATTCTCACCCTCTCCAATGCAAAAAAAGAATTGAGCAAACCAAACAAAATCCAACATGAAGATTAATTACTAATGAATGCGAAAGACTAGGTGCTATTTTCTAAAAAGGGAATCATTTCGTTTATGTCTTTAATATGTTTTTCAATTAGTTTTGAATGACATAGTAAGGAGCAGAACAAAGTTCACAGGTCACATTGATATTACGGGTTTCCAGCATAAAATTTGCTAACATATCTTATTCTCTGAAAAATACTGATCCCTCATATTAAAGTGCTAGAAATTATGTAGGTTTTAAGTGATCACCCCTAGTAATAATCATTTGGATTTACTGGAGAATATGGGTCAAATATTATTTACTAAAATGTCAGTGGTGATTTCAAGGGAAGGAAAGGGAGCGTTATACTTTGAGTGCCACTTGGCTGAAGAATGTTACTTACAGCATATGGGATTTCCAATAAAAGCTAATAATAATCTGCCTTGGCATTAACATTTTTTGTATCTATATATCTAGCTGTTTAGATTCTTATGTGGTTCCCCTTGCTAGAGATTTTGCTTGTCTGCACATGCTAATATTGAGAGGTTCACAGTAGTAATGATATTCAGATTCAGAGCTTATGTTGCCATAGCTATGCTGGCATATCCCCCTAGCATAGCCTGAGTACATGCCCACAGAAGGAGGAATTCTGCCAGTGAAGGAACTTCCCAAATGATGTTAGCTATGATATCAGAAGCACTCTTAGGGCTTGTCTGGACTGTGTTACAGTCTGGACTATGGGGTGTGGACTCTAGAACGCTCTAATGTGTTATGCTCTAACTCACCCATGTAGACCCTGCTGATGTGAACTAAAAGGAATGTAGTTAATGGTAACTTTGCTCTGTTTGAAGGGGGAATACATCAACAGAACGGTTGTGGTACTATGTAAACAAGCCCAAACTCTTCATTGTTACAAGTTAAGTGTAGACCTGGCATAAATTATCAAGTGTGTGTGTGTGAGAGAGACAGAGAGAGAGTGTGTGAGAGAGACAGTGTTTTAAGGTTGCAAACTCAATTGCTCAAAAATTAGGAAATGCTAGAATTAAGGCTGCCTTGTCTTTCATTAGGTGATCACACACTATTTTTTTCCACTGCAGTTCTCCTTCAGGTGTTGAGCAACCCAAGTATAGGCCCTACCGGATCTGCCTATAAAAATCTTTGCTTCAGTTGCCTTCTCTGATAACTCAACATATTAATAAATGATAATATCTTGACCTATTTCAGAAGCTTCAAGGTGCTAGAAGATTGACAAATAGAGTGAAAAAGAGCAGGAAAACAGGATTAAGATGAACAAAATTGAATGGAATATCTTGTTACCATTCCCACTCCCAAAATTAATTATGTTCATATATAATCCATTTTGGATGTGGGCCCTCTGCTACAGTATGCAGATCATCCTACAGAATGCAGAAGACAAAGCAGGTGGATAGTTGTTTGGCAGATTAAGAATGAGATAGCTGTAGTGATCTCTATTCATGTGGAAACAACTGTGATACGGCAAAGAGAATTATTTAGAATTAGACGTCCAATTTTTAAGAGCGGGTTAGACAAACACCTGTCAGGGATGGGCTAGGTCAGGGGTCGACAACCTCTGGCACGCGGCCCACCAGGGTAAGCACCCTGGCAGGCCGGGCCAGTTTGTTTACCTGCCGCGTCCGCAGGTTCGGCCGATCGCGGCTCCCACTGGCCGTGGTTCACCGCTCCAGGCCAATGGGGGTGGTGGGAAGGGGCGGCCAGCACATCGCTCGCCCCGCGCTGCTTCCCGCAGCCCCCATTGGCCTCGGACGGCGAACCACAGCCAGTGGGAGCCACAATCGGTCGAACCTGCGGATGCAGCAGGTAAACAAACCGGCCCAGCCTGCCAGGGTGCTTACCCTGGTGAACTGCATGCCAAAGGTTGCCGATCCCTGGTCTAGGTAATACTTAGTGCTGCCATGACTAGATGACCGGGACTAGATGACCTCTTGATGCCCCTTCCGGTCCTATGATTCTATGATTTCAGGTAGGGAATGAGCAGCAGAACTCTTAAAACACAAAAATCCTCGGTTTTGTCCAAATATTTCCTTTTAAAATACATTATAAGGGGAAAGGAAATCTCAGTATATATACCAATAAAACAAACCTGTTTCTAAACAGAATATTTTTCACAATCTTCTGTTTTATCAACCATCCACAAGGATTGCTTTAAATTCATATTATAAAAAAATCAAATAGGTTAACATTAAATTTAAGATATTTATAACTCTGATTACCATAAATATAACTTAAATGTATGGTTGTGCATTTTTTCCATGAGTGAACACAAGAAAAAGAACTGAATATACTTCTCTCCTTACAGGTGCAGGGTTGGTGAGAATGTTCAGTTTTCTGCTTCAATGAGGCATTACTGACCAGGTAAGACAGGTTCTAAGGATTTCTCAGGCCACCCAAGCTCTGCAGCCACTTCATGCTCAGGGGTGCCTCAACCTCGTAAACAATCATTTAAATACAAGATCACCTTTTCTATGGCTGAGCAATCACAGAAGTTAGAGATAAAAAAGACCTACTAGGTTATCCAGTTATCTCCCTGACAATTCAAGCCTGCTAGGGCTTAAGATCTGACACTCCACCTTGCTCATCAGCCACACACTGCACAACCAAGGAATTCACACTGAGAATGGTCATTGTGTTTTCCCCACAGACCTGAAAAGAGGGCTAGGGGCTCCTAACCCCACAGCCAGTCAGGTATGGTAGAATCTTAAAGGTACAGCTCTAAAATTGAGCTCAGCCATAAAGGTCAAGAGGATGCCATAGGGCTAAAGATACCCTACTTATGTATTATTATTATTTATATAAAAGTACTGCTTAACTGAGGTCAATGCCCTCCTGTGCTAGGCATTATGCAAATACATGGTAAAAGCACATACCCCTACATTGAGTTCAGAATCTAAATAGATAGGAAAGACTAAGGATGAGATGGGAAAACAGAGCACAGAGAGTGGAAGTGACTTCCCCAAAGTTCATAGCAGAGCAGTGACAGAGCCAAAAATATAATAATCCAGGACTCCTGACTTCCAATCCAGTGCACTGTACACTGGCCTATGCTACCATCTTCTTGGGGCATTGGAAATTCAGCCGCCACCTTGATGCTTTCCCTCCCTTAAGCCGGGTAAGCAATATTATTGCAGCCTTAAGGTTATGATAACTACCTGTTCTCTATGGATCCAGCAAGGCACACAAAGATGGAGACAGGATCTCATTTACTTGAGTTTTCCTATCCACTGAGCAGCTCCACTCCTGTGGATCACACAGCAACAGGTTTTGAATAATCTTGGCTCCAGGGTATTGGGTCATTTCTTCCCTGAATTGATTGACAAAAATATGTAGTTTATTGTGGTTCTGTGCCCCATATTGCCAGGATCATAGTCACAAAAAGCAAATGGAATGCTTCTCACATAAGACATGTTAATATAAATCACTCTATATAATGTCAAAAAGCTACAATTAAATGTTTAATGAAATATACTACAATATATCACTTTCAGCTAGCTAAGTTGAATCCAGTGAAAAGCTTGCATGGACTCTTTCCAGCAGATATAGACATTTGCAATTC
The DNA here is from genome assembly GCA_003942145.1 of Platysternon megacephalum. Taxonomy (NCBI): domain Eukaryota; kingdom Metazoa; phylum Chordata; order Testudines; family Platysternidae; genus Platysternon; species Platysternon megacephalum. Next base: position 6,647,177 of record QXTE01000022.1, on the reverse strand, counting down.
AACGCTGAAAAAAAACATCTACAGAGTCTTGGCCCTTGCTGCTGTAATAAGCATCTCTCATCTCACTGCTGCAGGAGCTGAACTCTGCTTTTATTCTCACTATTGCCTCAAAATTATAAGAAACTGTTAATTCCATCTTCTTTTTAAGCAAGTTGCCCTTAATTATAATTATCTCTCTAAAAAAGAGAAATGCAACAGCTGCATCTATCCTGGGAATGGATTCCTAGACAATGCAATTAAGTTATAGAGAGTTGGAAATTGTCTTCTGTCTAAAGCTGGAAAATGCATAACCTTAAGAAGTATCTTAATCTCAGAATGTATCAGCTAACAAGAGCTATCTAATCAAGCAACATTTCAATTGCCATTCACTCTACCCTAACCTTGGAAGGGCACACCAAAGGATTTCTGTCAGCCACGCAGATTGCTGGTCGAGCTTTACTCCCTGGTATAAAATAAAAAGGGGGGAATGGTCTAGCACTCTTGCACCAGTACAATGCATTTTAATGTGAGGTCTCAGAAACTGGGCTGTATGCTTCTACCTTGCTCTCCTGAGTTAAAGAGTCCATGCAAGAGTGAAAATGCCTTACAGTGAATGACTTGAGGAGTTTATCAAGAAGATTGAAAAGTGACTTGATTATGGCATATGTGAGAAAATAACTGATACTAAAAGAGTTCGTTAACCTAGTGGACAAAGACATAGAAAGAACCAATGCCTGGAAGCAAAAGCCAAACACATTCAAAATAGAAATAAAGCACGTTTTTTTTTAACAGAGACTATGCTTAACCATTAAAACAAACTACCAATGGAAGTTGGATTTCTGTCTCTTGATGTCTACAAATCAAGGCTGGATGTCTTTCTAGAAGGTACTGTATGCCTCAGTCAACACAAGTTATTGTGGGGAAATTTCCCCTAGCTGCTCCCCACCCCCTTCCTCCCTCTGACTGGAGGGGTTTTAACAGGCCACTTCACCTTAAACGATCCCTTGAAGTATGTGTTAACTACTTATACTAAACAACCATGCTGAATTTAGCTGTGACACTCTGAGGGCTTGGCTACACTTGCAGCTGTACAGCGCTGTGAGTTAAACCTGTCTTCGTACAGCTGAGTAGGGAAAGCGCTGCAGTCTGTCCACACTGACAGCTACCAGCGCACTGTCGTGGCCATATTTGCAGCATTTGCAGCAGCATTGGGAGTGGTGCATTATGGGCAGCTATCCCAGGGTTCAAGTGGCTGCAATGTGCTTTTCAAAAGGGGGGGGGGAGGTGGAGTGTGACAGGGAGCGTGGGGGGAGAGAGAGTGGATTTTTGGAGTGCCGACACTGTGTCAGCACGCTGCCTTGTAAGTTCCGACCCCCCTCCCTCCTCCACCCTCTCTCACTCACTCAAAGCAAACAGCAGCTGTTTGTTTTTTTCTCACAGACCAGATAAGCAGCCGCTCGCCAAAACGGACCCCCCCCCCCCTCCGCACGCCGCCTCTCTCTTCAAGCAAACATTAGCTGTGTGCATTCCAAAGGGAGCCCCCCTGCCTGCCTCTACTCATTCACAGCAAACAGTAGCTGTGTTTGTTTTTTGGATAAGCAGCTCCCGGAGCCTCCGGAGTTCACAACAAAACACGGAGAGGAACAAGAGAGGAAGCTTCACTTAAAAGGATTATGGGGAGTTTCCGGAGGTCAATCACTGTGTAATAAGATTACTCCCCGTTTACACTGGAGCACCAGGGTCTCAGCCACTCCGCAACAGCTGTTAATCCTCTCGGGGAGGTGGAGTACCTGCAGCGCTGTAGCCACGGAGATACAGCGCTATAAGTGCCTTGCCAGTGTGGACGGGGAGTGAGTTACAGCACTGTGGGCAGTTTTATTGCGCTGTAACTCTCAAGTGTAGCCAAGGCCTAAGTAAGTTTCCCAGACTTGAAGAAGAGCTCTGTGTAAACTCAAAAGCTTTTCTCTCTCACCACCAGAAGTTGGTCCTGTAAAAGGTATTACCTCACCCACCCTATCTCTCTTTATTTTCCATCCCATCCATCTTATTTGGTTTTGCTGTTATCTCCATGATCAAGTCAGTTTTTACATCCTTACAGCCAGGTATTGCTTTAAAGATCAACAAGTTTTACCTCCATTTCATGTGTCCTTCATTGACCTTTCTTATTATTTTTAGCAAGAAATTCTTGAATTAGTCCATCTATTTATGTAAAAAACAATCCATGCATGTAGACATATAGGCCATTTTTCAAATATAGGTGCCTAAATAAAGGAGGCATGAATTTTAGATTGGAATGTGTGACAACTCATCACTTCTGGATATTAGGCCTCTTAGATGCCTAAATATGCATTTTTGTTGCCTAACTTGGGGTACATTTTCATGGCATTGTGGAAAAACACTGTCTATGCAAGTGCTCACACCATTGCTAGTCACAGTACAGTTGAAGCAATGCTGAAAAATTGGTATTAAAGTTGCTAATGTACATGCAGCTAATGTACATGCAGTCACTGGCATATGCAACCTTTCCCAACCATAAATCCTCAAGCCAGATCCTAGCAAAATTGATGTACCTTATATCTTAAAATAAGAACATAAGAACAGCCATACTGGGTCAGACCAATGGTCCGACCAGTATCCTGTCTTCTGACAGTGGTCAACACCAGGTGCTTCAGAGAGAATGAACAGAACAGGCAATTGTTAAGTGATCCATCCTCTGTCGACCACTCGCAGCTTCTGGCAAACAGAGGATAGGAAAACTCAGAGCATGGGCTTGCATCCCTACTCATCCTGGCTAATAGACACTGATGGACCTATCCTCCATGAACTTATCTACTTCTTTTTTGAACCCTAAAATAAAATAACTATTAACCTAATTTGAAAAGAAGGAACATATTTGTCATAAGAATGATGATAGATCTCTCTCAGTTTTGTTTTTTAATGGAAGATGATATTGTGACCAAAAATACCTTAATGTCAACAGATAAGGAGGTTACAGAAATATCCTAATTCTGCTATGTACACTCTGGTTCACCAAAGAAAGTCATGTGAGGTCTTAAATGAAAGCCAAGATCAAAATGGTCATTAATATCATTGTAAAATGTATGTACTGATACAAGAAGTTTTGCATATATCCTGAAAATGTTTTTAGACTCTGTATCAAGATATGAGTCACCTGCAGAGGTGAAGGAGCAGGTTTTCTACCAGACAAGAGCTGTTTATTCATCTCCTTCTCTGTCAGATGCAAATTGAGCATTGCAAGCTAATACGATGGACGCCCACTTACATAAGAAGTTATTGAAGACATGTGAAGTCACCAGAGTAGCTGCACACAGGAAAAACAAGCCAGGGGTGATTATGCTGTCTCTCAGTACAGACAATGAACTTTGGGGAGTATAAGTATAAGGCAAAGAAGACATCCCCTTATCCTGCACATAGGAAGTAAATGGGTTGTGCATTTGCATTCATGAAAATGGGATCTTAACTTCTTCAGACAGGAAGTTAACCTGTTAGTTCAATTTAATCTCTAGGAAGCATGTTATGGTTTTGTTTTTTATGTAACCTTTTGTTTCCAATACTCTTACTCACTATCACTTGAAACTTTGGTAATAAACTCGTCCTTATTTTCACTATAAATCAACCTAAGTGCTGTGATATTAAGCAAGATGCTGATCCAGAGTTGAATCATACAAGGTGGTGTGTAGACTGGTCAGTGGATAAGAGGTTGGGCAGTACAGGGGAACACTTCAAAGGGACTTGGGACTGGGATGCCCCTATTGTTAACCTGCAATGGAAAGTAGGTACTAGCATTACCCAGAGGAGAGTGCTTGACAGGCTAACAGGTTGTTGGCATCAGGGAGCTGACATGCAGCTAAGCACAAGCAAGACTCCCTCTTGCTAGTTAGTGACAGGGGGTACAAGGTGACTCAGCCCTGAGTACCCCAAGCACCATCACAGCTATGTGTTGCTATAATTTTAGAGAGAATAATGACCAGATTTTTAAAGGTATTTAGGTACATAACGCCACATGAAATCAGTGGGAATTTCCATTTTAATCAATAGGAGTTAAGCCACTAAATGCCTTGAAAAATCTGGCTGTAAGTGAAATATTTTACAGGAAAGAGTGAGATTTTTTTAATGAATTGAAAATATATGGATGTGGATGTTAAGTACTTGAAATGGATTCTAATTACAAACAAAGATTATTATACTTTCCATTCTAGTCTGTACCATTTTCAACAAGTCACAGTCACAAGCATGGAGATTTGCACTGCAAAGAGAAAACACATCTCTAAGGCTATGTCTACACTTGGAGCTGGGGGGAGTGTTTCCCAGCTCATGCAAACATACTTGTGCTAAAAGAACGAGGAGTCCTTGTGTCACCTTAGAGACTAACACATTTATTTGAGCATAAGCTTTCGTGGGCTACAGCCCACTTCATCAGATGCATGCAGTGGGTTTTAGCCCACAAAAGCTTATTCTCAAATAAATTTGTTAGTCTCTAAGGTGACACAAGTACTCCTGTTCTTTTTGCTGATACGAAAGCTTATTCTCAAATAAATTTGTTAGTCTCTAAGGTGACACAAGTACTCCTGTTCTTTTTGCTGATACAGACTAACATGGCTACCACTCTGATACTTGTGCTAGTGTTCATTGAGCTAGCACACTAAAAATGGTAGTATAGCCACAGTAGCATGGGCAGTTGCAAGCTAGCTACCCTGAGTATATACCCACAGGGTCCAGGAGGGTTTGTACTCAGGACAGTTAGACCATGCCGCCACTCACCACTCTCCAAGCTACTGTGGCTACATTACTATTCTTAGCACACTATCTCTCATCAAGCTAGCACAGATGAGGGGGAAAGGAGTAGAGGAAAGCTGGCTGTATTTTAAAGAAACCTTATTGAGGTTGCAGGAACAAACCATCCCCATGTGTAGGAAGAAAAGTAAATATGGCAGGCGACCAGCTTGGCTTAACAGTGAAATCCTTGCTCGTCTTAAACACAAAAAAACAGCTTACAAGAAGTGGAAGATTGAACAAATAACCAGGGAGGAGTATAAAAGTATTGCTCAGGCATGCAGGTGTGAAATTAGGAAGGCCAAATCACACTTGGAGTTGCAGCTAGCCGGAGATGTTAGGAGTAACAAGAAGGGTTTCTTTAGGTATGTTAGCAACAAGAAGAAAGTCAAGGAAAGTGTGGGCCCCTTGCTGAATGAGGGAGGGAACCTAGTGACAGAGGATGTGGAGAAAGCTAGTGTACTAAATGCTTTTTTTGCCTCTGTCTTCACAGACAAGGTCAGCTCCCAGACAGCTGCACTCTGCAGCACGGTATGGGGAGGAGGTGACCAGCTCTCTGTGGAGAAAGTAGTAGTTCGGGACTATTTAGGAAAGCTGGACGAGCACAAGTCCATGGGGCCGGATGCGCTGCATCCGAGGGTGCTAAAGGAGTTGGCCGATGAGATTGCGGAGCCATTGGCCATTATCTTTGAAAAATCATGGCGATCGGGGGAGGTCCCGGACGACTGGAAAAAAGCTAATGTAGTGCCCATCTTTAAGAAAGGGAAGAAGGAAGATCCAGGGAACTACAGGCCAGTTAGTCTCACCTCAGTCCCTGGAAAAATCATGGAACAGGTCCTCAAGGAATCAATCCTGAACCACTTAAAGGAGGGGAAAGTGATCAGGAACAGTCAGCATGGATTCACCAAGGGCAAGTCATGCCTGACTAACCTAATTGCCTTCTATGATAAGATAACCGGCTCTGTGGATGAGGGGAAAGCAGTGGATGTGCTATTTCTGGACTTTAGCAAAGCTTTTGATACAGTCTCCCACAGTATTCTTGCCAGCAAGTTAAAGAAGTATGGGCTGGATGAATGGACGGTAAGGTGGATAGAAAACTGGCTAGATGGTCGGGCTCAACGGGTAGTGATCAATGGTTCCTTGTCTAGTTGGCAGCCGGTATCAAGTGGAGTGCCCCAAGGGTCGGTGCTGGGGCCGGTTTTATTCAATATCTTCATTAACGATCTGGAAGATGGTGTGGACTGCACCCTTAGCAAGTTTGCAGATGACACTAAACTGGGAGGAGTGGTTGATACGCTGGAGGGTAGGGATAGGATACAGAGGGACCTAGACAAATTAGAGGATTGGGCCAAAAGAAATATGATGAGGTTCAACAAGGACAAGTGCAGAGTCCTGCATTTAGGACGAAAGAATCCCATGCACTGCTATAGACTAGGGACCGAATGGCTGGGCAGCAGTTCTGCAGAAAAGGACCTAGGGGTTACGGTGGACGAAAAGCTGAATATGAGTCAACAGTGTGCCCTTGTTGCCAAGAAGGCTAATGGCATTTTGGGTTGTATAAGTAGGGGCATTTCCAGCAGATCGAGGGATGTGATCATTCCCCTCTACTCAGCACTGGTGAGGCCTCATTTGGAGTACTGTGTCCAGTTTTGGGCCCCACACTACAAGAAGGATGTGGATAAATTGGAGAGAGTCCAGCGGAGGGCAACAAAAATGATTAGGGGGCTGGAGCACATGACTTACGAGGAGAGGCTGAGGGAACTGGGATTGTTTAGTCTGCAGAAGAGAAGAATGAGGGGCGATTTGATAGCTGCTTTCAACTACCTGAAAGGGGGTTCCAAAGAGGATGGATCTAGACTGTTCTCAGTGATAGAAGATGACAGAACAAGGAGTAATGGTCTCAAGTTGCAGAGGGGGAGGTTTAGGTTGGACATTAGGAAAAACTTTTTCACTAGTAGGGTGGTGAAGAACTGGAATGGGTTACCTAGGGAGGTAGTGGAATCTCCTTCCTTAGAGGTTTTTAAGGTCAGGCTTGACGAAGCCCTGGCTGGGCTGATTTAGTTGGGTTTGGTCCTGCTTTGAGCAGGGGGTTGGACTAGATGACCTCCTGAGGTCCCTTCCAACCCTGAGATTCTATGATTCTATGATTCTATGATATATGTATGGAAGCTGGGCCTCAATTCCAGCTTCAAATGTAGTCTTAGCCTAACACACAAGAATAACAGTGTTTCTTGATTTCTGAGAGAAGGGCAGTTAAGGTACAAAAAATACATTTTACAGATGTTAGAGGCAAAATACTTTTCTTGGCTGTTCATGGGAGATATCAGCTGCAATCATCTCTTTTCTTTATATGCAGTATGTAATGAATTCCCACTGACTTCAGTGGAAATGTTATACTTTTCTGTGCACCTGGTACTATTTTTAGTTTTAGGAATTTGTTAGTGGTTAACGATCCACTAACATATACTAGAGATAAATAGATTTAGCCAAGAGAAGACCACTACTTTAATAACAAATCTTATTTGTTATGTAATATCTGTAAAATTGAAAAGATGAGAAGATATCTATGCACTATTTCAGCTCCATTTCATGCCTGTTGCAATTTGTTATCATTTTTCAAATATTTGCATCATCTGACAAAGGCAAGGAGCCAAAACTTTGTCAGACTTTTAAATTTGTAAAATGTTAATTTAGGTTATTAAAGGAGCTTTCTAAATAGATATTGTGTGCCAGCATACCATTTTAAAATAACTTTTAGATTTATCTTCTTGCTGAAATATCAAGTTGTTTAAATAGAGCTTCCTTTAATAACCCAATGTCTTTTTTTTTAAGAACTTAGGCAGGCAAGTTTTCATTTCTTGTGTGTGGTCATATGCTTTTAAATACAGGTGAACTTTGTGCTGATACAAAGTTGACCACATTTTCAAAAGCTTTTACACATCCCCATTGGTCTGATCCAAAGGCTATTGTTAATGGAAAGACCCCCACTGGCTTCAGTGGGCTTTGAATCAGGCTTTATGTCCACACAAGGAGAGGCTGTGATGTTGTATAACTGAAATATGGCCGTTTTTATCACTGAGTTGCAACAGGTCTTGTATAAAGTGTGTCATGTAATGTGGTGAGGGAAAAGTTATGACTGGCTAAATAAGATTATCCTGTTTAAATCCTTGTATTATCACTGTATTGGAAGTTATAAATATTGGCTATGTTTCTATATCTCAAATGAGTTTGTTCCTGGGGTAACACCCACAAGGTCATTTACATCCAGTCTAGCCAGCCGATTGTGAATGGACTATTAAAGTTTGATGGTCCATCAAAGACACTTAGTTCTCACAAGGAGCCATAGAAGGAATGCATTCTGCACAGATAGATCTTCCTGTGGATGCCTCAGCACAGATACAGGCAATGGCTGCTCCTGTGAGTCATCAAGCCATGTAAGTACATGTGATATGCTCATGTGACCCTGGACACCACCTTATGCCACTAACTTGCCAGAAACTGGTTTGTGAGCTTTGTTTGAAACAGAAAATGTCCAGGCATATGGCAAAGGGTATAAAAGACACCTGGGGAGATTCCATTTGGACTCTTTCCTGCCCTGAATCTCTGGACTGTAGATTTTCAACTAAAAGCATATTGAACTATGGACTGAGGATCTTCCAATCTTTTGGAAGTTATCAGAGACACTTTATAAGCCAGCACTATAACATCACTGTTACAAATCTGATATAAGGAAATTGCAATTATTGTATGTATATGATCTATGATCTTAATCTTTTATTAATAAACCTTTAGATTTTAGTTACTAAGGGATTGGCAGCAGTGTGATTATTGGGTACAATTGGAGTTGTATATTGACCTGGCTATGTGGCTGATCACTCGAGATTAGAAGGACCCAATATGTGATGAAATTGGTTTTCAGTAACCACTCATCGAGTCCAGTGTCTGGGTGATGAGATGAGGGCTGGAAAAGCCTAGGGAGACTGCATCTCTGACTTCTTGTTAACTAGTGTGGTGTGGTGAGACAGAAGTTTACTTTTGTTACTGGCTTGGTATATCTAATGATAGAATAACCACCTTTGGGATGAGTCTGCCCTATTTCTCAGCAGTTTGTCCTGAATTCAGTATTCTTAGCTATGACCCACTGAGGCATTGTGACAGAAGCATCCTTCGTTTAAAAGGTGCTGAGCACAAACAGATACGTGCCAAAAAGGATGTCTGTGTGCAAATGGAGAGATAGTTGCTTGACCCCAAGGATAGTGTCACCTTATCTATTTTCTGAATTGTGCAGACTGAATTAGATGCATCCAAGCAAGGTGTGATTTTTGGAATAGGACAACCTAGGAGGTCCAAATAGCCTTCTGTTGATATCTAAGTCAGCTATTACAGCTGAAAAGAGGCAGATGCTAAGGAAAGTGAGTGCTCCCTGAGTGCATTATGGGGGAAAAAAGGAGTCAGACAAGAGTTTGCAGGATTGGTAGGGAAGAGAACAGAAATAGGTTCATGATGGATGAATTGATAAGGAAGAGGCTTTGTGATAGAGTAAGCAGCAATGTATGTATTTGGTATGTGGTATCCCCAACGATACTATTTGAGTCAACCAGTCTGCTGTTCAGTTGCCTTCTTGCCCCATGTGATCTAAGGCATGCCGAACCAATAATCACATTCCAATAGCTTATCACTGTGTGAATTGAGCTGGATGTGGCAGGTAGGATATTACCACACACCCCTGTGCATGCAGTCTGAAACATGTGCAGCTTATTGAAAACTGACCTATCATGAGACTGTGCTGAGCCCCACTGTTAGGGAATCAGCACAGGGAGCCAGCATGCATTGAGTGGATGAAATCAGGCAGGCTTGCCACTATGTTACACTACTCATTATGCTTTTTTCCAGTTACTGTTCCATCCCGCCTGTCAATCCGTGCATGCATTCCAAGAGGTATGCCTTCCTACAAAACCATAGGCACACAATAGCAGAGGCAGGACCTGCGGCTGCCACTCTCAATAACTGTGGGCATGAGAGGCTAGACCTATATTCTGATAAACATGGTACGCTCCTTGGTTTTTAATTTGTATTGTACATAATAAACCTTCATACTTTTAGTTGTTGTGGTTTGATGCACTCACGCGGAAGTCATGAATGAGTGGTATTTTAAGAAATACTAATGGTTTATTTTGCTCTTGTGTTTCCAGGCTCTAGAAATAGGAGGTAGGCCCTCTAATCATGGACAACTACCTCTGCAGCAGCTACTTTCCCCTCAAGCCCTACATAGTCAAGGTCCCCAAATGGGGTGAGTAGGGAGGAAGCAAATGAACTTGGAAGAGAAACACAGAGATTGTATTCATTTGGAATGACTTAAAGTCACGATAAGGTAATAATTCTATGATTTGTTTTCTCATGCATTGCTCTTGTAACTCACTGGTTAGTGTGTGTTACACACACCCCGTTATGTCCCATGCACAGAGAATATGAGTTTGTTGCAACTTCAGCTGGGGAATCTTGATTTTTAACCTTCAGCAGCTCATGCTTTTAGAATTGGAGTTCCCTGATTCAATCCCCGATGTGTCAACCAAGATGGCAACCATCATGCTTTTACATCTTGGAGATGCTATTCTGACAGTGCCCATCCTGAGATAAACAGCCACATATCACTCTAGTACATCCTAGTGATTTGTGCCTGTATTTTTTGCAGTAGCTGAAAGAGAGCCTTCAGACATTTTTGTTTACAGATGGATTATTTGCCCTTATGTTTTTGCTTTTTTAAATAGTTAATTAGTATAGATAAATAAAATGTTAATGTATTGTGTCCAGCCTATTATTTATGGAGTGTTTCAATAGAGCAGAGTACAGATGAGCGATGATGCGGCAGCTCTCAGACCTGCCCAGAGGAGTGCAGGGTTAATGGGGGCCAGAGAGGTGTAGTCACAGCCAGTGAAGACAGTGAAGCAGCCTGGCACACTGAAGCCCATTTTCACTTATTGCACAGAGGTTTTGAAGAAATAAAATCTGTGCACTCTCTGACCTTGGAAACATTCTGATAAGAGTTAATTTTCAACCTGCTTCTGCATGCCTAAAGGGCTTTAGCAAATAGGCAAAATTCTAACAATGCAGAAAAACATGTGCCTGTAAGGTCTACAGGCCTGTAAGGCATACAACTGCTTCTTTGGAAATCTAGACCTGAAATCACAAACCTGATGGATAGCAAAATAGCCGTTTGGCTAGAGCAGAGAATGATGGCACACACTAACGATCATAATAAAACACTGATGCATCATTAGACAGAGTTCATTTTGTTAGGTTTTGCAATACTGTGAGCACAGGAAAAGAAGCCAGTCCAAAAAACTGGCTCATTGCAAGGAAACTGCATTTAAAGCACAGGGGTGTGTTTTTTGAAGAAGGAAATTGCTGGCTTCCCCAAAATGAGAGGGTTCATAGGGGTTAACTGTTTATAGAGACTGTTGTTTCTTAAAGATACAGACTGCTCTGTTTGCAGTGGATTGAGACTGTTTACTGTAAATGCTGTATTGCCATTAAATATTGTCTTTAAAAAGAGAGAGACAGAGAGAGAGAGAGACAGGTTTCTGCAGGTAACTGACAGAATAAAGGTTTTCACTCTAGTGCTCATAACAGATATAAAAGTGTGTGAAGTGTTTGAGATGTGTGTGTGTATCATTCTCTGAAGTATTACCTGAGGAATGAATGCCATTCAGCCGACATGAATACAGGGAAAGCTCACTACAATACTGTTCTATGGAACTGTGCTTAAAGTGGACTGAAAAAAGTGTGCGTGCGGGAGGGAGGCTATTACCATCCGCACATCTGCTGTTCCCCTGCGCAGCAATTAATTCTGCCCCCTTCTTTGTTCTGCCCCATCAGTCCACTACATCACTTCTGCCTCCACTTGAAGCTCCTGGGGGTCTTCACCCCCTCCCCCAAGCTGGGAGGGCTGCATTGGGGGATGTTTCTCCTGCTGGCCAAGCTGGGTGTTGTAGGGAGGATGGTGGAGGGAGTAGGAGCAGAGGAATGTCCCCTTTCTCTCAAAAGGGGAGCAGAGAGGAGGCAGTGGAGCCACTCAGAGCTGCTGGTTCTGTTCCCTCTCCCATCCTCTCCCATGAGAATGGTGTCAGCTCCTGAGAGGAGAGCTAAACCTGTTTTCTGAAGCAGCCTTAATTGTCTGCTCTTTTTCAGAAGGTGGGATAAGCAACTAATCAGAGATTGTTTTCCTCCAGGTGGTACTAAACATGTATGCCCCTTAGCAACCTGACTCGGTTTTTAAGAAATTTTATTTCAAGGGTATGCAACCTAGCACACTTTAAACACCACTATGGAAACAACTTGCGATACAGTTAGGGTATGTCTACACTGGCAGAGTTACATCACTCAGAGAGCGCTGAAGGGAAACCACGGTTGTGTGTTCACACTGTCAGTTGCCTGTGCAATAGCATGTTCACACTTGCGGCACTTGCATTGGTATTTGGAGCAGTGCACTCTGGGCAGCTATCCCACAGAGCATCTCTTCCTCTTCTGCTGCTAAGAGTTGTGGGAAGGCAGAGGGGGTCATGGGCATCCTGGGTCCTGTCCCAATACCCCGTGATTCATTGCTTTGCATCCCAGCAATCCCTGTGCTTCCGTCTGCATTTGGTGCCATTTTTCAATGGTTTGTGTACTGCACGCTCTGCCTCTTCGGTCTGCAGGAACGGATCCTGCACTGTTGACCAATATGCTGCTCGCTCTCACTAACATGTCACAAGTGGCAGTGGAATTATTCCTTAAAGTACAAAGGCAAGAGGAGTTTGACATTGATCTCGCCACGTGTAGTAGCTACGACACGAGATTGCTTGTGGCATTCATGGACGTGCTGACCACAGTGGAACTACTGCTTTTGGGCTCAGGAAAGAAGCACTGAGTGGTGGAATCACATCATCATGCACGTCTGGGATGACGAGCAGTGGCTGCAGAACTTTCAGATGAGGAAAGCCACATTCATAACACAAGAATGAGAGCTGCCCTGTTGTTGGAGAAGTGCTTGGTGATTTCACTGTGGAAGCTGGCTACTCCAGACTGCTACCGATCGGTCACTAACCAGTTTGGAGTGGGAAAGTCGACCGTTGGACTCGTGGTGACGGAAGTGTGCAGGGCCATTAATCGCATCCTACTTTGACTGACTCTGGGCAACATGCGTGACATTGTGGATGGCTTTGCATAAATGGGCTTCCTTAACTGCAGGGGTGTGTGTGTGTGTGTGTGTGTGTGTGTGTGTGTGTGTGTGTGTGTGTGTGTGTGTGTGTGTGTGTGTGTGTGTGTGTGTGTGTGTGTGTGTGAGAGAGAGAGAGAGAGAGAGAGGGCATGCATATTACAATTCTAGCACCAGACCACCTAGCCACCGAGTACATTAATTGGAAGGGATATTTCTCTATGGTTCTCCAGGCGCTTGTGGATCACCGTGGGCATTTCATAGACATTAACACAGGCTGGGCTGGAAAGGTGCATGACGCATGCATCTTTCAGAACACTGGCCTGTTCAGGAAGCTGCAAGCAGGGACTTTCTTCCCGGACCAGAAGATCACTGTAGGGGAAGTCCAAGTGCCCATTGTGATCCTGGGAGACCCTGCCTACCCCTTAATGCTGTGGCTTATGAAGCCATATATGGTGAACCTTCACAGCAAGCAAGGAGTGGTTCAACAACAGACTGAGCAAGTGCAGAATGACTGTTTGGTGTGCTTTTGGCCATTTAAAGGCCCGCTGGCACTGCCTATATGGGAGGCTGGACCTGGCGGATGACAATATTCCTATGCTTTTAATCGCGTGCTTTACACTCCATAATATTTGTGAAAGGAAGAGTGAAAGCTTCACTCAGGGCTGGACTGCTGAGGCTCAGTGCCTGGAGGCTGACTTTGAACAGTCAGAGACCAGGGCTATTAGAGGGGTGCAGTGCGGGGCCATAAGGATCAGGGATGCCTTGAGTCAGCAATTTGAAGCTGAAAGCCACTAATATTTGTTGCTATGCTCAGGAGTGCAGTGCTTGTAATGCTAGGAGGTGACTGTGATCAGTGCAGATGATGCACTGTGAAAATTTAAGAAAATTGCCAGTTGCTTTGCAGGGCCCTGTTTGCTTTCAATTAATGGAATAAAGATTGCTTTCAAACCAAAACAATCTTTTATTAAAAAACAAACAAAAAAACACATCTGCACTGTAGGGAAGGGAGGGTCCCAGGAGGAGGTGGGGTCCTAGGATGATTAAATATTTGTGTATGTCCAGGTATCATATGCAACCTTGTCCTTTGGAATACAGTGTAGCGGGTACTGTACTTCAGCAGAGCTAGACTGCAGAGGGACATGTTGAGTGCAGTGTGTACTGGGATTCTGCAGGGCTGGACTGTGACGTGGCAGGAGTGGAATGTGGTGGGTCCAGACTGGAGCCGGGAGGTTGATAACAATGTGTTGGCAGTGTCTGGGGGGCACATGGGAAAGAGTTTTGCAACAGCGGCTGCAGGGGAAGGTGGGCGCGGAGCTGCTCGGTTTGCAGTGTTAGTAGCGCCTGAAGTGTGTCTGTTTGGTGCTCCATAACGTTTAAGAGCCACTCCGTGGCTTCGTTCTGGCATGCTGCATTCTCCTTTTGGTCCCTCTTCTCGCTGTCCCACCACTCCTTCAATTCTTGTTTTTCAGCCACGGAGTGCATCATGACATCACGCAGAAAGTCCTCTTTAGTTTTTTGTGGCCACTTTCTAATTATGCACAATGATTCAGCTGGCAATAACAAAGAGGGAGGCGGGACCCCCAAGGTCATATCTGTGAAGCCAAAATGCAACATTTTACAGAAGCAGTATTGCTTGCAACACACAAACCACTGATTCAAAGTGATTTAAAACACAGCCACTATTCACATACCTGTCCCTAACTGGCTGACCCCAGGAAAGCACACATGAGCCACAAGACCCCCAAAATGGTGAGTAACCACAGTGGCAGGAGATATCAGTGTTCCAGGACCATACTGTACACTGGGGATGTGGCTCTTGGGGAGATCCAGCACTGTAGGGGGGCCTTATAATCATTATTGTCCCCACATTTTCCACAGGCTGTGTTCATTATGGAAGATATCTCGCTGCTGAGAGTGAGCAGGTAATCAAGGGAGGGTCTTCTCCAAGCCTGTGGCTTCTGCCCTGGCCCTTATGCGGCTCACCTGTGTGCAACAATGGTTCCCTGCCCCCCAGTGACGGCAGAGTGGCGTGGAAAAGTTACCCTTAATGGGAAAAGAAACAAAGCATCTCTGTCAAAGTATATCCATGAGAGTTTCCTGGAGATCTCTGAGGCAGATTCCCGTGAAGTGAGGGAGTCAATCAACACCCTGTTCCCGCCACTCAGACTAGGCATGTGGTGGTACGCGCATCATACAGAAACAAGCCTGCTTTCTGCAACCCTCCTGCCCCCAAAAACTCGCTTCAGCGATTCCCAAAATCAAAGCCACTTACCAGGGGCCTCCTCTCCTGTTTGTGCTTTGCCAAGCTCCAACTGCTGTGACTGACTAGCCTCCTCCGGGATAGAGAAGAGCTCCTGACTGCAGGCATCTCTGACCTCCAAGTCGTCCTCTGCCTCTGGGTCCCCCTCCCTTTCCACATCCTCATCCAAGGTTTCCTCCTCCTGTCTTGGTCCACTCTCGACTGTCACGCGAGCCACTGAAGTATCTACATTGGCCTTCGCAGTGGAGGTGGGGTCACCACCAAGTATCGCGTCAGCTTTTTGTAGAACTGGCAGCTTGTGGGTGCAGCACCGGAGTAGTGGTTTGCCTCCTGCGCCTTGTGGTAGGCATTCCACAGCTCCTTCACTTTGACCCTGCACTGCAGTGTGTCCCAGTCACGACCCCTGTCATGCATTGCGAAATCTGTCCGTAGGTATTGTGACGGGTTGGATCACAGAACCTCCCTTGGGAGCTGCCAACTGATGTGCCAAGACTACTTCTGCCCTTGCTTTCCTGCCCTGTCAGCTTAAGACTTCAGTGCCCTGCCTGGTTTAAGCCAGACTCGCTAGCCTGCTGCAAACCCAGACCCAGATCTGAATCACATCCCCTAACAGCTCTAAGCTTACCTGAAAGGAGCTAACAGAAGTGTTCCTGTCTTTAACACTCAGATGTCCAACTCCCAATGGGGTCTAAACCCAAATAAATCCGTTTTACCCTGTATAAATTGTTCGCCCTCTATAACACTGATAGAGAGATATGCACAGCCGTTTGCCCTCCCAGGTATTAACACATACTCTGGGTTAATTAATAAGTAAACAGTGATTTTATTAAATACAGAATGTAGGATTTAAGTGGTTCCAAGTAGTAACAGACAGAACAAAGTAAGTCACCAAGCAAATAAAATAAAACACGCAAATCTATGTCTAATCAAACTGAATACAGATAATCTCACCCTTAGAGATGCTTCAGTACGTTTTTTCCTCAGACTGGACACAATTCTTTCCCCTGGTACAGCTCTTGTTCCAGCTCAGGTGGTAGCTAGGGGACTCCTCATGATGGCTCTACCCTTTGTTCTGTTCCACCCATTTATATATCTTTTGCATAAGGCGGGAATCCTTTGTCCCTCTCTGGGTTCCCACCCCCTCCTTCTCAATGGAAAGACACCAGGTTAAAGATGGATTCCCGTTCAGGTAGCCTTCATTCCTCCCAGCCTGACTCACAGGAAGGCTTGCCTGCAAACAGAGCCATCCACAGTCAATTGTCCTGGTTAATGGGAGTCATCAATATTCCAAACCACCATTAATGGCCCACACTTTGCATAATTACAATAGGCCCCTAGAGTTATATTTCATATTTCTAGTTTCAGATACAAGAGTGGTACATTTATACAAATAGGATGATGACACTCAGTAGATTATAAGCTTTGTAATGATACCCTACAAGAGACCTTTTGTATAAAGCATATTTCAGTTACATTAACATATTTTTATAAAATCATATAGAGTGCAATGTCACAGGTATCATAATTTCTACAGCTGCAGTGCAGCTGGAACTGGACAGGACCTCTCCCCAAATGCTGATGAGGTCCATGCAGGGTATCACCTGGTGTGTGGAGCAGGCATGGTCACCTGGAAAGATGCGCTGAGACCACTGCACACATCACCAAGCAAACAGGAAGGGGACTTTCAAAATTCCCAAGGAATTTAGGGGGCGGGGGGGAGGAAGGCTCACAGTTGGTCACCTGAGTGCAGGGCAGTGGAGTTCAAACCGATGACCAGAGAGGCAAGAGCAGGCATTATGGGACACCTCCCAGAGGCCAATTGCAGCACTGTAATTGACCAGGGTGTCTACACTGGCACCGCGGCACTGTAGCCCCGATGCAGAAAGCTGTACGCTTCTCATCGGGGTGGTTTTTTTTACAGCGCTGCAACTGCGCAGTTTCTGTGCACTAAGTGGCTTGGCAGTGTGTACACTTCGGGAGTTACAGCGCAGAAAGCCGCTTTACTGCGCAGAAACTTGCCAGTGTAGACAAGGCCTAAGAGACAGCACAGCATAAGGTTACAATATAAGAAAGTGCTGCTTGTTAGATATGTATTGTAGTGCCTTTCAGAATCTGAGCCCATACCACTTCTACTAGTTCCCCCTCTGAATCCAAAACTGTCTTACCTTTCTCCAAGTGATCTGTGAAAGCAGCATTCACAGTCCATTTTCTAATCTCCAGAATTTCCTCTTTTATTCTGGTCTCATCTTCACCACCGTTGAGTCTTTGTCACACCTAGGTTACCTTCCACGACTGATCCCCCACCTTAAATTCATATAGCCTCTTCACTGGTCACATCTGATCAGATGCTCAGATTTGCATCACACATGTCCCTTCAGTTTCAAATGCCTTATGGCATCCTGCACAAGTGGACATTGTCTAGCTGGCTATTTGTGGCTTATCAGTTGAAATTCACAGTTTGCATTCAATTAGATTCTTCTGCCAGTTACTTAGCACTCTACAGCAGGGTTTTGCCACAACATATTATTTTACAGCCCTACCCATATCTATGTATCTTAGGTTTTTAATATAGCATCTATCAGCATAGTATAAGTACTACTGTGCCATCTCTTAAAGAGGTAATCATTTTTTTCTTCATTAATCAATGTCAATCTTACCTTAATGTTTTAAAATATAACCCCGACCATCATAGGTTGTAAGCTACTGATGGCTTTCAGTTGGCTATTTAACCTCCTTATTAAAACTGGTTTACTCCATAATCATTTTTTTGATAATTCCTTTACCTGAGCCTTAAAAGTAGATTTTAAAACTTTCTGGAAGAACTAGTGTCCAATTGACACTAATGCCCCAGAATATCTCAGAATTCTTTGTTAAAAAAGCAATGGTGTGTTACTTTTTAGTTCTGAGTGAAGCAAGCTGTGGAAATATGTTAAGCTCTACAGTTTCCAGCTCTACTTCTTGACTTATGTCTTCCTCATTTTCTCAGTGTGTCAAACAGTTACTAGGTTTTTGTCCATTGTAATTTGTACTTTGAAAGCCCAATTTTCCATCTATATGCAATCAAAACTTCACACTAAAGTCAGCCAGCATTTCCCTTCATGCAGACTCCTGGAGCTTTTCCAGGCATATACGTTCCAGACAGCTCTGTGTGCTGGCTGTGCACAAGTTCAGCCTATTTAGAGAAAAGGCACAAAGCAAATAACAGCCCAGCTCCATGGACAAGAATGGCAACCTGTTGTGGTAATGTATAGGTATGGGGTAGCTAGCAATGAACAAAAGCTCAAGATAAATATACTCTTCTTCTAAGTGCCTCCTCAAAACCACTTCTACCATGATAACTCAATTGTGAATCGGAACTGAGAATGACTAGGCAGGAGGCCAGCAGGGATTAAAAAAAACAACCACCCTCAAATGTGCAAACTGTGCATGCAGCTTCTATACACACAACCACCTGTGGCCTTCCTCCCATACCCCTTTACTATTTTTACACTAGTTTACTGCATCTTGTCTTAATGTAACAGTAAACTCTTTGAGACATGGTGTGTCTCTTACTGTGTGTTTGTATAGTATCCAGCACATTGGGATAATCCTAATTGGGGCCTCTGAATGCTACTTCAATATAACTAAAATAAATAATAATAATGTTACAAATGGTTTAAAAGGGGCCTCAGAAGAGCTTAACTGGATTGCAGGCTCCTTGTGTGTGTTGTGTAGAGGCAGTCAGCCCCACAGCAATATCGTACAATTATCCAAGCAACCCAAGAAAACTGGAGATCATTGTTAACAAAAAAGTTAAATGGACACATGGTGCAAATAAAGTAATGATCCGATGACAGATTTTGGCAAAACCGGAAGAGAGAGAGGCTGGAGGAAATGAATGGTCCAACACTGGAAGGAGCTACAAAGAATGAAGAGGCTAAGATTTGATGGGATCTGGCAAATGTCACAGACTCAACAGTGAAGGCAAACAGGCTGGATGTAGTAGTTGTAGAAATGAAGGTAAACAAGATAATGTTAATTGATATTGCCATACCAGCCATCAGAAACATAACAATCAAAAACAAAAAAGCCACACACCACCACGAGGAGAAAATAGCAAAGTATGAAGAACTCTCCCATTAAGTGAAACAATTATGGAAAACTAGAACATAGATGATCCCAGTGATTACTGAAGCACTTGCAGGGATCCCTCAGGGTACGAATGAGCAGCTCAAAGAACATGTTAGGAGTGCACAACACCATGGTCTGGAACCTCCAGAAGACAGCACTCTTAAGACTGAGGGAATTTTAAATAAAATCAAAGGAGAACGACTCCATCTGAGCACATAACATGCAGGAATTCTGAAGAAAGATTAACAAAACTTTTAACTACCCAAACCAGGAGGATTTACAGGTGACTCATAGGGATACATTTTAGACAGTAGCTTTCCCCTTTTTATGCTTACAGATCTTGTATGTTATGAAGGCTATTTGTTTAAAAAATCCCCATGATGTAATGAGGGATAATAATAAATAAATAAATAAATAATAATATTCTGAAACTACTTAGGGCATATGTGGCATCATTCCCAAGGGACAAATTATTCCACTTGGCAGCCTGATGAAGAACGGACTGGGAAAGGTAAAAACAATGTATCCTCAACTTATGCAACTGACTCAGAGGAAATCCCTGCTGAATTAAGGAACCACTTCTGAAGCAGCAGAGCCAGAGGCTCATGCAGCTGCAAAGGCACTTTGGGGCTGGATACTAGTAATCTAAAAATAATGCTTTTAGTTCATGTTTGATAAGGTCCATGTTTCTTTCACAATCTGTCTACCCTGAACATATCTATACTTAAAAAATTAAAACAAATATAGTTGTTTCTTAGTATCATTTATTTGTAGGGTCCTACAAATTCACGGTCCATTTTTGTCAATTTCACGGTCATATGATTTTAAAAATAGTAAATGTCATGATTTCAGCTATTTAAATCTGAAATTTCACGTTGTTGTAATTGTAGGGGTCCTGCCCAAAAATGAGTTGGGGGTCGCAAGGTTATTATAGGGGGGGTGGTACTGTTACCTATACTTCTGCGCTGCTGCTGGTGGTGACACTGCCTTCAGAGCTGGGCAGCTGGGGAGCGGCAGCTGCTGGCCAGGAGTTCAGCTTTGAAGGCAGTGCCGCTGACAGCAGCAGCATAGAAGTAACGATGGCATGGTATGCTATTGTCACCCTTATTTCTGCGCTTCTGCCTGCAGAGCTGGGGCTTCAGTCAGAAGCTGCCACTCTCCGGCCGCCGAGCTCTGAAGGCAGCGCAGAAGTAAGGGTGACAATACCGCAATCCCTTAAAATAACCTTAGGACCCCCCTGCAACTTCCTTTTGGGCAGGACCTCCAATTTGGAAAACGCTGGTCTCCCCCATGAAATCTATATAGTATAGGGTAAAAGCACGCAAAAGACCAGATTTCATGGAGGGAGATCAGATTTCACGGTCCATGATGTGTTTTTCATGGCCGTGAATTTGGTAGGGCACTATTTATTTGCTTACTGCACAAGCAAGAATGATTTAAATACCTTCAGAGGTTGGGACTAATTATAATGAGACTAAGATATAATGTATCTTTGATTGAATTTTAAAATTTAAACTGTATTATTGCCCACATTTATAAGAAAATGTGAATTTTTAATACAACTTATTTGCTCTTTTTGGAGTGCAAATGGTTTGAAGAGGAATAGTTTCTACTCTGAATATATCTTAACTAGATCAGTTGTTTTCCTTTACTTACCATAGTCTTTTCAAACTTACATTTTCTCAGGTTGCTGATGGTTATTCAGAAATTTTTCAAAGATTAACTTATTCAAAAGAGATATATGATCCAGTATGATGATCATTATTGAAAGCAATGTCTAGATATTTTTTCCTCATACAAAGAACAATATTTATTATGATCATTCAATAATATTATATTTGAATCTAATGTTTCGTT
Organism: Platysternon megacephalum; assembly: GCA_003942145.1. Classification (NCBI taxonomy): domain Eukaryota; kingdom Metazoa; phylum Chordata; order Testudines; family Platysternidae; genus Platysternon; species Platysternon megacephalum. Next base: position 6,625,980 of record QXTE01000022.1, on the reverse strand, counting down.
ACTATCGTCACAGGAACTATAGACAAATCTTAGGCAGATAAATATATTTAAAAATTCAGCTTCCATGTTTCACCATAAACTGCAAACTTCTTTATTATGAAAAACTGCTTTGAAAAATTCTTAAATTGAAAGTATTAAATAAGGCATGAATGTTCAAAATGGTGCTGATTTCACTAGTCTTTCATTTCACAGAAAATAAGAAGCCCCCTCCGCCCCCAACAATATTGAAATGTCCTGTTTACACAGTTTCAGGATGACATGTTTTGATTTTTCATTTTGAAATGGCTTTTTGTTTTCAGTTTTTGATTTTGTATTACCTTATATATTAATATATAACAAAACTGAAAAGGGTGAAATTGAGTAAGAACATTTTGATTTTGTTGAAATGAAACATTTCAATTGACCTAAATTTTTTCTCCTCCAATTTTCTTTAATTCCTTAATCAGAATGAAGACAAAATATTGAAATCTCAAGATCCTCCTTAAAACAGATTTTTCATTCCCCCCACAAAGATCTGTTTAGAACTAATGAAAATGTATGCAACAATAATTGCTGGGTGGAATTCGGTGCTCTAGGAGGTTAATTCAATTATTGTGGCTACTTTTTTAAAGTTCTGAATAGTTTTCTGAACACTAATATGAACCTAAGCTATGCAAGTTCAGTTAATTAAAGATCCTCAAGATCACATTTCAGGACATAAGAGGATTGCCTGTAGTATCAGGGATGTATACCCCACCCACCTCCACCATTACACACTGACTAAATTCCATTATAGGGAGATTTTGCCTTCCTAAAATCGGTGAAGAATTTGACCACTACCAGACATACCAAGCTGGCCTAGATGCTCCAATAAGATTTGCCATACCAGAATAGGCTATGTTCCTTTTATATTGATGTCCAACATCAATTTTAGAAGAGTAAATTTAATGACATCCCAGTATTATTTTGAGATTAAATCATTGTAAAAAACACGTGATTTGAATTATTGCTTCATTTTAGGAGTAAGTGCACTATTGTCCAAATTGCTCTTTGATAAGAGAGAATTCAGAGTCTCTACCAGTTCTTTGTGAACATGCTGCCAGTGGGTCAAATTTGGATACACTATGTTTGATGGCTTAGTTATAAGTACACTCCTGTCCATGGGGGAACACGAATTAAAACAGATTTCCTTAATTTAGGGCCTCAATCAAGAACTTTATCATAATAAATATTTTAATATGCTTATGCTGCTAATGTTGAGGATAAAATTCTGTAATGCCTTCCTTTTTTGCGTAGTGAATTTTAGCCACAGTATTAGTATCATATGTTTTAGGGCCAGATCCTTAGCTGGTGTAAGTCAGTGTAGCATCAATGGATTTTCACCAGCTGAAGATTTGGCCCTTAGACATTTAAATACAAGAGAACCTAACAATAGTTTTCACCAAATGTATTTATTTTGTGGTGAAAATGGTTCTGACCCACAATGAGTTACTGGTCTTATTTTAATAAAAGAATGCAGTACTAAATCACAAACAAAATATTTACTGTAATAATTTGCTGGTACTAAAACACTAAAAATATGACTATTTTGTTTCAGACTATAAAAGCAGGAAGAGAACTAAAGATGCATAATGTCATTTCAAATAAAAGAAGATTTTCCAGAATCAGTGCTGTTGATATTCATATTTTGTGTCAATTACTTAGCTTTGTAACAAAATAAATTAAAAAAAAAGGCTTAAGTTTATTTTGGTATTTTAACTACTGCAGAGGAGTACAAAGAAAATAAACACTGCGAGGGCTAGAATAAGTAGGGTTATGTTAATAATTTAGAGATGAAAGCATAACTCCTACTGGCAAAGGGAAGAGCATCATGGTAGTGACAAGAAAATGAATAGATCTATACTTTATGTCATCCGGTGGGTATGCATTATCCCCTGGATGTACAGAGTTAGATTTCTAGATCTATAATGATTAGTGCATAGAACGATTTCTATCTGAGAACATATTGAAAAGATTAGGACCCTAATTAATGGAAGAAATTAGTTTGGGAAGATATAATAAAAGTTGGTAATGTTATCAAAGAAGTTTAGTGAGGTGCTGCTATTTACTCTCTTTCATAATCCAAATACAGGAAGGCGGGCAACAAATTCAAAATGGATACTCAGAATGTAGATAGTCTGAGGGAATTCATTGCTACAAGCTATCATTTAGGGCAAGAGTTTAGTAGGGCTCAAAAAAAGGATTAGGCACTAATATGGATGAGAATATCCACCGTTGCTAACTGATCAGCTCATCTTGCCAGAGTGCTACCAATACATGCCCAATTCCTGGAAAAGCAGCTTGTGAGTTTTCAGAATCTTTGGACAGAAATAAGGATGAAGGCCTGAACCAGCTGCATATCTGAACCCTTATTTTAGACTTAATATGGATCTGGATCTGAACATCATTTCATCAGGCAATCTCTAAAGACCAGCAGGACAGAGGTACCCATAATTCACTCTGGATTCTCAAACTAAAATAACCAGGTTTTCATTCAAATCATCATGACACGCATTCTGAACCTGATGTGCTGCTTTCTGTACAGGTTTGCATTAGGTAAATCATGAAGGTGTGCGTTGGAGGGTTTAGGAATACTTTTCACGCATGTCATCAACTTTCAAAGCCAGCAGCCTATTTAAAATGACAGCAAACAGAAGAAAGCTGAGCGAGATTACAAAGTGATCTAGCTGCTCTCTGTGATACTTTATGAAAAGGATATACAGTATATCAAGAATTTCAATATAGGAAAGACTTAGCACAACTACTTTTCTAAATATGAAAACTGTCTTGACTGATGAGGTGAAAATGGAAAGCTACAGTGTTTTGTGAAGAGTTCCTGGCCATTTTTTTTCATATTACAAGAGTGGCTACCTTACATATTTTAGCTCAGTATTTTAGCTTGTATCTCACAAGCTAAAGTAGTAAACATTTTGTTATTTACCTAGATGGACAGGAGGATAAGAATGAGTTTATTTGCCATCCTTACATAAATAATAGTCTGAGAAATAAGCTGAAAGACATTACTGTCTGGATCAAACACTATTTTTAAAATGTTTTAACAGGCTTTCATGTAGTTATGTACCATTTGTCTAATAGAGTAAGATACAACATAAGGATCCTATCTTTAGATTTAGATATAGAGAATTTTGTGCACGCATCATGAATGTAGCTATGTGGAGCGGAACCTCGAACACTATTCTAAAGGGATATAAAGTATGAACATAGTAAAACTAATTATCAAATCTCTTAATTAAGGTTTTCAAATAATTTTTTCCCTAGCATATGGAGAAGTATTTTTGCATAACTGAGTACATCAATCTAATTCAGAGTATATGACTGATAAGTTTAGAAAAGAATGCTCTTACAATCTGCTCCTCTAAATGAACAAATATTAAATTAGCATGTTACACTGAATACACAAAATTTACTTTAGAATAAGCAAATGAAGATTTAGCAGTTCAGCTGATTAACATTGTTTTTTTATGTTGTTTGTGTTACTTCAGTATGATGATAATAAATTCTGGTTTTAAAAAATTAATTTAGCTGAGAACCAGTTTAAAAAATGTAACAAGCTTGAAAAAAATCAACGGCAAATCAGTAACTTTTTAATACAGATAATTAACTCATCAACAGTGACATGAATCATGAGATATCATTCATGAAAGCTGAAATGCAGTGTATTGTCTCCTATCTTGATATATATTATGAAATAACTAGGGATATTACTTCTAGCATTATTTGTACACATAAGGTCTGCTCTTTTCAAATAGTACAAATGCCTAAATTAAGGAGGGTTATTTTTTTCTTTTACTACATTATTTTAAAAAGTCTAGTCTTTGTTTTTTCTATCTTGATTACACATAATGGACCACAGCTTATGCAGAGTAAACTGCTATAGCACCACTGACTTCAAACAGAGCTATGCCACTTTACTGTGGTAGAGGATCTGGTCTAATGTGTGAAATTCACCTAAGTGCACAAAGATCACACAAGGTCTTCTGAGCCCCACTTGAGTCTCTATTGCGGGCCTAAGTGTTGTGGAAGGTTTTGTCTATATCCTCTTCTTTGGCTGAGTTTAAACCACTATGATAAAGGAAACTTTTTGTCATATTCCAATACTCGTACAGTATATATTGCTGCCTTGGACATCTATACCATGTAACTATAGACGGTGTTGAATTAACCATGTATCTTTTCCCAGTTATTTTCCAACAAACTGAATCAGCTAATTAAAGAGGTGACTTGATTCATGGGTTCTTTACATTAGTTTTATACCAGTGCAACTCCACTGAGGCCAACAACTACTGAGGCAGCTGTACAGAGGAACTACAGGGGCAGTAAAAGAGGAAACTTCTCAGAACTGCTACATCAAAAAAAACATGCTTATGTGATGGGGTGTATAAACTCCACATCAGGTAGGAAGGGGTTAAGGAGTTGCTCTGTGCTGCAGTGGTCCCATACCAGTAAGTCACATCAAGAATGCATGACTACATTATGTAGTGAGACAGTGTATCCTGATTTACTGCATGCAGACACCCAGTGATATAATCAATGGCACTGTACTTTAATTTGCATGCAACAAAGATTAAATTTACCCAACAACATAATCAGGTGGATGAGTCTACCATGGTTTTTAATTTTGATGTTCTATATTTGGAAGTTGGTTTACATTTCTAATCAGTGAATCAATTAACATGTCTAAGTAATAAACCCCTTTACTTTAGCAAGGCTATAGTGTTGACACGAGTAAAGGTTGCAGTACTATCCCTACATATTCTCTCTCACCTTTACAGGCTTCAAAATGGCATCAGATTACTCACCATATTGTTGGTGGTTCAGAACCTTCTATTTCCAAGTAATCATATTTTTCTTCCATTTGAAAATCAGTAAATATGAGTGAAATGGTATCGCCAGGCTCTGCCACAATGGTCCATGTACAATCTGCATTATTATGATACTCATTAGGAAAATTGGGACTGGAGATCATGCCACTGGATCCTCTCATTGTTCCTCCACATGCATCTTCAGCTGTTTAAAAACAAAATCACAACATTTTCAATAAGAAAAAAAATTATGAAGTGTTATTAAATCACTCCTCAAAAACCAACGCTATGAAACTGCCACATTTAAAATAAACCTGCATGTGCTCCTAGAAAAAGTTTTAATAGTTTTAAGGGTTTATTATACATCATATCATACTTACAATATATCACAAATATGCAATGTAAAGGTTCTGTTACCCTCTATGCAAATAGTCACTGTGTTGTTTAGTTTGTTTTGAAAATTAAATTAGTAATCTATTATTATTATTTTACCAAAAACTTTTAGAATCGTCTTTTGTGTGACTTTGATGAACATTTTTCCCATTCATTCTTATGAAGAGTGATATGAAAAACATCAAATTATTATTATGGTTCTCTCTTCTGCTTCAATCAGAACTGCTTTGGATCAAGCACATTACATCTCTACTTAGCATTTAGAGTTTGGTACATGTATAATGCAGCATTTATCTTTGAAGGAAGTTATGTTGAAAAATAAGATTTTGTTAACAGGGGCATGAGTACTCTAGCCACCCTTTGTTAATTGCATCATAATCATTTCATTTTGGTAGCTAATAGTTAGTATCTTATATATGGAAGCATAGACTCTTTCTTCCATTGCCTTTTCACTGAAAAACCAGTCACTGCATATCAGTTTTCAGAACAATGCTGCTCATACATAGTGCCTTGAATGCCATCACCCTGACACCTTTGTGCTCATGATTTTTACAGCAGAGCCATTTTAATGGAGAGGAATTTTTTGATAAATCACATATTTCAAATCTCTATACACATATGCTTCTTTCCTGGATATTTATTCTATTCCATAATTTACTCATGACCATCTTCTGGATTATGCAACATGCTCACATTGGTGAGGATTTACTTATACAAACACTCCCATTAAAGTCAATTTGGACTGCTCCTGTGAGAAAGTGCTCTTCATGTGAGGGTTCACAGCAATTGGTGCAGTATGGTTTGAAGCATGCCTTATCCATACTGTTGTCAAAAATATTTTTTTGAGCTAATAAAATACGTTGAGACTGTAATGCTACCACTTTCAAAAATGGAAGTAACTTTCGATGGAGAAATGTCACGTTTTATCACAGTAATTCAAACTTCATGATCCAAATGTGTGAGACATACTAGCAAAGGAATCCCTGACTATGGTCAATTAAAGTGCTAACATACAGTAATGAAAGCTGAGTTGGTGCCCGAATAATAGTCAATACTGCTGACAGATGAATGCCAAGATGAAGACACATTTATTTTTGAAAGAGTATATCATCATTAGTGCAAAAGCTTTTAAGACTTTGAAAACACCTGCTCAGACTCACTTCTGTCAGGGAGAAAATCCCAAATGGCTGCCATGATCCCATCAATTATGGCAGTTTTAGAAGTTTTAAAAGCTTAATTTTGTTCTTTAAAAGTTCTGCTAAACTGTTTATACGATCAAAAAGAAGTTTTAACGGTAAAATATCATTTAGGAGTCAATCTGGCAGGGTGCCCAGCACTCTCAATACCCATTCAAGTCAATGGAAATAGAAGATGCTCATTGCTTCACAGAATCAGGCCCTTCCTCACTGCAGGAATCCAATAGCAGGTGTGGTTGGGGAAACTTTGTCCCATGGGATTGTGCAGTGAAGCAGAAATTAGCAAAAGTCATAACAACTGTTTTTGTTCAACAGAAGCTAAAATGATGGGTAAAAATCTGTCTGGGGATTAGTCCTCCTGGGGATTAGTCCTGCTTTGAGCAGGGGGTTGGACTAGATGACCTTCTGAGGTCCCTTCCAACCCTGATATTCTATGATTCTATGATTATTAAAATATTAATACAAGTAAGAGAACAATGAATTTACCAATCGTGTCTCTACAATGGGGTTTGATTAGTATGCAGTATATAAGGCCTGGGGTCAGCCCTTGAACAATGAGGATAAAACAAAACATTGAATAGCTGCTAATTAACTGAGCACTCCAACCTGGGCACTGAATGGTGGGGTCATGTAATGGTGGGAAAAATAGTATGTGGTCATGTAATTAAAAAGACTATCATAATGCATATGGAGAAGGGGGCTGAATGAAGGTTGCACAGGCAGTCTTAATTCTGGCATTTCTTTATTTTTGAGTGCTTCACTTTCCACCACAAATAATGTTCTTTTAACAATTCATAATATGTGGGTGACTGGGGGCAACTTGACCTTTGCATGTAATTCTCCCTTGAAACCATAAAATTCAGGTAGCATAATTTCTTAGCTATCAGTCATAAAACAAAATAAACCAAACAGTCAACAAAAGTAAAATAAGTTGACATCCTGGCAGTATGGGACAAATCCAGCAATGGTATATGAGGCAGAAAGGAAGAGAGAGGAAAGGTGATCAATTGGCAAGGACACTAGCATGGACTGTGGGAGGTGAAGCTTTAATTCTCTGCTCTGCCACAGATTTCCTGTATGACCCAGGCCAAGTCATTTAACTCTCCGTGCCTCAGTTTCCCCCTCTGTAAAATGGAGAACTGTACTCTAAGTTGCCAAGATAACAAAAATCCAACTCAGTCTGTTACATATATATGATTGATTATAAAAGTCATGGAAGTTAAGACACAAATATTCAATTAGTCCAAACAAAAAGGTCGGTATTAAGATCATGACTGTTAAACAAGAGGAGACTGGACCAGAAATTAATCAAAATTGGTGGGTCTGAAATTAGGACTAATTGGTGGACAAAATAATGAGGGATTACCCCCTGGTGTCTGAGCTTTGGTTTCCTGCTCTCCCTCCCTCCCTACTGGGTCATTTTCCTTCTCTTTCTTACCTATTTCTCTTTGCCTTCCGCAAACCTGCTAAGACTATATCTTTTGGAACTTTGCTATTAACCTGTGTTCAGAAAGGCAGCTAAAAGGAATGTCTGAAAAAGCCTGATGCTTGTACAAGTCTGTCAGGCTGATAGGACTGTGCACTGTGCTTGTTTCTCCAGCAATGAGGTTGCAAGTGAGAGTCAGCATCAGAGACAGAAGCTTCATTTTCTATCTTTGCTGCTCCTTTTTGTTTCCATTTGTGTGTGTTTGTCTTAAAGGAAGCAGAATCTAACTTTAACAATGAGAGAAGCTCCAGTCCATCTCAGCTGTTTGCCCCAAAAAGACAGTTATTACCATCTTTATCATCATCTAAAAGGCTGTCAAACCGGAATGGGGAGAGGGTTCCTTGTGAAAGCTCTCTACACGTGAAGGGAAAGGAAACACAACATTCTTAAAATGAAAGCCTTACTTACTACTTGACATTTAAAATACTTTTACTGCTTTCCTTCTTTTCTGTATCTTTAGTAAAAGGTGATTTTTAATAGTGATTGTTGCCATGGGACGCAGCAAGCTACAGTCTCTACTCAAAACACTGAACCATGTTTATCTGTACAGGGTTGTACACCTTTGGGACTCTGGGCCTATTTATTTAATAAAAAAAAACAAAACAAAAAAACCCTGCAAGTGGGATTAGATTAAAGAGCGTGTAAAAATCCCACTCTACATTGTAAAGCAAAAACAAAACAAAAGAAACAAAAAACAGACTTGTTTGATTTAAAAAGTTGAGAAATGTGATGCAAAAGTCATAGATGGAAAAATGTACAGAATTCCAAGATGACATTTTTGCAGATATACTTTTGTGATCTTAACCATATGTCAAAAGGGTAACTTTACATATAAGGGGGAACTTGGCTTCAACAGGTTTTTTGAGCATACTGTATTTAGAATTCAAATGAAGATTTACTTGAATATGTATGAGGCTTGTAATACAGAGGAATTACCTGTTTATTACATCTGCATCACCACAGCATCTGAATGGACCAACGTTATCAAAATACTAGTGGAGCTGTTTTCTTTCTGCTGGGCATTGCTAGGTTACCATTTTGGTACTAGCTTTCATATCTGGTTTTTTTCTGGCTAAATCATAGGAATAAACTGGCAACTCACGCTTAGTGAAAATTATTATCTGGAACTCTTAAACTGTGTTTTCCAATTCCCCTAACTGGTGACCCAAGTTTGAGTTCACAAGCATTGTAGATGTCATAGCTGCCACTGACCACAGATACAGGCACTGAAGAAAGCTGCATCACTATGTGTTCAAAAGCATCTTTCTCATGGTCTCCCCCAAGCGACTATGGTAATGTGTTCAGCAGCTGGAATAGAATAATCTCGAAGTACTTTTTAATTAAAGCAGTTCCTGCTACTGTGTCAGATCCTTTAAAGTTTACCAACTGAGCGGATGCTCCGATTCCTGCTGTCTCTTGTGAAGAAACTCCTCTGTAGCCAAAGTCATGCAGTTTGTACTCCAGTCCTTCTAAGCTGCCAGATGTCTCTAGCAAATACTTTGCCAAAATTTTCTTCTGCTCCTTGGAATTTGTGGCCACTGTGATTGGATACCATGACTGAACAAGAATGGTCCACAGAAGAGATCCGCTTCCTGGACACTACAGTGCTAAAACGCGATGGTCACATAAACACCACCCTATACTGGAAACTTACTGACCGCTATATTTACCTACATGCCTCCAGCTTTCATCCAGACCACATCACATGATCCATTGTCTACAGCCAAGCTCTAAGATACAACCGCATTTGCTCCAATCCCTCAGACAGAGACAAACACCTACAAGACCTCTATCCAGCGTTCTTAAAACTACAATACCCACCTGCTGAAGTGAAGAAACAGATTGACAGAGCCAGAAGAATACCCAGAAGTCACCTACTCCAGGACAGGCCCAACAAAAAAAAGTAACAGAATGCCATTAGCTGTCACCTTCAGCCTCCAACTAAAACCTCTCGAGCGCATCATCAAGGATCTACAATCTATCCTGAAGGACGATCCCTCACTCTCACAGATCTTGGGAGACAGGCCAATCCTCGCTTACAGACAGCCCCCCAACCTGAAGCAAATACTCACCAGCAACCACAAACCACACAACAAAAACACTAACCCAGGAACCTATCCTTGCAACAAAGCCTGTTGCCAACTCTGTCCACATATCTATTCAAGGGACACCATCATAGGACCTAATCACATCAGCCACACCATCAGAGGCTCGTTCACCTGCACATCTACCAATGTGATATATGCCATCATGTGCCAGCAATGCCCCTCTGCCATGTACATTGGCCAAACCGGACAGTCTCTACGCAAAAGAATAAATGAACACAAATCAGACGTCAAGAATTATAACATTCAAAAACCAGTCGGAGAACACTTCAACCTCCCTGGTCACTCAGTTACAGACCTAAAAGTCGCAATTCTCCAACAACAAAAAATTCAAAAACAGACTCCAATGAGAAACTGCAGAATTGGAATTAATTTGCAAACTAGACACCATTAAATTAGGCTTGAATAAAGACTGGGAGTGAATGGGTCATTACAAAGTAAGAACTATTTCCCCATGCTAATTTTTCCCCTACTGTTACTCACACCTTCCAACCAACTGTTGGAAATGGGCCATCCTGATTATCACTACAAAAGTTTTTTTTTCTCCTGCTGATAATAGCCCACCTTAATTGATTAGTCTTGTTATAGTTGGTATTTTTTCATGTTCTCTGTGTATATATATCGTCCTACTGTATTTTCCATTGCATGCATCCGATGAAGTGGGTTTTAGCCCACGAAAGCTTATGCCCAAATAAATTTGTTAGTCTGTAAGGTGCCACAAGTACTCCTCGTTCTTTTTTTTCAATCCAGTTAGTGAGTCAATAGCACTCTGGATCTGTGTTTTCTCCTGTGAAAAGTACATTTACTCTGGGAATGACTGAGCCTTCAGGAACAGCCTTTACTTCTATCAGAAGATGCCCTTCATACTTCTCAAGAATATAGTTCCATCCCTTTTCATTGAACACATCATCTTGAAAATGCTCTCTGTACACCTCTTTGGCTTCCTGGATTTTCTCTTTGGTTATCACTTTGCCTTTTAAGTACTTATTTAGAATGTACTGCAACCAGTAAAAAATGGTGTCCTCATATTTCACCTTCTTGAATCTGGTGTTCTCAGTCTTCTTTTCATGATATTCAAAGTAAGAATAAACTGTGCTTGTATTAGGTGGATATTGCTTATAATGTGTAACCTTGTAGGAGTTGAGCAGGATGTGGCGAGCAGGATGTTGAACTCTGTGCCTGCCGCTGCATGTTCCATCTCGCCGAGCATGAGCCGCCATGAGCAGGAACAATCACAAACGGGCTGTGCCACCGCCGCCTCCCCTCACTGCCAAGAGCCTCCTCGAGGGGCAGACTTCGCTCCTTGCCCAGAATTGCTATTTTTGTTTACTTTATTATTTGTTTTAATTTCACAGTTCAGGGTAACTGTATTCCCTGTGGTCCAGCAAGGGCACCCAGTTTTAGGCTTCCAGTTCCCCAGCCATCACCTCTCTTGGATGGAGACCCACATCTTTCTCCCTCCTGACTGGGTTTTTCCCATGATGCACAGTTCCCTGGCTACACTGAGAGTTCCCTAGCATGACAGACTGCCTAAGCATGCCTTCCTTTGCTTTCTCCTCAGAGACAGTAATCAGTGTAATTGCCCACAGTTAAAAGTTACCATACAGCCCTTTCTAAGCAAGCACGTTTATTCTTAAGGTGAAAACATATTAAACATTTCTATAGAGAAAACATTAAAAACAATAAAAGAACCTATTTGGAAGCTAATAAGCTTACCAGAAATCACTCCCAGCTCCACCAATGGCTCTGACAGGTCTCAGCTCTTCAAACTCCACCAAAGGGTTCTTCAGAACAATCTGTGAGTCACTGCTTGACATAGTTTGGGCCTTTGATTTTGAGACACCCTGGGATGATCAGCCCCTCTCCTCAGGGGGTAGCTTCAGAGGACTGAGTTTTTGCATAACTGGCAGTAGGACAGGGGAAATTTGCATTCACCTGCCCCTAGATATTTCCCAGGAAATCCACTTCACACATATTGTCCCAAAAGCTATTCTTGCCTGCCATATTGTTCAATATAGTCCTTTGGACATCCTGGCCGACAATAACTTTGGCATTTAATACAGTGGACTCCAAAGATACTTAAACTTAATTCAATAATATCTCCCTAAGATATTACAGGAGATTGCCATATCTGACACAGCTGAGAACTGCACCTTTTATTTACTTTATTTTTTTCTAAATGTATTTCTCTGCTCTAGTTTCCCCTTTTTTTTACTATTCTGTTTAGTTCTTTGCTTTAACCAATAGGTGTCTGATATTCACTCCGATACTACATAAACATTGAGCTGGAAGTTTCAAGAGCAGCAGTGATCAGAGAGGGTCAAATTTATCACTGATTTAGACCTCATGCAAGCTCATTTCACTTAATTCCATTGAAGTCAATTGCATGGAATGTAAATCAGGGTTTAATTCAGCATACGGAGTGCATCATGCCACCAAATCTACCTAGGTATTTCCACTACATTGAATACTTATAATTAACTGCATAATTCACTTTGGCCTTGCTGAAAGAAAAACTAAGATGATGAGTAACAACACACCTCTATCTAGTTTGACTGTATTCTGGACTTTAAAACAGGTATACAGAGAGCAAGGAAAGAGTTTGGTACCTTTTCTGGTTTAAAAAAAAACAACCATGTAAAGAAGTGTGTGTGTAAGCAAGGTGTTCACACCATACCTGGGCAACTCTGATGTGGCTGCCACGGTAGCAAACAACCCAGCCAGGGAAGCTGAGGGCATTTGAAAGAGGTACACTGAACTCCTCCATCATACTGATCTCTGTCATGCACTATGGAGGAGATTAGGTGGACTCTGTACTTAGGGCTGGGGCCAGCCCGCAGTCTCACCCCTCTCATTCTTCCAATTTTTAGAGACAGTATTATATTATAGAAAAGTTAGCAAAGTAATCTTAAAGGACTATATGCTTCTGCTGCCTCTTAAGCTTTCGATAGTGGTATTAATTTTAAATATTACTCTTGAAACTCTACATACAATAAGAGCACTTAGGTCTTATAAAGTACTTCTCATCTGAAGATCACTAAGGACGTTACAAAGGAAGGTACATATTAATAACGTAGGAAATACTGGGTAGACAGATGGTCATGCACACACACTCAGGGTATTTCCAATAAACTCTATTTCTAGTTTGACATATACCAGGGCAGACTCTGCAGTGCACTGCAGCTACTTTATGCTGCACCACCAGTATAAAGCATCTCTGTAGATGACATAGGAGGATCATCTTAATGGAAGGGGAAATATCAGAGAATTGACATAATGGCTCCTAGTTAACACCCCTCTGCTGCTAGCATAGGAGGCCAGGCTGGGGCTTTCACACACACCAGCCATCCCTGGCTGTTGCACTGAGCTTTCAAAGCCATTGTCAGCTGGTGCAACTCAAAGCACCCATCAGGCTTCTCTAATTTATAATGAGGGATGAGACTGGGAAACAGCTAGCCCATAATTGGCCACCTGTGCACCACCAACCCCCGAGACATACTGTGCGCTCCTAGGCTGCAGCCAATGAATTATGCCATACAGTACAATGGAAATTACAATACTCAAAAAATAAGTAAAACTACTGTATCTTGGTATTTTTAAAAGAAACTTTAGAAATCCCAACACATACATACAGTGCACACATACCCCTCTATCTCTCTCCCTCCAAAAGAAACTAAAGTATGTTTATTTCTGAGAGGTCCTGTCAATCTGGTCTTTAAGTGCCAAAAATTTCTGTTGGACAACAAAAGAGAATAGAATAAAAAAATTAAACAGATCAAAATCAAACGTGTCCCTGAACAACGTGATGCTCTTTTCCCTGAAGCCTTATATTTAGCATAAATTAATATATAAACTAATCACTTATGTGTATAAAATACATTTGTGTAATATGAAGCACAATTTTAAGTATTTTCAGATGTTTTGAAATGAAAGCTATTTTGTTTTCCTTTTAGGAGATAGTTCATGATTATTTGATTAAATTAAATAGGATGGAGATGGGATATAATTATGTAGATTACACTTTTTGATATTTTTCCAAGACTATTACCCTTTAGCTGTAATCCAGATTCTGACAGTAAAAGTGTTTTGCTATAAAATTCTATCAGTGTTATCTAAATAAAATTTGCAACCAGCGATTACATTTAAAATTAGAAGTCAAGGGTAAAGAAAATGAGATTATCACCTCCATGCAGTAACTTCCTTGGTTTATGAAAGTAAACATCGTTGTCTGTCTGTTACAGAGTCACCATGCACACAGATGTAGCTAAGGTTATCCCAGCACTTCTATTGTAAATACAGGTTTTTTTTTATAATTTTGTAATTTAGCTCTAAAAATCACTCTTGGCTAGACATAAGCCCAGAGGGTCTCCACCTAAGTATGCTTTTTAAAAAAAAATAGTAGCTGCCCTCTTTTTTTAAGTGACAGAAAATACTTTAAAAATGGAAATGTGCTTCTCACTTTGTTCTTCTGACACTCAGAATTAGCTTGACTGGAGTAAAGCAATTGGGAAAGCATTTAGGGCCCAATTACTCCTCACCTCCCCCCGGGCAAAAAAAACCCAACAGCAACTCTGTGTACCTTCAGGTTTCAGTGGTCTTTGTACACAACCAGGGCAATGACAGTTACACAATATTCTGCTTTTTGGATTTTTCACAGGTCTTCATTTGCAGGTTTGCCTCTGGGCAGCTTTCAGACACTTGCAATTCTGCCAAACTTGGTCAGTGTTTACCCACTACAAATGTTCATATGCACACCCCAGTTTCATGATTTTAGGCTACTGTATACTTTTTCCATGAAATGCAACTTAATTATTTTTTCTTAATTGGTTGGATCATCATTATGAACTGTAGTTAATATTCTGGTAGCAAAGAAACTAAACTGGTTGAAGCTGAAACCTCCACACATTATGAAAGATATAGGTTTACTATATATAAAAATGGCCTCAGTTCTTATGATCTAATAATGACAATTGCAACACAAATTATATATAAATGTACTCAGGAAATAGAGTGGATTAAAATGTACTGTAACAATTTGTAATAGTGATTGCAGCTTTAGCTGTTTGAAGCCTATTGGCATGGAATTGGAATGTATCTGTGGGTTCAATTGACTTGCACTTCATTTACTATTCACTTGGAGATTAGCTTTATATATTAAAAAAGCTCCAAGTGAAGCCAAAGAGTGAACTCAGGTCCCAGAGTGAGAGTACCAGCCAGCAAACTCTAGTCTTCATCTGGATCTTCCACAAACAGTTAAATGGTCGACTATCTGAACCTGTGTTTTAGACGACCTGTGTGCACAGCCCACTTCCCTATCCATCCTTTGAAAGTTTTTCACAGGAACTGGCTGCCTCTTTATCCCTAATTCAGTGGCAGCAAGACCTGGAAATGATCCTCCAGCTCTTCTGCTGCTCACACTGTGCCTAGTAAACCTCAGAATTCTGTTCATGATAACAGTGTCTCCTATTATGGAAGAATTATTTTATCATGAAAGCATTCTGGAGTTCATCACAGCAAATAATAAGGTAAATGCATTAGAGCGGCTGGAAATAAATGTCTCAGTCATGATCTTGAATTGTGGGGAGAGAACCCAATTTTTCTGAAAAAATATTTCCAGGAATAGCGATGGTAGCTGGCCTACAAGCAATACCAATCCTACACTCTCAAAGACTCCAGGTGAGAACAGTGGGCCAGCTGCCTCTTCCTGAGGAATAAGGACTGAGTGGGCCATACCCAAAGAATCAGGAAGAGACAGAAGTAGAATGTCATCAGTGCAATGTCAGAAGACACCCAAAATGTAAAAGAGCACAAAAACCTATATATGTTGTCAGAAAATTGTTTTGAGTGATGCAAAGAGAGGGTCTCAAGGTCTTTTAGGGAGGGAGAGTAGGAAGGAGGCTGGCCATAATCCTCAGAGTTTTGGTGAATTTCAGTTAAAAGTACAGGATTACATTAAAACTATGGCTAGTCAAAAATTTTCTCAATAGAAAAATGGGTTATTAAATAAAAATTGTCATAAGAAATGTCAGCTTTCTGCACAAGATTTCAACTTCATATAAAAAAAACTGGATGCCCAAAAACCACCTTTCTCCCTCCCCCCTACATTCTGACCAGTTCTAATCAAAACCAAAAGAGCCTGTGGGCTTTCAATATAGCCACAAGATATGTTAGGACACTATCAAAATGAAATTGTTCAGAAATTTTATTTTACAGGAAATTTTGACTTTTCATTCCATTTTGGAATTTATTTACTTATTTTATAAACACCTGTTTGAATTGCCCATGGAACAGATTCTGATTTCTAAGCAGCTCTAGTAAATTTTCTTTCTGATCAGAATTTCCCTATCATTTATGGATACAGAAATAAAATCATGAATATAATTAGGGCCCTACCAAATTCATGGCCATGAAAAACATGTCAAGGACCGTGAAATCTGGTCTCCTTCCATGAAATCTGGTCTTTTCTGTGCTTTTACCCTATCCTATAAAGATTTCATGGGTGAGACTAGTGTTTCTCAAATTGGGGGTCCTGACTCAAAAGGGAGTTGCAGGGGGTCACAAGGTTATTTTAGGGTGGTC
The DNA here is from genome assembly GCA_003942145.1 of Platysternon megacephalum. Lineage (NCBI taxonomy): Eukaryota > Metazoa > Chordata > Testudines > Platysternidae > Platysternon > Platysternon megacephalum. The sequence goes on along the minus strand of QXTE01000022.1, from coordinate 6,609,380 downwards.
ACAGTATTGCCACCCTTACTTCTGTGCTGCCTCCAGAACTAGACGACCGGAGAGTGGCTGCTGTTGGCCAGGTGCCCACATCTGAAGGCAGCGCCCCACCAGCAGCAGCACAGATGTAAGGGTGGCAATACCATACCATGCCATCCTTACTTCTATGATGCTGTTGGTGGCAGCTCTGCCTTCAGAGCTGGGCTCCCAGCCAGCAGCCACTGCTCTCCAGCTGCCAAGCTCTTCATAGTAATATTATTACAATAGGAGTATGGCAAAACTATGATGTATTTCATGCAAGATAGATGAAGTTGGTATCTGAAGTTAGGAATATTGTCTATGCATCTATTAAACCTGGGGAATTCCCACTAGGCAGAATGCAATCAGTCTAGATGGCTGTCTGGGAAGGGCCGTTAGGGAGAACAATAAGTCTTAGAAAAAGCTAATCTCCCACCACAGAGCCTTCCTGAGGACTCTACAAACAGCCTCCAATTCATGGCTGCTATGACTCTACAGGGGCATGTGACCATATCACCTGGTACAGGTCTGTCTCATCTTATGCTGGGGTTATGTTCCGCGGTTAGCGCGTAAAGCGAAAACCGTATATAGTCAAAATCCCATTGAGTGTAATGGCGGGCGGAATCGCCCGCACTACAGGAACAGTACATAAATTGCTATTTTTCTCTTTTTTGTTTTTGTTTTTGCTAATCGCATAAAGCTGAAATCGCGCATGTTAAATGTGCGTAAGATGAGACAGACCTGTACTGGGCTCCATCTTGGAATACCAGTGTTTTTCTACGCAAAGGTGTGGGACCGAAGCTTGGAGACAAAGGCTTCCTGCCATATGCAAAAGCTATTTAAGGCAGGGGAGTGACATCATCGAGGCTCTTGACTCCCTGCCCAAAGAGACTCCTGAAAACACCTGAGGAAGAAGGACTGAACTGGGGGGCGGGGGGGAAGGGCTGAACGCAGGCTAAAGGGATTCCTAGTCTGTGAAAGGAATACCTGGGCTTTTAAGGTGCAAGTAAGTGTAGCTTGCCCTTTAAGAATCTCTGCAACTGGCTTAAATCATCATTTAGGGTGAGAATTTGCTACTCATATCCAATCTCTTTAATATATTAAGCTTAGATTGTGTTTTTGTTTATTTGCTAGGTAATCTGCTCTGATCTGTTTGCTCATCCCTCATAATCACTTAAAATCTATCTTTTGTAGTTAATAATTTTGTTTTTGCTTTATCACAATCCAGTGTGTGGAAGTTATAACTTGGGGTAAAAAGCTGTTCTATATTTCCTCTCGACACTGAGGGAGGGGGTGAAGTTTATGAGCTTACGCTGTACAGATCTCTGTGCAGTGCAAGACGGTATAATTTTGGGTTTTCACTTCAGAGTGGGTGTGCGCCTGAGAAGATGATAAGTGCCCTACCGGTATAGCCTTCCCATGCAGCGGCTGGTCAGAAAGCCTGCCTGCATGTTACTACAGCTGGGTGTGTCCCTACCTGTGTGCTGGTGAAAGTGAGAGACCGGGAGCATGTCTGCAGCTTGTCACAGCATTACAGTGTGAGTGGGAACCCAGGCTTAGAGGTCAGGAGGCTAGGTGGTACCCCACTTCCAGGTGGCACCCCGGAGGCAACCCATCACACCTACCACACAGAATGGTATGCTAAAGTATAAAATAGGAATGTGACATTTGTCTAATTGGGAACATATATGTCTTCTACCTTGCCCATTTTGATGTATTTATATTTGAACAAATCGGATTTAAAATAATTCAGTTCAGATTCTGTATATTAAAAATGCATATTTTAAGAGTGGCTCAGTTTTCCGCCCCACACTTGTCTAATGCCCCACCTGCCTCCTGGCACCCTCTCAAACCCTAGCATTGGTACACCTACTGCTTAAACTCCCACCTACCACCTCCACATTCATGCTTGTAAATGTGTAAATTTTTGGATTATTTTTACATTGATTCATCTGCACCAGAAACAATTATCAGGGTGAGATGAAAAATGTTAACATTTTGATTTTATTGTTGTTGAAATTCATAGATTCTAGGACTGGAAGGGACCTCGAGAGGTCATCGACTTTAGTCCCCTGCCCTCATGGCAGGACCAAATACTGTCTAGACCATCCCTGACAGACATTTATCTAACCTACTCTTAAATATCTCCAGAGATGGAGATTCCACAACCTCCCTAGGCAATTTATTCCAGTGTTTAACCACCCTGACAGTTAGGAACTTTTTCCTAATGTCCAACCTAAACCTCCCTTGCTGCAGTTTAAGCCCATTGCTTCTTGTTCTATCCTTAGAGGCTAAGGTGAACAAGTTTTCTCCCTCCTCCTTATGACACCCTTTTAGATACCTGAAAACTGCTATCATGTCCCCTCTCAGTCTTCTCTTTTCCAAACTAAACAAACCCAATTCTTTCAGCCTTCCTTCATAGGTCATGTTCTCAAGACCTTTAATCATTCTTGTTGCTCTTCTCTGGACCCTCTCCAATTTCTCCACATCTTTCTTGAAATGCGGTGCCCAGAACTGGACACAATACTCCAGTTGAGGCCTAACCAGCGCAGAGTAGAGCGGAAGAATGACTTCTCGTGTCTTGCTCACAACACACCTGTTAATACATCCCAGAATCATGTTTGCTTTTTTTGCAACAGCATCACACTGTTGACTCATATTTAGCTTGTGGTCCACTATAACCCCTAGATCCCTTTCTGCCATACTCCTTCCTAGACAGTCTCTTCCCATTCTGTATGTGTGAAACTGATTGTTCCTTCCTAAGTGGAGCACTTTGCATTTATCTTTGTTAAACTTCATCCTGTTTACCTCAGACCATTTCTCCAATTTATCCAGATCATTTTGAATTATGACCCTGTCCTCCAAAGCAGTTGCAATCCCTCCCAGTTTGGTATCTGCAAACTTAATAAGCATACTTTCTATGCCAATATCTAAGTCGTTAATGAAGATATTTTTGAATTTCAGTTAAATAAGGGATAAGGAATTGCAAAACGGCCTAAAGACTGCTTCATATATTTTATGATAAGCATTGCTGGTTGCAAAAAGCATTGTCCAAAATATGCTAGTTATAGTTAAGTGCACAAAAGAAGTCTGTGACACTGATACAACTATATAATATTAAAAGTGAAAAATCATAAAATTCTATTTTATGATATGTGTTACTCTTTACATCTTACTTTTACATTGCTGTTAACTTGGACCATGAAAATCACTGTAGTCAATTTCACTATAGGTTGATAGTGCTGCAAATGTCTTCATTTCAAACACTTCAAGGGATAGTGGTTTGTGTATTAAAAACACCTAATTAAAATGTCCAAACATTTCTTTTGAATTGAGGTTGTACTAAAGTTTGGTTTTACAAATGGAGTTGACAGAGTCTTGCTATGGGAGAAATTTTGCCCCTCTGCTGACTCTCTCTCTAAAAAAGTCTAGAATGTATAATGGTTACATAAGTGCATTTGAGATCAATATAGACCCATGTTCAAGCTTGAGTCGGAGCATGGCTCAGCAATACTGAAATCTTGTGAGCTGTTCTCATGTGATTTTGCCCCCAAAATAGAAAGATTCTCATGATATCAGCTGTCTTCAAAAGATTCCTGCCAGGCTGGGCCAAAGTCTTATGAGAATGAAGTATTCTCATGGGATTTCTACTAACTTGGGCTCGAATCATTTCAACTCTTAACATGGGAATAGTCCCACTGAATGGAACATTAAGCACATGTGTACATGTTAGCAAGATCAGGGCCTTAGTCTGTATCTGAGCCAGACTTGGAGAACATGCCAGTTCTGGTTTCGAATCTGACTCAAAACCAAAGCCATACACTGGGACCTGAGCTGGGGATTTGGTCCAATTCCTTGAAATGCGGGAGGTGGGTGGGGGGATAAGATTTCTGTTTCTACATAGAATCATAGGCTATGTTATCACATCATTTTGGAGTGAGTGGGAGTGAACCTCCCAGCTGTGGTCAGTAGACATGTGGCCCTCACACTAGAGTTCTAAAAATGGCTGTATAGACAGTGTTTTGAAGTAGCAGCTCGGGGGGTGGTCTTCAGGGCCAGCACTGTCAACATGGTCTGGGAGGCTCAGACCATACTGGACCATACTGACCTAGACCATACTGGACAAGTGTTTGTTTATCCTGCTCCTAGAAACCTTGGATGAGAAAGTTTTTCCTAATATACAACATAAATCTCCCTGGTTGCAAATTAAGGCTGTAACATTATACTCCATATTCTTTATGAAAATATGCTTGAGATAGGAATATGACATAACTAAGATGTACTTTATGCAAAATGGGCCTTGTAAGGTATCATTGGAAAGGTTATGATTTACTGAATATGATTATTCTATTTGTATGCATGTATCATTTCTGTATCTGAAATTAGGAATATTGACTATGTATCTATATTTTAACTATCTTGAATGGTGACAGGTTTCAGAGTTGTAGTCGTGTTAGTCTGTATCAGCAAAAACAACGAGGAGTACTTGTGGCACCTTAGGGCTTGGCTACACTTGCGAGTTACAGCGCATTAAAGCAGCCCCGGACGCATTAGCTCACTCCCCGTCCACACTGGCAAGGCACGTAGAGTGCTCTGACTCCACGGCTAGAGCGCTGCTGGTACTCCACCTCGGTGAGTGGAATAACGTTTGCTGCGCCCCCGCTGGAGCGCCGCGGTGCCAGTGTGGACGAGGTGTTGCATTACTGCGCTCTGATCAGCCTCCGGGAACGTCCCATAATCCCCTTAAGTCAAGTGGCCAGTCTTCTCATTGTTTTGAACTCGCTGTAGGAATGCAGATATGCTGTTTGAAACCTCCGTTTCTGACTGCTTATCTGCTCCGAGACAGATTAGTGTGGAATGCTGTGTGTGAGAGAGAGAGGCGGGAGGGACAGGGGGTCTGCTGCTGTCTGAACTTACAAGACAGCATGCTGACATGCTCTCAGCCCCCCAAAACCCCCCTCTCTCTCCCCCCACATACACACAACACACTCCCTGTCACACTCCACCCCCCACCCCATTTTAAAAGCACGTTGCAGTCACTTGCATGCTGCGATAGCTGCCCATAATACACCACTCCCAATGCCCAGTTTATTTAACCTTTCCTCATAGCTCAGATTTTCTAAACCTTTTATCATTTTTGTTGCTCTCCTCTGGACTCTCTCCAATTTGTCTGGTTCTTTCTTAAAGTGTGGTACCCACAACTGGACACAATATTCCAGTTGAGGCCACACCAGTGCTTAATAAAGCAGAACAGTTATGTCCCATGTCTTATATATGACCCTCCTGTTGATACAGAAAGACAAATTTCATTCTGGAGCACATTTGCATCACATCTACTATAATTCTTTTCTGCAGTACTACTGCCTAACCTGTTATTCCTATTTTGTAGTTTTGTATTTTGTAGTATTTTCCTATTTTGTAGTTGTGCATTTGATTTGCCCTTCCTATGTGTAGTACTTTACACTTGTCTTTACTGAATTCTATCTTGTTGATTTGGGAACAATTCTCCAATTTGTCAAGGTCATGCTGAATTCTAAACTTGTCCTCCAAAGTGCTTGCAGCTTCTCCCAGCTTGGTGCCATTCACAGATATCATAAGCATACTTTCCACTCCATTAGCCAACTCAATGAAAATGTTGAAGAGTACAATACCCAGGACTGCACTGTACATGTCCTCCCATTTTGCCAGCAAACCATTTATAACTTCTCTGAGAGAATTGTCTTCCAACCAGTTTTGAACCTACCCCATAGTAACTCCATCCAAACTATATTTCTCTAGTATGCTTATGAGAATGTCATGGGGGACTATGTCACCAGCCTGTCATGTCTACTGCTATCCACCTGTAAAAAGGCCAACTACCTGTCAAGCACCTCTTGCTGGACAAGCATAGCTCCAGGGCCAGCGCAACCCATTAGGCGACCTAGGCGGTCACCTAGGGCGCTGCTATTTTGGGGGCGCCGGTGCTGCGGCCACCCGTAGAAATTTGGGGGCAGGACCTTCCGCCGCCGCTGTTGGGGCTGGGATTTCGGGGGCGGGACCTTCCGCCGCCTAGGGCGCTGGCAAAGCTGGCGCCGCTACTGCATAGCTCTGCAGTTACCTGCCTCAGTTTCCCCTTCACAGGCTCCCAGGACTATTCCACAGAGGCTTACGTCCAATAACAACCCCCCTTCTTGGGGACTGGTGTATTAATATAAAATAAAATCAACCCAAAGTAAAGTCTGTTCCACCCAGTCTCCCACTAAGCACAGTCCTTCTCTCTCAGTTCTGTCTGGCTTCAAGCCTCTGTGTTCAGCACAGGTATGAGCATTTTCCAGGCTCTGCTGAATCAGTCTCTCCCCTTGAGTTCAAGGGGTTGCACAGGTGCCCTTCTTGATCTTGCTTCTCCATCAGCTTCTCTAACTACCTCCTTCTTGAGCCTTTTCAGCAGTTCTGCCACAGCTCCACTTTCTTAGCTTCCACAGCAGCTGACTTTCCCTTTATAAAGCCCGTGTACCTTCCTTTAGCCCAGAGGCCCCCAAACTGTGGGTACCCCCCCTAGGATGGATGAATAAGAAAGTTTGGGGGGCATGGCTGGGTCACGGCTAGCCCCCATGGGGCCAGGGAGGGAGCACCACCCACCAACTCCGCTCCTGGCCCTGCCCCCAATATGGTCCCAGCTTCAGCCCCCTTGCCCCTGTCCACACACCCCCGCCCCGGAGCTGCGGCCCCCACTCCCATTCCTAGCACGGGGGGGGGGGGGGAGGCGGGGAGGCACAGACAGGAGTAAGGGTGCCACAAAGTAAAAAGTTGAGGGACCACTGATTTAGCCTAACTGGACAACAGACAATCAGTGACAGATGCACTGAACTTCACTCCCACTTGAAGTGGCTAGTCACCTTGTGATTCCCCAAGTACCTAGGCCAGTACCTTGTCAAAGAACGAAATTATGTTGGTTTGTCATGATTTGTGTTTGACAAATCCATGATGGCTATTACTTATCACCTTATTTTCCTTTAGGTGCTTGCAAATGTATTGTTTAATCATTTATTTCATTATCTTTCCGGTTATCATAGTTAGGCTGATTGTTCTATAATTCCCAGGGTCCTCTTTGTTCCCCTTTTTAAAGATAGGTATTATGTTTTCCTTTCCCAGGTCCTCTGTGATATCACCTGTCCTCCATGAGTTATTGAAGATGATCACTAATGGTTCTGAGATTGCTTCAGCTAGTTCCTTAAGTACCTAGGGTGAATTTCACCAGGGCCTGTTGAATACATCTAACTTATCTAAATATTCTTGAACCTGTTCTTTCCTTATTCTGGCTTGTTTTCCTTCCCCTTTGTTAATGCTATTAAATATGTTAAGAGTTGTAGCCATTGCTGTAGACAATTAATTGTTCTTTATTAACACAAATAAAGAACACTGATAAACAACGTTGAAACCTTCTCTACGATTTGCTTTGAATAAAGTGTCATTCCCCATTAAAACATTGTTTCATTTTAAAGAACTTCAGCAGGAAATATTAGTTATATGGGAGAAATTTGTGTGGGCAAGGAAAGTTTTACAGCTAGCCAAAAGATACATATGAAAATACATTTTAGATTTATTTTTACTATCCTTCTTTGAATTGTGGTGATTTATGAGAGTTCTACTGTGATGGAAACTATTGATGTGCTTTCAGATAAGGGTTTATAGGTAGGTAAGAAAGATACTGCTGTGAGCCAATGTATGCTAAAGAAGCAGATGATGTTTTGTCATATTGCTATAATTTAAAGGTTTTTTTAAAAAATAAAACTTTCATACTGAAGGGTTATGCCATTTGGGGAGATGAAACACAGAGAGAAAAAAGGTAGTTGGAAACATTGAAATTTGTTCTTCCATCAAGATTTGATTTAATTCTAGAGGCTAAAATAAGGTGGGATTTGTGGATGGGAATGAATCAGCACAAAGAGGAAGGAAAACCAGTGAAAATGCTCCATATCAGAATAAACCAACATCAAAGAGTGTTAGAATATGCTTCTGAATGGCACTCTGGTTGATATCTGTTTTCACACTTGGAATGGCAGACACCTGTTATTTCTAGACTCCGAAACAACTGCAAAAGCACCAGAGCCAGACTATTCAATGTGCCATTCCTGGGTCATGAAATTACCATTAAAAGTGGTGATGACTTGTGTTCCTGCTGCCTTCTGCACTCTGTCTAATGGAAAAATTGTGCTAGTCCTAGAATGGGGTCCAGAGAAAGGTCAGAGAAAAACATATCCCTGTGTTTCATTCCTCTCATTCCCACCCCATGGTTAACCCTGTCTTTTTTTTTTAGACCCCAAGTGAATGATGGCTTTTGGAGTCCTGCACTATCCATTTTAGCCACTGGTTGGCTTAGGTTTGAACAGAGACTGGGAATGGCTCGGTCATTACACTAATTGAATCTATTTCCCCATGTTGAAATAGCCTCACGCTTTCGTGTCAATTGTCCGAAATGGGCCATCATGATTATCACTTCAAAAGTTTTTCTCCCCTGCTGTTAATAGCTTCTCTTAATTAATTAGCCTCTTACAGTTGGTATGGCTACTTCCACCTTCTCATGTTCTCTGTATGTATAAATATCTTCTTACTGTATGTTCCATTCTATGCATCCGAAGAAGTGGACTGTAGCCCACGAAAGCTTATGCTCAAATAAATTTGTTAGTCTCTAAGGTGCCACAAGTACTCCTGTTCATTTTGCTGATACAGACTAACACGGCTGCTACTCTGAAACCTGTATTTTAGCTGGCATTGTTACATCCTCAGTGATCTTTAACTGTGGACATTCATGCAGACAGTACCAATGGCTGCTGTAAATGGGACACTGAAATTTCACTCAAGATAAATCACCTGTTCTAAAGGCTCAAGAAAGAATTTTCTTCACTGCCACAGACTTTGTGTAGCCTGAGTTAGTGCTTGACAATTGGTGGCAGCATCTTACTCCCTCTATGCCCAATGTGTGGGAGTTGAAATTGTTAAGTGTCAATGACTATGCACAGTCCAAGCCACAGAGACTCAGGCACTGAGGACTCAGAGGACCTCAGGCTCATTTTACATAGATCACCACAGCCAGCACTTATTACCAGGGCCGGCTCCAGGCACCAGCTTAACAAGCAGGTGCTTAGGGCGGCCACTCTGGAGAGGGGCGGCACGTCCAGGTATTCGGCGGCAATTCGGCGGAGGGTCCTTCACTCCCGCTCGGAGCGAAGGACCTCCCGCCGAATTCCCGCCGCAGATCATGATCGCGGCTTTTTGGGGGGGGGGGGAGGCTGCCTGGGGCGGCAAAAACCCTGGAGCCGGCGCTGCTTATTACCAACCTAGACTAGATTCAAAATGATGATCATTATGTATTCTCTGAGCCATTAAGCCCTGTGATAATTGATCATTAACAGGAATACAGAACTTAAATAAAAGTAAACTTTTAAGGAATTGAAATAAAAATGCAAATGTCCACAAAAACAACATTCTAAAACGTACAGTTATGTAGGCTCAGGTGTATAATGCATCAAAACAGCAACACACATTCTATAATAGAAACATGCTAAGCAGAAAGCATGAATCCTGCTGCTCATCTGTTGTCTGTAATCCCATAATGTCAAGTGTTATTGCAAAAGAAACTTCACTTTTAACAAAATGCTTTCAAGATTTTTCTCCTACTTGTATTTCTTTAGTAGCTTAACTATGCAGAAAGATTAAAATTCAGTCCCCCCACCAAAACAAATTGTGATTACTGCTTCCCATCCAAAAAAGCAGGATTTGAAATCTTCACTAGAGACTCTCAGCCAAATTACAGTGATTGATCAGTCAGCTCTTTTTCTCTTCTCCCAAAAAGTTATCAGACTAGAGTCTGCTTACATTTGAAAAAGTTCACAGCCACATTCAAACTGGACAATTCAGAACTTGAAAAGAAAATAATATTATAAGAGAAACAAAAGTTTCTGTATCTAGTTATGGCAGAATATAACCAGTTATTTCAAACATTTTCTATGTAATAATTAAAACAAAATATTAAAGAGCCTTTGGTAGTTCTCTTCTAGCCAAGCATCTGTGCTCTGGCAGCATTTTTTGTTGTTGTTGATGCTTCATTATAATCACAATAGAATGCTGTATTCAACCTGGTAGCTGAAGTGTGTTTTGTTAGATGGAATTGGCTTGTGAGAGAGCAGCAAAATGGTTCTTCACCATAATACAACAGCAGGTAGGCTATAATAGAAATATTGATTAACCCATTCAATGCTAGAACTTAAATTTGAATTGAAGTTATGTTCCTAGATGAAATGAGTTTGGAAGGTTCAGGGACACACTATACTGGAATACAAAGATGACTATCTTTATCATTCTGTGTAATTTCTGAATCAGTGCTGGCACTCTGCTACAATAACCTCCCAGCTGGAAAAATAGCAACATGCCCAGAAATCATTCTTTTCTATCCGTATAGAGTATGTATAGAGTCTGTATAGAGTATGTGAAATGTATATTCTTTCAGAAAATAGTCAGAATCCTTCTAAATTAGCTGTTCAAATTAACAGGATATTTCCCAAAAGTAAAAAAAGAAAAAAACCCTTAAGTGAGGTGGGCCTACAGATCATTCTGAGATTCACCAAGGATAGGGTTTGAACTTACAGTGCCTGGCCACAACATGTCTTCTTGAGCCATCCAGTTACCATGACAGTAGGCTGCCTATGTAAGATCTCTTACCTAGTTTTGCTGCACTTGCTCATTTCAATCGTTTTTTTTCTCTTTTGAGTATACCATTCTACAGAACTAATAACATTGTCAATAGTGCTTCCCCAAAGTGGCAGTGGGTGCCATCCACTACCTGGGATAAATATTAAGAGAATGAAATCAATTGGGGGCAATTAGAGCCATAGTTTGAGCACCAAGTTAAAATTATAAGCATCTGCTGAATTTGAAAAAATGCCTTTTTTTTCCAGGGGGAGGAGTGGGCTGTATCTCAGGGACTTCTTGCTCAAATTACATCAAATTTGGACTGCAAATTCTACCTAGCACCCCGAGTCACATAAAAAAATCAAGACAATTGGAGTAAGCATGTGGATTTTAGAGTACTTAGAAGTGTCAACCTTTAAAGAGCAAGTGCTGATGAACCTTAACTATAGCAAAGATGGTGCTCCATTGCAATACTTCTGATTCACAGCATCCCTCTATTTTTATAAACTCATTTTAAAATTTCTTGCAAGTATTTTCCTTCTACTTTGTTATTCTGTTTAACTGTTCACTAATACACTCTCTTTTCCATATTTTACCTATTAGAGATTTTTTTCTGACCTTTTTTTTTGGGGGGGGGGGGGGACACAAGGGATGAAAACCAGCTGCAAAATGGACAATTTCATGGAAAACATTCTACATGTTTTGTCTAAAATTTCTCAGGGTTTTTGTTTAAAAAATAAAATAACATTTTGGTTTTAATTTCTTTAAACACAAAAAATGTGAAAAAATGATAATGAAAAAATCATTTTGTTGGAATATTTCATTGGGAAAAAACACCCCCCATTATGTGACCAGCTCTGCTTTCTATCCACTTCTTCCTCACATTCAGTTTTGTTTCACAAGGAAATAAAGACAACCACTGTTGTTGTGGACCTGTTTTCTATACAATATTGTCAAAGTACTAGTCCTAAGAATTTAAAGAATGAGTTCACATTTAACTGTTCTTTAAGAGCCAACAGCCCTTCCTGAATAATGGAGAATAAAAGCCTGAAAAGGGATAACTAAATGAAGATATTATTTTGTTGAAAGTCACTATAAATTGTCAAGGGCTGGTTTGGGCCAATGTTTTTGTTATTTTCAAAGATACTTGTTGAATTCAATGTGCATCATTGGAATCAGATAAATTGAATAAGATTAGACCCCAGATAAAGTAAATTCAATATTTTGACTGCCCCAGAAGTTCCATATTAATATGAGTTTTATCTCAGTGGACATGGTATCAGTATGAAAAAAAATGCATTGTGTACAGAGAAGACAACAGTTTCTCCAGTAGGTACAAAACGTGCTCTGAATTTAGGGTGGTTCTCCCCCCCCGCCCCTCAAAAAACCACTCACTGTTGGCCTAATTCTGCTACCACTGAAGTCAATAGGAAAGAAATAGCCAAACACAGTTGCGCCAATCCTGAGCATGTTCAAGATTCCATCCAAAATATTTTAGGAATTTTAGATTGAGGGCCAAGTATTGTTTACCTTACAAATCAATGGGAATACTTATGTAAAGTAAGCTGGATGTGGCCCTTTAGTAAACTATATTTAAATCACTGTTGTGCATTATGAACAAGGGTACATAACTGTTTGCTTACAAATGATTATTTTGTTGCAGATTTTTCATGCCATGTCACACATTGTCATACTCCAAAGTCATGATTCCAGATAGTAGTAAAATAAATGAATAGTACATGGGTAAATATAAATATCTCCCAGTGCTAAAGGAATATATTTGTAGAGAATGTGCAAAGAAAAGTTTCAGAAATCTAACTACTGTCACAATCATATGAGGAGGCCATATTACAACACCGTATCCACAGATCAACATCCTAAGAGATAAAAATTAGGTTTGATTTTTTTTTTTTTTTGGTCGGGAATGGTGGTAACAATATGAAGTGGTTAAATAAACTTAACATATAGGCACCCAATCTTATTTATCATTGCTCACATGAATCATTTTATCCCTGTGAGTAGCCTCAATGGCTTCAAATAATATATTCTATAAAATTAGTTTGTATTCCATCTGTATAGAAATACAGACACACACACACATATATCACACACAGTGCAATGGAGACTGCATTTTGTTATTTTTAGAGCTCAGTGCTACAAATTCTAGTCTTGTGGATAACCCTACTGAGGTAAATGGAACTACTTGCATGACTAAGTATATACAGGATTGGGCCCTCAAAGGCCAAACACAAGTGTGGGCATATCTAGGTTTGTATTTATAACATTTGATTTAATAGGACTGAGGTAAATATTACACCTTCAATGACTGGTTTAACTGAAGAGGTAACATAAGAAAACTTCCTTTAAATTACTGTGCATTAAAACAAATTTTCATTATTTTATTATAGCTTGATTAAGCCATATATACTCCCTGTATAGTCATTTTAAAGATTTACTACTAGAAATTAGATTTGGTAATGATCAACTGTGATTTATTACGTCAGTTATAAAGGACATCTAATGTGATTAGGTTTGGGTGAACCAATTATCAAAAAACAATCCCAACTGCAAATCGCACTCAATTTTGCTTTCCAAAATTAACCTAAACCCTTTTCAACCCTTTTCTGCCAATGACCATCATTATATCTGTATGTGGTACCATATGTCAACATTCGTTGTAATTCTGACATTTCTGACAGGATATTGCAATAAGTACAGCACTGCAGGTACTGGGCAGGCATCAGAAATAGGAATAAAAAAGAGACCAGGATATCAGATACATAAGTAATTCTGAGAGACAGCAGAAATGGGAAAGAAATGTAAAGAGATGGATGCATCAGGAGATGGGAGGAAAGCTTGGAGAGAGGAAGCTAAATAGAGATCAGTTCTAGATCTGCAGTTTCTACCCCTTAAACAAAAGAGAAAATGGATTCAAAGAATATGGATATGGGAAGAAAAAAAAAAGACAAAACAATGACTGCACCTCATCTTAAGGGGGTGGGGTGACTTTTATCTGACTTGCTGGGGGAAGGAGTATACCCCTTTAAGGGAAGAGGTATGGATGTTGCTGAACTCATCCCATCAGCATGGGCTCTGGGGTGAAGGGAATACAAATCCCTTTCAAGGAGAAATTTGGTTGTTGTGGGTTTTTTTGTTTTGTTTTGTTTTTTGCTGCTTGGACTCTAAAGAGCCAAGAATTGCTAAACATAAGCAAAATACCCCCAGCTGTTTTGCCTCCGTTAGTCCCAAAGGTCATATAGAATCTGCTTATGATAAAACTGTCTATTATCTTTTGAAACTCAAGAGTGATACTCATTTGTGTGTATATTTACCTGCTTTTACCTTGTGAAATAATACTCATTTAGTTTTCCTTGTTAATAAACCTTTAGTTAGTTTGTTACATGATGGATACAAGCATCTTTGGTTTGACATCTGAATACAATTGGCCTAGGGTAAGTGACTGGTCCTTTGGGATTGGGGGTAACCTGAACATTGTTGTGCTTTTTGGTGTAAGTGACCATTGTTCACAAAGTCAAGCTTGCCTGGGAGGCAAGACAGACCAGAGTACCTATGTCTATGACTCCATGTTAAGACTGTTATAGTGCTTGAGGAGTTCACACTTGCTACTTGGTTAGTAAAATATAATTATGGAATATACAACCAGTTTGGGGTTTTTGACCTTCTTTTTGACAGTCTGTCCTGAGGTTGGCATTCACTGTCATGAGCCACTCCAGACAGTGTGACAGCCATAATGGTTGTAAAACAAAAGTTTTAGAAGAAAACAGCTGGTTTTGTAAAAGTGTGGAGGATGGAAAGAAAACCATGTTCTCTGCATGATGGTACAGATAATACCTAAAGGATAAAGTCATTCAAGAGCAGTAGAAATTAATTGCCATATAAATTAAACATATTTTACTTGGTGGAGTATAAGAAGGCATTTGCAAAGTGTCATCCAGAAGAAGTACAGCATAGTGCTGAAATATGAGGCTGAATCAACTACAGAAGTGTTAAGAGTTTTTGTATTGTGAACCTTCAGATTCAACAACACTAGAGCAAAATTCTCAAATACGTTATAATGTTTTTAAAGGGATATGGTGGTGGCTAGCTACAGTACAGTATGTGCTCTGAAAGAATTTTCCCTCGTTCTTAAGAAATACACATGTGACCTTCTTGTTTTATGGTTGACTATAGAGTTACCTTACTTAAGACAGGTAGTGCCATGCAGGGGGACCGAGCACTAAAAAGCCTTAAGGTAGGAGTCAGGAGACCTGGGTTCTTTCCCCACCTCTTCCTTGTGACCTCAGCCAAGTCTATTCACTTATCTGTGCCTGTTTCACTAGCCTTTGCCCATCTCATTTTGCTTTTCTTTGTCTGTCTTAGATAGTAAACTCTTAAGTGTAAAAGTTGTGGCTTCTATGTTTTTTGTAGTGTCTAACACAATAGGACCCTGATCTTGGTTGTGGTTTCTAGGCACTACTCTCATATAAATAAACAAATAAATTCAATAAAAAAAACAACTTAATGTTTGGCTTCATACGTAACTACTACAATATCTTTAACATTTGTCACTGTAATTTATGAATTGTCTTTCCCTTGTATTCTTACAATTATCTAAAAAGGCTCTTCCTCTTGGTATGAGGGGTTTCCCAGCCACTATCTCCCCTACTACTGTCTCCACTAAAAAGTGATAAAAGGAAGGCCCATCAAGTCACCACTTCTAATTTGGGAATTTTTTACAATGCTCCACTCCAGAAAAGCTTTTTTTTTTTTTTTTTTTTTTAAGTCAAGGTTGCTTTTATGCTTCCAGATTTACTGCCGCTGTGAAGTACTCTGGTAACACCACTCTTAAAATATGTGACAGGACTAAATACATTATAATGAGTTTAAAAAAACAGTATATGAAAATCTAAAAGAGTTAGTTGCACTAACTGCACAGCATCCTCTGTGAAACTTGGTACAAATCCAGCACTGTCATAGTTGAAAGCAATGTAATTACATATGTGATCCTGCTTTTAGAAATACTATTAGAAACATAAAATTGAATAATGGATAAAAATTATGCAAGACTTCTTTCAGCAAGCACTATTGAAATGTGTAGCATTTACTCATTAAGACAAAAATGAAGCAAATTTCTCCAGTGTGTAGTTTTTTCTCTTTATTGATTAAAGTAGTTTCCTGTAATCAGTGAATCCCTCTATGCCTCTCTGACACAATAAAATTGCTTGTTATCCATTCCATTAGTCTGTGGAGCAGTATAGATTTCAGTGGTCACACAGAAAATCCTTCATTGAATTGGGGAGGGGGAAAGGCCTTGTTTATGTGTGAATCATGCCACAATGATTCTCATGACAAAACCCAATTTTACCAAGCATTGTTATCACATCAAGGTCACAATGTGTTATGATGGACCACAAATAAAGGTAAACATTAAAAAATCAGAAATATATTTTGTAAATTTGATTTGTAAATGTAGTAAGAATAACTGATTGAGCTATTACTATTATCAACACTAATTTAACATATGAAGTAACATCTAACATTTCTTCAGAATGATCCTATGCAAAAAATCACCTAACTAGCTAGTGCCCAGAAAAAATTCTAAGTGTAGTGGTTGTTTCTTTCTCTTTCTCTCAGCATAAATTCACCACTCAAAGTTTGCAGAGGACAAAAAAATTGGGGGAATGCTAAATAATGAAGAGGATAGGTCACTGATTCAAAGCAATCTGGAGCTCTTGGTAAACTGTGTCCAAATAAATATGTGTTTTAATAAATCGGGAATAAAGAACATAGGCCATATTTACAGGATGGGGGACTCTATCTTGGGAAGCAGTGACTCTAAAAAAAATGTGGGGGTCATGGTGGATAACCAGCAGAATAAGATGATGCTGTGGCCAAAAAAGCGAATGTGATCCTGGGATGCATAGACAGGGGAATCTTGAAGAGGAGTAGAGAAGTTATTTTAACTCTGTATTTTGCACTACTATTACTTCTGCTGGAATGTTGTATCCAGTTCTGGTGCCCACAATTCAGGAAGGATGTTGATAAACTGGAGAGGATTCTAAGAAGAGCCACAAGAATTATTAAAAGATTAGACAATATGACGTATAGTGATTGACTCAAAGAGTTCAATCTATTTGGCTAACCAAATAACCAAAAAGGTTATGGAGTGCCTATAAATATCTACACAAGGAACAAATATTTAATAATGGGCTCTTCAATCTAATAGAGAAAGATACAACATGATGCAATGGGTAGAACCTGAAGTTAGGCAAATTCAGACAGGAAATAAGGCGAACATTTTTAACGGTGAGGATAATTAACCACTGGAATAATTTCCCAAGAATCATGGTGGATTCTCCATCACTGATCATTTTAAAATCAAGTTTGGATGTTTCTCAAAAAGATATGCTCTGGGAATTATTTTGGGGACGTTCTGTGGCCTCCTGTTGTACATGAGGTCAGACTAGATGATCACATTGGCCCCTTCTGGACTTGAAATCTATGAATATTAATGAAACTCCTCCCATCTTTATTTTTTCTGATTCCCCAACCTTGTTCTTCTTCACAACATCCTTTCCTTCCTCCAGCATTATGCTATTAGAAATTCACTTACTTGCCTTATTTTGTTTCATGTTGTTTTCCTACCTGTCTCTTCTGTATCAAGTGTCAAACTTGTCTGCCCATTTGTCAGCATCTTGCATAAACATCTCTGTGCTTGCTGTCATGCTGCTCCCTATCCAGGGTATGCTGTTCCTGCGCTAGAATTACAAGGCCCCTACTATCTCCATATTTAAGTCTCTCCTGAAGATCATGGGTGGCGTGTGAACTGCTGGCTGGGGGAGGCTAGCCCCCAGCCCTGCCCCTTTTGCATGAGGCCCCACACGTTCCACACACCCCTGCCAGAGCCCCCCACTGCACCTTCCAGCCCATGCCCCAGGCTAGCACCCCAGCCCCAGAGTGCCGGGAGGGCAGGCTGCACAGCCCCAATGCCCCCAGCCCTGGAAGGGCGGACCACGTGGCCCTAGACTGAGATGGGACCATGGAATAGGGGGAGCTGCAGAGCAGGAGGGGGTCTAGGGGTGGACTGTGGGCAGGGCCACACCTGTCTGTTTGGAGAGGCACAGCCTCCCCCAGCCTATGATACCCACCACCCGTGATGAAGACTCACTTTTGCCATTCTGCCTGTGAGGAGTATAACTGTCATATACTGTCTAACCCAAGATGCCACTAAGCACCTCCACTTCCTCAGACACTAGCTATAGGTTTAACCTCTGTCTGACTGACTGAACTCTTCAGTGCTATGTTTTCAGTGCTAATAATAATAATAACAACAGTCAGTAGCAGTGAGGTGTTTTCATGAGTGGTTAACGTAACAGACAAGGAGGAGATTTATCACACAAACATACAGGATGGCATATTTGAGAGAGACAGAAAGTCATGGGGGGAGGCAAATTCTTCAGTCTTCCTGAAACTCTTTGCTATTTTGCCTAACTCATTTAATAGGAGATGATGTTGCTATTAAAGAGATAATACATTTCTATTTCCATTACAAACATAGATGTAATGATGTATTTGCTGCATAGGCGCCGGCTTCATCTGGGCCTGGGGAGTGCTCAACCCCCGGTTCCATCCTAGGCCCCACCCTCACCTGACCCCTTCCCCCAAGTCTCCACCCCCCACTCCGCCTCTTCTCGCCCCTGCCCTGCCTCTTCCTGCCCAGTTCCGTGCCCTCCCCTGAACGTGCCCCATCCCCGCTCCTCCCCCTTCCTCCCAGAGCCTCCTGCATGCCTCAATACAGCTAATTACAGCAGATGGTAGATGCTGGGAGGGGGGAGGAGTTGATCAGCGGGGTCACCGGTGGGTGGGAGGTGCTTGGGGGAAGAGGGGACCTCGCTGTCAGTGGGTGCTAAGCATCTGCTAATTTTTTTCCAATGGGTGCTCCAGTCGGCATCTATGATTTCTGTTGCTCTGTTAACCCAGCCCTTCAAAATATTGTCTCCAGCTAAACAATAGCAGCTGCAAAATGTGAACTCTCTTCTATCATTCCCAGCATTCATCTCTATCAGTTACTCACACTTCAGAGTCCATTGGGAATTTAGTTCAAATGCAAGTACTGCAATCTAGGAAACAATCGATCAGTTTAAGTCACGGCCAAATTAACTGGTTAAAAAATGATAGGGCAAATTACAAGTTAATAAGCTGATGTAATCACATGTCATGGCAGCCCTTTGTAGTAAGAAAAAGATCCAACAGGAAAGTGTAAACAATGTTCTTTCTCCCACAGTCTTACCTTTCTGTCCCCTCACAGCCTGCCCTCACTGATTCCCATTGTCTTCAATGGGAACAATATTGAACTCTCAGCATATAATTTACACCCATTTGCCAATTTATATCTTACTCCTCACTTTTATGTCACTTCTAAATTTTGTCTTTACTCTTTATGGTCTCCTGTTCTTACTTTCCCCAAATTTCTTTGCAAGTTCCTTTTCTGAAAAATGTTGTGTCTGCCAGGGCTAATTTGTATAAAAGCAGATAACTCCCTAACCTTTATCCTTCCGTGCATATTTGTTTATTTATATTCTAAAAATCTCTTCACTTGTAACATTCACAATTTGTTCAGTAATGAAGACTGATAAAGAACTTCTTTAACCACTAGTAAAAAATTCACCTGATGTGAGGTACAGTGGAGATTAGAAACTGCTAAAGGAACAGACCCAAAGTTTGTCCCTTATTACATTGCTTAACCTCATATATGCTTAGGGTTTGGAAATAAAAGTCTAAATAGGAATATATGGTCTCTCACTTTGCTGCATGATGGTTTTGCATTTGCAAAGTTGAATAAATATTTAATACCTTTGCTAGTTTACTATTATTTAAGGATTCCTGGATCTGCACTCTGCAATATCTCTGCACTCTGCAATATATATATATATATAGGCATTTTAACCTGTAATACAAATGTAAAAGTGTCTTATATTTTAAAATCTGGGATACAAAGTTAATGCACTACAGAATTCCACAGATTACAGACATATCGTTACATTGTTATATATATATAAATGGTGATTTGCCTACATTTTCTTCAGATTTCTGATGGCTCTTCAGTCAGACAATATTAGGAGCATAAAGGTGTGTAATGCTCTTATTAAACTATGTCTATTATACTTAACGTGAGATCATCATCATTTTATCTAACTGGCCATTGCCTTTAGAAAGTACACAAACAAATTTAGTGATATATGAAAAGCTGAAAAGGGATTACTTAAAATACTACAGATATTAAATGTTGCAGAGCAAGGATACTTAGCTTTCTATCTAGAAAAGTTGTCTTATGTTTCATAACTCTAGATCTAAGTCTTTAACACGTGAAAAACAAACATAGGAATCAATATTCATTCATTATGCAGCTATGAAGAATGTCAGTTTATTACAGTCTTCCATATTCGTATGAATAAGGCCAAATTCTGTACAACGCAACTGGGATCCAAAACCAAAAATCTCCCACATCCTACCTTGGGTACTATCTTGAGGCACATACATAGAGGCTTCATGACCTCTGCTCAGCCCTGTGGTCAAGTGACAAAATACAAGATTAGAAAATCCCATTCCTTATTCAAGGGATCTATTTCCAAAAATCATCAGTTCTTATTTTCTTCTTTGTGTACACAGTATTTTTGCAAACTTTCCTAGGCAACCTTAAGGTTGAGTGGTCAATCTAACACAGGTGATGTGACACAGAGGGATAAAGTACTATATGGCAATGGGTTCTTATTTATATCCAGACTTCCTAATAACTGGGTTTCTGAAAAGGTTACACATTTTTTAAGGAAAGTGTAATAATGTTTTTTTGGCTACACTCCTCTGAAACACATTTGCAGCTCAACTCTTTTTTTTAACATAGTATTGTTTATGAATTGCATTAAAAGCTATTGCATATTGAAAACTAAAAAAGTGTGGGTGCATCATAAAACAATCTGTTTGATATAATAGTAAATAATGCAAAGATTTGTGAACAGATTGTATTATCTGCTTCCATATTTTAAGACTCAACCTCCTTAATTAAAAAAAATATATGATGCTGCAGCAGATTTTGGAGAAAAAGTGCCAAATAATATAGGAAGCTTGCTGCAGAATTTGCGGCTAATTTGCTATGGAATACATAGGGGTCATGCCTATAAAGTGCAGAACAAAAAGAAATAATAGAAATTATCTGGGACATTCATCTGAGAAGAGGTTGCCCTGAAATAGAAAATTCTTTCGGATGCATGTCTGCAAGAGGATGCAGATTACTAGTTCTTTTATCTACTGAAGGTCATTCTCGTTCTTAACAAGCATCCTACAATGTTTTCATATGGCATAAATTGAGGTGCTATAGCCCAGAATCTTTGCTTGCATTGTGTCTTAACATAAGAACAGCCGTACTGGGTCAGACCAAAGGTCCATCTAGCCCAGTATCCTGTCTTCTGACAGTGGCCAATGCCAGGTGCCCCAGAGGGAGTGAACCTAACAGGTAATGATCAAGTGATCTCTCTCCTGCCATTCATCTCCACCCTCTGACAAACAGAGGCTAGGGACACCATTCCTTACCCATCTTGGCTAATAGCCATTAATGGACTTAACCTCCATGAATTTATCTTGTTCTCTTTTAAACCTTGTTATAGTCCTAGCCTTCATAACCTCCTCAGGCAAGGAGTTCCACAGGTTGATGGTGCGCTGTGTGAAGAAGAACTTACTTTTATTTGTTTTAAACCTGCTGCCCATTAATTTCATTTGGTGGCCCCTAGTTCTTGTATTATGGGAACAAGTAAATGACTTGTCCTGATGGACTTTCTCCACATCACTCATGATTTTATATACCTCTATCATAGCCCCCCTTAGTCTCCTCTTTTCCAAGCTGAAAAGTCCGAGCCTCTTTAATCTCTCCTCATATGGGACCCGTTCCAAACCCCTAATCATTTCAGTTGCCCTTCTCTGAACCTTTTCTAATGTCAGTATATCTTTTTTGAGATGAGGAGACCACATCTGTACGCAGTATTCAAGATGTGGGCGTACCATGGATTTATATAAAGGCAGTAATATATTCTCCGTCTTATTCTCTATCCCTTTTTGAATGAATCCTAACATCCTGTTTGCTTTTTTGACCGCCGCTGCACACTGCGTGGACTTCTTCAGAGAACTATCCATGAGGACTCCAAGATCTCTTTCCTGATTAGTTGTAGCTAAATTAGTCCCCATCATATTGTATGTATAGTTGGGGTTATTTTTTCCAATGTGCATTACTTTACATTTATCCACATTAAATTTCATTTGCCATTTTGTTGCCCAATCACTTAGTTTTATGAGATCTTTTTGAAGTTCTTCACATTATGCTTTGGTCTTAAATATCTTGAGCAGTTTAGTATCATCTGCAAACTTTGCCACCTCACTGTTTACCCCTTTCTCCAGATCATTTATGAATAAGTTGAATAGGATTGGTCCTAGGACTGACCCTTGGGGAACACCACTAGTTACCCCTCTCCATTTTGAGAATTTACTATTTATTCTTACCTTTTGTTCCCTGTCTTTTAACCAGTTCTCAATCCATGAAAGGATCTTCCCTCTTATCCCATGACAACTTAATTTTGTAAGAGCCTTTGGTGAGGGACCTTGTCAAAGGCTTTCTGGAAATCTAAGTACACTATGTCCACTGGATTCCCCCTTGTCCACATGTTTGTTGACCCCTTCAAAGAACTCGAATAGATTAGTAAGACATGATTTCTCTTTACAGAAACCATGTTGACTTTTGCCCAACAATTATTTGTATGACTGTTAGAATTAAATACTGCCCAAAACAGTTTAGAAGAGAAGATTCTAGTTAAAGGGGAAGTGCTGATACCTGGAAAGCATAGCAGATACCAATACATTATTTTAAAAAATCCATTATTGAAAAAAAATCAGCAATTTTAACTAGCAATACTTTACAGTGTTCCAATAGACAAAATTTGTAATTTCTGCCATGAAGTAAACATTCAAGGGAAATAATTTATTGCTCTTTATGTTACTGGTAAATGATATATCAAATCCCATTTCTGCAAGGGAAATGACCCTCATTGGGAATAACATCAGTAATTAATCTGACACTGAGTAAGAAAAAGTTAGTGAGATTCTGATTTCATTTACACTGCTGTGAATCTGTATAAATGACAGTGATTTCGGTTGAGGTACTGTGGAGTAAAATCTGGGTAAAGGAGAGCAGAAATTACCTCCTTGTTCTTTTTTCTTTTCTAGTTTAGATTTTTGTATTTAACTGATGTGCTGACTAGTTTGCAATTAATGTGAACAACTTGTAAAGAGAGGGCCACATTCTCACCAATGTGTACAGACAGGACTATAGCAGGGGATATGAAAAATCTGTCTCAAAGAATGCAAGCAGTTTAGCATGCAAAGCAAAGCTTTCCTATTTATTTGGAGTAATGAATGCTTCCATTTATTATATCATTTTAAACCAGACATTAATGTATGTTTCAAACTAGTAAAAATAAGAAACATGACTAGTATAGCAGTTCATCTTAAGAGCATTATGTGGTTATGGTTGCTAGGGAAACATTTCCCATACACATGATCAGAATATACTAGGGAGCTGGTGATCAAATAGTGCAGTTGAGGCCTTTCTAATTATCTAGTGAAACATATTTTGAGTCTTTGAAATGTACCACTCTTCAGGAAAAATACAATTAACATATCAGAGGGCAAATGTATATAATATCAGAGGGGTAGCCGTGTTAGTCTGGATCTGTAAAAGCAGCAAAGAATCCTGTGGCACCTTATAGACTAACAGACGTTTTGCAGCATGAGCTTTCGTGGGTGAATACCCACTTCTTCGGATGCAAGTAGTGGAAATTTCCAGGGGCAGGTATATATATGCAAGCAAGAAGCAAGCTAGAGATAACGAGGTTAGTTCAATCAGGGAGGATGAGGCCCTGTTCTAGCAGTAGAGGTGTGAAAACCAAGGGAGGAGAAACTGGTTCTGTAGTTGGCAAGCCATTCACAGTCTTTGTTTAATCCTGAGCTGATGGTGTCAAATTTGCAGATGAACTGAAGCTCAGCAGTTTCTCTTTGAAGTCTGGTCCTGAAGTTTTTTTGCTGTAGGATGGCCACCTTAAGATCTGCTATTGTGTGTCCAGGGAGGTTGAAGTGTTCTCCTACAGGTTTTTGTATATTGCCATTCCTAATATCTGATTTGTGTCCATTTATCCTTTTCCTTAGAGACTGTCCAGTTTGGCCGATGTACATAGCAGAGGGGCATTGCTGGCATATGATGGCATATATTACATTGGTGGATGTGCAGGTGAATGAGCCAGTGATGGTGTGGCTGTATATAATGTGTTTCAAATGTATATAATGTGTTTCATAAACACCAGCTTCTACAACTACACATGAGTGGGGACAAAGAGTTACTAGTTGCGTGGGTTACAGCTATTTCATAACTACACCCCACTTAGATCATAATTAATTTCTAACACAAAATCATTATATACAGTGCAAAGGTAAAAAAAAAATCCAAATTCAAGGAATACTAAGCAAGCTGAAAACTACAAAAGATCTTAGTTATGTCTTTTGTTTCGCCTGCAAGAACTGATGAGTAGCTCTGGTCAGGAATTTAAAAAAAAAATAATTGGAAAATGCCTTGCTGTTAAAAAACAAACAAACTATCTGCAGACCTAAAGAAGAGCTCTGTGTAAGCTCAAAAGCTTTTCTCTCTCACCAACAGAAGCTGGTCCAATAAAAAAAATACTACCTCACCTCCTTGTCTATCAGTCAAAAAGGTGTCTGCTACACAATGAAATTTGTGGTTAAAAACTGCAGGGGGATGCCGTGGTGGGCTATGCTTGGATATGTAGCCCTGTAGGATACATACCCTAAGGCTTTGGGAGTGTCAGCAGTGCCTCACCGTCTACACTGCTATTTATATCCATGCTAGGAGGGCATGCAGAGTATGTGCTCTACATGATACCATAAGAAGTGTACAGGGTAGATGTACCCCAAGTAAATATTTGCAAAATGGTTGCATCAAACCCCATTTCAGCTGAGCCTGGGCTTGAGGAGGTGACAGGGTGATAATTTCCTTGAGATGATGATATTTGCACAACAGGAAATATCTGTTAAAATCCTTCCCTCGCGCCAGGCACCTTTCTCCTTCCTTCCCTATTAACAAATCCCAGATTTCTCCACTTTATCTGTACACTTAGGGGCACTAAGTACTTCTACCTGGGAGTTAAATGGATCTCTGAGTTCTACTTCCACCAGCAGGTTTTTCAAACTTGCCCTAGTATGGGCCATTGTTCCTCCACCTACAGAATCCACAAAGGCCTTGGGGTGTATGCAGTAATGCAGGATTACACCTTGTTAACAACTATTTTTCTGAAATTGATGTTGTAAATTATTTTGATATTTTGATGCTTTTTGTCATGAAATAAATTGCAGTGAGATCTGCAGCTTCTGGGTGACAACTTATGAAACCATAAAGATTACTTGTTGTCTATTTACCTACCTGCTAGAAGCAGCTGTAACTTAATCAATTCATTTATTTTCATTTTTAGTTGTTTTTTTGTTTCCTTTAGTTTTTCACTCCACAGCTAAAATGTTAATTTTGCAACGTGAAATCTTTGGAGGTATCTGAGACACATGTTAAACTCAGACACCAGCAGTTAATCTTTAGTGCTTCCTTTTTCAATAGCTGGAATGAAGCACCACACTAATGCAAGTGTTTGCATCCACAGAAATCTCTCCTTTCCCTGCCCCAGTATGACCTTTTGAAATACTACCAGTCAAAGGATAGGCATCCCCACAGTCACAGTGCAGTAGTGTTCATAGCCTGCCAATTCACCCACAAATTGGTGAAGTGTCTCATACATTTTTTTCCAGATCACTGACAAATGTGATATTCCCTGGGTAAAATTTTATTCTTTTTACAAAAGTCCATTAATTTCATATTCTCCTCCCCCCAAATCTATCAATTCCATATTTTTATCACCATTCACCAGATAAATATTCTTCTCTATCCCTTCTCCCACCTTCTTCCTTAAAACATCACATCCATTCTCTCTCCATTTCAGGCCTCCCCACACTAGCACAGGGAATTTGGGTGGGATAGCCAGTGTCCCTGGGCTGGTGGGAAGGAAGGGGCTAAGGAAGAATGGGTGATAGTGAGCTCTGGGTGGAGTGGAGCTCCAGACTTCATCCCAGATTCAGCTCTTCAAACTTCAGGTTAGGGCTGAGCAGACATAGTTTACCTGCAGAACACACTGACATAAGATAGCATTGATGCTTAATGGTATATGCCAACCATTAACTGCCTAGGGATAGGAAAGTTATTACATAATCATCCATTATGGTATGAACTTCTGACATATCTGGTACTCGCCAGTGTCAGAGACAGATTAGAGGAATGGCTGATCCGGTCTGGCCAGAGCTAGACTAAGGATTCTGGAGAAAGTTGGCAAGATGATTCTTTAGATACACCCCAAACTTTACTGCCCTTTCTACATACAAAGTGAACATGTGTGTCCACATGAGAGAGAGAAAGAAATAGTGAGATTGTTAGATTCCTCCAGCTTTTTGCTGCAGCAGTGCTTGTTCTTTTCAGTCCAGGCAACTGGTAGATCAGCCTTGAACATGTATAAAATATTTACTATCTCCACAAGGAAAATGAACAGAAACTTTTTTTTTTCTTTTTGAAGAAGAGCTGATATTGTCCTACATAGAGCTGAAAATTCCAGTCCTAATTACTGTCTGTACAACATTTAAACTACTGCAGCATGCTGTAAGTGCTAAAAAAAATGTCATCATGATTAGCAGCACCAGGGGTGATGTATTGAGGGATACTGAGTTAAACCTCCATTATTTAAAAACAAATCAGTCCAGGATTCCCCTGCAACAGAGATTGTGATGTGGGCAGTCATACCTAGTGGTTAAGGCAGGAGTCAGATGCTAGAATAGCAGCCCAGAGTCAGAGGCCAGAGCCAAGGGTCAAAGTTCCCTAAAGTGAGGCAAGGCTGGGAACAAACAGGCAGAGGAGCTATCAAAGCCCTAGGCAAATACTTTGAGAAGTCACCAAATGACTGGTGCTGTTGAGTTTCAGAGCTGCAGCCAATCACGCAGCCTTCTACAGGCCAGCTATGCTCATTAGGTCACCTGGAGACTTGCTCTGCTGCAGGCCCTGATTCCTGACACCCTGAGCAATATTGTTGTATGCCTGGTGAAATTTCTAAGATCAGATCTCCAATTTAACCTAGCTGGACTTGGTCTGTTTTCCCTTCAAAAGAATGATAGGTAGGAGTGTGACGGAGTGCTACCTGTAGTACCCTGGTCATTGAAGTTGCTGAACCACAGAGAAGACTGGAGGCTTAATTGGAGCCAATCAGCCTGTTTCTAGTGGGGAGTATGGACACTTGGTGGTAACTGCTGGGATAATGAGTCAATTGGCTCAGTAACTGGGAGTATGTCTATACTACAATTAAAAACCCATAGCTGGCCTGTGCCAGCTGACATGGGCTTGGGCTAAGTGGCTATTTAATTGCAATGTAGACATTCAGGCTCCAGCTGCAGCCCAAGGTCTGGGACCCTCCCACCTTGCAGGGTCTGGGAGCTGAGGCTTCAGCCTGAATCTGAAAGTCTACACAGCAATTAAACAGTCCCTTAGAGCACAAGGGCAGCTGGCATGGGCCAGCCACAAGTGTCTAATTGCATGTGTAGGCATACCCTTGGAGGTTGTATAATTGTGAGGAACAGGAAGCAAGGGTAAGCTCAGAGGGTGAGCTGAGCTGAGGATAGAAGCTGTGTGGAAGGTGCCTCCTGCTGTATACTTGTACTGGCCTGTTCTGTGCTGTTTAGAAACAGAATATTAAAGGTGTACGTGCTGGAAAAGAAACAAACTGTGTGTGTGTTTGTGATTGAGAGCCTGTGAAAACAGGCTAAGCACTGCTGCATAGCTGAAGAAGTTCCCTGTGATAAGGATGATTTGCAAAGGAGTTATACATGATTAGAGTGATGGGCAAAGTGAATTATTTCACCAGCCAAAATGCTGCTACTAAAATCATTCACTGCCTGCCCACTTCTCTATGTCCAACCCTTTTTTTCCAGTCTCTTTAATTACTCATTACTGCTTGTATTACTCCTTGTTCTCACCTTCAAGATCTTATTCAACTTCACTCCCAAGTACATCACTATTCTTGTCTCTTTCTACTACCTGCCCTCCTCCATTCTCTATGCTCTGCCCTAGTCAGGTATTACCAGTTCCCTTTATGTCCAGCTACAACTTATATTTACACATCTTCCACACTGCCTGGGGCAGTTGCCAGGTGTCCGGTTTTCAACCGGAACGCCCAGTCGAAAAGGGACCCTCCTCAACCCGGTGAAAATGAGCGAGTGGGTGGAGAGCAAGTGACGGAGGAGAGGGGGATGGAGTGAGTGGGGTGGGGCCTTGGAGAAGGAGCGGGGCAAGGGTGTTCATTTTTGTGTGATTAGAAAGTTGGCAACCCTAACTGCCCTATATATCTGGAACACATTCCTTGACCTGATATGACAAGCCTCCATCTGCCTTTTTGAAACCCATACCCTCTCCAACAGTCTACTAAAAACAATGTGCACATTACTCAGCAAATGATGGAACTAACATGATGTGTGCTTATCTTCCCCATTTTATAACTTCACATTGTATTAGTTCCTTCTCATCTTCCTTGTTTGTTTCTGTTCTGTTTAGATCGGGGTTGGCAACCTTTGGCACGCGGCTTGCCAAGATAAGCACCCTTGCAGGCCGGGCCGGGTTGTTTACCTGCTGCGTTCACAGGTTCGGCTGATCGCCGCTCCCACTGGCCGCAGTTCGCCCTCCCAGGTCAATGGGGGCTGCGGGAAGCGGCGCAGGCCGAGGGATGTGCTGGCTGCTGCTTCCCGCCGCCCCCATTGGCCTGGGAGGGTGAACCGCAGCCACTGGGAGCCACAATGGGCTGAACCTGCAGACGCGGAAAGTAAACAAACCAGCCCAGCCCTCCAGGGTGGTTATCCTGGCGAGCCGCATGCCAAAGGTTGTCGACCCCTGGTTTAGATTGTAACGTCTTTGGCAGGGGCTTTGCCTTCATACCTTTCGGGTGCAGTATAACAAGCAGTCTGTTCCATGACTGCTTAGTCTACACCATAAATTAGGGGACTCTGTGTGGTGATAGTAAGCAGCACAGATTATATCAAGTTAGTTTGAGAGCTACAGAGTTAAGGGAGAACTACAGGACCTAAGTTCAGAAGTGTGCTTAAAGAATATCCTTTCTCTTCATTGTAGCTTTTCTCTATCACATGGTAGAATCACCAGTGTTTGTAAAGCACCAATCACACCGTTGGTATTGTACAAGTAATACATAGTAAGACCAGTATGGTATCAATTTACAGTAAGGGGATACTATTTGGTCATTAGCCTGATGATTACAGGACACCCTAATTCAAGATGGCAGTTGCTATAAAAGAAGCCACATTAGACATGAGCTCAGAACAAAGTTAATCCACAGGTAATTGGAATTTAGATAATTAAAGGTAATATGCACAAATACTACAAAACAGATAGAGTTAGCATGCAGGGACTGTTTAGATAACTGACTATGCTTTGCCTGTTTTTTCCACACATATGGCCCTATAGCCTTACCAATGTGCATTAGGTATGAAAGAAAGTACAGAGCATATGGCAGCGTTAACAACTAGGAACTGGAGTTTTAAAAAATCAGATGTGCTGGCACAGAACAAGGAACAAGCTTCAAACACCAGAATAACCTGCAACACTGTTCCAGGAGCCAATGCGCAGGCCAACTATAGTTTTGTTTCCTTCACTAGGACAAAATCCGATCTGGTGGATTGCACCAAGTTTAGTTAATATTGTTAGAGTTGAGTGAGACCTATTTCTTATGAGCCAAGAGTCACCCTGGGTGAATTTGGCAGGCCTACTATGCCATCAGGCTGCTAAAATGGGCAAGTTTTGAAAAAGGAGTGAACCATAACCGGGTCAGTTAACACTGTGGAGACTGACATTGAAGCATAAGCAGAGTTCTTGAAATTGTCATGGACACTTTTAGTTTGATGGGGGCACCTGTCTGATGGGATGGTAGATATCTCATAACTGTAATGTCTTTCCTTACACTTTCTTAGGGGCTGTCTCAATTCACTGTTTAAAATCCTGTCTTTCCAGCCTGGAAAACATTTGTCTGGAAGAAGTGTTAAAGTATAGTTTACCTGTGCCTGAGGTAGCTATACTGTAAAAAAGGAGGTGGCAGTGGAGGGACCAGAGCCACAACACATGAAGTGAATCCAGTTTTAGACTAATAAGGATACATTCTGTAGCAGGGAGAATGCTTCCCAGCTCAGGTAGACAGACTTGCTAGCTCTGCTCCAGCTAGCATGTTACAACTAGCAGTGTATCCAGTGGTGGGACAGGAGGCAGCTTGGGCTAACTGCCAACATATATGGCCAAGCATAGTGCATATCTGTCTACTCAAGTTGGGAGCACACTCTCAGCTGCTGTGTAGAGGTACCTTACAAGGAACTCGAAAGGGGAAGAAGCCAAACCTGTGTGTAATACACATTCCTTCTTTCCCCCAGCATTGGCTCAAGTCTCTCATCTGTTTCTTACCTTTAAATTCCACTTGGCTCCTTGATATCCCCCCATCTCAGTTGCTGACTTCGATTTTCCCCATCCTCACCCTCTTGCACTGGCTCCTTCTCCTCAAGGTGAAAACACTCTCTACTCTTGCCCACCCGCAAAAGCCTTGATCCCACGTGCCTGTCCAATTAATGACCCAATTTATGCCTCTTACTGTCACTTCAAACTCATCAAGCGTTCTTTGCAACCATTTACCTGAGTTCTCCTTTTCCAGTTGTATCCTTCACCTCTTCACTCCAATCTAGCTTCGAACCTCCCTGTTCCACTAAAACCACTATCATTAAGGCCTCTAATAACTACTTACTGGAAAAATCTCGGACTATATTTGATCCTCATCTCTCTGAAACTCTCTGCTAGTTTGATATTGTGGAGGAAATACACCCCCCCCTCTTCTTTGTCCCCTCCAAGTTACTTTCTCCCCTCTTTTCTATCCCCCCATGGCCTGGCTCAAAACTGTCAGACCGGAAGTCTGAACCAGACTAGGCTGCACTTTAAGGAGAGGGGGAAGGAAAGAGGAACTAGCAAAAGGAGGACTATTTGTAACAGGCATTGCTCAAGGTTTAAAATGCATCTGCTTATATTAATTTGCTTGCTAAAGTCTATTAATACTCATCCTGAAACCTATCTGTAATCAATGCTTTTATAATGGAATCGTTGCTTAGCATATAAGTGCTGTTGCCTTTAAATTGTGCCCCCTTTAGGTAAACCCCTGTATGCCCATACCCACCAAAAGGTTAGTCCTCCTCCTTACCCCAAGGCCCAGCCGGATGCCCACTTGGCATCAGATGCGGGGGGGGCTCTTTTGTGGCCCCTATAACAGTAGGAGGCCTTAATGCCCATTGTAACAGCAACCCCCTCTGTAAGCTCTGACCAGGGCCTACCCTGTAACCAACAGGTCAGAAGCCTGAACCAAGCTACGCTGCCCCGGAGAGGGAAGGAGGGAAGGCCAGAGGAAAGAGGAACTGGAATATTTGTAACAGCACTTTTGGCCTTGGTCCAGCTTGCCTACGTGCCTGCATAGACTGTTACTTCTGAATACTGTGTTTGCTTCTGCTGTTAAAAGTATAAAGCAATAAGGCTGATATGTAACCAATAACCTGTAACAATTTAGCATAGCAGTAGTCCTAGTGGTCATATTGGGGGGCACCATACCCCCTTCTTTGTCCCACTATGTACCCCCTACCCAATGCCCTACTAATGCTTATAAACCAGGGAAGATATTAACACCCAGTAAAAGATATTGCTGTTGGCTGGCTCTGCTATGGAAGTATGTATTGAAATGTTCCGGTAACCTGTACTGGAACATTTCTGCAATCTATGTTTTGTAACCGGAATTGTTGTTCTCTAACTGCCCTTTTGTGAACCCCTGAGTGCCCATAGTAGTTGTCATGCTATGCCCTTAATACCTTAATAGGGCCTAACCGCCATGGTCACGGGATGCTAACTCTACGTGTCCAGGACATGTTGAAAGTTTCCATCGGAAAGAACTGGTCATCACATCCCCCCCCCCACACCCCATGGAACACACGGGGGTGGGTTGTCTACAAGTCCGGAAAAGTACCCCATAATGTAATGCATTTGCGGTGTGTATGTAATTGCGGTTTTGCTCTATAAAATGTGCTTGTAACCTCTTGTTCGGGGGAGTGGTTTGGCAGTCCACTACCCCAATGCATTGTGTATGTGTGTATTAAACGGGCCTCAGGCTTGAGTCTATGCTATCAAATTACTGCCTAGGGGTATTTGTTCACGACAGTTTCTTTCATTACTTCCTCTTTTTTACACATCATTCTCCATGGTCTTTTATAGTGTTTGATGACAACACACTGATCTATCTCTCCATTCCTGACCTGGCTTCCTTAACTCAGTCCCTGTAGTCAGACTGCCTCTATGACACTTCTTCCTAGAAGTCTCACTGACAAAACTGAATATGGCCAAAAATGAATTACTGATAGATCTCCAAAAGCCTCTCTACTTCCTAGCCCTGCAATCTCTATCACTCTTCACAACATGACCATCTTTCCCATTGTGATGGCCTGAATTCTGAGATCATCTTTGACTCCTCCTATGATACCCCTTACATCCTGGCAGTGTCCAAATAGGGCTGCTGTTTTCTCCATGTTTTAAAACTCAGATCTTTTCTTTCCCTCTAAGACTGCTAAACTTCCTGTCTTGATTCCTATAACCACCATCTTTACAGCCTCCCAGATAGCCACATTGTGCCATCCAATCCATTATACAAATCTTTCTACCCATCATTTGGACCATTTTAGCTCCTGATTCAAACCATTTCACTGGTTCAATGGGAGTTGCAAATGGTTGGACCAGGGTCTAAAAGTGGAACAACGTACATTCCTAGCACCTAGAGTTGAAGGCCGCAGGTATGCAGGACAGCATTACCAGTTGCAGACCATGTGACCTTGGGGCTCTTGTGCACTGGCAGGAAGAGCACATCAGAAAAGCACTAGGTTGGAATCCTGTTCAGGATGCAGCGCAGATGTACCAGGGAAAGGGAGAAGGCATTCCTGTGAGCCCTCTCCCTCTCCCTCTCCCTCATCCATCAGTGCATCTATAGTATACAGGCATGGTTTCCCTTAAATTGGTTTTAGCTAACGCACAAGTAGCTGGCCTTAGTTACTGAATAACTGCTTAGTAGCTCATGTATACTTTAAAGTATTTTTGATAAACATTTATGGTGCAAGATAAAAGGATCACAAAAAAGCACAAGGAGCCTTGAACCCTTGCTCAGCCACTGGGGACAGACACCATGAATGGTGCTAGCTATGACAAAGGAGTGGAGGAAGGTGGGCCATAACCTATTCTCACCACACGAACAACTGGATTAAAACGATAGTCTTCCCATTAGTTAACAGTATTATTCAAATATTCATTTGGGATTACACACACACACAAAACGTTGATTATTATACAAAGAGAAAATCTGTCTGTATATGCTTGAGATGCAGGCCCATCATGTGATTCCAAAAACTGTGTTCAAATATTTAAATTGTTTTACTGCTTTACCAGATAAGAAAAGTCTCATTTAACATTCAATATTATACCTGAAAACAATTATGCTTGACAATGTAGAAAAGGATTGCAATATTGCATTCTGATTACAGTTTTTAGGCTCCAAGCTATTGAAAATCCATTTTGTTCTGAGATAAAGTGGAAAACAGTAACTCATGGAAAAGATTTTTTTTCAAAGCTCTTTGTAAATTCTGTTTAAATCAAGGCTTATGTGTAATCCAACCTCAAATATATTAAAGGTAAGCTTCTCATCTGTATATATATTTCAAAGCTTTTAAGAATACATTCTAAGGCCCTGATTCTGCAAAGACTTATGCATGTGAATTCAATGGGAGTACTCACTTGGGGCCTAAACCTACAAAGTTGCAGGCCAATTTGTTTGTATCATAACACCAACATTTTCAAAGGTGGGCATCTAGAGGAAGCAGCAAAATTCACAATCAGGCACAA
Source organism: Platysternon megacephalum (assembly GCA_003942145.1). NCBI lineage: Eukaryota > Metazoa > Chordata > Testudines > Platysternidae > Platysternon > Platysternon megacephalum. The sequence continues at coordinate 6,575,554 of QXTE01000022.1, read as the reverse complement.
AGGTGGCCTGATTTCATACGCACTGAGCACCTGCAGATCCCACTAAAACAAAATGTTAAAATCATCCCCTTTCCTGATCACAGGACTCTTCCTTCAGTTACAATAGTACAACTAAATAATGAGGTGATGACTGCCATCTTAGCTGTGATGAGGTAGTGAACTGAGGACCTACAAAGATAAAAACACAAGCCTTTACAGACTGAGATAAAGGACTAAACCCTACAGCTGGAAGTTGCAACAGACTCTTATCTTCTGTGGATTGTGCACAGAAGGGAACACCTAACACCCACTGACCAGTGGGTTACAATGATGCAATGTTTGAGGGTCAGAACTTACTGAAGGCACCTACCTATAAAGATTTATGCTGGTAACCATGATCACCCAAAGATTCCTATGAACTAGTTTTTCTTCTCCAAATATTTATAGATAGTCAGCTCTTCAGGGTAAGGGATATGCCTTCAGCTGTGTTGGTATAGTACTTAATACAGTGGGGCCTAAATCATGACTAGGGTCCCCCGCTGCTGTTACAATACAAATATTCAATCCTAAATTTTCCCTCTGACAATTTTTAAATTTAGAAATAATGGACAATAGAGATTAAGGCCAAACATTTTGAACTCAGCTACAAGTTGTTAAGCAGCTCAGTCTGAATTTAGGCACCTAAATTGATGACCTGAATATTTCAAAATTGACCATCTTTTTGTACAGTGCCTAGCAGAACAGGGCACTAGTCTGTGAGTAGGGCTCATAGTACAAATAAATAAATAAACAATGGGAAAGGTGTGGGTACTGTCATGAGATCTGGCAGGAAGCATCTCTGAGTTGTTTCTGAAAACATAAGCTAGACAACTTTTTTTTTTTTAATTTGGAAGCCTGGAGGCCTAGATGGAAAGGTTTAGGGTCTCTAAAATAATAAAAAACATGAAAAAGGGATTGCACGTAGTAGTAGCTGAACGCTGGTGCTGCACACGGGTGTGAGAGTTGGTCCAAGTAATCCACCATCTGTGCAGTCTCCTCATACACCCAATGAAATTGTCGCATGCAAATTAGCTATAGCATAAATGTGAATCTGGCATGGCATAGATACATGCCTTACTGTAGCTTTACATGGCATAGGTGTTATTTTCTAAATTCAAAATGGATGAGAATTTAAAAACCGGATGATTACAGACTGAACCTGGTGATATTCTGATTAAAAAGGGCCCTCAACCATGCTCCCATGTTAACATCACTTCCCACTGACTTTCTAGGCTGCAGGGTGGCACACAGTGTGATAATCCTAAACTCTTATTATATAGATTTTAAATATTTTAGGAATTTATCAAGCCAAAAACTTTTACTACTTAGGACAGCTAGCAACCTCTGAACCCTCTCCTGAGTCATTGGAGAAAATGGAGGAGAATAATGAAAAAGGTCAGAAATTGGCAATGTTTCAGGAGATGAATACCATATGTGGTATACTGAAAACTTTAAAATGTAATACCAATCAACTTTACATACTAAGGTCCATGAGATTAAGTCATGAGACGTCCCTGGAGCAACAATCAGTTGTTTGGACTCAGACTGTGCAGACCCTGTCAAGCAAAACTGACTGAGCATCATCTGTAGATTCTTTATTATAAAGTAAAATAAACAGCAAAATCATACAGGTCTGTCTCATCTTACGCTGGGGTTACGTTCCGCGGTTAGCGCGTAAAGCAAAAACCGCGTATAGTCGAAATCCCATTGAGTTTAATGGCGGGTGGAATCGCCCGCACTACAGGAACAGTACATAAATTGCTATTTTTCTCTTTTTTTTTGTTTTTTTGTTTTTGCTGACTGCGCAAAGCCGAAATCGCGCATGTTAAATGCGCGTAAGATGAGAGAGACCTGTATTGATATATGTGAAATTCAACCTCAGGAGCACACACACTTGGCCTTCTTGAACAAGAGGGCACCAATCTGCTGGATTCCTGTAAATAATGGATGAGAAAATTTCTAAATTTAGATAGGGATGGGGGAGAAAAGCATATAGGATTAATGAAAAAGGCTCTATCACTAATGGGGAAGAAGCCAGGAAACTGACTGTAACACTTTTTGGTTCCTTTGCTAAAGAACAAAATGTAATATCAGAAGCTGCAGCATGAAGTGAATTATTATTTTTACAGACGCTGGAAATTTAACCCAGGCCAAGAGGAGAGACAACAATTTGCTAATGTATACCTCAATGTAACATGCAGCAAAAATGGAGTTATAGAAATGTGAATTAATTCTCACCCCACAAATAGTATATATCAAATCATTGGACATCTATTAGCATTTTCTGATACTTTGCACTTCTATAACATCTTTTATCTGATGATCCTAAATCCTAAAGTAACTTGCATATATAATAGGGGCAGTGCAAAGCTACACTGTCACTGCTGGAGAGACAGGAGGCATCCTTTAGGATGGTGTAGCATGCACCCATATTCTGGGTCTGGGGGGAGGGTATGTTAGGAAATGTACATGTATCTTTTCAGTCCCTCCCCCCCTCCCCGAGGCAATAGAAGGAATATGTCCTTGTGTTTAGGAAAGTGCAGGGGCTGACACTGTGAAAGTGGAAAAGGGCTCCTTGCATACAGCCGCCCCCAAAGCTTGCACATCCAGACAAGGGTGAGTCCCTACAATCTGACCCCTAACTAATTACACCTCATCATAATGCCACAGTGAATTAATCAAAGGATATAAAGGAATTATTTTGCCTACCACCTAAATGCAGCTGCCTCTGATGTGAAACCAGAATGGCACAACAGTTTAGGACAAAATGTGAATTATTGTGCATCCTCTTGAAACCATCGGAGGAAACACAAACACTGCTGAAAATTCTGAAAAAAATTAACAAATATTTTTCTCTATGACATATCACATGCATATGAGTAGGTTTGGCAGAGTTTGTTGTTTTGTTTTAAAAAATTCAATTAATAATATCTGTGTCTATTTTAAAGCATTTTTTCTATTTTCATCTATTTAAATATTCAGTTTGGGGAAATTATGGGGAGTAGTAATTATTTAATGAAAGTTGACATTAAGATTCAAAAAGTTAATGTTTTATAACCATTAAAACACAAATTGTCAACATCACATATCAAAATATACAGAATAAATTTCTTAAATCAAACTCTAATAAGTTCTAAAGCAGCATTTTTCTTACTTTGCCTGTCTGTAAATTTCTATTATTATCAATGGAAATAATTTTTGTTGGTTTGTGTTTACAGTGAAATCCACATTTACTGACATTTACTGATAAAAGTCAAATCCTTCCAAGGCTATATATGAACGGTTGACTCCCATGCCCATTCTCTTCTCCTACAGGGGGCTCTCTTCACAAGTCAAGAACCATTGGACTAAACAGCCATGACTATGAACCTTTACCACTGGCTTTTATTTACATTCCACTGCTTTTGAAGCAGGTCACTGTCACAACTTTCTTCTGGCTGGGAGAGTGGATCACACTGCTCATTAGGTTCACACTGCTCATTAAGTTCACTGTTACGCAATACTCTCCCTTTCCTCTACTACTGGGCCATGAAAATTAGTCATTTTTGGCAGACTTTCTAGGAAGCTTGAAGGCTCTGACCTGGAAAAATCAATTCTTCTTTCCTTACATGACAGTAGTTGAGAAAGAAAGTTAAAACATATCTATCTCTGGTCCCTATCACCTTGGTGCCTAGTCACTGCACAATATTAGGAAATACCAAATTCTATAACAAAAGTGGCACAATTTCTGTACATTTCCTAGGGGTGTCCTAGGTATAAAACAATGGTAAATTTTAACATGATTTAAGGTTTCACAGACTTTTTCTTGTGGCTTTTTGGAACAACCAACAAAAGCACACAGGTAAGTGTGCCTCTTTCGTGAATCTACTACCTTCGTAGGTTGAATTTAAATCTCATTTTATGACAGCTATAAAGTATCTATAATATATAAACAATAAGCAAATAAATTGAGGGCATACAGCTCCCTGAAAAATAAAATAACCCCATAGCACCAAATAACATACTGCTCTGAAACACAATCTGTAAAAGAAAAATCATTTCACCCTGTACTGAAGTTCGGAGAAAGATAAAAGCATTTGTGACATTATTTTAAGAGTACTGCCAACCAGAACAGCAGGAATAATTTGACAATATTTCCTTAATAAGGATTTAAGTATCTGAAATCTCATCATTCAACTTTGAGAAATAATTACAAGGTAACTGTTTATAGTAGATTTGTCAGGGCTAAATCAGCAATAACATGGGTTCTCCTTAAAGGTACAGTCCACACCTAGAATATCTGGGAATATAGCAGGCATGTGATTACCTACTCTGTAAAGTTGTTGACTGATCCAAGCTTCCCTTTTCCTCTTCCTTTAGGTGCTCTAAGTACCTGAGCACAATGCAAAATGGCTGTCAGAGGGGGAAGGGAACAAAGCATTGTTCCCCATGATAGATGGAAACGGAGACTTTGCAGGCCATCATAAAGGTTATCCATGAGAAGGGAACACAGACCGATGAGAGGTCATGAGGTGAGGGCCTAGCTAATACTACATGATGCCTCAATTATACCTTTGTAACCTCACTGAAGACAGGGGTTGACAGGTGTAAATGAAAATGTAATTTCACCTGCAGCAGTTTTATTGCTGCTGGTGATAAATGAAAATGAAAAAATGCAGTCTGGCTTTCAGAGCCTAGGTTGACTACACAGGACTTGTGGTTAGAAAAACACCTTTTAATATGTAAACTGAGTACATTTGATATGGAATCAGGAAGACACAATGAACGCAGAACCCAACTTTGCCAATTGAGAGACACCTCAGATTTTTTTAAAAGACTTTGTGAAATAGCTTTACAATTTTAGCCCCTAGTCTTGGAGTGAACACTGTGGGAGTGGATCCCTGTGCCCACCCAGGGCCTTATTGAAGACAACAGGCCTCTGCAGGAGCAGAGTAGTATACATATATGCATAAATTCTGTACACTTCAGTAAAAACAACTGTGCTGACAGAGTGCATGGGTTTGACACTTTGTCAAATTGTGTGTGTTTTTAAAAAGGGTGACTCAACTAGCTTGGACAGAATCTAAAAAATACTTGAAGTATCACCCAAAATCTAAATTGAGATTTTTTTGTTTTTTAAAAGTTTCAATAGATTTTTCTTAAATTGTATTAAATTTCATTAGCTTTTCCTATTACTTTTTGGAGGTAAAAGTGCTGAAGAACTGAAAGGAAAGCTGTTTTCATGATATTTCCAGCCTCTTTGGAAGCAGGAAGCACCAAAAATCTTGCAAAAACAGGTTTCAAGCCCAATTCTATGTACACAAATGTTGGGATAAGCATTTAATTAGATTTTATGTGAACTTCTCTTCTTAGTGCTTTCAGTCATGCACATAAAAATAGAAGACCCAGGATTTGGGTCCCCTAAACATATTTATGAGCTTTGCATTTTACCAGATATAGGTAGAAAATTGGAACTTGGAATAGAATTTGTGACCAGGCTATATTATACAAGAGATTTATAGATTGTATTAAATAAACAAAAAAGAATTCTGGGAGCTTGGCCAGATTTGTCTACTGCTCCTGGAAATATTTATTTGTGATTTGTGCCTTACCAGTAACACTAAATCCAAAGGCAACCCAACAGGATGAAAATCTGTCCATCTATCTGGAACACAGTAATTAATTGTTTCTGATATAGAAGAGCAACAACTCAATAACTAGTAAAGAATGACTCTTCAGTGAGATTATACTAGCTGATAAATTGCTTCAAATCCAGAATGCTATGTTTAAATTTGAAACAGGGATTAAAATAACCACTGTAAACTAAATGTGTGAGAAAACTACCAGGATCCAGGCTGTCATCACTAAACTATAAAATGGCAACTGAAGGTCTTGGTTTGGCAGTTGACATATTTCCGACAGCTAGATAGTTTGGATTAGTGCAATGTAGAATTGTGGCTTTCCCATGTTACGGGAAGCTCATAGGCAATGCCTCCAAGTATAGCTTTGATGGTGGTGGTTTTGTTTTGTTTGTTTTTGTTTATTAATAGCCAATGAATTGGGAAAAAAATATCCAGAGACTTTTCAATTCCAATACATGAGCCAGGGTCATGGATCAAAATATAGTGGACCTAAATACGTTAAGAAAGAAAGATCAATGAGCTCTGTTTTTGTGAGTAAGCTACTTTTCACTGACAGTTTGTCCCAACATAATTACTTGGAGGCCACTGACTGTATTATTTTTCTGAAGACAAAAAAAAAAAATCTCCAGCAGACAGCTTGTACTACATGTTGAATAGGCTCAAACTGACAAATACTGATCAAAAAGTTCAAATTTCACTTTAAAAGGAGGAATGAATTAAGACTTGAAAGACAAGATTCGTTTCCATAGAGGAATCAATTATCTTTCTTTGGTTTTCATAAAGATGTAGCCTTGAAGAATGTTAAAGCATCATAGCAGGATTTCAGCAATCGAATTTATCTTTTACCTCCAGCAGCAATCACCTGTGCTCTTAGGGTAATAATTCAAAACCTTTAAAGGGTTTTCACTGCAGAGAAATAATTTTTGCTACTGCTGCCTTCCAAATTTAATTAGTTATTTTATATCTTAGTGTTTGCACAGTGCTATTTGGAATCTAAGTAGTATTCTTATAATTCACAGTTATATACAGGTAAACCCTAATTTTATGGATGAACTGCAAAAAAAAAAACCCAAAGCTTTTGTAAAGCAAGTATTTCATAACATTTGGAGAAATAATAAACCTCGTGAAAGGCTGGAGGCTGCAAAGATGTTTTGGATTAAATAGTTTAATAAAAATGAGTGCATAAAACTGGAGTTTACCTGTAGTTCCTTCCATTTCAAAGTATCTCAGTGTGCTTTACAAAATATTATATATGCCCATAGAAGGGTAGGAAGTGAAATAAAAAACTATATTCATTTGAAACTGTAGGGAAATAATTAGGTATTATAAACGGAACATACTTTTCCAAATTAGAATTGGTCCAGGACTGCAGATCTAACACCTCCACTCTTACAAAAGTGTGAAGGGATCTTTAAAATACACACTTGGCCAGGACATAGTTTTATATCTTGTATGAAGGACTGGCAATGTATTAGTACAACTCCCACTACGACCATGCTGTGGCATTGATGTTGTTGATCTAATCATCAGAGCAAATAATTTACATTGTTGCCTGATATCATCCCATGACCTTTTTCAGCATTGCGGTTCTCCAGGTTTCTCCCTCCCATTCAATATCTTTGCTTCAGATTAATTTTCCCAGAAAATTCATTTACATTTTCCAGGTGTAAATCTGACTTTGTTATATCTCTGCAATAGTGTTTGTAAATATGTAGTTCAATAACATCTGCAAATATGACTCATATGTTATTTATTCCCCACTCCACATTATTAAAGGAGACATTAAAAAAGGCCAGACCTAAAACTCTGTACCTAGTCTTTTGTAAGTGCCCCTTATTTCCAATCCTGAACTAGTGCCAAGATTTTTGCCATCTTGTTTAATTCCAGGCTTGGTTATTTGAAGCAGAGACCCTCTGTGCTTCTCTTTTCTATTTCATTATCTGTACCCTTAAAAAAATGAATACATAAAATAAAAGGTCACCACCACGATCTTCAATACCAGTTTTGATATCACGGCTAGTGGTAGATCTTTTTAGTCAAGTATGGCCCATTTCCACCTCTTCCGTTTCTGTTGCTCCTGTATTAATAGCGCCCATCTATGATGACATTCCCTTCATGAGCATTATCACAGAAACTTTATTTTATGCCCACTTGGTAATAATATCCCTCATTTAGAGTAATTTCTATTTCTTCTTGCCTATTTCCCCATATTCACTTTCTGTGGCATGGTCTGGTTTAAGAGACTACACATGTCACCACTGAGAAAGATACTGCCCTAATCAATGCAAACACACTGGACTACAGACATTCACCTGGGGCCACATCATCTGCTGACTTCAGTGGAACTATGACTATTTACACCAGCTGATGATATGTTCTCTTGCCTATAAGAGGAAGGCCAAAATCATGTCAAGGTGAGTTTCTTGAAGGTCCCTGATGTTCTTGTTAGACAGCTCCTTACAGTATTGGTGGAGATTCCTGCCCTCTCCTGCTGATGTGACACAGAATTTTGCATACTGAAAAGTAGCAATATGCAGTCCAAATCCTTTCCTTTAAAATGACTTGGATGAAAGATGGATTGTGGTAGTCAGCTGAGGATTCTCACACAAATACATTAAATTGCCAATTAATGCACAAGGTGGAACTATATAACCTCTTCAGATTACTGTACTGCTCCACAGCCTGGCTAGAGCTCAAACAGCCCTAGTATTAGAGACAGCAAAGTATATCTAAACTTGGGAAATGTCACTGATGATTTGGAATTAGGCTCAAACATCGCTTTAAGGGCTTTGATATTGAAGAGAAGGTCAGCATTTGTGGTCTGGTGGGGTCTTACGTTTATTGTGAAAGTCATACTCCAATATGAACTAGAAAAATGAATGGAATTGATTTTTTAAACATACATACATAATATGAAAATATGCATATAAGAATTTGGCTGTTTCCTAAAAATTAGTCATCTGTATCTATCTGTTGTCCCTTGTCTTATTGTTAGATTATAAACTCTTTAGTACAAGGACCATCTTCTTGTTCTGTATTTGTACAGCACCTAGTACAATGGGGTCCTGGTCCATGAGTGGAGCTTCTAGGCTGTACGATAATACAAATAATAAATAATAACAATAATTCCAGTAGGTAAAAAAATATCTACATATCTCCACATTGTGGAAACCCACCATGAGGGACATGTATGAATTTTGAGAGATGCGCACAATGGTTACTTGACATTCAGCTAATCATAACTTTGAAGAGAGTTTTGTTACACAGAGATTTTATTTATAAATGAAGAGTAAGAAGAGGAAGCCCTGGAACGTTAATCCAATCAATTGTAAACTATGAAAGTATCCAAAAGTCATATTTAAAACATAACAGATACATTTCCGTGGCTGAGATATACATACCACATTATTATTTTTGGATCTGTCAATTATATCTATTTAATGTAAGACTGTATATTAATAAATATTTATATTATTTTATAATACCATGCTACCTGACTCCTATCTCTTGTTAGTGTTGGTAAGGAGCAGTAACTGCAGTGAATTCAGTGGAGTTTCACCACTGTACAACTAATTTGAGTAAGCTCAGGATTGGGTATTATGTCTCTATGGAGAGAGACAGAAGTGCACACACACACACACACAGATTATTCCTCATCAGGATCGACTATATTTGTTCACATAAACTGTGACTGGGACTGTACATTTATGTGAAATGACCCTGATAATGAGAACCAAATATTGTGCTGAGATAATGACACTGAGATAATGAGAAAAGGCAAATATGCTAAGATATGATAGAAAGCAATGTCAGTGCAGTTCATACAGGCATAAGTTTGTTTCCATTTTATTGTTTAAAAATTAAACATTTCAGAGGCAAATAAGATCTTTCAGCATAAATATAAACCACAAAATGAATTCTTCCCCCACTCCCATTTACATCATGCTGTTATCTCAATTGGAAATCCTTTTTCATCAAACTAAAAACACAAAACAAAAACTATTCTCGTGTGTAATCTGAGGGGACTGTCATTACCATTTGTAGACTGTGGTACCATCTGAGTTCCTTAATCTAACAACTGTGAGAACCTCAGCCATTCATGACTGTCACTTTAAAATGTCTCAACTGAAATTTAAAATGAAAAATGAAAAAAAATGGGCTCAGTTATCAGATATGTAAGTCATTGCCTCCTTTCAGACATGAATTTTTCGGTATTGCAATTGAGGTTTTCACTTTCTTTTCCTTTTGATTTTTAATTTAACAACCCAGTGTGGGTTAAATTCAAGTCACTTAGGGCAAGATTGAGATTTAACTTCAGCCTGGAGGAAGAGGTGGCATGTGGCTGCTCCTGGGGAGGAATTGTTATTCTTGGAGCCTGTTCCTTCTTTGTTTCCAACTCATTAGTGGGGGAAAGTAATTTACTGCAGCCCTTTAGCTGGCGCAGCTTGCTTCCCTCCCCAGGCCATCTCAGCTCCACTGCCTGGCACACTGTGGGTAGGTAGAGCTGAGATAGTGGGGTGGAGGATAGATTTTACTTCCCCTATTCTCACTTTCTCTCCTGCATGGCCCTGTAGAGCTAGGTTACCTACAGGCATGGGAATGTGGCCTTATGGTTAGAACAGGGACACAGGGGAGATAGGTTTTATTTATCACTCTGCCACTAAACCACTTACATATCTGTGCCTCAGTTTATCCTTCTGTAAAATACATATATTACTGTATAATCAACCCTCAGGAATGCTGTGAGGTTTAATTGATTTTCTGTTTTTCAAAATGCTTTGAGATCCTCTGGATAAAGGTGCTGTGTAAGCACAGAGTACTATTGGTATTATATAAGCAGATCTGCTTCCTCTAGCAAAGCTTAGTATCCTGCCTCAATTTAGACCATTTCAGATGCATTTTTCCTACTCTCTGTGTTTATACCTGCCCTATAAACGCCAATCATTCAAAAAATAATCTGATTTATTTTACCAATGGGAATAGATCAGTGATGTATAGTTAGCATAATTTTTCTCTTCAGCAGCTTCTGAATACATAAAATGGCAAAATATTTAATACTGAGCTGGATGCTCTAACTCAAATTTGACTCTTGTTAGAACATTTGTGAATTATACACAGGCAGATAGCTTGGAGCCTATATACAGGAAGTAAATCCATTACAGAATAAGAGAGAAAGCACAATTTTCAGATAACCATGTTGAAAGGAAAAGTATAGGATTCTAAGAACCATTTGGAGAGAATAATTTAATGACCTTTCCAGACTTAACAATTTGACAAAGCATGGAAAATAAGCTAAATATACTGCACAATATACTCCAAAAGTCTAAAACACATCTTGCACCCACAAAATTCACACCTCAGTCAGATGCTCAAGCACTCAGATTTGCTCTCACAACTGAATTGAAGGTGCAGAAATGCATGAGGAAAAAGTGAGGGCATAAGTAAGTTGAATGGCTCATTCAATGTCTTTTCTGTTTTTTCCAAACATTTCTTCTAGACACAATAGCACAAAAATGGTTCATCTGGATATCTGATGTGCCCGCAAAATAAGATATTACTCAGCAGACATTTTGGTGGGTTGGCTTTCAGTCCTATCGCTATTTAAATCATCATCATAATCATCATCATCCTCCCCACACCATAGGTGCATAAGGCAGAAGCCAAACAATAAAAATCATCCCTATCCTGGGCTTATTTTTCCAGATCTTTTACATTTTGATGTTGTAACGCCACTTCAGCCATTAGTGAGCTATGAACTGTGCCTTTAGGTCAGCCTTTCCATCTCTTATCCCAAGGTTGCCAAATAAATGCCTGTTTAAGTAGCCTATTTTGGGGCATTCTTAAAAGATGTCCAAGAGACCTCCTTCTCTTCCATACTATTTGTATTCTGGAAGGTAGTCGTGCATATTCTAGGACCACCCCATTACTTACTCTACCAGTCCATTTTATGTTGAACATTCTATTTAAATCATAGAATCATAGAATATTAGGGTTGGAAGAGACCTCAGGAGGTCATCTAGTCCAACCCCTGCTCAAAGCAGGACCAACACCAACTAAATCATCCCAGCCAGGGCTTTGTCAAGCCGGGCCTTAAAACCTCTAAGGATGGAGATTCCACGCCCCCCCTAGGTAACCCATTCCAGTGCTTCACCACCCTCCTAGTGAAAAAGATTTTCCTAATATCGAACCTAAACCTCCCCCACTGCAACTTGAGACCATTACTTCTTGTTTTGTCATCTGGTACCACTGAGAACAGTCTAGATCTATCCTCTTTGGAATCCCCTTTCAGGTAGTTGAAAGCAGCTATCAAATCCCCCCTCATTCTTCTCTTCTGCAGACTAAACAATCCCAGTTCCCTCAGCCTCTCCTCATAAGTTATGTGCTCCAGCCCCCTAATCATTTTCGTTGCCCTCCGCTGGACTCGTTCCAATTTTTCCACATCCTTCTTGTAGTGTGGGGCCCAAAACTGGACACAGTACTCCAGATGAGGCCTCACCAATGTTGAATCGAGGGACGTGATCATTCCCCTCTATCAGCTGGCAATGCCCCTACTTATATAGCCCAAAATGCCATTAGCCTTCTTGGCAACAAGGGCACACTGTTGACTCATATCCAGCATCTCGTCCACTGTAACCTCTAGGTCCTTTTCTGCAGAACTGCTGCATAGCCATTCGGTCCCTACTCTGTAGCAGTGCATGGGATATCATGTGTCACTAGGTTGCCTCCCCCATTCAGTAAGGGTCCCACACTTTCCCTGACCTTCTTCTTGTTGCTAACATAGCTGTAGAAATCGTGACCTCATACTCGTGTGTGTGTGTGTGTGTAATAGCACACTAGCTTCTGCTATAGTTAAAGCTGTCTCAGTATTTCTATTCTAAGATTCTCCTATCAGGGAAGGGTTAGGCATTTTCTGAAGGACAAAAAGCCTTCCTCAAAGTAGTTCTTATTACTGGGAAAAGATTAGATGAAAGTGAGTTAATTCTATGCTTCTGTAATTCCCTCTGTGTGGTTCAACCTCCCTCCTGAAGAGAGCAGCTTGCAGGAATTTCTAAAACAGAAATCATTTCCTTACCATAGCATATAGGAATATTAGTATCCCTTTAAATATTTGGTGCTCACTGTGTTCTATATTCTGTCAGAAAATTCCCAACATGCTTTATTAGTAAGCATGGTTGTTTGGGACCCTACTGTGCTCAGATGGTCTCTTCAGATTATTTTTGCATGTAAAGAGCAAAAGATAATACTTACACAGGGATTGATAGGGATTCAGAAGATAATCTTTTGCTCGGCCATCAGAGTTTTGCTTTTAATGGGAGGAGCAACCCTACTTCCTGCAGTCTCCACAACTTTACAGTATTTTGGCATGCTGGGAGGTAACCTCAGGACATGTAAAACTTCTTCCTCATTTGGCTGCCAGCTCCATTTCAGAGCTCAGCTATGGAAAGCCTTCTGAGGACAGAAGAATTGCTTCCCTATTAAGATGCTGAAGGGAACTTAACGAGCATCCTCTACCTTCCAATATAACTTTCATGAGCCAAATTGCCATATATGATGATAGGGCAGGGTTGAAACTACAAGTTTGCTGTTGGAAAGTGGACACACAATGTCAGATTAAATAAACCAATAATCCGTCCTCTCTTGAATGAGGTGAAGGCTCTATTGTGTCTGATCCTTGGATGCTTGTATAGTTTAAAGGGCCAACAGCCATAGTGGTGTATTTCAGGTGGATACTGACCCTTTGCTTGTCCATATTCCAGTGTTTCTCAAACCTGGATGAATGTTTATATCTGTAACTACCAATTCCCTATTATTTGTATTTCTTTCCATGGAACCTATTACATCTAAATTAGACTCCCTTATCCAGTGTGGCAGACCACCACTTAGCCCTTTTGTAGCATTTACATGTTCAAATCACAGGTCCCAGTGACTTTACTTGTAACTGTGAGTGCTGAGTCCTTGGCTTTCAAGTTAGGCACCTATAAAATAAGGAATACAACCCTGTGAAAAGTTTAGTTTAAGACCAGATTTTAAAGGTATTTAGACATTGCTCCATTCAGTGTTGCAAGGCCTTAAGTAATTTAGACAGATAAGTAATTTAGATAGATAAATCCTATTTTCAGAAGCAATGTAGGCATTGATTTCAATGAGAGCTGATTTTCTTAAGTATTTTTGAAAATCCCACTAGTCGTCTATTTGCATATTTAGGTGCCTAAATACCTTTGAAAATCTGGCCCTGAAGCTTGTAATGCTGAGCAGAACTCTGGAAGAGGCAGGGACAGAATCTAATTCTCCAGGATGGTCATCCTTCCTCTTCCTGCAATCACTTGCCTCATTCACTACACACCTTCCTACCTCTGCAAAAAATGAGGTGCTGTTCTAGAGACAACCATGTCATTAACTGCACAACCCTGATTCATACCTTTTGTTCCATCCTACCAGTGCACTGAATGAAGCAGGGATCCTGTGGAAAATATATGGAATCACAAAGACATGTATCTAGGATTGCCAGGTGTCTGGTTTTCGACTGGAATGCCTGGTTGAAAAGGGAACCTGGCGGCTCCAGTCAGAACTGCTGACTGGGCAGTTAAAAGTCTGGCTAGCAGTGCAGCAGGGCTAAGGCACTCCTATGTGGCTCCCAGAAGTAGTGGCATGTTGCCCCTCCGGGTCCTACACATATAGGCAGTCAGGGGGCTCTGCGCGCTGCCCCCCAGCCCCAGGCAACAGCTCCACAGCTGCCATTGGCCAGGAACCATGCCTAATGGGAGTTGCAGGGGTGGCGCCTGTGGACAGGGCAGTGCACAGAGCCACCTTGCTGTGCCTCCACATAGGAGCCGGAGGGAGGACATGCCACTGTTTCCGGCAGCTGCCTGAGGTAAGCACCCCCTGGAGCCTGCACCCCCTCCCATGCTCCAACCCCTTCCCCAACCCCCAGCTGAAGCCCTCACCCCCTCTCGCATCCCAATCCTCTGCCCCAGCCCGGAGCCCCCTCCTGCACTCCGAACCCCTCAGCCCCAACCTGGAACCCCTTCTGCACCCCAAACCCCTCATCCCCGGCCCCACCCCGGAGCATTCACCCCCACCTAGAGCCCCCTCCCGCACCCCAACCCTCTGAGCCAGCCCAGTGAAAATGAGCAAGTTAGTGAGGGTGGGGAGAGTGAGCAACAGAGGGAGGGGGAATGAAGTGAGCAGGGGTGTGGTCTCAGAGAAGGGGCGGGGCAAGGGTGTTCGGTTTTGTGGGAGTAGAAAATTGGCAATCCTAACCATATCATAATGCATATGCACAACGAGGTTGAACTATGGTTGCATAGGTATCCTTAATTCTGGCATCACCTAACTTTTGAGTGCTTCACTTTGCAACCTTAACATATTAAATATGTTGTTTGTATAATTACTAGGTTTCTGAAAAAGCAAACTGCAGAAACAGGAATGCCATGATGTGGAATCCTACTGACTACCACAGGGTTCATCAGCAGGATTAGAACCTTTAGATTTCATCCATTCTGCAACTTGAGCTAACAGAGTAACTGCAGAGATAGCAGTAGTAGGTTGTTATTCTTCAGGTGGATCAGAACTAAACTAGGATAGGCCACACACTTTCACAGATATTTGCTGACAGCTGAGGAATGGTGAGATTCAGGAATCTTTTCCATTCTCTTGTTCTGCCCTAGCTTGACTCCTTCTGCCTGTGTACCCTCCAGCCTGTTCCTGTACCAGTGATGTCTCTATTTCCCCCACACAGCTACTTATTTTAGTTTTCTCTGACCCACGCTGTGCTCTTTGTTGAAGTCTCAGTCTCATTAGGATTTAGTTGACAAACTCTGAGCACAACTATAGTGAGCATGTGCAAACTGAGATTTTTGCAAATGATATAACACCTCTGGAGTAAAAACATTTTTGTAAAATCTCTGGGAATTAAAATAAAATTATTTTTCTTAACACTTTTTTCCCAATTAAAATTAATTTCCAAATTAAACAAAATATAGCAGCCTTAGAATAGAATAGAAGTTTCCATAATATAATTGTTTCTTTTATCTTGGAATAGAGCAACCTTTTAAAATATAAAAGTCAGGATATTATCCCTGATTATCAAATTGTTTAATTAATATAACCTTTACAGAATGACAATGTAATATATAACTTTGACCTTATTTATTAGCCTTCAGTGAATTATTCCTACCCTCCCACATTATGCTGCAGTTTGCAATTTCTACATTATCTCAGAAATAGAAGGCAATATGATAAAGCTATTGTCATCTTTCACTATTAAAGTCATTCTTATCAAAATGAATATGTCAAGTAAGCAGGCTTTATTTAAAAACTGGTAATGGATTATGCACAGTATAACTGACCACTTCACAACACAATAAACCCAAATTGGTTTTAGTTTAACTAAAATTTTGGACTTTTAGTAAATCGAATAAAAATTACATTCTTTTAAAGAATACCTGACAGACTTGTGAAAATTTCAAGTGAAAATTTTCACTAGGTTATTATGGGTACCAGTTGGCAATTGGGTTTTGAAATAAAGCAATTAGTCTATTGTGCTACTGATTACTGGAGGTACTCGTTTTACAGCAGAAATCAAAAGAGACTGGTAGAAACAAACCAACCAATGTTCCCCTTCCAGGAAACCTAAGCCACGATCCTGCATTTGCAATCTCATGGTTATACCTTTGAATCCACATGAAGCCCTGTTGACTTCAATGGAGATCCGCCTAGATGAAAGGGCCCAACCACAAGGATCTGATTTCAAGATCACACTTCCAGGGGGAAAGATCATTCACTGAAATGACCTAAAAACATGAATCCTTGGAATTTACCAGTTGTGAGTGATGAGAGACAGAGAATATCTGCCTACAAGGGTCTATTCCACAGGGATCCAAACAGCCTATAAATTATCTAGTCCATTCCTAGTGTGCTAAAAGTGACTGCAAGGTTGGTTTGTTTGTTTCTGCTTTGGTTATATCTATTTTCATTATGCTATGAATTTCACTGAGAAGCATACAATGAAAATACTGGAGTGGAAAATACTTTGACTTTTTGCACTCCAACTAATCAAAATAAAAGGGAACAACAATCATTCATTTATCTGAAAGAGATCACCAGGGATTATTCATCAGAAACTCCCCAGAATTGGAAGAAATTCCTTCTCAACCTCCAGTACATACACACACACACACACACATTCACTGCATAATATTCCTTCTTAATGTAAAGACCATTGGTAGGGAGTGATAAGACACTTATCAGTGAAACTCCCTAAGGATGAGGATTTAATCAAGGAAAGTCTCCACCAGAAATTGAGGGAAAGCAACGGGAAGCTCATTAGAGGGTAATCACTCTTAGCAAACTCCCGCAAAGTTATGTATTGGATAATTAAAGCATTTTACAAAGTGGTGAGGAACCTGTTAAAAGAGAAGTACCAAAGTCTACTATATCAAATATAAGGCTAGGTATTTATCATATGGAACACAGATTCATATATTTTAAGACAAGAAGGAACCATTGTCATCACCTAGTCTGACCTCCTGCACAATCCAGGCCAAAGAACCTCACCCAATAATCTCTGAATTAAGCCCATGACTTCTATTTGAGCTATAGGATATCTTTTCGAGAGACATACAGTCTTGATTTAAAGACTTACAGTGACAGAGAATCGATCACACCCCATGTTAAGTTGTTTCAGTGGTTAATTATCTTCACTATTAAAAATGTGTGCACTTTTTCTAGCCTGAATATTTTTTTTTTGAAGTTGGGACACCAGTATTGGACACAGAATTCCAGTAGTCTCACCAATGACATATATAGAGGTACTACCATCACCTTCTTCCCACTTGATATTCTCCTGCTTACACATTTGAGGATTATATTTGTGGTTTTAGCGACAGCATTGCACGGGGATCTCATGTTCAACTGATTATCTGCTCTAACCCCTAAACCATTTTTAGTGTCACAGCATTCCAGAATAGAGCCCCAATTGTGTGACTGTGACCTACATTACTTTTTTCAAAATGTTTGTCCTGGCATTTGTTAAAACACATTTTGTTCAAATAAGTATAGCTACTTAGAGGATGACAACTGCATTTTGCAGCAACTTTTGAAGTTTCAAAATTTGTTGAACAAAAAAAGCATTTTTTGAACATTTAAATTAAAACAGAATTTTATTAAGGCTTGTGTGGGGGCTGCTAGTTTGGGTATTGGCCGGGGATGTAAAAACTCCAGGTTCAAATTCCTGCTCTGCCTGACTCGGAGGAATTTTTCATCACAGATCATTCCAAATCAGATAAACCAGGGGCTTGAATGTGGATCTTCACGTCCAAGGCCAGCATCCCAACCATTTAGGTACAGATTATCTCACTGTCTTAAAAACCTTCCTGATGAAAGTTTTGTGGAAACCGATATGTTTCCATGAAACATTTCGGCTTCAGCAAAAATGTTCTAACCAGATCTACACCACCTTCCCAAGTGATCCATGTTGGCCCATAAAAGTGACCTCTCCTCATCACTATTTATCACTCCATCAGCTTTTATGTCATGTGCAAATTTTACCAGATTTTTTTTTTATTTTTTCTAGATCACTGATAAAGATATTTGATAGCTTTGGGCCGAGATCAGGACCCCACTAGAAACACTC
The DNA here is from genome assembly GCA_003942145.1 of Platysternon megacephalum. Classification (NCBI taxonomy): domain Eukaryota; kingdom Metazoa; phylum Chordata; order Testudines; family Platysternidae; genus Platysternon; species Platysternon megacephalum. The sequence continues at coordinate 6,557,281 of QXTE01000022.1, read as the reverse complement.
AATTGGATGACAATTCCCCATTCACAAATACTTTTTGTGACCTATCAGATACCAGTTTTTAATCCATTTAATATCAGCTCCATTATTTTATATAGTGTCAATTTATTTATCAGAATGTCAAAGAGACTGAATCAAATGCCTTAAAGAAGTCTGAGTATATTATGTCACCAAAGTTACCTTTATGAACTTAAGTTGTGATCTCATCATAAAACAATATCAAATTTGTCTCACAACACCTATTTTCCATAAAACCATTTTGATTGGAATTATATCAATTATTACTACTTGTCCCATATCAGATGTTCCATGATTAGTCTGGGACTGGTATTAAACTACCCAGTTTATAGTTTACCTGGGTCATCCCATTTACCCTGTGAAATTTTGGCATAACTTTGGCTTTTTTCTTCCTACTCAATTTTTCTCTTGATTGTTTTCAGCTTTAGGAATGGGCCTTTTTAAAGCAACAAATTACTGACTGCCTTTATATTCTGTGTGCACATAAATTGAATTAAATCATAATTCCCTGCACCTGGGAAGCCATGTATTCTTAGGCCTGTGATCAATTTATCTTTATCTACCAGAATGAGGTCTAATATAGTATTACCCTGAGATGGATGCAATACACTTTGTGCTAGAAAGTTATCTGCATTTTTAGGAGCTCCAATGATGTTAACTGGTGGTAGTATGAGACCTTCAGCATATGTCCCTCAGATTGAAATCTACATAAGGTATTTCTCATATTGAAACAAAATAGCTAAGAACAAAGGCCAAATCATGCTTGCTTTACTTCTGTCAGCAATGGATCCGTTTGTACGAGTAAAATTAACAGACATGTAACCTGACAGAATTTTTTTTTTTTTCATTTTCTGCCTTTGAACTTTATTTAGTAGATGTAGCTAATGGATAACTTGTGTGATAAATTGAAGTTAATGGTAAGACTCCAATTAACTTCATTAGGTGCAGCATTGGACACTTGAAGCACAGATATCTTCAAGAGACTGTGACCGAATGCTCCATGAAGCAGATCTGAAGAAATGATGACTTACAGTCAGTGTAAGTATAATGTACCAATAAAAATAAATAAATAAAAAGGTCAATAGTTTCTTCAGGAAATGTGTGCAGTCCTGTCATATGATGGTACATTATTTGTTGTAGTTATGACATAATTTATTCCAATATAGAAATATTTTGGAAAATTATTCTCCTAACTGTACTTTGCAATTGGTGACAGTTTTCCAAATGTGAAGTGGAATTTGTATAATAGAAACTAGATTGAGACTTTATGACTAACCACCTATGTAATGTTCAGCATTCACCATGCATGAGTACATGGTCATGGTCATAATTTCTTCCATCTTCCCCTTACTTCAAGAGGAAAGTAATTTACTGAATCCTTTTGTAGGGTGTGGTTTACTTCCTCCTCCTGCTCAGCAATGCTGTCCGACTTCCCATCTCATACCCACAGAGGGAAATAGCAATGTTTAGAGCCCCACCCCACTCCTAAATTCTTTTGGTTATTTCCCTATGTGGCCACATCAGTCATATTCATAATCTAACACTAAGTATCTAGTTCAGAATTCTATCATTTTCATCTATTGTAAAAGGGGGGAGAACTAGGTTTTAAAAACAGAATTGGCAGGAGGTGCATACAGTAAAGCTGATAAATAAATTATTACATTTATTTTAGAGAAAAAGTAAATTGCTTCAACTCATAAATGTACATTAAATACTTAAAGAAAGATTATCATAGCATTTCTTACCTCTGCAGATAGGAACTGGGAAATCCCACGATGCTGTGTTCACTGAGTTAGCTATGCAGGTAAGCTGGGGGTGGCCATCCAAAATGTATCCAGTTACACAGCTGTAGCGGATTTTATCACCAACATCAAATTTCATACCAGACAAGATACCCTTTGGTGGAACTCCTGGATTGCCACAAGAACTACTCTGTAACTCTGTAAGGGAAAAAATATTTTATTTATTATCATATTTATATAAATCACTGTCTATACTGTGTTAACAATTAGTAAAAGTAAATTGTGACCATTTAGGGATAGGGATGTGTCTTCATGTGTGTTGGTACAGCATTTAACACAATAATTCCCCTGTGCTGATTTGGCCCTTTGAGTGTGTGGTATATTGAGGACGGTGTTGGAATTTCAAGCTATGTAAGGGATATATAGTACAGATATGCCTTGGATGATTAATAACTACTGATTCCTTCTGGCCCTCAAAAATTAGAAAAGCTATCGACCTCTGTTTATTCCAAAATAGGATCCACCTAAGAAATAAAGAAAATAACAAATTGGTTCATATCATGTGAGACACTTTCTCTAAGGACCCACAGATCAGCCAAAGTTAGGAGTTCCTCTCCCCAAGAATAGAAACTAAAATGGCTAAATGAGAGTACTGTTAATCACCTAGGCAAGAATCTTTCATAATTTGCATATGGATAAAACCTCTTTTTCCCTCCCAATTTATCTAAAAAGAAATCTAAGTTACCAAGTAAGAGTGACATATTGCCTTCCTATGCAAAGTGGCTCATTGCACATTGAGTGGATTAAAAGATGGGTGGGGAAGCTTCAAATTAAGCAAATTGGATATGATTGAATGTAAAATGGAAGATCAAATTGGGTAAACAGTTACCCCAAGAAATCCAAGACACATGTTTTCACCCCAAATTATAAACTATACATTGTTTTCCTTGTAAATCAAATATACCATGGATAATCTGTCTTTCACTCCAAATTAGGAGCTGCACATTTGCTTGCCTTGTGAGTCAGATCTAAATCATTCTACAAATAATGTGAAATGCTTATGTACAATCAAAGAATATCTGGAGTATGTCCTTCAAAATTAGAAGATTATAAGGGATTTTGTTGGTTTTCATTGTAAATAGTTGTTGACTCTAGAAGTAATAGAAATTATCTGGCACAATGACGAAGGCATGTTGGAAGATATAAAACAGAGTATAACTGAAATATTAAGAGAAATTGCTTAAAAGCGGGGATCCCAATTAATGAAATAGTAATGAAACAGTCCTTGAAATGAATCAAACTTAAAAAGCCTCTGATGAGAAAAGGATTACATAAATTTGTTATACACCAGTGTTCTCTACTGAATACCAGTGGAAGCAGCAGAGAAACTAAGAGCTAAAAATCTGAGCATCCACTTGGCATTAAATAACCATATTTTATAACTTAACTCCATGATAAGTCCAAGCAGAGTAGCCTAAAATGGATTGAAAACAATAACTTCAAGCACTTGCTTTTAATATGCTAAACTTTTCTTTTTTGGACCAATCCAATCAAAGGGTAGTAACCATACTCAGTGCCTTAAAGACAAGCGCATCCTTCGAGATGTCATATATAAAATATGTCAGAAATTAAGAATTTATGATCACAAGTAAATGTAATAAGAAGTCGTGGTAATTTGCATTGTTCCTTTGCTCCTTGATATAACTGATGAACCTCAACTTTAGTCTGAGAATTGCTTACAAGACTGTACTGTGTTCACACCTAGAACATTGGTTGTGTCTTACACCTGAGTGGTGAACTGTAGATTGTATACAAATGTGGTGCTGGATGAATTAATAAATTGTTGGTTGGTTAAGAATAAGCAAGTGTCCCTATAAGGAAAATACTGTTCAAGTTAAAAGCTGACCTGATAAGAACCCAATGTTAAAACTAGTACACGTCTGTCGCATCTTAGGCGCATTTAACATGTGCGATTTCAGCTTTATGCGGTCGGCAAAAACAAGAAAAAAACAAAAAAAAAGAGAGAAAAATAACAATTTAAATACTGTTTCTGTAGTGCGGGCGATTCTGCCCACCATTACACTCAATGTAATTTTGACTATATGCGGTTTTCGCTTTACGCGCTGACCGCGGAACGTAACCCCAGCGTAAGATGAGACAGACCTGTAAGCTTATACTCCCAGGACTCAAAAATCAGGGGTTACACTATTAACACTTATTCAAATGTCAAACCTAGTTTGTTTGATTTCAGATTTTAAAATCTGAATTTAAAAAAAATTAAAAAAAAAAACTAAAAAAATTGCACCCTGGCAAATTCATAAATTGACCCTCTTTCATGCTTTCAACTATCACTTTAAGACTGGGGATTTTTCCTTGTCCGGTTTCCACACTAAGTGCTCTGTAGGGAAGCATGCAAACTGGGCCTAGCCGCAATCAGGCAGTGGACAGACAGCTTTGAGTAAGGTTGAGTTGTGCCTCTCTGTTTTAGAAAGCACCCTTCTTTGTCTCCTTCTGTTTTGGAGTGCCTGTATGTTACCATTTTGAATTCTAAGGAATAAAGTAGTGTTCCTTCCAGCAAGAGTATTTTTTGGTTTTATCAAATGTCTCTGTTTGCTGTGAGCATAACAAAGCGCTTTGGTAATATATCTATACCAGGGGTCGGCAACCTTTCAGAAGTGCTGTGCCGAGTCTTCATTTATTCACTCTAAGTTAAGGTTTCGCGTGCCAGTAATACATTTAATGTTTTTAGAAGGTCTCTTTCTAGAAGTCTAATATATATAACTAAACTATTGTTGTATGTAAAGTAAATAAGGTTTCAAAATGTTTAAGAAGCTTCATTTAAAATTAAATTAAAATGCAGAGCCCTCCGGACCGGTGGCCAGGACCCGGGCAGTGTGAGTGCCACTGAAAATCAGCTCGTGTGCCGCCTTCGGCACCTGTGCCATAGGTTGCCTACCCCTGATCTATACACACAAAATATTATGGCATCATAAATATACAAATGATCATAAATATTAGACATTCCTTGAGCTCCAGCTAGAGCAGTCATATGGCAACTACTTCTTTCCAATAGGGAAAAACAGATTACAAAGGAAGGTTCAGTACGGAAATTTGATATGTTAGTGACTATGAACTACCTGAATTCAACATAGTGAGCAATAATACACAGGTATATAAACACATTAGATTTGAAGGAAGCAAATGTGGAAGTATTAATAAAAAGGAGAGAATTCTGTGTGCTGGAATTATATATTTACAATCCATGAGCATGAAAACAGTGCATCATAAAAAAAGACAATAATTAAAATACAACAAACTACAATTCCTCAAGAGATAAAAAAGCAGGCAGCAGGCAATGTGTTTTCCACAGAGATTGCTCAAAAAACTCATGATAAAAAGTGACTTGTACTGGAAATGAACAAAGGAGGGGAACCAAATAATAATACACAGAATCACTTAATGACTACTAGGATAAAGATTAAGGCAGCAGAAGAGTAGCATGAAATAATGAAAACTAAACAGAATAAGAGGAATAAGAAGGAGTTTTGCAAATATAGAAAGAAAAATAAGAAATACCAGCGAGAAAGAAGGACTGCTAATAAAGGAGAGAAATATAAAACAAATGTCTCAGGAATGGTTAACCCGTTGAACTGCTTTTACAATCTGTCTTTAGTGAGAAAAATATGGAACAGAATGATGGGCAATTGTGAAGAAGTGAACATATTGACACTATTGTTGTTAATAAAAAATTGGTATGAAAAGACGTGGAAAAATGATAATGCAGCAATCAGCAGGTCTGAATGATATTCATTCCATTATGGTGGGAAGTAGTGTGGGAATTCATTAATACATTAATTCATTGTCAATTATTTTGGAACATTTCTGGTGAAAGGGGGAGGAACAAGAGAACTGGGTACAAAGCTAATGTTATGAGCCAGAAACTCAGCAAGCGTAAAATCAACATCACTCTATTGACTACAATGAAACTATGCGAAATTACACCAGTTGAAAATCTGACTCATACTATTTTCACTATAATAAACAACTCAAACCAAAGAACCTTATCTATAACCAGCATCACCTTGCCCCGACCCCCATAAAGTGGGAAAAAACAAGCAGTTGTAGCAACTGCCATCCAATAAATCTGTAATATTGAGTTATATTCTCAGCACTAAATGATCAGAAAATTATTGACAGATTAGTGGGGAGTTCAGAGAAGATCAATAAAAGTGATCAGAGACCTAGAGTAATTGATTTAAGGACAAAGAATGAAAAGATCTAAATGCTTGTAACCTGCCTAAGCAATATATACAAGGGAACAAGACAAGAGTCTGCATATAGGAGTAGAATGTTGTTAACACCAAGGATGGAGAGGAATGATTAAGTATGGAGCAGAGAAGTATAACTAGTAATTGGATTCAATTATGAAAAGGAGAGTGTAAGCTGCATATAAGCAGGAAATATATTGACAGTAAGATCTAGTAGATTATGGAATTGTCACCCCAAGGCAGTGGTGGATATGTCATCCTACTGGACTTTTAAAAATACGGTGAGGTAATATTAAAATATTTACTGCAAGGGAACAATCCTGCATTGGCAGGGTGGTGTGCTGGATGACATAATGGCTCTTTTCCATCTCTAAATATTATGGGTGAGATCCTATGCTACACCACACAACTCACAACCCAGCAGCAAGGGGGCTAAGGAGGCTTCTTTGTGCCGTCCTGAGCCTGGCCAGCTCTGAAGCCCCTTGTGTAACAGACCAGGGGCCTGTCTGAGTTATGGGAGCCTCCAGGTGCTATCCTATGGGCCACATTGCCGTTCACAATCTCCACAATGCTATGGCCCCACCCTAACAAGACTCTTCTATCCCCTGTCCTGTTGTCAAGGTTTGTGAAAGTGTACTCAGAAGACAGCCTAACAGTTGTCTTCTGCAATTCCTTCTCTGGGGGAATACTCTCACAGCTGGAACTGGGGTGTTAGGCCCCTTTTTTTCTCATTGCAGCCATTTTTTGTGATGTAAAGAGGTCAGAGTAGGGTAGGGAATCTCATCCTATGATTCTAATACTTCCTTTGGATGTTATTTTAATTAATTTGCAACCATTTACAGGTCTCCTGGACATTAGGGTCACTGTACATAATGTGTTCAGTTTGGATTTACCCAACAAACTGAACACTTTTGGAAATCTGGTTTTTAATGCTCCCTGAAAGCAGGGGTGCTGGAACAATTTTTATAGAGGGGGGTGCTGATGATGGAAATCATGGAAATCATGTATTTGGTGTTTGTTATTACCCTCTGGCTTGAAGTAGTATGGTAGCACCCTCAGCACAACTGCCTGAAAGGATCTGCAAATAATAGAGTAAGGGCAAGGCATAGGGAAGCCCTTACCCTTTAAAAAGAAAAATGAAATATTAGATCTATACCCACAATAATCACTGCTTATAATGATGCCCTTCATCCTGAATACCATTCACCTAGTATTGCTATCAGAATAGAATGTGCTCTCACAAACTATTATATTTTAATGACTTAATTTAAAAAAAAAATTATCTTTCCTGTAAGTAGTCAGTTTTCCAGTTGCATTATTACATGGCACTACTAAAAAATTACCTGGTCTTCTCCATTTCATTTTTAATACTGAGAAAATGGCTAATGATAAATCAAGTTTTCTTCCCCCTCCGCTTCACACAATTTTGTACTAACATTGGATAATAATGCAATTGTGAAATTGCTAATAAATTTGTCACTTCGAGGTTTTTTTATTTGGAACAAATAAAAATGCATGGTAATTTAAGGGTAATTCATCTGGGAAGTGCATTAGTCTCCTCTTTTTCTGTAGGCAGCATTTATTTTAATATTTATAATATGTGCCTAATACCAAACCTCTGGGTGGATGTAATTAGCCACCAACCCACCCAACTCCTTTCCCCGGTAAAACCCTAAGAAAGATGATCAACAAACATAGCTGTTTCAGACAATCAGAGAAGCAAATTTCAGAGCAGAGGGTGTCTCAATGGCAACGCAGTGCTACATTTAAATCCAGGGACTGTTGGCTTGAGTTCCTCATCTGATAGGAACATAGAAACTGCCATACAGGAAAACACCTGAGGTCCACCTAGTCCATTTTCCTGTCTCTGACTGCAGCCAGCACTAAATGCTTCAGAGGAAGGTGCAAGAATCCTGTAGTAAACCAATCTGCTTTCCGTAAACAGATCTGCTTCCCATATTGCTCCTGATCATAGGTGCTGGGACTGTGGGTGCTGGGAGTGCTCCCGCACCCCGTGGTTTGAAGTGGTTTCCATCATATACAGGGTTTACAGTTTGGTTCAATGGCTCTCAGCACCCCCACTATACAAATTGTTCCAGCACCCCTGCTTCTAATCTCTTATAGACATTGTTTTAAAACCTGAAACCCAAATTTAATATCCCTGACCAAATGTTTGTGAGCTAATTATTACAGTTCTGAATACTTTTATCCATATAAATTTCCAGTCCTGTTTTGAAACTTGCTAAATTCTTGGCTTAATGACACCCCAATGGTCCACATTCTAATTACATGTAGTGGGGGAAAGTATTTCCTTTTACCAGTTTTTAAATTGCCATATTTTAATTTAATTGAATGTCCCCTTGTTCTTGTGTTATGAGAGAGGGAGAACAGAAGCTCCTGTTGATAGATATTGCAACCGCATGCAAAAGGGAATTGTATTCTATACCATGAGAGGAAGGTTACCACAGCACCTCCTGGATCTAAAAATAATGGGGAATGATTAGGCCAAATGGCCAAGACTGTAACAGCTCCAGAGAAGTACCACCCTTGGCTTGCATATCCTGGTTCAAGACAGTCCCAGAGGAGAGACAAGACGTAAAGAAAGGACTACGAATACAAAGGGCAAGCTTGAGTTAAAACAAATGGACTGATCTTTAGTCCAAGGGAGGATCCAACCCTGTTTAGGGGTTGGAAGGGCTTTAATCTGCCAGGTCCTTATAGGGCTGATGGGTCACTTCTCATATGTTTAGTATGTGTCTAGATCTTTGATATGTTTTCTCTGTAGGCTTTTATCTTTAAATAAATATGTTCTGCTTTGAAAGAACAGTTTGGGTCACTGTTCTATCATTGACATTGTCCTTCGAGAGAAACTAAAGAGTAAGGGCTGGCTGTTTGTCAGATCTTCTTAGAATAATCACAGTGAAGTGCAAGTGGACTGCAGCCTAAAACGCCCCTGGTCAGAAAGGAGAGGGACTTGGGTTCCTGTCCAGAGAGAGGTGAATGCTAGAGACCTGAGCACAGAGAAGACCATGGAACAGGAGTTAAAGGTGCAGTTACCCTGAACATTGTGACACTCCTGATCTATCTTCTTTATACCTTTCATCGTTTTCTATACTTTTATCATGTCCTCCTGTATTTTTCTCCATTCTAAGGGAAACAAGGCCAAACTTTTCAATGTCTCCATAAGAGATTTTTTATGGCCTTGATCACTGTTGTCTGCCTTTGAAACCCCTCTATCTCAACCACCTTGATCCAGTGTTTAAAGTGTGTATGTGTGTGTGAGGGGGGGTTACAGACATGGGAGTTTTTTTAAGCTCAAGGGGGATTGCTGAGGGACATAGAGCTTCTACCAGTGCTGCTACCACATACAGCTCCCAAGGCACCACTCCACTCCCCTATGGACCGGCACCACCCAGGCATTGGCCTGTCAGCCCATCCTGGGGGGGAGCAAAGTGGAGCTTGGGGAGCAGCTGATGTAGCAGCTCTGGAGGGACCTGGCCAGGTGCAGTCTAGAAGCCTGGGAGTGGCCAAAAGAAGCCACAGGGGGCATGGAACCAGCCATCCAGCACTTTCTAGTGACACGCTCAGAGCCAGGGTAGAAGTGAGGAGGAAAGGGGATGGAACAGCAGAGGCTGCACTCCTGAAATGGGCCCCAAGGTCTCTTTGCACCCCTCCCAAGAAAACCACAGCCCGTCAACCGTCACTTCACCCCAACTTCAAGAAATACCTTCACCCCATTGTCATTGCCCTCTTAATCCCCCCAAGAGACACCCCCTATCTATTGTAATTTCATCCCTAACTCCCAAGGGAGACCCCCAACCCTTTTCACCCCTTACACCTTTTTCCGGATAGACCCCAAATCTCAATGAATGTGACTGCACTCCCTGCCTCATATCCCCAGAGAGACCCCAACCCCACTGAATCTCACTTCCTATACTCAGATAAAACCCTCAATCAAACTTAATTTCCCTGCACCCCAGCCCTCTATCTCCAGAGACCCCAAAATCCCAGAGAGACCCCCAACCCCATTGAATCTCTGCACCCCTCAGCCCTCAAGTCCCAGGAGGAGGTCCCAAAATGCACCAAATCTCACTGAACCAACCTGCCCCCTATCCTCAGAGACTCCAACCCAATCTCACTGCATCTTCAACCCCCTATCTCCAGGGAGACCACAACCCCAATGAATCTCACTGTACCTCCAGCCCCCTATCTCCAGGGAGACCCCCAACCACACTGAAACTCATTGAACCCCCCAGATGTCCTATTCCCCAAACTCACAGGATGTATTTTGTTTCAATAATTTGTATGAGACATGTTGGCTCATTTAAACACAACAATAAATACATATAAACAGCTTAATGAGATAAGATTGCATGCAATTATGTGATATATGTATAAAAGAAATGGTGAATTGTCTGTATCAAGTGCATGAAAATTTTACTTGGCTGGTGTTATGACGGACCCCCTCCCCCCTTTTTCTGATCACTTTAAGTACTGCCTTGACCTCAACTTTTAAAAAGAGGGATGCATTCAAAACTAATCTTGTCCCAAATCATATAAAGATTTATGCAGTAATAGATTAAAATCCACAACATCATTTGTATCCAGAAATTAAGAGGAAGCCATGTAAAGGTCAGAATACTACTGGATTTTGACAATTATGTTAAAAGCTACATATCTAAGGTATTTCACACCCACATCATAGTACTTGGGTGTTATCATGCAGCATATCTAAAACCAGGGGATAAAACTGTATTAAAAAATTTCCCCTCTCTCCTAAAACAGGGGATATTTCCTTGTATTGGAGTACCTGTTACTACATTAAGGCAACCTAGCCCTTCATGACCCTTTGTTGTTGAGGGTCTTGAAACAACTGTGGCAACCAGTGAAATCCCCATTCAAAGCAATATTCCATAATCTGGTTATTTAAATATACACACAAAACAAATACAAGTTGTGACATGATGAATGTCAAATCTCATTGACAATAACACTTGCAAAACTATTTTATAAAATCACACCTGTTTGAAATTCATTATACACAAGCTAATTTATCATGTTCCAGTTTTTTATTTACAAGAAAAATATACCCTATTACACCCATTGCCTGGTGGCTCTCTAGATTATTCAAATAATAATCAAAACAATTTTATTAGTTGACATATCATAGAACTGGGAAGAAACCTTTAAGAATCACTAAATTCAATTTGGTCTAATTTACACAATACAAATGTAAATCTTTATGGGATCTGGCAAAAAAATCCATTGTTTATTGTTAAAAAAACTCCCATCTAGTAAGAACTAAAAAGACTAAACAAACTGGTACAAATTACAACTTTTCACTTGACATACGGTATTGAGTCTCAAGCACTGATAATTAATTGATCAACCAGTTAGTTAAAGATGCTTGAACAGGGACTTTGAACATACTGTAAATTCGAATTACATCCAGCAGATGTAATAATTTATTTACTTTAACTTAATTAATCTCTCTCTTCTTTATTAGGCACGATGCACTGAAAAAGCATGATCAACTCTGAAAGCAAACCTTCTAAACCACACATACATATGTAGATAAATATTTGATGTTCCATAGAGTCTGTTCTTTAGGACAGTCACTAAAGCTGATATATAGTTGCATACCCAGAAATAAATAATGTATATTTCAAATGTAAGAAGTTATTTGTTGTGGTAGTATGGGATATGCAAATTCTGAGCTAAAAGAGGAAGCTAGATATGCCAGTAACCACAAGTTTTTTCATCTCACTGTTTTCTATGAAAGTGTTGGAGCTTTACAACATAAGGGTGTAATTCTCCCCAGGGCAGAGGTTAGCCTAAAATCAATGTATCATGTAATCCCCATTAGAGTTTAAGTGGGATTTAAGAGGTGTATAGGTGTGGTGCTGGCCCTCTGCACATAGATGAAATCCAAGCTACTTCTTCTATAGTGTAGGCTTTTTTATATTTGGAAACACGTGCTCTACTAACTCCTGAATCTATGATATGAATAGTGGAACCTAGCTTATCTGAATTCAGTGAGGGACATGCAATGATTTTAGATAATAGAAGATTCATCTGGCTATACCGAAAGAAGGACAGGACTTTATTATTAGATGGGACTACCCGGCAGATAAAAGTGTACAGTGCAGGTAATCCCCTGTTTATTCCATAATTACAGGGGGGGGGGCTTCCACCAACTCCCCCTCTTTTTCTATCCAGGTCCCTCCAGCAAATCCATTACCGGGACCTTACCATCCCCCCCCTCCTCATAGGAGGGTTAAGATGGGCTATAATAATGGGGGGTTGGCTCCCTGCCATAACAAACATAGGAGTCCCCATCCTCCCCCTCCCCAAATTCATTCCTTTAATGAACACCTCTTTTTAAGTCCTTTTCCAAGCCATTTATCCGGTCATTGTATATCTTTCCTATGGCGTACCTGCACTGGACATCTGCCCCACACTTACATAATGAGTTGTGACATATATCCTACCACCCATCATGCCATTCATGAACAGAGCCCTTCCTGAACCCGCTGTGGGGAAGGCGAAAACCCCCCCAACTGCACCCAAGCCAATATGGTGGCAAGGGAAAAATTCCTTCCCAGCCCCACTCAACAAAGGGGCTGTTAGCATAATGCCCACAGCAAGTCTTGACCAAACCTGATATTTTACCACCTAAAGGGGAGGGAGGGTGGGTGCGGCCTCAGCCTGCTCCACGTAAAAGGGAGGGCTGAGGCACAGGGTTGCCCCTTTTAAATCCTTCATTCCCAGGGGATGAGTCAGTGTCCATGCTGACCCATTTGCAGCAGTTTTCATCTCTCCCCCACCAAGCCAGAAAGCAGTTCCCTTCAATTGGCTAGCCAGACAACCCCTCCTGATTAAAAGTGTGGTGCAGTCATTGGCTAAATGGAGAGAGTGGCTGGTATGTGCTGAAGATTTCAGTGCATAAGAACTCAGTCCTGGAGGCACTCCCTGCACAGAACTTCCATTAAATATAATCAGAATTCTTCCTGTGGAACAGATCGATAGGTGAGTGTGTGTTTATATGTACAGATGTCAAACCAAAGAAATGTGAAGTTAAAGAAAGGTTACTGATATGACCCTGTTTTGGACAACAGGAATTCAGAAGAAGTGACATTTAAGGATTCCAGATTCCACTGTGATAGTCATCATGCCCTAAAATTGTTTTTCTTAATTTTCACTAGATTCAATTAAATATATGCCTCAGGATACTCATTTATTTTAATTCTGTACTGAGATGTATCACAAGTAGAGCTTGTGAAAAATTTTCCATCAAGAAGTTTTCTTATAGAAAATGACTTTTTTTACCCCAAAACACAGTTTTCTTTTTTCAAAAGCAAAAACAAACGAACAAAACCTTAGTTTTTCATTAAAAACTGTGCCTTGTTCTGATGCTTTTGTCTAAAACATTATGGAAATAGTCACTGAATTTTTTAATTTACTGAAAAAGAAAAATGTTGATAACTATTTTGATAACATTTGTTACAAATATTTTGAAAAAATATTTTTTAAATTCTCAAAAAGATTAAAAATGAAAAATGGTCAGTTTTGAACACTTTGAAATGAAAATAACTTTGAAATTTTCATTTTCCCACCAGCAATCTTTTTGGGTTACGAGACCTTGGTCTGGAAGGGACAGAGACTTTCCACCAAAGCAACTGATACAATAACAGAAACATATTTCTGTGCATGAAAAAGAATATGAGCTAATTAGAGTTGGTTACAAATTTTCTGTTGAAATGTTTTTTTCAGCAGAAAATGCAGTTTCCACAAAATCAGAATTTTCTATGGGAATATTTTTATGTTGCTAAGAGTAAAAAAAAAAAAAAAAAAAAAAAAAAATCCATCAAGAAAATCTAAACAAAGCAGTTAGTTTAGGTTGACCTGGATTGAAATATTTCAAATTTTTCAACTGAACTGAAATATTTTATTTTTGGTTCTCTGGACCTTAAGCTATGTCTTCCTGAGCTGCAACAGTCCTAATGGATGCTGCAGTTGGGTACCTCATGCCTAAGGTTGTTTTATTCACGGGACAATGGGAGCTGTGGGGGCAGTGTCTGAGGGTGGAGGCAGCGCGCAGAGCCGTGTGGCTGTGCCTCCACCTAGGAGCTGAGGAAGGGACATGTCACCGCTTCCGGGCAGCCCCCTGAAGTAAGCATTGCCCAGAGCCCTCACCCCCCTCCTGTGCCCCAACATCCAGCCCTGAGCCCCTTTCCACACCCAAACTCCTGCTTCTGCTGGAGGAGGAGGCTGTGGTGGTCCAAGACTGCCCCAGCAGTGGCTGGTGTGGCTGGCCCAGGGGCTGCCTGAGCTGCTCAGGCATCCCCCGTGCCAGCTTCACAAGCCACTGCAGAAGTCATGGAGGTCCCAGAAAGTCACGGAATCCGTGACTTCTGTAACAAACTCGCAGACTTACTCATGCCCCTATTCTCATCTATGGCATCAACTGGCAAGACTATATCTCACATGATGCATTGCAGGTCTTTGCTCTGCTTTGGAAGATTCAGCTGAACCAGAATTCTCTTGAAGCAGTATGGCAACTCAGGCAGACACATATTTATATTGAATTGAGCTGAAACAAAGGGCTTCAAGTTGGTTTAACAAACCACAATGGAACGTTTTGTTTTGGGACTGTTGAAATATTTTGTTTTATCATAAATATCAATCAATTTTTTTCAGAACTTTCCATTCTTAAAAAAAATTCAATACACTGACTTATCATCCCAATGTGGGCTGAAAACAAATATCAAAATATCAGAATTAATGCTGGATGGAAATTCTGATGATCAGCCAGCTCTGTAGCTGAAGCAAACCTCAACAACAAAAGTCATTTGATATATAGGAAAATTCTCAGAAGAGAATATGTACTGTGAGCTTTGTTGAGGACAGGGCAGAGACTCAGCCCAATCACAGGAAATAGGAATTTTTTTAGACTATATGATAGAGAGATTTAACTATCCATTCCATTGATATTTCATAACATATAAATCTGAGAAGAATTTAGAAATTAGCATTAACATTGTTTTGGCAGAACCAAAATCCTTTTTAGAATAAATGTTCCAGCTGAAAGTCAGCTATGTATAATCTGCTCCATCCTCTAGTTTCATACATGATGATAAAACACTGAGTTTCAAACATGATGATAAAACACTAACCCTAACCCCCACCCCTCTTTGAATTTTTCAGCATGTTTTAAATTTCATATTCAATCCTCATTCTGCATGAAAAGTTAGTGTCACTAATGTCAATCAGTATTCTGAGCAGAGTGCAGGTAAAATATGCCCCTGAGAGTTCTATTTAGCGGAAATGGGCACACTTTCTATAAGAGTTTAATTAACAGAAATTCAGCTATTTGTAAATACTAATTAATAAAATATTCAAATTAAATAATGTTAAATATAATCTTTTGTAATGACACTTTTAGGAGCAACTATGAACTGAAATGTTGCTCTGGTTGGCACAGAGGGGGATCTAGTAGCCATCCCAAGATTCAGCTTTTTGACCTACTCAGGACAATGCCGGGAGTGTATTTGTGACTGGCCCATGCATAGCGGTGAAAGGAGTTGGAGACCGCTGCTACCCCATTGTGCCCTCATGGAGGAGTGAGTCACACTCTGCTCCCTATAATTAGCTACAATGTTTCTCTTACATTTATACTGATCTTAGTCATTACCCAGTTGTTATTCAGTCTCTGCTCAAGGAACACTCCCAGTGATTTAAATAAGAGTCTTGTCCAGCTAAGGACTTCCAGATTTTACCCATAGTCTTTATAAAAACACTAGTGGCAGGTGTCATCCTTTAACTGTTTACCCTTGAAAACATGGCATTGGCATTGCTATATTGACAATTTCTTGCCAATATTCAAATCAACTGCTGTATGTCCAGCGGTGGCTCCAGGCACCAGCGCAGCAAGCATGTGCCTGGGGCAGCAAGCCGCGGAGGGCGCCCTGCTGGTCCCTGCAAGGGCGGCAGTCAGGCAGCCTTTAGCGGCATGCCTGCGGGAGGTCCACCGGTCCCGCGCCTTTGGCGGAAATTCGGCAGCGGGTACGCCAAAGCCGCGGGACTGGCAGACCTCCCGCAGGCATGCTGCCGAATCCGCAGGACCGGGGACCTCCCGCAGGCATGCTGCCAAAGGCAGCCTGCCTGCCGTGCTTGGGGTGACAAAAAAGCTAGAGCCGCCCCTGTGTATGTCACAAACTACATCATACTATCATAGACTCATAAGAGGCCAAAATGGTTGCATCAGAAGCTCTTTAATAACCTGAAAATCAAAAAGGAATCTACAAAATGTGGAAATATGGACAAATTACAAAGGATGAATACAAAAGAATTGCACCTAGGGACAAAATCACTTAAGGCACAGAATGAGTTACACCTAGCAAGGGACATAAAAGGCAATAAGAAGATGCTCTTAACACATTAATGCAAGAGAAAGACAAAGGAAAGTGTCAATCACTACTTAGTGTGAAGAAGAGCAAATAACAGACAACATTAAGAAGGTTGAGGTATTTAATGTCTATTTTGCTTCAATCTCCCAAAGAAGTTAATAGTGACTGGATGCTTAACACAATTAATATTAACAACAAGGGGGAAGAAATATAAACCAGAATACGAGAAGAACAAGTTTACGAATATTTAGATACATTATTGGTACTCAGGTCAGCAGGGCCTGACAAAATTCACCCAAGAGTACTTAAGGAACAGCTGAAGCAACCTTGGAACCATTATGTTTGAGAACTCAGAGGACAGATGAGGTCCTGGAGGACTGAAGAAGAGCAAATATGATATCTATCTTTATAAAGGGGAACAAATAAGACACAGGGAATTATAGACCAGTCAGCCTAACTTCGATACTTGGAAAGATACTTGAACAAATAATTAAACAATCAATTGGGAAGTACCTAGAGGATAATAAGGTGATAAGTAAAACCAAGAACAAATCATGCCAAACCAACCTAATATCCTTCTTTGACGGCATTACTGGCCTAGTGGATGGGGGAAGTAGAACACGTGATTTATCCCAATTTTAGTAAAATTTTTGAAACTGTCCCACATGGTGCTCTCATAGGCAAACTAGGGACATGTGGTGTAGATGAAATTACTATAAGGTGAGTCAACAAGAGGTTGAAAAAACATCACTGAAAGAGTAGTTTTCAATGATTCACTGTCAAATTGGGAGGATGTAGCTAGGGGGATTCCAGATGGGTCTGTCCTGGGTCCAGTACTATACAATATTTCCATGAATGACTGGACAATGGAATGGAGAGGATTCTCATAAAATTTGTAGAAGGAGGGGTTGCAAACAGTTTGGAAGACTGGATTAGAATTCAAAAGGACCTTGAATAATTGGAGAATTGGTCTGAAATCAACAAGATGAAATATAAAGACAAGTGCAAAATACCACAGTTAGGAAGGAAAAATCAAATGCACAAATACAAAATGGGGAATAACTGGCTAGGTGGTAGTACTGCTGAAAAGGATCTGGGTGTTATAGTGGATGTGAGCAACAACTAATATCATTCTGGGTTGTATTAACAGGAGCGTCATATGCAAGACACAGAAGGTAACTGTTCTGCTCTAGTAGATGCTGGTGAGGAATCAGCTGGAGTACTGTGTCCAATATTGTGTGCCGCACTTTAAGACAGATGTGGACAAATTGGAGAGTCCAGAAGAGAGCAACAAAAAATTATATAAATTAATAAAACCTGCCCTATTAGGAAAGATTAGAAAAACTGGGCATATTTAGTCCTGAGAAAAGAAGACTGAAGGGTAGGACCTGCAAAGAATCTTCAAATATGTTTAGGACTGTTGTAAAGACGACAATGATCAATTATTCTCCATGTCCACTGAAGGTAGAACAAGAAGTAATAGGCTTAATCTGCAGCAATGGAGATTTAGGCTGGATATTAGGAAAACCTTTCAACTAGAAGATAAGTTAAGTGCTGGAATAGGCTTCAAAGGGAGGTTGTAGAAATCTCATCCTTGGAGACTTTAAAGAACAGGTTACATAAACTCCTGTCAGGGATTATCTAGGTATACTTGGTCCTGCCTCAGCATGGGGGGTAAACTAGATGACATCTCAAGTTCCCTTCTAGTTCTACATTTCTATGATTTATGACCATGCCCACTGACATTAATGGGAGCTGTTGGCGATAGTATTGAAAATTAGATCCCTTACTTATGTGCCTAAATATGGAGTTAGCAGCCTGATTTTAAGCTTCTACTTTTAAAAAGTCTTGTCCCATATCTTTATTATTCATGATATCTCCCACGTCTTACATATGACACTCCTGTTAATGCAATTCAGAATATTTATAGGATCCTTAAAAGGGAGACATTCTCAATATCAGCTATATGGTTGCCTGTGTCCTCTATATAAAAAACCTGGGATAAAACATTTTGTTCTGAGTTCAAAAGTATTTATCTAATTTTTCACGTGTCACTTTGGAAACGCGACAGTGAAACCTGGTGTATTTGGATCTTCCAAAGGAGGAACAATTCACGTGCAATGTATTGAAATGCTGCACTGACAGGAAGAACAGTTCTATACTGAAGTCTCGTTTCTGATTTCAAAAGTTGAATAAAAGTGTTTGCATGTGTTGGATAGTGTGAGTTCTCAAGAGTCCTAAACTCAGGGAGAGGAGACATATTTGTGGTGTTAGAAAGGTTTGACGACAACATAGCTTTTTTGTTCTGCTACATAAAACATACTTAGTCCAACTGTTGAAACTGATTTTGGAGCACTATTTTTCTGAACTTGAAGCCTACAATTGTTGCAGCACACTCCTCCCACTTTCTGTTTTGTCCTTACTTGCCTCTTTCCTCATTGGATCCTATCTCTTACTGCTTTTAGCACAATGGCAGTAGTAACCTTATGATAGATTTCTACACTAGCAGAAGCCTGTGATCAAAAGTGTGACTGTGTTGGCATATTATTGTCCTCTAAGAAGCTTATTAAGTTAGATTTGCATGCTTATAGAACATGTGCTTGGAGACCCTGAGAAACAAGCCATGGTTTTATCTGGAGAGATCTTTGTCCAGTAGAAATCCTGATATAACTGGAAATATTTTATAGAAATCTGACCAGTTATTCACACACTGCTGTCTGAAACTGGCATATCAGGGGCACATTTCATCAGAACAATAGATTTCTTGAACTTGCTGGAATAAGCATAGCACACAAGCCCCTGCACATGCATAGTCATTAGGGAGCTATCTTTCCACTTGCCAATTTTAAACATTTTTTTGCTAATTCAGAGATCCAAATGTAAAATCCAGTAATCAGGGACTTCATACGGATTTGTGGAACTGTCTAGGGGTCTTGGGGTCCATAAACCAATCAATGGAATTCACTCATCCATAGATATATGGCTTTTTCACTTCTGACAGTTTTGATGAGTAATTTTTCATTTAATAAGTAATCCAACTAGAATTTAATATGAGTTATGAATGCAATTTAGATTTACTTTCCATTTTATATTACCATGTTAAAATTGCTTTCACTGAACGTGACAGGGGAGCGCAGCAGTTTGTGTCAGTGGGATGCCTCTCAGTAAAGTGGAAGGCATGTCAGACTGCCTTTCACCTCACTGAAGCATGCCACCTAGATTGTGACATGTCACAGTCAACATGCCAGCTTGTGAAACATCTTCCACTTCAGTGAAAGGTTTGCCACAGTCACAAGCGGTTGCCCCTGTTGCATTCCATATTGCTCAGGTATTTAGTATTGATAGGATGTAAGCAATGATGAGCTGCATACAACCTATCAATACTAATCTCTCACTTCTAATATACCCAACCAACAGGAAATGCAACAGGGGCAACATTTGTCATTGCAATAGTCACAAGTGGGATATGACAAATAAGGACATTTGTACACACCTAGACTTCATTTTCAGCTCAGATATATTGGCTAAGCTGTTTGGATTCAGCACAATTCTCTCCCCATACTGCACACACAATGTTAGAGTTGCTTCCATAGTCTGATCTATCCAATAAGGAAATAGCAAAGAATCCTGTCTTGTATTGGATAGCTGGAATGAGGTTCATAGTAAGTCTGACTGCATCTGCACATACAGATACTCTATGTGTATATATTAAAATCCCACCCGCCACAAAACAAAATGCTCAGATTTCTAATAGATAATATATGGTGGTGTAAACTGTCCTGTTATTAAAGCATCTGAGTTGCACCACATCACAACTTGCTCCTCACCATACTAAATGTAACTGGGTTGTGCTGTGATTGAGATTACTACTTTTTCTCACTCTTCTATAGCTTACACACTGTAGAGTCTACACTCTTTCCCACAACACAAGTGTGTAACTCAGCCTTCACTCCTTTACTTTTGACCCAAGGAATCCAGGAGGTGTGAGGAAATGAGGTCACATCTGTGACGCCATAGTAATGACCTTTTGCTAGGCATTTTAACTCCACCTAGGTGGGTTTTAGTGGCATATCAAGTAAATTGACCCTTATCAAACACTTTTAAAAAGTGTGGTAGATACTTTAAGTATCTACCATATGAACAATACAGACTTCTAAAAAAATACTGAACATGAAATGATTAAATGATAACTTCATGTTTTCTTGGGTCTCATTTCTGTAGTAATCTAACAAGCAGTAAGAGAAAAAAAAGAAATAGGAGAAGAGAAAGAAAGGCCTTAAATACAGATACAAATATTTTATCTGCCAAACAATTCCTCAATGAAGGATAGCAGCCCCAAACCTCCAGATCAGAACTTTCTCTGGGTAAATGCATCTTAGAAAGAACCCAGCGTTCTTGGAAAGTTTACAATTCCCTGATTACTGCTTAGATGCCAGGTAAATATTCCTAAATTCCAGATTTGGAACCCATCTGTAACAGGTAGGGGATGTAAAGGATCTATATGCTCCTGCTTGATTTTTGTTTGAACAGACAAGAGTCTAACCCAAAGGTCTCACAATTGGCTAACATACACTGAAATTATTTTTACTTGATTTGAAAGTGTGGGCCATAGTAGCATAATACACTACCAACATGAGGTTCCAAGGTCAGATGGGTTCATTTGCAAAAAACAATTTAAGAATGGAATTCAAGTGTGGATTTTAATTCTGTCCAAATATTTATTTTTTTCTTTTAAATATTGCTCAATTATTCTACAATCTAAAGGGATAAACAAAGGAAACATAAAATCACATTACAGTATTCATACCTAGAGTATACAAAGGCAATTTTCTCCTTATATGAGTTCCTAAGCAATATTGTTTTTATATTTTAGCTATGAATTTTGTGGTTTCCATATAACCATTTTCAAAACAAGTTGTGTCACATTCAGCATGGCAGTTGCAAAATAAGATCCCAGACCTGCAATTGGATCCTCATGGATGAATTTTCTACCCATCTTGTCCCTTTGACTTAAAAAAACCCCACCCATATGGAACTGATTGCAGGATCAGAGCCTATGATCCTATAATCCCTGTGTTTGTTTACAGAACATCTGTATAATAGAGACTGGCTCTGAATCTAAACTTTCCCATAATTTGAGTGTGCTTGGTCTCTGGGTTTGATAGAGGCATCACTCTAGTATATAATTTTGATGCCTGCAGGACGTCAATCAGGACAGAATATCATGTTCTAGTACATATGCATGTACATAAGTGTGGCGGGGCGATGACTCACTGGCACAGCACCTCCTGCTGGTTGTCCAGGGAATTAGCTCTTTTTCAGCTCTGGAGCACCCTCTGACAGCTGATGCCTTGCCTGCCTTTGGCCTCCCATGTCCCTCCCGGACCCCGGTGCACTTGTATACCGGGGTTCTGCTTCCAGCAGTAACCCCTCTGTCTCTGGGTCTCCCCTCCCAGGGGAGCCCCCAACCCCCTATCCCCACCTTCCCTCAGTGGCTACTGCCAGTCACCATCTAGCCCCCACTCACTGGGGCAGACTGCAGTCTGTAAACCACTCATCATCGGCAAGGGAGGTTGGACCAGCTGCCTCTGCCTATTCCTGGGCTGCCCCTCTGCAGCCCCAGTACCTATTTGGCCCTTTTGGCAAGGCCTGCAGCCTGGGGTTTTTCCTGGCTGGAGCTCCCCAGCTCCCTCTGCCGTTCCCTAGCACTGCTCTACCTCAGGTACCCTTCTCAGCTCCCAGGCAGCCAGGTCCATCTCTCTCAGGAAGCTAGAGAGGGAGTGTGTCTGTTTCTGGCCCTCATCCCTCTTATAGGGCCAGCTGTGGCCTGATTGGGGCATGGCCCCAGCTGTGGCTGCTTCCCACAGTCAGCCTAGCTTTTTCCAGCTACAGCCCTTTCCAGGGCTGCTTTAACCCCTTCAGGGCTGGAGCGGGGTGACCACCCCACTACAATAAGTATGTGAGAGAATGAAGCAGAAAGAAAATATAAGTTTAAGACAAAATAAGATTATCTTAAGTGCAACAAATATGGTTTATTTTATTTCATTTTGTGTGTTCTTAATTGCTGCTTTTCTATATAGAACTATTATATTATTCTCCTGGCCATAGTTACCTCACTGATGCTCTCTACTGTTCAATTAAGATAATACAGCTCATTTTATTGCATAAAGCCTAACCTATTTTCCAGTGAATGGCAGTATTTTCCCTTTTCATTATACAAAATGCATTTTCTCACAAAAGCGGGCAGAGCAAGCTAATTAACTGAGACAAATATACTTCATTATTTTACTGGTGCATTTTGAAACATGCTTGATCAGAGAGGTTTAACAGTAGGATTTTGTAGCTGATGTTTTATTTTGATAAATATGAATATTGTATTTTCCTTCTGTGCAAGAAATATGTAAATCCCATCTATTTATAGATTCAAAGCAATACTATATGTTCTACACTAGAATGTCAATTTCAGCATAAAATAAATTTTGATCACCATCACACTAGTGAGGGGAGGACTTTATTTTCAACACAAGAGAGCGAAAATTGGACTAGTGAGACACCAGGACACGTGTAGAAGCTGTAATTTCAGCTTTTTTAGAAAAAACTACAGTATTCAAATATTGTCATGTCTTGCTGCATCGCCCCTTTTAAAGTGCAACAATTATTAAAACAGCAAGTGTTCCAGGACTTGGAACAATACCCACTCCTCTTCAAAAAGTCATTTTGCATATCGGTTTAAACCGTTCGAGGACTCCTAATACTAATAAAACACTGAGTAGAAGTAAAATAGAAACAGGAGACACTTAAGTGTCTGTACACAAATAAATGAAAAAAAAAAAGACAATGAGAAAATCACTCTACTCTCCATATTTAAGAAGCTATTACAGCACCCATTTATGTCAATGGAAAAACTACCATAAACTTAACTGGAGCTAGATCAGACCCTAAATCCTTCCATTAAACTCACTTCTGTTGTGGTGCCTTTATGAAACTGCAAATAGATAATGGATGAGTAGATGGCTAGTGGAGTTTGCTGATATATATTTATTTCTTTGACATTATCTTGGGTGGGGCTTGGGTTGCTGCCACAATACAAATACATGAATAAATAACAATAAAAATAATGAAAGTACAGGAACTACACATAGGTTTATTCAGAGGGGAAACATGAGATGCTATGAACTTAAAGTTAAATGGAGATAAATATTACAGAAACTGGAAAAAGAAGGAAGAGCCATCTATAAAAAAGGAAGATTAGAAAGTAACTGATTGAAGATACAGAAGCCTCAGGTGAAATAAAATCATAATTTCAAATTAATGCTCATTGCTGTCTGGTTGCTCATTCGTTCATAGTCCTTTCTGTGGTGCTTTTCACTGTTAATCATACGCAATAATAAATATTGCTGCACTAACCCCAAAGAAGTAAATATATTTAATTCCATTACAGATGAGAAAGCTGAGGCAAAAAGGGTTCTATGGTCAGTGTAAAGTCCCATTTGAGGTCTATAGCAGAACTAGGAATGGAACATTGATGTTATTCCCAGTCTTGTGTCTTAACCACAAGAACTTCCTTCCTCTCTCCACATTGGCTTTGTAGAGTGGAAACATGCTACGCCATAGTCGGGTTGATGGAGTAACCTACCCCCCTTTTCAATGGATTGCTTGGAGTCATATGCTATGGCCCTATTGTCACTGACTAATTCAAATTCTGACTGGAGCATAACTAGACATGGGTCAGATAAAGGTTGCAGGTAGAAAGAAAGGAGATGCTCTATTGATAGCCAGAAGACTCAACCCCACCTAACAGCCTTTTTGCCCCTACCGTACTCTGAGAAGTCTATGTTTGTAATATGTATTGTTGAAGCATGTAAATACTTGGGATGAGAGTTTCAACTTTGCTTCAGCCCTGTGAACTAGGACAAAGGATCCTAAAGGCCCTGATCTGACTGTGGGAAAGTTCCCCTGGAGTAGGAACTAAGGAATACAACACAGGGCCCCCTTGTAAACTTCAGCAGAGGGGACATCATTGGTGGTGGGACGCTTGTGTCACAGGCAAGAGGAAGTGGAGCTGCAGCACATGGAACTTCACAGATTTGGGGCAGCAATGCTGCTTGTCGGCAGCTGGGAACAAGCTGCTGTAACTGTTAGACACAGACCACTGTAATACCCAGATTCAGGAGGGCACAATGGTGGTTTAAAAGTCACCCTAGCCTATCCTCCACTCTGTGAGTTCTGTTCTCTAAGAGTCACAGCTCAGAATCTCACACTTAGTTTCTAAATGTTATGGTTTCAGTACCCAGGGGCGGCTCTATGTATTTTGCCGCCCCAAGCACGGCAGTCAGGCAGCTTTCGGCAGCGCGCCTGCGGGAGATCCGCTGGTAACGCGGATTCAGCGGCATGCCTGCGGGAGGTCCGCCGGTCCCGCGGCTTCGGCGTACCCGCTGCTGAATTGCTGCCGAAGCCGTGGGACCGGCGGACCTCCTGCAGGCATGCTGCCAAAGGCTCCCTGACTGCCGCCCCCACAGCAACCGGCAGGCCGCCCCCCGCAGCTTGCCGCCCCAGGCACACGCTTGGTGCGCTGGTGCCTGGAGCCACCCCGGTCAGTACTACATACATGTAAAGCCAATTTAATTGTCACACATGGGGGCAGGAAGGCATTTGACATATTAACATATAGACTATGCCTTTGGGCTGTGAATTTTTTGATTGTTTGGTTATCATGGAATCATAGAAATGTAGGGATGGAAGGGACCTTGGTTAGTCATCAAGTCAGCCCCTATGCTCAGACAGGACCAAGTAGACGTAGGCCATCCCTGACAAGTATTTGTCCCACCTCTTCTTAATCCAAAGAAGGGGATGCCACAACCTCCCTTGGAAGCCTGTTCCAGAGCTTAACTACCCTTATAGTTTGAATTTTTTTCCTAATATTTAACCAAAATCTCCCTTGCTTCATATTAAGCTGGCTACTTTTTGTCCTGCCACGGAGAACAATTGATCATTGTGCTCTTTAAAACAGCCCTTAACATAGTTGAAGATAGTTATCTGGTTCCCCCCTTAATCTTCTTTTCTCAAGTGTAGCGATGCGTAGACTCACCTGGCGGCGCCTCCTGCTGGTTGTCTCTGGGAATTAGCTTGTCCAGCCTCCAGAGCGCCCTCTGCAGGCTGGTGTCCCGCTGCCGCTTGACCCCCATGTCCCTCCCAGACCCGGTGCCCCATTATCAGGGGTACTGCCCCCTGGCCATACACCCCTCAGTCTTGGGGTCTCCCCTCCCCAGGGAACCCCTACCCACTATCCTCACCTTGCCTCAGTATAAGGCTAATGCCAGTCATCATCTAGCCCCCGTGCCCTGGGGCAGACTGCAGTGTCAGCCTACTCATCACCGGCAAGGTTGGGTTTGGACCTGCTGCCTTTGCCTACCCCTGTGCTGCCCTCTGCAATCCCCTGTACCTGTTGGCTTCTGCTAGGCTACAGCCTGGGGCTTTCCAGGCTGGAGCTCCCCAGCTCCGCTCCAGTACTCTGCTCAGGTCTCTGCAGCCAGGTCCATCTCCCTCTACAGCTAGAGAGAGACTGCTGAGCTCCTGGCTCCCAGCCTCTTATATAGGGCCAGCTGAGGCCTGTTTGGGGCGTGGCCCAGCTGCGGCTGCTTCCCCAGTCAGCCTATTAGCTGCTTTCTCTGCCACAGCCCTCTCCCAGGGCTGTTTTAAGCCCTTCAGGGCAGGAGCAGGAGCAGGGTAACCACCCCACTACATCAAGAGTAAACATGACCAGTTTTTGTAATCTTTCCTCATAGGTCAGGTTTTCTAAACCTTTTAGCATTTTTGTTTTTCTCCTCTGCATTCTCTCCAATTTGTCCAC
The DNA here is from genome assembly GCA_003942145.1 of Platysternon megacephalum. NCBI lineage: Eukaryota > Metazoa > Chordata > Testudines > Platysternidae > Platysternon > Platysternon megacephalum. Next base: position 6,530,997 of record QXTE01000022.1, on the reverse strand, counting down.
ATCTTTCTTAAAGTGTGGTGCCCAGAATTGGACACAGTATTCCAGCTGAGGCTTCCCCAGTGCTAAGTAGATTGGAACAATTACCTCTCATGTCTTACATACAACACTCCTGCAAATACACTCCAGAATGATAGTAGCCTTTTTCACAACTGCATCACATTGTTGACTCATATTCAATTTGTGATCCATTGTAACCCTCAGATCCTTTTTCACAATACTACCACCTAGCCAGTTATTCCCGATTTTCTACTTGTGCATATGATGTTTCCTTCCTAAGTGAAGTACTTTGCACTTGTCATTATTGTATTTAATCTTGTTGATTTCAGACCAATTCTGCAATTTGTCAAGGTCATTTTGAATTCTAATCCTATCCTACAAAGTGCTTGCAACTTCCCCCAGCTTGGAGTCACCCACAAATTTTGTAAGAATACTGTCCACTCCATTATCCAAGTAATTAATGAAAATATTGAAGAGTACTGGACCAAGGACTGATCCCTTTGGGACCCCACTAGATAAGTCCTCCTAATTTGACAGAGGACCACTGATAAGAACTCTCTGCATGTGGTCTTTCAACCAGTTGGGTATCCACCTCATAATAATTTCATCTAGACTACGTTTCCCTAGTTTGCTTATGAGAATATCAGGTGGGACCATGTCCAAAGCCTTACTAAAATCAAAATATATCATGTTATAACTCGCCCTTCTTTTCTAAATGAGGGAGCCCTCTAACCCCTACATCACCCTAATATCAAGCATCCTGATCTCACCACCCCCAGTTGCTAAAAACATCTTTAATACCTTTAATGACAAGAAATCCTAATTCATTAATCCCCTCAGATATGTTAGGCAGGTTACCAAACTCTGCCTCAGACCCTGCTTGCCTTACTTCATGCTGGGTCCAGCAAAGCATGTGAATGGCATATGGATCTTTGATACAGTACTAAAACTTCATTCTACATCACATAAAACACTGGCAGGCTGAGATTGTGGCTCAGCAGGAAGGATTTTGAGTTGCTAGTGGGTTGCCCTTGTTTTGTCAAGACTAGATTACTGTAATTCTTTATATTCTGGAAGCCCTGATCATATCATTTAAAGGATGCAGCTTATTCAGAAAGCAGAAACTCTTCACCCTTACAAATGCACTGTGGTGTCAGCAAGTTAAAAATTGTCACACTGACTTTCTCTAAAGCAGGGGTCGGCAACCTTTCAGAAGTGGTGTGCCGAGTCTTCATTTATTCACTCTAATTTAAGGTTTCGCGTGCCAGTAATATATTTTAACATTTTTAGAAAGTCTTTCTATAAGTCTATAATATATAACTAAACTATTGTTGTATGTAAAGTAAATAAGCTTTTTAAAATGTTTAAGAAGCTTCATTTAAAATGAAATTAAAATGCAGAGCCCCCGGACCGGTGGCCAGGACCTGGGCAGTGTGAGTGCCACTGAAAATCAGCTCGCATGCCGCCTTCGGCACCCGTGCCATAGGTTGCCTACCCCTGCTCTAAAGCTTTATGATGACTTTAAAGTATTGTAGCTCACCTTTACAACCAGTAACATATATGGCTCAGGAGAGTTGCTTAATTTTATTTTACTTTATGCTCTTAGCTATTCATTACATTGTGTTTATACTCTGAAAAGTGAATCTAAATATGCCTCCTGGATAATATATTTATTTTTGCTCTGATTTATAAACTGAGAAATTTCATATGGAAATCAAACATTTTTTCTAACTGAGATACATGCACTCTGAACATGAAATCTGGGGAGAGGGAGGGGAAATCAAGCTATATTCCTTCTGCCCTTCGCATCATACGGCAATCATCAATAATAATGATTCTGCAATCAGAATTTCACTGAAAAAATGTTGTTGATGCACAAGGCAATATAAAATCCAGTTTTCCGATCTACAGCTAAGGGACAAGGCAATGCTAATAATTATTTTTTATTATATGTATTACTGTAGTTCCTAGGAGCCCCAGTCCTGGACCAGGACCCCATTGTGTTTGGTGTTGTACAAACAGAGAACAAAAAGCCAATTGCTGCCCCAAAGAGCCTACAGTCTATGTTGTAGACAAGTATAAGACAGGAGACAAGAGATGGAAACAGACAGACTGATGGGGAAGTACAAGGAAAGAGTGGGACAATATTGGTCAGCATGATATCCCGTGGTCTCAGCACAAACTATTTATTTTGCCCACTAAAGTAAGTAGATGTGGTATGACTTGGAAATACACGAGGAATGGATGCATAGTGTAATAAGGTGCCATTTTCACACAGTCACTTTTCTGCCTATAACCATAATTTTACGGTCTGAAGCAGCTGGTTACCTAATTTGCTCTGTAATCTCCTTTTAGTGGGAACCAGACTTTTTCTGTAACTTGCCACCTTAATTATAAAAATAAATTTCTTATTAGAAATACTCTGTATGGACATTTAATACTAATTCAAAGAATTGTGTATGCTATGGCTTTTAGTTGTGCTTAACTACAGATAATTTTGCAGAGTTTAATTATACTGTGCCCTGTGACTCTATTTATGTAAAGTGAAATATAAGTACTATGCCCTTGTTGATCTCACCCAAATGACTATCTAACCAACAAAGACAGAAAGTAATCAAATTAATATATAATAATGAAAGTCATAAACATTTGCAGTAGACTGTACATTATGGGTGAAATTCACCCTGTGCCAAGAGCCAGCGCAAGACTTAGGCATCATTTATGTTCCATATAAACCTTATTTTAAGACGTTGTGCTGGCCCTCTACAGAGGGATGAATTTCACTGTATAGACCTTTTGATTTCTGTAACTCAGTATATAGGAATGTGCCTTCCACAGGGGTATATCTGAGGAACAAGAACAAAATAACCTGCAACCTCCCCTAAAATTTCTGCATCCTCAGTACTGTGCTATCCATCGGTGCTCCCAAAATGACAGAAAATTATACAAAACTGAGATTCATAGATGCCAAAAACACAAACATGGCATGACTGGCCAATCCATTCCTCTGTCACCTACTTCCCCTTTTCTCTCAGCCTCTGACTCGTGCCCTCTCCAAAATTCCAAGACAATTTCCAGCTCCCAACTGTCACCCACCTGGAAATTGACTAGCTCTCTAAGGGTTAAAGTTTAGTGCAGTATTACATTGTAGCTCCTTCAACAGCAAAAGCTATTAGGGTTGCATACTGACTTTCATGATAATCCCATTTGCACAGGCTCATAGCTTTCTTAGAAAACATCCCATGAGCCTCAAATATTGTATGCTTTGCCTCAGCCCAGAGGTGAATTTTACTGGCATATCAGCAGAAAATATCTTTCACGCCTTTTTGAATTATGGAAGAATGAAAACAATTTATTTTCAGGTGAAGAGGTCTAAGATTTTTCTTGTGCAGCAATGACTCAAAAGTGACTGAATCAAAGAACAAGGACCTTTCAAACTGAGTAGGTAGCAAGTTTTCAATAAGGAACTGTCTCCTTCCTCCATCTGGGAATTTCTTTTAAAAATTAAAATGTATATAAGCCATTCAAAAATCACTTTCAAGCGTTATCAATAGGTCTCTGTGAAAGAGCCTAATGATCCTTTTCTTCTCTGTAACATCTGCAGGAGAGGAAATAAATTCTATGATGTTATAGTGTATTGGGTGAGATTTAATATATTATTGCCTCTGGGCTGAGAAGTGGTCTATTTTGGAGACTTCCAGAAAGTCAGTTTCTTTTGTCCACAGTTTCATAGTTTCTAAGGCTGGAAGAGACCATTTATGATCACTTAGTCTGACCTCCTGTGACACACAGGCCAAAGAACCGCATTCTGTATCAAGCTAGTAACCTCTGTTTGAGCTATAGCTTACAAAAGACATCCAGTCTTGATGAAGAATTGTTGGAGAGAAACTGATATCCCAGAATCAAGTATGATACTTGTTTATTTACATTTTGTACACTTGTCTTGCTATTCTTAAACCAAGATAAACTCATCCGCACACCGGAAACCCTAACTCAGTCACCCTGAGCAGCTATCAGGAATAGCTGCCTTGATCACGGTGAATCATGGTCCTCCACAACTGCAATAGAACCTTCCCCTCCAGACTGACTTATCATTAGAATTGCTCAAAAATAGTGAATATTTTTGATGGGACAGGGACAGCTAATGGACTTTAATTCAATTTAACTTTGAATTACAGCTACTTATTTATTTATATATTTCTATAAGCAATATTTCCCAGAGTGAGGGGCATGCCTCCTTGAGGGAGACTAAGGAACTGACCTTTAAAATGTTTCAAAAGTCTCAGCTTTCACTTTAAACACTCAAAACTGTATTTCCTTGTTATAGTTCCAAATAAAACTTTCAAGTGAGTGAAGCAAGGATGCAACAATATGACTACAGAAAAGACAGGAAATAGGGAACGAACAGGTTAAAATATATTTTGATAAGTTAAATGTATTCAAGTAGAAAGATCCTGATGAAATTCATTCTTAGGGTACCTAAGGAAGTAGCTGAAGCAATCCCAGAACTGTTAGCAATTATCTTCAAGAATTCATGGAGGACAAGTGAAGTACCAGAGGACTGGAGAAGGGAAAACATACTACCCATCTTTAAAAAGGGGCAAAAGAGGACCTGGTCAACTTAACTTCAATATCTGGAAAGATGCTGGAACAAATTATTAAACAATTGATTTGTAAGCATCTATAGCAGTGGTGGGCCACAAATCATGCCAAACCAACCTATTTCCCTTCTTTGACAGGATTACTGACTAGTGGATTAGGGAGAAGCAGTAAACATGATATAACTTGATTTTAGTATGTCTTTTGACACAGTCCCACATGACATTCACATAGGCAAAGTATGGAACTGTGGTCTAGATGAAATTGCTGTAATGTGGGTGCACAACTGGTTGAAAGACCATACTCAAAGAGAAGTTATCAATGGTTCTCTGTCAAAGTGAGCAGGTGTATCTAGTAGGGGTCCACAGGGGTCCAGTCCTATTTCATATTTTCATTAATGACTTGGATGATGGAGTGGACAGTACGCTTATAAAATTTATAGTCTACATCAGGCTGAAAGCGGTTGCAAGCACTTTGGACGATAGGGTTTAGAATTCAAAATGACCTTGACAAACTGAAGAATAGATCTGAAATCAACAAGAAGAAATTCAATAAAGATGAGTGCAAAGTACTTCAGTCAGGAAGAAAAAAATCAAATGTACAACTACAAAATGAGGGATAACTGACTAGGTGGTAGTACTGCTGAAAAGGGTTTTGAGGTTATAGTGGATCACAAATTGGATATCAGTCAACATGTGATTCAGTTATGAAAAAAGGCGAATATAATTCTGGGGTGTGTTAACAGGAGTGTCATATATATAGGGAGATCATGTATAGGGAAAACGGGACACCGCACGGGCTGGCCTGAGCTCCCCCCATCCCCGCTGCTCACCCGAGCCCACCTTCTCTCCTCCCCCCCCCGGGCACGAGACTGTTGCTGGTCACTTGAGCCTCCCACCTCTCCCCATCAACGAGGCTGTCACTGGTTGCTCAAAACCTGCCAGCGCCAGGCTTGAGGCTCTTGCTGGAAGCTTGGCTGCCCTCCTGCTCACTGGAATCTTCCCCCCCCCCCGAAGCCCTGCCACCCCCCTACGTGGGTCTGGCATCTCTGCTCACTCCCACATGTTCCTTCACACAGCACCCCACTTTTCTGGCAAAAGTGGGCATTCGCCCCATTTGCTCTTGCCAACTTAGTCAGTTGGAAAGAGCAAATGAGACAAATGCCCAGTTTTGTCAAATTTGGGACAGCCAGGACAGGGCTTAAAAAAGGGACTATCCCAACCAAAATGAGACGTATGGTCATCCTACATATATAAAACATGGGAGGTAATTGTCTCCTGCTACTTAGCACTGGGGAGGCCTCAGCTGGAGTACTGTGTCCAATTCTGGGTGCTACAGTTTCAAAAAGATATGGATAAATTGCAGAAAGTCTAGAGGAGAGCAACAAAAATGATAAAAGGTTTATAAAACCTATGAGGAAAAGTAAAAAAAAAAAAAAAAAGACATGTTTATTCTTGAGAAAAGAAGACTGAGGGTGTATATAAGAATTGAGGGTTGTTCTAAAAAAGACAATGAACGGTTGTTCTCCATGTCTACTGGAGGCAGGATAAGAAGTAATGGACTTAATCTGTAGTGAGGGAGATTTAGGTAAAATATTAGGAAAGGATAGTTAAGCTCTGGAATAGGCTTCAAGAAGGTTGTGGAAAACCAGTCATTGGAGGCTTTTAAGAAGGGATGGTCAGACTCTAGATTTACTTGGTACTACCTCAACACAGGGGACCGGATTTGATGATCTCTCGAGGTCCCTTTCTGCCCTACATTTTTGTGATTCTATTAATATTTGGCTGAAGTTGTAGAGAGCCTGAACAATAAGTTTGAGGTGCTAACTGTTCCACTAATTTCAAAGGGTGCTGACTCAGACACCAATGAAGAGACTTTAAAGATCAGTATTGTTAACTATTGCACTGCTCATCAAATCATGTAAAAAAGGAGACAGAGTATATCATATAATTAAAGTCTATATCAGAGTTTCTCCAAAGTGTGGTGGCAGGTGTATGTGAATCATTAGGTGGGGAGAATATGTATACATTAATATGAGTAGATCTTTAAAACACATTGTGAGACTGCATGGAGACAGGGCAATATTAAAGCATAGGCACTTTTGGACTATGACCCAGTGTAATGCCGACAGACCCCGGTCGTCGTCGGGCGGGGTCAAACCTGGAGCCTCTGGAGTTTAGTGCATGAGCCTCTACTGCATGAGCTAAAAGCCAACTGGCTGTTAGCTAAGGCTGTAGAGCAGACTCAATCTCTCTCTCTAAGTGGTCTCGGTGTCACTAGATGGGACAGGGCACCACACCCAGGATGTGTGTGGGTTACACCAGCTCCTGGAATCATGATAGATTTTGCTTTCATTCACAAAGTTTCTAGTACAGCTTTTTATCGTGGGAAATTTTGGAAAAAAAAGTTTTAAACTTCCCCAATTTTGTTTGTTTTTTTGTTTTCTGAAATAAAAAAAATTGAACACCGTCTGTTTTTTGTTTCTTCCCTTTTTCTCCATTTTCTCCAGTGTTACAATGGAAAAAGGGGGAAGGAGAAATAAGTGGATGAGGGGGAAAAGGAAGAGAAAGAAGGATTATTTTTGGAGGGGTGTGTGTGTGTTTCAATCATCCTCTCAAGAAAAGGATGGAGCAGTTTAGAGGAACCAGCTGAGACACTGGACCTCCTGGGAGGGTCTGAAGAAGGTGAGCCTGCCTAGGCTGCCATCAGGGGATTATGTGCAGACTGCCTAGGCTGCCATGTGCCTGCCATGTGCTATGTGCCTAGGCTGCCATCAGCCATTATGTGCAGACTGATTTTTGTCTTCAAATCTTTTTTTTCTAAAAATTTTGTTCTTACTGCAAAATTTTGGTTTGAAGGAAGCTGTTTTGTTACTGAATACCACAGATCACAGACTGGTAAAGGGAAGAACCACAGGTGCCAGAACTCAGTCAAATCTGCAGGACAAGAACGATTGATACTCAGGGTATACTACGGCCTGGTCTAAGTGTAGGATAAATGTGGATTTTCACCCTAGGAGAGGTAAATGCATCATGCCTGACATCTGAGGAGGTGTATCGGTGGGTGGTCTGTTTCAGAGAGAAGAGGCCAATGCACTGATTACTGATCAGCTGACCCCAGTTGGGGCTTAAAAGAGGGCATCTGAGCCCTAGAGTTAGAGTTTTTGGGAGGGGAGAGCTGCCTGAGGGAGTCAAAAAGGGACAGAGTTGAGAGAGAGAGACAGTGCAGAACCCAGAGAGGACGCGTGCAGAACCCAGAGAGCTCTGAAGAAGAGCAGATCTGTGCTGGGCTTCAGAGAGGGGATGCCCCAAAGGAGAATGCATGTGATAAGAGTTCCATAGTGACTTGTGGAGCTGGGTCAGGCTGGTGAAAACAGAAAGCAGGAAGGCAGTTGGGAGGTCACCTACAAAATTCTCCAAGCTAGAAAGCCATGACCAGAGAGAGTTGAAGGTTGAGAGCAGTGGAGGAAGATGCCTGCTGGCTCTCCGAGCTGGAAAGCTGACAAAAAAGGGCTGGGGAATGATGGAGGGGAGAGCCTGTTTATGTCTTTGGGCAACTGCTGGACCTACACCTAAGAAGGAAACAGGGCAGAGAATCATGCCAGCTAGGTCGGGGGTGGGGCATGGGGAGAGATGCTGGAGCGATACATGAGAAGTGAAGTGTGATGAGAGATGCCAGAGCTATACGGGACACCCTGAGTGTGGTGTATTTGGTGTGTTGATGGACTGTCATGACGTGAAAAACTGAATGTACTGTTTGGTCAGTTCTGGAGAATTCTGGATTATGGTTATGGGACTTTTAACCCCAAAGAAGCTATTTATATATAGAAAGCTCACATGGAGTTATTGGGGGTTCTGGAAGAAAGGGGAAACTGAGGCAGGTGCATCAGTCATGCTGCAGCATGTCGCAGGACAGCACCTCAGCCAGGGCCACCTTCGCACAGGGTGCACTCAGAGAAACCACAACGGGGAAAAAGATGCAGCTAGCCCTCTTACTGTAACAATGTTTTCACTGGAAATTTTTTTATTTTTATTTACAGTGTATGAAGTCCTAACTCTTATAGCAAAGGAAGAGGAAAAAAATACATTCTTCTTAGTAGTTCACCTTGCCAGTAATCAAATTACAAAAGGCCAGATTCTGATCCTTGTACAATTTTTTAATTGTACCTTACTCCATATCCCACTGAAGTCAACTCAATCTACACAGCAGGAATAAGGGCATCAAAATGTATCCAGTAATGTATATGATAAAAGAGGTGATTACCTATTATATTATTATTACTTATAGTATAGCAATGTGTAGAGGCCCCAGTGAAGAAGGCTATGCACTGTGTACATTTATTAAGATGCAGCCCCTGCCTTAAGGAGCGTACAATCTAAATAGAAAAGACAGATAGGATAGGAGGAGAAACAGGATCTATGCATCCTTCCTTACGATGCTGAAATTCATAGTTATTGGTACCAAATTTCTCTGTTCTCCCTTATAGATTAATATATTTTAAGGTCTGAAGGGACCATTAGATCATCTAATCTGACCTCTTTTGTAAGAGGCAGATGCAAGGCATGATCCCATGCCTATTTAAATCAATAAGAGCATTTTCATTGCCTTCAAAGGCCATATATCAGGCCCTAAGTTGTTTTAACCTAGAAACCTCTTTGATTATGCATTCTGGATGCTTTTGTTACTCAGCAGATGTCTGGACAGTTTAAATCCCTCATGAATATTTCACTCTCCAGTAAAAATCACCTAGAATTGAGCCAGAAAATTTTTATTTTCACTCTCCTCTGGTTTTTGGAGTCTTTAGTAGATGACACATTATAGATGTGCTGGGGATTACCAACATAACTTAAATCATTGGGAAAATGCACTTGATAGCATAGCTAGTTTACAATACTCTACTGGGGATAGATATTTTGTAAGATGCTAATATTTTCTGATATCTAGTGCAGTGCTATAGCTGGAGAAAAAATATTTTTGAATAAGTAATAGTTGGTGATAAGAACTGAGTCACTGGGGGCTCCATAACTTTGAAACCTGGTATTAAAGGATATGTGTCCTAGTCTCTAAAAAACTGCACCATACATTTATGCTTTGGGGGTTTATGCCAGTTTATTAAGCCTATGGAAAACTCAATTATTTCAGTGATGATTAATATAAATTTAATTGCTCTATTTATAAACTGAGTCCTATGTTTATTTGAGATACAAATTAACATAAATATAACTGGGGAAAAAACAGATCAATTCAAAATGGAAAACTTCAATTAAGAAAAATCAAGACATATTCCTACTTTCTTCCATTGAATTCCACAATAACCTGCTAATAACTATCAATATTTATATTTCAAGAAAGTCTATTCCCCCTTTTTTTGCAATAGAATTCATACTCAATCCCCACTATTATCATTAACAGTTGAATATTTCGACAGCCATTAACAGCAATATACAGTAATTAAATATTTTACAAGAAACCCATCCAGGCCCAGAACAGTTGGGAGCAGCCATTACAGAGAAAGTCTAGCTTTGTCTCTGTAGCCCTGGGCTGGAACAAGCTTAGTCCCTCTGTGGAGAAGGTGTATGTGTAGTCCAGGCAGAGGTAGGAGCTGTGAAGGAATGGAGCATGTTTAGTCGCTCTGTGGTCATATCACATGCACAGTCTGGTCAGCGCTAGTAGCTGTGAGAGGAAGGAACATGCTCAGTGAGGATAGAATCATCAAAGATTTTACACCAGATTTTACTAAAATCCAAGATGTCTCTACTGAGCAGGTCCAAGCTATTACTTGGCCAGCTTTGGACATATTCTCATGGGAATGGCAACATACACTTTCCTGGCATAAACATGACCCCCTGCCAAATTTCAAATCCCTACTCCTAATTATAGGCTTGCTAGAGCTTTTCAAAGCAAAGGGTCAAATTTTGGTTAAAAAAAAAAGTATTTTATCCCTAGCCTCATTCTCAGAGACAGATGACTTATTTTGGCTGAAAAAATTTCAAAAATATTTTAGCCTGAGGCCGACAACTGGTGAAAAATTTCAGTCCAAACAGTTAAAGTTGGTCAGAGTTACAATGCCCTGAAAACTGGCTCTTATAATGCTAAGTGTCGGGCAACCTTAATAACACTCAGCACTAGCAGCCCCACCTATAGTTTAAGATAATGGCAGTAACTATAGCTTTCCATCTTCTGTCCTTGGGTATCTGTTTGGTGTTCAAGTGTTTAAGAACGAGCATCATACGGAGAAACATAACTGGATGAGTATATTTGTTATTCAACTTCTCATGTAAATACATATTTTTCTTCCAAATAAAATAAATACAGCCAATTTGAGAATTACTTTAGAAGGCAAAGCAGTGGTGGAAACATAAACGCTGTATAAAGGTTGATGTAGTGGACCAAGAAAACATAACTCAAAATATTAGTGCATTTATAGATACATAAACAATACCAACAGAAATACTTAAAATACATCTTTTCAAGGCAAGACATTCTTCAACAAAATATTAAGTAAAAAGACTAAATAAATTGAACAATGATCAAAAATGTTATCAATTTAAAATGGACGAAAGTGATTCCAAAGAAACATTCCATAAAATGAAAATCTATAATATAATCACAACACAGCATAGGAATCATATTTAGATAAGCTTTTTCTATGACCGCATTTTATGCAGGAAGCATATTCAGATTATTAATGAATTCTTATCTAAATATACTCCATACACTGTTATGTGATTATATAAAAGTTTTTCAAATCACATAAATGTTCCTTTGGGCATTCTTTGCCTGTTTCTGAAATTGATTATATTTCTGACTGTAATTCAATTTATTTTGAGTTTATCAGTTTAATATTTCATCTGAAGGACATTTGTTTTGGAAAGATTTATTATCGTCTAGTGTGTTAGCTGTTTTAGATATATACATTTGATTATTTATATATTTCCAGAATTCATGCATCAGTCTAGTTTTCTTATTTACTCACTTCTCACCAGCAGCTGAGCCTCCATCTGAGCACTCATAGTTACAGGGGCTGTTGCAACTTTTACTTTAAAAAACATTTTACTTGATCTACAATTATTGCTGGTCCATCTCAGATGTATTATTTAATTGCTAATGTCAGTGTACTCCAGTCAGTTTTGTATAATATTTCAATAATGTGGCTTGGGAAGTTGGACTACCTACATCTTCATGAAGTAGGTATGCCAAGCTTTTCTCCAGCCACTTCTACCACACACAAAAATAATTTACGAATAATGTCATCTTTGCTGAAAGGCTGCAATCTTTAGAATGAAACATAACTGCAAATTAACGGTGCACAGTGATGTAACACTACAGTGTGCAGTAGGAAGTGAACCTATTTTCCTTTGAGTCATTTCATTCTGTTTTGGAAAATAGGTAGGCAGAATGAAATTACTCAGAGTGAAATTGGTCAGAATGTTATGGTTAATGCCCTACTGTTATGAAAAGTGTCATGGGATTTTTAAAGACTTCAAGGGATCAACTCCTCAGTTTTATTTTTCATATGAAAGATCATCATCTCCAGCACCACAACAACTCCAACACCCTAGTGGTCTACAGATTCAGCCTCAAGTCAGGGGGGAAAGTACCACCTAACATGCTGAATTACAAAGAGCACTTGCTGTAGCAGCCACAAAGGGCACCTGTTAGAGGTCTCCCATAAAAGTGCTTATCTACTCCAACAATATTTAGCATTCGAGATCTGACGGGATCACAAGGTGCTACTGACTGCAGAAGTGGTATGGCTTGATTTCTTCCTGTTGCATTGTCCTTTCACTTTTTCATTTGTGGTAATTATTGTTAGTCACTATTTCTAGTAACACAACAATTTAGGATTACTCCAACCAATTAGAGAATGGACTGTCTAAATGGTTACCGCCTACACCTACCCCAGTATACTGGTAGAGAAACTGGAGCAATTTCCCCTTTCCTAAGAAGCAGGGAGCATCTGCATATATTCCACATGATTTATTTCCTGTTGTTCTGACGATAGATTTGTGGTGGTGGGAGCACAGTGGTGTCACACTGTTTAGAGTATATGCAGCATAAATTAATTTCTGTATTATTCTAAAGCTAATGGGCAAAATTCGGCTCTAATTTATGCTAGAGTAAATCTGAAGTACTGCAGCTCTACTGGATTCAAATTGGGGCAATTGGTCCTGATCAAGGGTTAGATTAATTTAAATGGTGCCACAGCATTTAATGGAGTTACTCTATATTTACATCAGTTTAAACTAAAGCCAAATTTGGCCTATTATATTTTATTGACAAAAAGAGGAAGTGTCTTGATATGATCATTTCCTCAGTTATTTCGCTCTGGTTAGTGCCGGATTCTCCTTCATGCAACTGCCTTATTTCTTCTCCTTCATTGCCCATCACCTTTTATATATTTATCAGAAATGTGATGGTTAAAACATATATATGCTTATCCCTAAAATAATTAATAATTGAAGTTTCAAGGGATGAGTAACATACTATGAAAGCTCCAAAAAAGAAAGGAAATTATGCAAACCTAGGATCAGCTAAATTAGATGTATTTTAAGATGCCATCTGGTGGTTTTACATATAATGACAGATTGTCAAACAAAAAGGACTTTTGATTGTTTCCAAATAGTAGTATCACAATTATCTGGTAGTTATTACTCCGTGATTACCGGTGGTATTATGAACAGAATGAAGATTATTTCACAGAATTCAATGGTTTTGTGACACTGTACATCTGCATTGTTGTCTATGCTCTGTGGTTTTATAGCTGTCCTGTAAAAGTTTGTGCCTGTAGCTAAGCTTTCAAATTCATCTTTTCTCAACACATTGGATAGTCTATTGGAAACATCTTAGCTATTTTAGGCCCCCATTGACTTCCATTGGATTTAAACACCTAATTTTAAACGTGTGTTTGAGCACCATTCCTGAAGAGCAATACTTTCTTGAATTGGGGCTGTTACCAGTCCACCTCTCTGATATAATTGGAACAATTCTTAATGACTGGTGATAGAATGTGAAGTTGGTGCTCAGTGCCCTCACTCCCAATTGGAGGGCACCATTACATCTTCTGACCAGTCACATATCTCCTTTTTAAGCAAGGGTTGGATGGGGAGAAAAAGAAGAGGGGGACTGCCATTGGCTAATTTCATTAAACCTAGGATTGAAGAATTGACTTCCACCCACCATCAATACAAAAGTGATGGAAAGCAGCTTCTTCTGCACTCCAACCACCACCATAAAAACTTCTCCCATTCTCCTTCCACTGTTTTGATTACATTTTGCCTCACCATATTCACAGCAATTTTTTGATGTCACTGAGTTTCAGCTTGCATAGCTGAGGCGGTATTGACCAAAAAAAAGGGGACATATTCCATAGGTACGGACTTACCGATAATTGCACTGGTCTGGGGGAGTGCTATCTCTGTAAGTGATAATGGGTTATAATGCACACTAGTTTGTGTTGCACAAAAGGTGTGTGAATGCCTTGGTACAACTAGGATGCTCACTGTTAAGTACATATGAAATAATGGGGATATTAACAGGCACAAAGGAGTTGCCATGTTCTTGCAGCTATTCCATTTAAATTTGAGTTAAGAAAAGGAGATCTGCCTTCTAATTCCTGAATCTATACTTTATTTATTTCCTTTCACCTCCCCCCTAATTTCTCTGGCTCTCCAGGGCTTTCACCACCTCCCAGAATTATTTATACCATCAGAAAATCTAAAATTTATCAATAATTCAATTATTCACACATTTTCCAATTTGTAAAAAAAAATAAAAACAAAAAACTGCCCTCAAAAAATAAAGGCATTCTATCCAGTCATACCAACCACAATGCGAGACCTCCTACCTAAAATAATCTTTCAATTTCTCGTCTCACCACTTCTGAACTGGCACACTTCCTAAGTGCTTGAGAACTGGCACTTTTTTCCATCTGGTTTCTGTAGACCAAAGAAGTAAGTGCATTTTGGTGTTCAGGACCCTTTAAGAAGAAAGTCTGGGAGCAACTCCCACTTCTTTGTATTTAGGGAGCTCTAGTTCAACTGCATCTTCTGATCTCAACTGTGGCAATACGATCCAGGAAATATTACTCCAAGTCCTGTGGGTAAGATTAATAGATTCCAAGGCCAGAAAGGACCATTGTGATAATTTATTCTGACCTCCTGTATAACGCAGGCCATAAATAATATTGCCAGTCCTGATGAGACTCTTTAGATGGGTTGGCCAAATTATAGGTCCATTACTATTGCCAAAGGTAAGCATGACACAAAAATTCACCTAAGCATTGGTTCATGGGGTATAACTATCAAAGCTGGAAGGGATATTATATGATAGCAAGACATGGGCAAAAGGAGATTAATGTCCTCAGGGGTCTTATTAAACACGAAGTATTACAGATGAAAATGTCAGGTTGCTCCACACAGGTAGGACTCCTGCATTATTATTTATTATTGATTTTGATATAACTAGTAGTTAATATTTTCTGCAATGCAGGAGCACTACTGCAAACCAAATATAGTATCAGAGGGGAGAAATGGCTTTTGATCCCTTTTATCCTTTATGGTAGACTATGGCAGTCCTTACATTCCTTTGTCAAGTTTTAAAAATCCTGTAAAACCTTTGACTCTTTTATTCCACAAGTTACATTTTCCATTCACACCTGAATTCTAATCCCAAATCAATAAAAAAAAAATCTAGAATCACAATTGATGTGTTTTAAAGAACTCTTCTCAACAGAACAAATTGGAGATCTTATTTTCAAAGTAATTCAATCTCTCAGACCAATACAGTCTCTGCTGCAAATAGGATTTTCTATTTAATCCCCATTAAATTGGAAGCAGCTGCATTGTGTCCCACATAATTAAATATCCGATCCCAATCTTCATCTCATATTTCTCTCTGAAGTTAGTTTTACCTCTTTGCCACATATCAGAACCCTTCGATAATTCCCAGGCTTTTCTCCCTCTGTCTAGTGATTAATTTGTGTTTGACTTAATGTTCCATTCATTTACATACAAGATTAGTAGATAATATACATATACACACACTTAAGTGACCACTCTAAGAAAAATATTAGTTCCTTGAAATAAAAGCCTTCTAATAAAGGTGGAGCCAAACTGTACTCAGTATATATGGCAGAAGTACTGCTTCAGTCCCACTCAAAAAGTGGCCAAACTCTAGCTTCATTTTTTGCTCCTCTTTCACAAGTGCTCATGGGAAGAGCTGTAAAGAAAGGCAGAAAAAATATTTGCCCATGAGGACAACTTATTACCCCAGGAACTGAAGTCTGGATGAACCCCAGTTTGATAATCTTTTTGTTAAGCTTATGGTAACTTGTCTTGATTTATGAAAAAAAATCCTGCTGTTTTGTCTTCTACAGGGTCATTTCACCATTATACAGGATACTCTGAGGCAGTCTCTTAAATAGAGGAGACTACCTTGTACTGTGAACCTTTCATTCTGGTGTAATTAGGTGAAGTTAGTGGCACCAGCTTTAGTAAAGGTTGCCTCACACTTCTAGTGTATTGTTAAAAATCTTATGTTTCCTTGTTTACTGAGATTTAAAATAGATTTTAAAAGATAAATATTCTGAGAACCATTTGCTGAAAATGCCATATGTGTTGAGATATCAAGTATATGTTTATTGTATTATCTATGTTATTTTATTTTTCTTTTGCTATGATTTATTAAAGACATGTTGCAGCTGTAAGGTGTTTGTCTTATCTGAAGTAGAATAAGACTTAAAATATTTCAACAAAAATGCCTATTTTTAGGGCCACTATTAAGTGACCTAAGTCACCATCCAAGGCACGGCTGGGGAGACGGGGAAATGCAGGAACAAGTCACTACTCTTCTGGGACCACTTATTTAATAAAAACATTGTCCTCTCTTCCTTGAGCCACTACCACAGCTCTCTGGAGATCTTTCACGTGGCTCTTTGGCAACTGGGTACTCCTCAATCAGTTGAGACATCAGAGCAGGAGATGAAGCCTTTAAAACTGCATGTCCCATCACCACCATCAAGCTTCAAAATCAATTGATACTGTATCAGAAGAGCAGCGGAAAGATTTTCTTTTAAAAATAAACTGCAGAGGGTAGAGAGGAGGAAGATCTAATAATCCAGTTTCTTATTTCAGCACCCATCCTCATAGTATGATATTTCTTCCAACTGTGAGGAAGATTATGCCAAAGGGATGAGGATGGTTGTGGAGGTTTTGGATTGGCTAATTTCTTTTTTTTATGATGTGTCTCTTGCAGGCCATAGTCCACTGTCATGGCCTCTGTAGTGGAGAGATGAAGGGATAAAATTTACATGCAGTTCCATGGAAGTGAGAGATGCATTGTAGCTTCTGTTTGGAACTGTGCAAGAGATTAATAATCTCCTTAATCCAATGGTGATGATACCCATTGACTAGTGAGTGGGAACTGTCAAGTGGGAGCATAACCTTCTTTGGAATTGGGCAATTTGTAGGGGAGTGAATGCTGGAGAGACACCCGTTTGAGAGCAGTGACCCTTCAAATGGGAATATGGGAGAATGGGAATATGTAGGTTTAGAGTGCTGACAAGGGATGTTTCAGGGGAAACAAATGAAAAATTCCTCTATGGTAAAATTGTGGAAGTTTAGGTTGTGCTTTTGCTTTAGAGCATCAGGATGCAAACTGCTATTTGAACCCATCTCTTGTTGGCTGGCAAAAGCTTGTGAAGATATTATGAGAGACAGCTTAGAGAACTTGATGGAGATTGTTAGTGCCTCCATTTGGAAAAACAAGTCACCAAAACCAAATCTCAGTATGGAAAATCTTCCTAGTTATCATTCCGTCTCTAATCTTTCTTTTATGAAAAGATGACCAAAAGATGTGGCATATCCATTCTTGAGTTAAATTCCTCCCAGTTCCTTGAACCCTTTCAGTCCAAGGTACAGCAGAGAACATGATGATCATGTTCACCAATCTCCTTTTGGACATGAGATGACTTCATTTGTCCACAGTGATCTTTTAGATACCAGTATCTTAGTTACTGCTAATGGCAAGATGTTGCTGGCATGTCTATCAACCTGTCAGCATTAGACAGGATTACATTGAAGTGGCTCTGTTCTTCCTTATTAAAGGACCAAAAGGACAGCACAGAGCAATTGCTCTTTTCTCAAAGGTTTGCTCAAGAGGAGAATTACAAGATTTTTGTATTCTTTCACCTCTTTTATTTATTGTACACTTCAGGACACTACATGAGAAAATAAAATGTCCTGAAGTGGAATGCCATCATTGTGCTCCATTATTCCCTTTTATTAGAGACAGATAGCATGACTAATTGCTTTCCCTAGTATCAGGACTACAGTTGTGCCCGAATATGAATTAGCTAACTGAACCTCAGGCTGGATACAAGGCTTAAAGGTGGTGACAAGAATGGTTTTTACTCCCATCGTTGTCTACTCAGGAGATTTTGTCTTCTTTTTTTTTTTATCTTGGTTATTGTGACCTCCAGCCTAGATTACTGCAATGTGATCTCTGGGTTGCTACTCCTTGACCATCTGGAAACTTCAGCTTGGACTTCAGCAGTTCCATTCTGTCCACATATTGAGTAATTTTCATACTTGGAACACTGTGGCTTTGAGTTTACTTTAAGTGCAATTTAAGGTACCAATTTTGACCAATAAAACTCTTTATGTTCAGAGCAACAAAGAGTCCTCTGGCACCTTATTGACTAACAGACATATTGGAGCATAAGCTTTTGTGGGTGAATACCCACTTCGTCAGACGCATGTTCAGAGTCCACTTTAGACAACATCTCTCTCTCTCTGCATGTGCTTACTTGAGAGCTGAGATGATTGATTCGCTGTTCATATATTTGTACTTCCAGGGGTTGTGGCAGAGTACTTTCAGTTGAAAACCCCGACTACCTGGACCTGTTAGTTTCAAACCCATCCATTTTAATATCGTTGTCAAGCACAGTGTGAATGTGTCCTTTAGGGCAAAGCCTATCTATTTACCTGCCATGCTGGGGTTGATTGGGGCAGGTCCTGTTCTTTTCATGATAGGATGTGGATTTCATTTGGTATCATTATGTCGACTTAGTTAGATTGTGAGATGTGTTTCTAAATAGGTTCTTATACCATACTCACCACCATAGTACAAAACTGCATTCTAGTAGTGCATTAAGCAATGTGACTACACATCTGTCACATACTGTTCATTCTCTCATCCTTGCCTCAGAGTGAGAAGTGTGTGCACTGAAAGGTCTTCTTTAAGTGGGGCTGTGCCTTTTTGGTTTTGGTTTTTTTAAATATACATGTTATGTACTTATGCTAGAGAAGGTAAGGTCAAACAAATGCACCTTGCACTTGGAGTGGAAGCTAATGATAGGCCTTAGGTCCCTGGGTTCCATAGCTCACATGTTGCATTTTTAATGTAAGTCTTACTAGGAAATGTTAAACTCACTATAAATTTTAAATAAACAAAAACTGGATGAGTTCAGGTGTTCAAATACAGTGTGAAGTATAATCTGCTACTTCCCTGACATTTTCAAAACCCTGGAAAGCAACACATTCACTCCGAAAACATGAAACATTATTTAAACAGCAATAAAATGTTTTTCCCCCTCCTAAGTCATAAACAGCTGATTCACATGTACAATACAGACAATATTTCGTATTTTAAACTTACCACGCTGTTATTAGGCTTCCTAATAGCAGACTTTATACAGGGTGCAAATGTTGGGGTAATTAGGTTAATAACTCACCCTTGATTCACCCATACAGTTCCTAGTGCACGATATGGCCTTTAGTGTGCTGGCCTTTTTGAATGTTGTCAAGATGCCAGTTCATATTATAAAATGTGTTTTTGCTTTCGCTATCAGTGTGAAGTGACTGACAATAGATTGTCACCACTGTGAGGGCAAGTGCTTGTGTCTCATGCTACTGAATACTGTGTTGTACTTAATACATTTGTGGGTATACAGTAAAAGTGGCTTTAGTTGGTCAACCCAGTGTGTGACCTATCTTCCCCAATGAAGGAGAAAATTTTGCCCTTGTCTTCAGTTGCACTTCATGGGCAGCTGTGCTGAGAAATCTAAGAACATAATTTGGCTTTATGGTTGCTGTCCAAAACAGAGCTGAAAATGAAAAATACTGTATTCGAAAAAAGAACAAACTTTTTATTTACTCTTCATTTCACCTTCCTTCGTTTCATCTGTATGTGGTGTATTCTGTATTAAAAAATTAGATGCATATTTTCACACTAGCTCAAGCACTATTTACCCACTTGGCAGTAAGTTTTAATTGATGGTCATTATGCACATATTGTGCAAATACAGTCACAACAAAGCAGCCTTCACTGTCATTCGCTATTATTCATCTAATTCAGTTCTGCTGTAGACATCCACATAAAGTGGTTTCTCCAGCTAAGTATATCCTAATTAAGGCCCCTATTTTGCAAAGGGGATTGCTTTACTCATGCTTGAGGTTATACTGCTACATGGGGTATGCTGCTGTATTAGAAAATTTTAGATGTGATTTAATCACTGGCTTGGACTTAACTTTAAATTATATAGATGTCCACTATTCACAAGATCAGGACCACCTTGTGCTAGGCGACATGCAAACTTATGAGGAAAACAGACCCTGTTTTAAAGGTCAAAGGGCAAGGAAAAGCAATACAACACACAAGAAATAGATCAGGGTGAAGATTGGCTTATCCTCTTCATTTCAGTGTATTATTTTTGCTGGGGATGGGTAGGTGGAAAAGTAGGGAATAAGAAGAGAAGAGTGAAAGTAGGGTAGAGAAGGAAGAAAGAATTGAAGGTGATATAAATAGGTTAAGAGGGACGGTGAGACTGTGACTGGAGCAGATACCCACAGTGTGATAAGCTGTATATTATATATTTTGTGGTGACAATATAAGGTTTTCACGCATTAATGTAGCAAATGTCTATATTTCAATGGGTAATGATTAGCATACCATTACCACAGAAATCACTTATTCTGAGCATATGGGAAAATGGAGGTAATTTCAGATAGTGTTGTGTGTTAAATATTGTCACTCATGACATACCTGTCTCCTTACTGAGCCAGAGATGTTGTGAAGGGAAAAAAGGCCCCAAACTGTGTGTTGGGAAAAAAGCTATTGTTTTTACACAGGGGGCAGAAGAGATGGCAAAAGCTGAAGCCTTGAAACCAGGGCCTTATAAAATAATATGGAATATCTCTCTTGAATGTGAGCAACAATTTGAAAAGCTAAAGGGAAGCCAGTAGACTGCCAGTATTGGACAGAGAGTTTTATCTAAAAATGGCAATATTCTGAATTATGTGAAGAAGTAGGTGGTTCATACATAGCTCATTCTCATGACCCACAGTTATCACTCTCCATCTTGAAAAATTCTTTGTGCCTGAGATAAATGGTGACGGGTGGCACACACCTCAGAGGCACACCAACTGCCATCAGTAGCGGTGCCAGCTTTGCCGGCGCCCTAGGCGGCGGCAGGTCCCGCCCCCGAAATCCCGCCCCCAACAGCGGCGGCGGAAGGTCCCGGCCCCAAATTTCTACGGGCGGCGGGGGCGCAGGCGCCCCCAAAATAGCAGCACCCTAGGCGACCGCCTAGGTCGCCTAATGGGAGCGCCGGCCCTGACTGCCATGATCAGACTTGAGGTCCATCTAGTCCAGTATCGTGTCTCCACCTGTGTGCAGTACCAGATTAATCAGAGGATGGGCAAGAAGCACACTCTCACATAGGAGGAAATTGGCTTGAAACCCAAAGCATAATGTTTAATCTCTCTTCCAAAATCTGACAGCGCTAATTCTGGATATTCTTGTTATCCATGTAAATGTCCAATCCCTTGTTTTGAAATCTTGCTAACTTCTTGTCCTCAATGACATCCTATGGCAATGAGTTTTTCAGCTTAATCACATGTTGTGTGAGACAGTATTTCTTTTTTTTTAATCAGTTTTGAATTTGTCCCCTTTTAATTTAAATATATCCACTTTAAAGGGGAGGCCTGAATGCTTAACAGAGTTCAGAGAAGACACTTTCCAGCTGTGTGTGAAAAATAGGAAAAATATACTTTCTTTTGCAAAAAAGTATATTTTCATACCATTTATTTATTATAGCAGCGGTGGAGGAAGCTTTAGCACTCTAATGGCTTAAATAAACACTTGCAAAAATGATAAATGGTATAAATTATACAGCAATACTTTTATATGCCACTGCAATAGAACATATCTGAATATTGAGCATATTCATATACAGTATATGTATATGTTCATGAACAATCAATTACTTTAAGTACTGGTATTTATTGTAGGATTATAAATCAAATGTTTGATGAAACCTCTTAAAAATTTGAGCCCAATTTAATGCACTGACATTGAAAGGTTTCCCATTTATTGTGGCCCAATATGCCAAGCTATCTGTGTGATAAGGTAGGGCAAACAGTTATAACGTGGTAGGAAAGGAGTGTAGGCAGTTGTCACTGTGGCTGTAGTGGTTCATCAATCTGGGGCGGGGGGGAAACTTTGCCAGACTCAACAGTGAATATCACTGATTTGATCAGTATCAGGCTGTCATCCTACTGCACTTGCCACTAACAGTCAAGTCTGCTATAATCTGTGAACCCCTGGAGCTGGACTGCTGCAGAAACCATCTGTAGTTAAAATTGTTTTGATTTAATATTGTTTCAGAAATCTAGCAAATATGTTATGATGGCTTATTGAACTGTGTAAACATTTTCTGTTTGGAGAAACATTATATGGTGACAGTTTAGGGGAAAAAAGGTCACTAGAGAAAAAGCAGTCAAAGCAGTTAACATTCCCTTCCAATCCTTTCTCACCACGATAGACAAGATCTTCCTGCTGAAAGCTAGTCCCATGCCCAAAAAAATCCCCCAGATGCACTCAAGAATGAAATTGCTCCCCCACATCCACAAATAACCATATGATCTATCCTCTCCTAGATACATTTTGATATGAGACCACATTAATACTGTAATGTTGCCATTTCAAACTTGCTATTTCACCCTACAGTTTCCCCATATGATTAGGATGGGTGGGAATCATGCTGAGGAGCCTAGTCATCTTCACATATCCTAAAAAACAAGCAATCCACCCAAAACTCACAACTTATTTCTTCTTTTTTTTCCCCCCTTCCTGAATAATTGCTGGGGGCGGGAGGAAGGGAGACAAGGAACAAAGAGAGAGAGAGAGTCTATGGCCTAATGATTCGATCACGTACCCAGGAGCAGGAAGACCTAATTACAAGTCCTTGTTTTAGAGGGAGAGACCCAGGTGAGTACCTAAGCACTGGAGTATTGGATGGGGGGTGGGGCACACACACCCCTTGATTTTATGCTGAAGAAAATATTTTGGCTGAAACTACTTGGCAAATTCTCCATGAATTCAAATAGTTTCAGTCAGCCTCAAACTTATTTTTTTCAGCAAATAAACTATTTATCCACAAAATTTCATCCACCTCTACCAACAGGCCCTTCTTTTGACTCTCCCAAATAGATTATGGGCTCACTCTTTTAAGCAATTGCTGTACTTAAAGCTAAAGCAGATTCTCCCATTGGGTCTCAGTGCTAGTTTCAATGGACATCTCACTTGCAATGTACCAATGAACTAGGGTCAGTGTAGATTTGGCTCCAGTGTGGTAGGCATATCATGGTATGCACGGGTAGATTATTAGACTGGGCAAATTCTAAATTGAAAGTTTAAACAAAGCTGATCTATTTCAGATGTTGATTACACTGTACTGCATATAATATTTTTTTAAACTTTAGTTTGCCATGGGCCGGTGGGAGGGAACTAGGAAGTCCTTCTTGTAAGCCCTCACTGATTCATTGGAAGTGTGTAGATGAACACTCCCCAGAAAAGTAAAATCTAAGAGTGTATGCACGGGTTTCTTTTTTCTTTTTAACTGATTGCCACTCTAGTTGTGTATATATGGACATTTCATTTTGTGACATCTATTTTTTGTGAGAGTGTTCTACTGATTGTATTTTAATGTGTTTTAAAGACAGAAACAAATTAGCCTGGTAAATTATACATTGCCAGGCAAAATGACTGAGGGGTGACCTTGAGATGACTAGATCAAAAAGATGACTACTTTTTAGTTTAGAATGGAGATGAATAAGTGATGTAATGATAAAGATAAAACAGCAAATAGTGTAGAGGAGGTGAACCGAGCATGACTTTACTCTCATAATTCATGAACAAGGAGGTGGGCCAATGAAATTAAATGGCAACAGTTTGATATTTATTCACAAGTCTTATGCTTCAAAAAAGGATTGTCCTTTCATATGAATAATAAGAATATCTACAGTTACATTAGATAGGATGACATTTTAAGAATATAATCTCCTATGCTTCAACACAACACCACAATCTGCCTGGATTTAGGAAAAACTTCCCTCATTAGCATTGTTCAAGAGTCATGTTAGGACACTTCATGTTATGAGAAAAAATACCTCTGATTAAGACAAAGGAGCAAATCAACCAACAAAGTATGCTTGCTTGATTTGGGTATGGGATGGAATGAATTCCAGAAAGGGATGACATCCAGTCAATCCTAACGCCTTCTTTTTCTTAAGGGCATCATGAACAGTCTCCCTCACTCAGAGTCATCAAATAACTCTGTTTCTTTCTTTCTCCAGACAAGGCCCTTGTTTTACTGGCTGGCTGTAATCCCAGCCCTGCAAAATCAAGTGGTCCATGAGGCAACCTTTGCATTTAGATGTTGTCCATACTGTGAAAATGTTTGGGGACCCCTATTATACGGTGTTTAATCATAATATTTATTATTTAGTAATCTACATTTTAATGGCTAACAAAATGTCCATAGGTTTAGATTTTTCTATATCCTCTTTAAAATCTGGGAGGAAGGGGTGGAGACTCTTCCTAATATTTTTTTATATGGAAAAAGCTTTCTCTATTAGCAATAATGTGGGGAGAAAACTCTTTAGATAATGCAGGGATGCCCTGGAATTTAAAACATTTTATGCCTACTCTGCTGCATAAACTATACACTCTAGCTTGTTTATAAGATGGAGAGGGGTGGAACAAAGAGAAAAGCCTGGGTGATTTCCAGTTTCTAAATTATCTATGCCTTGGCTCTGAACAATCAATATGTTCCCAGACAGGGATTTTTTTTCTTTGGTTCGCATTTATTCTTTCAATATATGCTTGGTAAACATATCACAATGCACAATTTAACTTCAATTTGCAGTTTTGAGACATTTGTGCAAATTCCATTACCCTCCCCACTGAGGATTACTAGTTATACAGAGTACAGTACAGATAATATTAAAAAAAAGGAGAGCTCAGAATTTACTTGTTTAGACCTGTACCAAAAATCATCCGTTCTATTAGAGAACAGTATTTTCTTGAAAGACACCCCCCACACACATATACACACAGATAGAGAAGATAGATTTAGATGCAAAGCAATGGTATGAAATTTTAGCAAGACTTCCAGATGTGGTCACATTCCCCTCTTATGTGTTTCTAAAGATAGAGATATGCCACCCTAAGATTTTTAAAAAATAGTTCAAAAGGAATCTGACAGGAAATCTAGAAAAGCTATGGGCTTAATTTTCCCTGCAACTGAATTCCTCTGTGATGTGAAAGCCAACTCAAGATTTATCTTACCGTCACATATAATGTAATGGTAGAAGGGCACAGTGGCTCAAACCTTGAAATAGGATCTTTGATTTGCTTCAAAACTCTATCCAATACCGTTGCCCTCTAAGGGTTATATACCATTTGGATATAGCAGATAAAAGATCTTAGTGTTCCTGGATAATAAAAAGATAGCAAATCTCATAATCAATCATGCAATAAAGATCTGGGCATTATAGATTCTGGGCAGAAGTTCAGACGTGTGCATTTAATTTGCTGAAATATAGTTTCCATGTAAAAATAAAGTTTTTTCTCTTGTGTTGAATTCTCTTCTATTTGTAAATGAATCCTCTGTGCAAATGAATCCTGCTTCCTGTACGTCCTGCTTACTTTGGGAATCAAATCAATCGATGAACATCCTGAAAAATTTGTCTATAACTGCCTATAATTTGAATATTTTTCATTATTTCTAATTGTTTAAACAACAGTTTTATGAACACATAATCCTCAAGCCTTCAAGTCCCCTTCTCCTGCAACTGGTTCCAATCTTCAAAGGAGTTAATGCCCTAGCAACATTAGAGACCTAATTTTGATCTATGAACTGCTGAGACTTTTGAGCTCCTCTGGAACAGATCACATAATTCCCAGGAAAAACCATTAAAGAGCTTTTTTCTTCACTAAACCTACTCTTTCTCTGACCTCCACTTCATGCTATTCAAGATAACTTTCCTGCACACCAACTCTCACCTGTTCACTTGGCCATTCTGTAACCTCCAGTCCACTGATGTCAATGACTTCTCTGCTGTTCTCAGACCATTCTTCCATATTCTCTCCACTGCTTGATTCAGTATTTTTCCAGTCCAATTTGTTGATTCCTTTTACTCCTCAACTCCTTTGCCCCTCATCCCCACAAAGTCCACCTCATCAAGTCAAACTTACTCTTACCATACACATCCTCTGCTCCCGCTGTCCTGTTGCTGACTGCCTCTGGAAAGGGTCTGTACCAATGTGAACTTTCTCCATTACAAGCTTGTTCTCCCCAGTTCTACTATATTCCTGGCCAAACAGAAACAAATTTCTCCATTGATTCCCATGACCATAATCTCAGCAGCTCCTTTACTGCCTTTCATTAGCACTGAATTCCTCCTCACCTCTCCTTCTCTGCATAAGATTCCACAGGCTTTTTCAAAGAAAGATAAATTCACCTCATCCCTACCAACATCTTGTCCTCCTTCTGTGTCTGAAGCTGAGGTTTCTACATCTAACCCCTCCATCTGTTCCATCTGTTTTCTCAACCTTATTATTCCCTAGCTAAACCTTTACCCTCACTCTCTGCCAAATCCTTGTCCTTTTGGTCTGTTTTTATCCAGTTCCCATCACAGCTGACCCCACTTGCCTTAGTTCTTTTTGATGGTGCACCAGAGAGACAAACTCCTAGCAGGCTTCAGTGCACCATATAACATATTTTTATTTGATTAACTATTTGCAGATTGTTTTGTTCATTTGTACTGTCTATTTGATTTTATTAACTGAGCAAGTAGCAAGGCAATGGATATTCTAAATTTAATTAATAAGTATATGTAATTGGTGAAAGAAGGCTTTGAAATATGGAAGCTTTTACATGCTAGTGTTTGTCACAACAATGCAAATCTCTGATCAGTGAGCATCAACAAAGAACAATATAAATATTGCTAATACAAAGAACACAGACCCTCCAGAGAAGTCTTACAGCAAACAGTGTTAGTATCTCATGTCACCTAGTCAATGTGGCAGTTTGGAATAGAATTTAAATTTTTTTATGACAGGCTACAGAACTGTGGGAAGACATATAGCATCCATCATATGAAACATTTAATGCTCAGCACAACATGCTCTTATAGTTTCCAATAGGCAAACTTATCATGACAGATGTGAAATTAACCAGTGTTCCTACTGTAATTAAAGATGACATAGCATGTTGTCATTTTACATTAGTATTTGCCTGGACACATCCTACCCTTGTCATCTCCATTTACTAACAATTTGTAAATTAGAGGGACTGGATGGCTTAAGGAGTTGGGAATGGGATACACAGCCTTTCACCTTTACCCCAACAATTTGGACCCAGACACATGCAGTAATGACCAAAAGTTATGATATAATGTCTCTTTATTAACCTATGTAAAGTGAACTGGCGCTCACAGAACATTTCTCAGTGGACATGTGTCTACATTAGGGAAAAAACACCTCCATAAATGGTATTCATTGCCTCTTGTTGGCAGTCTCTGATGAGAGATTAGGAATTAAATGATACAGACTAAAATCTCATCTAGGCCCCAAAGGTGCACATTCCTGCTTAGGTTAGAGGCACGTAGGCAGGACAGTGTATGGAATACTTGCATTGCCTCCATCTGTGCAATATCAGTTTTCAGACAGAAGATTTCAGTTTCCAGAACTGTCCATTCACGACCTTTCCATGACACTAAATTCATTTTAAAAAGAAATGAAATAACTTGGATGCCAGTGTTTGATTTAATCTTTATGTACCCTGTATAATATATGCATAATGATGCCTGCTAGTTAATTACACTTCCTACTTTAAGTCTGGAAGCATCAGAGTTATTTTTTGACATCAGGGTTTTTTTCCCCCCATACTCATTGCAGATATCACATTTCAGAATAGGGAAACTGCAGCATGTAAGGTAGTTAGCATCCTTCAGAAGAGATGTCTACTGTTAAACACAAGTTATTGACAGTACGATTTCAGCCATGGTTGCATGCATAATATCAGGGCAAATTGGGTCTACACACTAATACATTATTCTGAAGCCTATTATAAGAGAACATAAAACATTAAAAAATCACATAGAAATGTTAAATCCATTATTGACATAGTTGCTTGTGTGAACTCTCATGCAATTTGCACCACCATGTTCTGTCAGAAAACCTCTATGCCCAGCAACACTGATGTAGAGAAGTAAGCATACCACAGTTTAAAGTATGACTAAGTGCCCAGAGCTATTAGAATTCACTATAACAGAATCATGTATGTTGCATTGGCTACGTCACACAAAGTGTGTTTTAGCAACAACTTTACTGATTAAGACAGAGAAAGAAATTCAAATTGTTTTAAAGTATTTTTTCCAGTCTAAGGGCTTGACTACACTACGCAGCTTTTAGCGGCAAGGTTGTGTCAACACAGCTTTGTCGCTAAAAGTCAGCGCGTGTAAACGCTCTGTCTCGGTATTTTGTTAGAACTTTTGCCGACAAAATACTTCCAGCCCCGCGAGCGGCGTTAGCTTTGTCGGCAGGAGAGCGCCTCCTGCTGACAAACCCGCGTTCACACTGCCGCTTGCGTCGGCAAAACTTTTGTCTTTCGTGGTGGGGTTTTTTTTAAGTACCCGTGAAAGACAAAAGTTTTGTTGACAACGTCGCAGTGTAGACAAGCCCTAATTCTCTCTGGTTTAGTAATGGTTTATGGAAATACCTTTAGGTATCATTTGGAATTATAAAATATCCACATACTTGCATCTAAGTCTCTGTATTCAATTTTTGTCTTACTGTTCACATTATGGACCAGATTCATTGCTGGTGTTCATTTGCACAGCTCACCTGAAGTCAATGGAGCTACATCAATGTACACCAGCTGAAGAGCTGGCCTATATTGTCTTCACAAAAAGCTCGAAGGGACTATCTCTTGACACGAGCTGAAGGTATAATTCACATAATATAATCTGACAAAATTAACCTTTTCCCGCTCTGTTCATAAGTCTCAGAAAAGGTAACAAAGGCTTAGAGCCTCAGAGGTATTTAGGTGCCTTTGAGAGTTAAGAGTCTAAATACCTGTAAGGATCAGGGCCAAAATGCTTAGATGCTTGCTATTTGAAATTATTCCCAAATTTCCTCAGTTAGTAATTACTGGTCTGTAGATCATTAGCACAAAGGTCATTACAAATATTCACAAATATCAGCTCATGCTGTGACCATTAGCACATAATTCTGCTTTGGTTCCCTGAGAGAATGACTACGTAACCAACCAACACAGCACAATCTGCATATATTATAATATATACAGCTGAATTAACATACCAATGTAGCTTTCATTGAAAATTGCCATATTTGAACCAGAAGGGGTTTTTTCGTCCATTATTTGTGCTAGTAAAGCTCAGATGTCGCACGTTCACAGAATGCACATATAAAAGGCAGATGAACATGAGAAAATTGAAATTATATTTCAGGTTCTAATGTATAAAAATGGACAGTTTACACCACTATTCACTATACTCATTATATTGAACTTAGAGCTACTAAAAAAATTGGTGGTGGGGGGGGGGTAATGTTGTAAAATTACTCTCTTTAAAAAAAAAAATTAAATCAATTCTATTTGTAATATTTATGTCAAAGTTTTGCACTTATTTGTTCTTGATAATTTTTGATGATTAAAATTATCAAATTTCAATTCAGCAATGATTTAGTACAAACTAAAATGTAGGAACAATTTTTGAAAGTTATCTACTTCTACTTCAGATATTTTTCAAAACACTTTATCAATCATTTCCTATGGTTCATTTGAAGGATTAACCTAATTTATTTTTTAATGAGTCTTGATTTTTATTTTTTTTTAAATGTAGAGCTTTATAAAAAAAGGATTTGAAAGTAGAACAATATTGTGGGACAACTTCTCCTGCTAGATCCATGGTGTGGATCTCAGATAAGCAGCTTAGCTGAGTTATTTTTTCTTTTAACTGTAACATGTAAATTAGTGTCCATGAAATGTTAGTGGCATCGTGCCAATGTTATAAATGAATAGTATTTTATTCCCCATAAATCAATCAATCAAGGGAAAGCCAGATTTACCTAAGGAGAAGAATGGATCCTTCAGCCATGAGACCAACATTTACTTAAGGATATGTTTGCTTCTAGACCCTCCTGGCCATTCCATTCTTAAAGATGGTGCAAAGACCTTTCACAGAACATCTACTTTTGTCCTCTCATTCTTAGGATCCAAACGGTCTTTCTCTACATAAATTCACAATTCAGTGAAGTTTGTTCCAGTGACATCATTGGACAGTAAGCAGTAGTGTTGAACTTATTCCTGTAAATTTGTTTATTTCAGTGTTATTAATAAAAGACAACAGTCCTGAACCTACACCTCAGTCAAGCCAGAGTCCCATTGAAGTTACTTGGGCTCTGTTACTGGGAAGTTACAGGTTGCTTATTACTGGGAAAAGGGCCTCAAAATATCAGAGATCTGTAGTTTAGATAATAAAAACTTGGACAACTATATATAAAATGTAGCTGCAATGAATTTTCTATTTTAAATGAAGAACAAAGTATAGAGAAAAGTGTTTTGAATTTATCAGATTAGTTATTTCATTGAATCAAAATATGTTAGCCTAATATCCTGGGAAACAGGAAATCTTAAGAAACTATCTTAATAATATGACAAATGTAACCTGTAACCTACAAATTCAAACTTCACAAAACATTTTTAGTGTAAGATATTTTAAGAACTTTATTTTAAGACTTTATAATGTCCATTGATAGCTTACATTGGTATGTGAAGAAAACTAAAATAAGGCTGACAGATAATTAATATTTCAAATTAATCACTGTCTCAGTTATATTTCAATGTCAGACTCGCATCAAAATGATAAATTACAGTACCATAGGTTGACAAATATGCCATATTTAACAACATTATTTTGCAAGAAATAAATTAAATACAAGATTTAAAGTAAGAAGAATTGCTAGTGTACTGATTGTTTTGCTAACTTTCAAAGATAATATATTTTGGTATGGCCTTTAAACAAATAAAACTGCTATCTCCATCTTTTCATCTGGAATCTGATTATGCACATGTAAGTGGCCCCTTAATCAAATAAATATAGATTTTATTTATTCATTTATTGCTTTATAATTTGGGGAGATTCATTAGAGAAAATGTAATATTCATCTAATTAAACTAAAACCAAGGCTTTGGTTACAATGGAAATTAGAAATGTTTAAGTGAAGCAATTATTAAATACATGTATATGTATATGGGACTTTTTCCTGCAAATTCACTCTTTATATGGGCAAATGAAAGCATATAAAATTGCTCTGCTTCCATTGTTGGTTTAGCCCAATTTTAATATATTCGTTTTAAAATTAGATTGTAAACTCTTTGGGGGCAGGGACTGTGTCATACTGTACATTTATATAATGTCTACTGCAAAGATACTCTGATCCCAATTTAGCCTTCACGTTTTATTACAACATAAATTAAAAATTATACATACAGAGAGAAATGTGGTGATATTGTAAGCCCCAGAGCTAGACATCTTACAGGGATGGAACTTCCACTCCCTCTATACCAGGAAAGCCATCTCTGGCCAATCTCATTTCTATGATCATAATGTTGAGTACCTATAGTTCCACATACTATGTTCTGTTGCTTTAGTGGGAATCTGTCCATGTTACAGTTGTATACATGATAATAGGTTGGTACAGTGACTGTACTCATGAAAGGCATAGGAATGGTGCCCGATATGCCTTGGAGTAAGTGGGCTACCTTGACTTTACAAGTAGTGGACTCTGGTTTGGGAATGACATTCAAGTTCGATAAGAGAGGGTAGAAGACTCCATCTTAAGGTGCATTTACAGAGCCTGCAGCAGAAAGCTTCTCAGCCCGGGCTGACAGACTTGGGCTTGCAGGGCTCATGCTAGCATTCTAAAAATAGCTGTGTAGACAGCGCTTTGACGTTGCGGCTTGGGGCGCTGAAGCCTAGGGAAGGGGGTGGCTTCAGAGTATGAACTCCAGCCCAAGCTGTAATGTAAAAGCACGGTCTACCAGCTATTTTAGAGCACTAGTGCAAGTCCCACGAGCCCATGTCTGTCAGCCTGGGCTGGGAGGCTCACTACCACAGGTTGTGTAGACGTACCCTGAGGGTATGTCTATACTGCAATAAAAAACCCATGGCACCACGCCTCAGAGCCTGAGTTAATTGACTCAGGCTTGTGGGGCTAAAAATAATAATATAGACATTCAGGCTTGGGCTGGAGCCCAGACTCTGAGACCCATCCCCCTTTCCTGGGGTTTCCAGCCCAAGCCTAAACTTCTACACCACGATTTTTAGCCCTCCATCTTGAGCCCTGTCAGCCTGAGTCAAATGACCTGGGCTCTGAGACTTGGTGCTGCATATTTTTTAATGTAGAAATACTCATTGTGTACATCTACGCTACACTGCCATAAACCAACTGTGGCTGGCCCAGATCAGCTGACTTGGGCTTGTGGGTTTTCGTGCTGCAGGGCTATAAAATTGCAGTGTAGACTTTCAGGTTTGGGCTAGAGCCTGGGCTCTGAGACCCTGTGAGGGGAGAGGCAGAGCCTGACTGGACAGGAAGGACCCAGAGCTCACTTTGCAGTGAGACCTAACTAGACCAGTGTTGGAGGATGCAGAGCTGACATCACATCACCCCAATAGGTGGTGGCAGCACAGAGCTGAACTTCACAAGAAGGCCCAACCAGACTCAAATCACATCTAGGCAAGGCTAACCAAGGTGCTCACAATCTGATGTCAATCACCCAGGTGCCAATTCTGCAGGATGATGTCACAGAACTGGACCAGGTAACTGCACACTGGAGTGGTACCTGATGATGTGGACTTCTCTAGGCAGGAGCAGACAGGGTGAGGAGAACCACCACTTGATAGTTTCTCTCAACTAAAACTGAGAATAACTGGACCTGTTAGTGGTGTTTTAGATGGGTGGGGATTATCTGACAGAGTTCTGGACCTCAGCTAGCCAGACAATATCTGATACTGCAGGGGACTGTTCAACCTAAGTCTTGGTGCACGGATTCAGCTTTGTTCATTGTATTGTATTTGTACATATGTAATCACACTTCTTTTATTTGTTTTTTCCCTTTTCCTACAAATAAAAGCTCTGTGTTTTCAAGGACTCCTGAGTGCTTGTGACAGTGGGGGAAGAACCACTGCAAAGGTGACCAGGAATGTTATATTTAATTTCTCAGAGTCAGGAGTATGGCTCGGTGGGGGGTGGAGCCATTGTTTTCGTTTCACCAGCTCAGGTCTCTAATATTCCCATGGGTATTAGTTAGCAGAAGTTACAATAACCATGAGAACACACTTAGTTTTTGGGATACTAGAGCAGGCCTTGTAAACAAGAGTATACTTGGGTTTTGGGGACACATGGTCATCCTAAATTGGATGGGTTGGGAGAAGAAATATTTTCCCAATCAATGGTTATTTTGTCTTATCTTGACTTAATATCAAGAATTATTGGACAAGGCTATATTTGGGAAATTGTAATTATCCTTTAGAACAATGTTTGCCACAGACTTATTATCAATGCACCATATGTGGTAAGCACCAGTGTATTTTATCTAGAAAAGAAAATTGTTTTGTAATTAATATGCTTGTATTGGGAAAAGCATTTTAGTTATTTCACAGCCTTTAACCGGAGGGTTTTGTATTCTCTTTTTGTTTGGATTGATCCTGCAGTATCAGTAATACTGAAAAAGGCACAGAAAATTTCTGATATCACTTATAATAGCATAAAATTGTAACTCCATTTACCTCTGTGAAGTTAACAGATTTATACCAGTGTATGCGAATTCAGAACCTGGCCTAATGGCTTGATTTCTTGCTTAACCATTTACTTTTCCCGTTTCCTATATACAGTTTTTGATAGTTTTGTGAATTCCCTTTTATTTACCAAAGTGTCTCTTAAAATAACACAGCTGCAGCTGATCCTATGAATTTCCCCTATACGCTGATTTCGCTGGAGTATAGAACTACAGAGCATCTTTAATGGACCTTTTGCCAGTAGTGAATAGATACAGTGTAATTGAAGGTTGTTATGCTTCCTTCCTGCTTTCCCCAGACAAACATCCTCCAATTCCCTACATCAAGAGTTTAGGGGTGGCAGAGTAAGGGCCTCGAGTTGGCACACTTACACCAGGGCAATTCTCTGTTCATAATTCATAGATTTTAAGGTGAAAGTGAACCGTTAGATCAGGGGTGGGCAACCTATCGCACGCGTGCTGAAGGCGGCACGCAAGCTGATTTTCAGTGGCACTCACAGTGCCCAGGTCCTGGCCACCAGTCCGGGGGCTCTGCATTTTAATTTAATTTTAAATAAAGCTTCTTAAACATTTTACAAACCTTATTTACTTTACATACAACAATAGTTTGGTTATATATTATAGACATACAGAAAGAGACCTTCTAAAAACGTTAAAATGTATGACTGGCACACGAAACCTTAAATTAGAGTGAATAAATGAAGACTCAGCACACCACTTCTGAAAGGTTGCCGACCCCTGTAGTAGTCCTTTGTGTTCTGGCAGTAAGTCTGAAGAGAAAAGCTTTACATTCTATCTTGCTTTATTGCATTAGATCATGTAGTCTGACCTGCATAACAAGCAATAGAAATTCACCAAGTTACCCTGACATTGAAGCCAATGGTGATTTTGCAGACAGTTTCCAAACCTTTTGTTTTTTGCTTCCTGACAGATGCAAAGGAAGCAGATCTCAAAAAGAATCTAGTCTTTAAATTTGATCTTCAGAAGGAGGAGGGAGCTGAGCTTGCACATTTAGTGAGTCTTGTTTTGAACCATTTGAATCTCCAGTGAAGAGCTTTCTGGAGCCCTACGATTTATATGCAAATATAATTTGTCTATAGTTGTATTACTGTTTACTATCTGATCAGAAAGCAAAATTCCATAGCTTCTTATCCAGCAAAATTAAGCAAGTTTAATGAGCATCTCATCAAGCACTTGCTCAGGCAAAACTCCCATAGGCTTCAATTGTCTCCAAGCCACCAGACCTACTGTTGTAGCAAGGACTGAATAAAAATTATGTATGGCCTTCAGAATATAGCCCATATTTAAAAATGTTTTTTAAGGTGTAATCCCTTTGGGGTTTAGAAAGCATGGCCCCTTTAAATCTTTTTCCTGGGGGGAGGGGGGAGTGAGAAAAAAGGAGGGAAACTGCAGGGGGGGCTCTGGAGCTCCAAGGGAGAGAGAGCAGAAGCCCGCAGGCCCTCACAAAGTGAAGCAGAGAACCTGCCTGAAGCCTGGGAAGGACATGGCGGCCGATCGGGGACAGCCCAGGACAGGAGGCAGGCAGGAGGAGCACTGTGCCAGGGAGGAATCGCCCAAGAAGGACAAGCCAGAGCTGGACCCAGTATCACGGCTGCCCAGAGCTGCATGGGGCTGTGAGTACTGGGGCTTGTGACTCTGCATTGGGAACAAGGAGGGAGGTTGCTAGCTAGTTAAGTGGGGAGGTGGTAGCTCTGTGTGGCTTTGCAGAAAGCGGCAGAAGAGGGCACCGGAGGGGTTTGTTGGGGGAAAGTTCATTGGTGCTGAAGACGACCAGGAGCATCCAAGACTCACCACTGGACTGGAACTTTGCTCAGGACCCCTGAACTCTGTGGGCAGACACACTGCTCAGTGTCTGCCCTTTCAGACTGTGCTACCACTGGGCCCATGGGGCCTTGGTTTGGATGCAACCCTATTTTACTGCTCCCCCTATATTTCCCCTTGTTGTTTTTCTCCTCTCATCCCTCTGTAAATAAATATTTCCCTTTCTTATATCCATTGTACTATTCCGGTGTGTGTGTTCACTCTGGGGGGTTTGGAACAGGTGCCCCTGGGGTGGAAGGGATTTTTCCTGCTGCATTCCTGCGTGTGCCTTCTCTTGGCCAGAGCTGCCTGCAGAGCAGACTCCATCTTGGCCACGACGGCGCTAAAGTTACACTTGGCGGCCCATCCGGGGACTTTGCAGTACACACACACACACACGTACATTGTGCACCCTGGGCTCTCCTTCACAGAGCAAAGAAACTCCTGAGTGACTTTCATTTCAGTTTCAAAAAAATAAAATAAAAAAATGGAGAGAGGATTACTAGAAGACCTGTGCCGAGGTGCACAAATCCCAGTAACCAAAGCTGTGCTGGTGGCGGGGCTCCCAGAAGAGATGGAAACAAATGAAATTGAGGAGAGCCTAGATGCAGCTGAAATACTGGGGAGGGTAAAGGTCCACACCCGTATTTACAACCGCAAAGTGAAGGGCATGGTAGCACTATGTACTCACTCCAAGGAAGCAGATCTTGATAAAGTGCCCAAAGAGGTGCAAGTAGAAGGTATCCCCTGGACAATTCTGGGGGCAGAGCAGTCCCCTCCTAGTGTGCCCATGTCCCTTGAGGTGGATTCTTTAGTGCAGAAATTGCAAGCTCTGATGGTGGATGAGAAGCAGACAAGAGAAGAATTAATTTTGGCATTAGGAGGGGTTCCAACACATGCAGCACCCAGCCTGGTGGGATGGGCCAAAGAGCTCGGAAACGCTCTCAAAGATGCATTGAAGCCAGCATATGAAAGTGCTCCATACAAGCAGTTAAGTTCTTTCTCGGGGGTGTCACCTGTACCCTCAGGGGAGGATGATTACGAAACCTGGAGGGATTTTACGGTGCCACTTGTCCAAGAGTGGGAATGCTCTGATGCTGAGAAGCAGAAACGTGTAATTGAGAGTCTGAGGGGACCTGCCATGCGAATTATCTGAGCCCTGAAAGACTGCCAACCAGCTGCCACAGTGCAAGACTATTTAACCACTCTTGAGAGTTTCTATGGAGCTACTGATAGCAGTGAAGACCTGTATTATCGTTTCCGCCATACCTATCAGGAGCCCCACGAACGATTGCCAGATTTCACCAGGAGACTAAAGGATTTGCTACAGCAGGTAGTGCGGAAGGAGGGCATCCCCACCAAGCGCATTGATTCCGCTAGGTTGGACCAAATCCTTTGGGGCACCCGACAAGATGGGTTGATGTTGTGGCGACTGCAGCTGAGGGAGCGGGCCCAAAACCCACCCCCATTCCACAAGCTCATTCGAGAGATACGTGAAGAGGAGGAGCGATTGTTGCAAGTGGATGCAGTGGTGCAGCCAAAGAAGGCAAGGAGTCACACCACCACAGTGCTTAGAGAGATGGAAGAGTCCCCGTCAGTGGCATCAGCACTGAGAGATTTGACCCGAGAAGTGGCCATGATGAAGGCTCAGGGACATACTGTGCCATCCTCAAGAGGGGAGAGTAGCAGGAGGGGTGATAGCCGGCGAGATGGTTTCTGTTACAACTGTGGAAAAAATGGTCACTAGGCCTTGGACTGCCAAAACAAGACAGACCATGCAAGGGTATCTCAGAAATTGCAGCAAACCATTAGGAAGCTTCAGGGAAACACCAACAGGGCTTGGGGAAGGAGCAACCCAAGACCCTGAAATTCCAAGGCTCCTCCAAAAAACTCACAAACAGGGGTTACCCAGATGGGCTGATAGGCCCCCAGGCTATATTACCCGTTCGTATAGAAGGACGATTGTGTGAGGCATTGCTGGACAGCGGATCACAGGTCACCATATTTAAGAATCTTACTATCGAGAACACCTGCAGCATTTACCCTTGTGTCCCCTGTCTGGCCTGACAGTCTGGGGAATTGGTTGTGACTCTGCCCCTATCGGGGATATATCCTGTTAAATGTTCAGTTTCCAAAGAACGTTGCGTGGGTAAACCAGGAAATAGAAACATTGGCACTGGTCTGCCCAGATCCAAAGGGAAGAGAGTATGCACTTTTAATCCTAGGGACAAATGCAAACCTGTTCCAAAGATTGGCGTGAAAATGCCGTGAGATGGCAGGGAACAACTATCTGCAGGAGCTGCCAATGCACGCTTTATGTAAAGCCACATACCAGCGAGTGAGGGGGCTCCCATCCCAAGAGGAGACCAAGGCTAGACCTTTTGGGAGGGATAAATTCCAGTTTGGGAATTCCCCCATTCCTGCTGAGTGGAAGGACCGCCTGTGTGAAAAGTTAGTCAAAAGGAAGGCTGTTTTCTCTATGCACAAATGGGATGTTGGGTGTGCACATGATGTGGAGCACCATATCCAAATGCAAGATGGTCGGCCTTTTCGAAAAAGGTCAAGATGATTGTTCCCCGCTGATATTGAAGATGTGAGGCAGCACCTACAGGAACTGGCTCAAGCAGGTATCATTGAGGAATCCAGGTGCCCTATGCATCGCCAATCATTGTAGTACGAAAGAAAAGTGGAAAGGTGCACATGTGCATCAACTATTGCACTCTGAACCAGCGGACGATCCCTGACTGATACACAATGCCTCGGGTGGATGACGCTTTGGATAGCCTGAATGGTAGCTGCTGGTTCTCTGTCCTTAACCTCCGCAGTAAATACTATCAAGTGCCCATGGCACCAGAGGACCGGGAGAAGACAGCATTAATCTGCCCTTTAGGGTTTTACTTCCTGAGGCATGCGATTAAATTGGTATCTGGAGCTCCAGCCATGTTTCAGCGACTCATGGAGCGGGTGGTAGGGGATATGCACCTGTTGAAGTGTCTGGTGTACTTGGACGACATTATAGTGTTCGGGCGCACTTTAGAAGAACACGAGACTCAGCTGTGCAAAGCCCTGGATCGTTTGGAACAGGCTGGCCTCAAGTTATCCTTAGACAAGTGCATCTTCTGCCAGACATCTGTGTGGTATGTGGGACACATACTGTCTGCAGATGGTATAGCTACAGACCCAAAGAAGGTGAAGGCGGTAACCACCTGGCCAAGGCCCACAACTCTCAAGGAATTACAGTCGTTTCTGGGATTCTGTGGCTATTACCGCAGGTTTATCAAAAAATTTCTGCACATCGTACATGCACTCACAGAGCTCACCAAGGGATCCCCCCCTGCGCATAAGAAGGGGAACTCACCTCGGCATCAATACTTTAATGTGGGTGCACCTTTTGGAAAGCGGAGAACTGCTAAGTGTGAAGAAGCTTTCCGTAAAATCATTCAACAGCTCACGCAAGCACCTGTTTTGGTGTACGCTGATC
This sequence comes from Platysternon megacephalum, assembly GCA_003942145.1. Lineage (NCBI taxonomy): Eukaryota > Metazoa > Chordata > Testudines > Platysternidae > Platysternon > Platysternon megacephalum. The sequence continues at coordinate 6,491,932 of QXTE01000022.1, read as the reverse complement.
CAACCCAGCCATATAAACTTCATGTCGATGCAAGCTACACCGGTTTAGGTGCTGTCCTTCATCAAGAGCGTGAGGACAAACTCTGCCCAGTAGCGTTTGCAAGTCGAGGTCTCACACCACTTAAGAGAAACTACCCTGCTCATCAAGTGGAGTTCCTGGCATTGAAATGGGCCATCACAGAAAGGTTCCATGACTACCTTTATGGGGCCAAGTTCACTGTAAAAACCAATAATAACCCTTTGAAATACATCAAGACAACAGCAAAATTATCCGTAGCAGGGCACCGGTGGTTAGCGGCACTCTCTGCCTATGATTTTACTCTGCAGTATCGACTCGGTCGAACAAACATGGATGCAGATGCCTTGTCTCGGCAGCCTCACTCTAAGAATTTATCACCCAATGATCAGATAAATGTGGGGACCCCTGAATTAAGAGCTTTATGCCAACGGGTATCCATTGTGGAGGAAAAATCCACAGCCAATGGAGAACTATGGGTTGCCCGCCAAACTACACTCAGATCAGGAACGGAATTTTGAAAGTCAATTAATAAAAAAACTTTGTAAGATCATGGGGATCAAAATATCACGCACCACCGCTTATCATCCCCAAGGGGATCCATTACCAAAACAATTCAACCGCACACTACTGAACTTGCTGGGAACTCTGAAGCCTCAGCAGAAAAAATACTGGAGCCAACACATGGAGCATTTGGTACATGTGTATAACTGCACTCGACGCAATGCAACTGGGTTCACACCATACATGTTAATGTTCGGTCGAAAGGCCCAGTTGCCGGTCAATCTCTGTTTTGTCTTCAAATGGGGCAGTCCCAGAAACATACTTGGGGTATGTAACTCGCTTAAAAGATCAACTGAAGGAGACATATCGGATAGCGACGCCAGCAGCTGGTCACCAGAATCAAAAGAATAAAACCCAATATGATCAGCAAGTGAGGCAACAGGAGATTCAGGTTGGTGACCAAGTTTTGGCCCGAAATCTCAGACTACAGGGAAAACACAAAATTGCAGATCGTTGGAAGTCACACCCATACATTATAGAGAAGAAACTTGGGAATCTACTAGTGTATCGCATACGTCCTGAGGGCAGTCACGGTCCCACCAAAACTCTCCACCAGAATCATCTGTTACCTGTAGGACAAGTATTGTTTCCCCATAAGGATGTTTCCACAGATTCTACAACTCCCAGCCCTGCAAGTCGAACACGGTCCCAACGACGGAAATATACCTGTCCTCTGCAAATGCCCAGCTCCTCGGAGAGTAAAAATGAAATGGGGTTTGGCAAACATCCAGTTTGAAATGCCCCAACCCTAATGGATCCTCTTCTCACACAAAAAAATAGTGACGGGGAAGAACCCACACTAAGCACTCCCGAGGCCCCACTGTACCAAGCTGTGGAGACCCCCCAAGAACATGATAAGGAAGGTTCAGTGCAGGCAAAAAACCCTGTACTGCAAACAGCCACTTTAAACCCAAATGCCCTCGAATTCGTGCCTCAAGGACCCATCATCTTGCCTCCATGTCCAGTGGTGTCACCTCAGCCAGTACCCGACAGCCAGCCTAAACGTTCCTCTAGAGAAGGAAAGCCCAGGTGTGTGCGGACGTATGATCGTTTAGGGAAACCCAGTGACCTACAGATCCCTGGGGTGCCACGGGGGGCAAGCTGCCTCATGGGAAACCTGTTCCACCCTTCAGGGTCTTGTGGGATGGATGATGGAAATGCTACTAACAAATGGGGGCCCTGGGTCTCCTGCTGGGGATCCATGGTTTAGAGTTGCCCACCTTGATGGGGACATCAAGGATTATTTATTTTGGGTGGGGGGAGAGTGTAACCCCTTGGGGGTTTAGAGAGCATGGCCCCTTTAAATCTTTTTCCTAGGGGGGAGTGAGAAAAAAGGAGGGAAACTCCAGGGGGAACTCTGGAGCTCCAAGGGGGAGAGAGCAGCAGCCCGCAGGTCCTTGCAAAGGAAGCAGCAGAGAACCTGCCTGAAGCCTGGGAAGGACAGGGCGGCCGATTGGGGACACCCCAGGACAGGAGCCAGGAGGAGCACTGTGCCAGGGAGGAATCGCCCAAGAAGGACAGTCCGGAGCTTGACCCAGTATCACGGCTGCTCAGAGCTGCATGGGGCTGTAAGTACTGGGGCTTGTGACTCTGCACTGGAAATAAGGAGGGAGGCTGCTAGCTAGTTAAGTGGGGAGGTGGTCGCTCTGTGTGGCTTTGCAGAGAGCGGCAGAAGAGGGCACCGGAGGGGTTTGTTGGGGGAAAGTTCACTGGCGCCGAAGACGACCAGGAGCACCCAAGACTCACCACTGGACTGGAACTTTGCTCAGGACTCCTGAACTCTGTGGGCAGACACACTGCTCAGTGTCTGCCCTTTCAGACTGTGCTATCACTGGGCCCGTGGGGCCTTGATTTGGATGCAACCCTATTTCACTGCTCCCCCTATATTTCCCCTTGTTGTTTTTCTCCTCTCATCACTCCGTAAATAAATATTTCCCTTTCTTATATCCATTGTACTCTTCCGGTGTGTGTGTTCACTCTGGGGGGTTTGAAACAGGTGCCCTTGGGGTGGAAGGGATTTTTCCTGCTGCATTCCTGCATTTGCCTTCTCTTGACCAGAGCTGCCTGCAGTGCAGACTCCATCTTGGCCACGAGGGCGCTAAAGTTAAACTGACCTCTATCCTACAATCAAGTGACTGGGTGCACCCTTATGTAGAAACCCATTGACTTATCAGACTATTCTCTCACATTACTATTTACTTCCTGTAATAAACCTCTAACCTTTGATAAACTTTGGCAGTGACGATGATGTTAGCATTGTCAGCAGTCTAAAATATTTTGTGTAGTCAAGGCTTGTATTTCATCTTTAGCTACATTTCTGAATTCTGACATGAAGGCAATCTAAAAATAGTTCATTCCCATTTGTTCACATATTTTACTTGTCTGCCAACTGCCAAAATTATATTTAGCACTCATATCCCGACACATTTTAATTATACCAATATTGTTTGATTTACATGCTCCAGTAATTCATTACATCAGCTACAGATTCTTTATAACAATGCTGTAAGAAGTGCATGAAGGCTTCCATAAATCACTAAGTGGAATCCATAATTTAGTAATCCAGAGTGTCTGTTTTTCCCAGTACTCATTATAAATAAAATCTTAGCTAACCTTTAAATTTTTACCATGGCTCTCAACTCCCTCTCCAGAATCTTTCAGCATAATCATTAGATTACTACAATTTAAATTGTAATTCATACACTAAAGTTGTTCTTTTATTTTCATTGTCCAAGAACAATTACAGTACAAAATAAATCTATTGGAGAATTCAGAACAGTGTTGTAAAATGTCTACAAACCATCTCCAGGGACCCTAGAATTCTGTAGAATCCTACATCAAAATCCTCTTTCCTTCTCCATTTCAAAGTGTTTCAGGATCAATGAGACTGCAAAACAAGGTTTCTGATATGCATTTACCCGGAGTAAAAATTGCTATAGAGAAAATATAATGGGGCTTTCTTTCCTATATCTATTACATTAATATTATTTACATCATTAGAAGATTTATGCATATTTAGTAATCCGTACTTGCCAAATCCTATATGGGTTGGAAAATGCTTTGACTATTTCCTTGACCTCTCCTCCCCCTCTCTTGTCCTTGTTGAGATACTGCCCTTTTTACCCCCATGTTCATTAATGAAGTCAGCAACCTTAACTGGACCAGCTACCTGCTTAATAGCTATAAAATAGTCCAGTAAAAGCAAAAGAACACATTATTCTAACACAACTAGACTCATTGAGGCCCCTGCTGTGTGCTACAAGCTGCTATCTCCCTTTCTTTCTTAGCAGCTGTATCTCTCTCTTGCATGCACACAGTGAATAAGCTGCATTATGTATCACAGGACAACAGAAAATAGAAACATGAATCAAAGTGGATTTTGTTTTATTCCAAAAATAAACTAATCTCACCATGACTAATATAAAAGTGGCTGTCAGGGATAGATTATGGCTTGGAATAAGTGCTCATTCAGGGGATTTAAGAAGACTTAAGAATTTTCACCCTACCACACACCCACCCACACCCCTGTGTAATTACCTAGATATTGGGACCAGGGGTTTTGGAATAAGGGATGCTGTGGACTGACATACTCTCTTCCCAGAGCAGGTGGGCATGGAGAGATGGTAGAGTCTTGCCTCCATAACCACAGCGCACCAGCCAGTGCAAATAAGCCAGCATTCAGTGAGAAAAAGGAAACCAATATTTTGCTGCTGGCAAAGCTCATGACTCAATATTTCTCCTACTTAATTTACTTGAACCAACTGTCATGTCTTCCTCTTCTTTTGAGCAGTGCTTTTCAGTTTGTCTCATTTACAGCTTTTCATATTATTTTATATATACTCCTTTCTTCTAGGTTACTTTGTCTGTACTACAAAAGTGTTCTCTCTCAAATGGTGGAGAAATTGATCTTACCCAAGTGTGTGAACATGGAAGAATGGCAAAAACAGAATTGAGGACCAACTTGTTCACAGACAGCCTGTAAATACAACAATAGTGGTACATTCACTGGACTCAGACTGTCATCTTCCTTCTGTATCTCAGGGCCTGGATGACTAACTCATCTTCTTCCATTCACACAAAACCAGTGACCAAGCTGCATATCCTCTGATTCTAAATGTGTTGCATCACCAACTCCATCTGCTAATCTGGGGGTGAGGAAGTAGGGTTGAAAAATAATTGTGTTTTTTGGTTTGGTGTCTGAAGCAGAGAAAAAAAGCTAGAAATATGTTTGATTCGGGATGACCCGAAAGAGAAGTTTTTTGTATTTTCTTGCCAAAATGAAAAACTGAAAAAAAACAACAAAAAAAACCCCGTCAGTTGGAATAAAACGTTTCACTCAACCCAAAACAAAACATTTCATTTAATTTTGAGGTGTTTTCTCCCCCCTTTTTGAATTAAATATAGCTAATTTTCTAAATGAAACATTTCAAAAAGAAAAGTTGAAATGTTTAAACTAAAAAATGTCAAACTGAACATTTGTACTTTTTTGAATATTTTTCTTCTTTTAACTTTTTGTCCAAAACGATTTGCCTAATTTTACCCTGATTTGTGAATAGTTTTGGTTGACGCGAGACTGCATTTTTCAACTAATAAACTATTCATCTAAAAAAATCCCCCCAGCTATAGTATGAAGTTTTCTGTGCTTATTGGCTAGGATGTTAATTTTTCAATGGTATTGTCCAATGAGTGAAGTTTTAAAGCACACTTAATTGTAATTAAGTTGTCTATTTCTATTCTTTGTTTTATTCTTAAAAATCAAATTGAAAACAGAAATAGAATTGGATTGCTGAATGAAATAGGTTGGCAAAATCTTCCTTCAGTGCTCTACTTGTAATTCTATGTGTTTCCTTTTCCCTGTTTAGTCTCAAAGGGAACAGAGAAATTAATACAATACCTATAGGTCATTCTCGAGTAAATCCATAGGAGATTCATAACTCACTTAGATTTTCAGCTACTCTGGTCATGTCTCAGATGAGCCACAAATAAATGTTTAGTTACTGCACAACCATGCTTTCCATACAGTCATATATCTATACCTGAGAGAATATGTCTGAAAATATGTCAGTGAGAAATTACTGCAAAGTTGATCATGGTTTGAGAGATGGTAATTCTTCCTTCTCCATTTTCTATTTTAAAAAAATGGAATGAGTCCTGTAATTCATATATGACAAGGCTGAATAATGTTTAACATAACTCAGTCAACAACTTACTCTTTCAAACACAGATTCATTTAGATACATAGTTCAATAATATTCAGCCCCCCTCCCTTGCAAGCTACCAATTTCTACTTTTATTTCATGTTTTCAGTGATGTGCCACTCTTTTTTTTTTTAATCTCAGGTTTCAAATTTTAACTGCACATTCAGACACCTAAATAAATTGCCTGATTTTCAGAGGCACCGAAAAACCTGCAGCTATGTTAAAGATCAATAGGAACTGCTGGGGGCTTGGCACTTTTGAAAATTGGGCCACATCAGGTGTCTACATATGGACTTAGGACGCTAGATAGAGACACACAGTTTTGAAAATATCAGTTACAGGGTTGCATGTGTTCACGAAGAGCAGGGGTAAAGTACTGGAGAGTCTACTGATATGGAATCTCATTTAAATAAATCTTTTCTCTAATGACAAGGAGTAAGACATCAAATGAATGTAAACTAATAGTCATCCCCTCTTCCATCAGCTGGGTTGCAGGGGAGTGCAGTTTGAGAGACAAGCTTTGCAGGGGAATGGGCATTGAAATAATTGGTGTTGTGGGGGATGGCGCTGCCTATCACCAGTTCTAGGGGAGGCGGGTGCTGCTGTGGGGCAGGGAGGGAGGGAGGGTGAGGGACCTCTGGCTGCATTACAAGTTTGGATTTTTAGAAAACACAGTCTCATCTCATTCTTTTGGAAGAATACAGTAAAAGACTTGAGACCAGATTCAGCAAAGCACGTGTTTGTTTAACTTTCAGCTCATGCTTACATGCCTGGCTGAATCAGGGCCCAAGTGTCATTAACTCGAAGAGTTTTAATTAGTTCGTTACAAGAAACAGTGGTTATATTGACACAGGGTGAAATTTTCTAAAGTTCCTACATGACTGAGGAGTTCATGTCCCATTGAAAGTTAGAGCTCTGCTTAAGCCTGGGATTGAAGCTGTGTGAGGAGTCTGCCAGCTGTACAACCTTGCACATTTTGGGCTTGATCCATAGCAAAGCTCTCATTAATTTTAATAGTGCAGGATCAGGGCCATTGTGTACCTGAGAATGGGCCACACACAGGCAGGTTTATACAGATCCAGTGGTTCCAGTACCCATTGCAACCAAAGCAGAGGGACAGCAGCTGCTATTGGAGAGTGTGAACTTGAGCTCCCCAACCTCCCTGCATTCCATCTGCTCAGAGCCCAAATAATCTGGCTTTATGTGGATAGAGCGATTTTTTTTTTTACCCTGATGAGAAATGTTTGAGGTTGTATTGTTGTTGTGATGTTGGTTTTGTTTTGTTTTCTTTTCTTTTTTGGTTTGTTTTTTTCAGGATTGGATTTTTGAGAGTATTTATAAACAAACAAACAAAAACCAGCCAACGAAACAGAACCCCCCAACATTTTAAAAAAATAGTATGAAATACCTAAAGGACCCCTTATAGAAGTGCAGAAAGCACTATTTAGACCTTGACAGTCCCTGGAATATTTCAACATTATACCATCAAAGCAACAGAAAAAAAAAACACCATATATTTTCCAAATATGAAAGAAGAAATTATATATTATATTTTGAATATTTATAATTTAACACATTTCCAGATAAGATATTGCTGGACAAAATCACCACCAAACACCTGTTACAATTGACAATAGAGTAAAAAAATGTCTGTAATCCAGCCCAAATATAATTTGTTACACTATAGCTACAATTTCAGTTCTGTAAATTATCCTTCTGTTGTATGTGAACTAGAAAATAATTGCAGAATAAACAAAGTAATTAGACACGTTCAAAACAACCAGAAACTACAAAACAGGTCTCAAAAACTTGCAAATAACCTTTTTTTTAATTTCCTTGTTTAATTAACTACATGATTTAGGGAAAACTATTTGTGTGAATTAATATTCGAACTGCATAGTATCTTGCAGTGTTCAAGTAAACAGTTCCTAGCAGTGTCTGTGACTGAAGACAAGTAACTTTGGTTGGCATCAGTCATAGGTGTTCTATATACATATCAGTCATAAGTCCTCTGTGCAGAAGATGAGCCTCCAGGCATCTTCCTAATCACTGCCTCCCAAAACTGCACCTCAGCTGCTTAAACTCCCATAGATTAAATCAGAGTGATCCACAGGAACAAGGAGGATAAAATTCAGAGATGTGACCTTCTTCAAATATTTTATAGCTATTGGTTAGCTGATAGACACCCTAACTAGAAGGGGAGAGATTAACTATGTGTTAGCACCAATAAGAAGAGACCACAGATCCCTAGGATTTATTCCTTGGAATTCACAAGGAAATAGACCTGATTTTGTGCACAAACAGGAGTGCACAATCACTGCTTTGAAATATAGAAGGTGATGGCCAAACCATCTGTCGGGCCAGAGTATTCATACTATGCAAAGACAACCTAAAGATGAGGTTGATTATAAAGGAGTTCTCTTTGAACCTCTGTAACAAACATACTCCTTTGATTAAGGAAGATGACACATTATTCCATTCAAGCTGATGCCCACACACATATTGAACCCTCAGAAGACCCCAACAAGGACTCTTGACGGCAGCACTGACAGCAGGTCAGAACTTAACCATCACCTCTCCTATATAAACAGTAAAACCAGAAACTTTGGTTCTGCTCCAGGGGCCCAGGAAACATTTACAGAATAAACGTGTATCCTCGATTACCCTTCTTCATGTACTGAAAGCAGATGGGGAAAAAAAATCACAGCTAACCTCTTTTCATTGTGCATAATTGATTTCAAGCTGACTTTTTGCGGAACATGACGGTACTCAATGTTTGTATGGATGCCAGGATCTTGCCTTTAGTTACTATACATTTTCTTGTATATAGTACACAAATAAATATTCAGCTAGGATCAGCAAACCTTTAATACTTGGTATTTTTTGGACTAACAAACTTTGAAAATACTAAAAATTATAGTCATTAAAAGTGTATGTAATACTTTTTCCAAAATGTTAATGCCACAACTATCGGACAGTGAGACGGGATGAAAAACAATATGGGAAATCAATCAGTTTTGGGGCAAGATAAGGAATTTATTATGGAGCATTTAAAACCTTTGATTTTTATGACAGATCCTGGCATCTAATTGAAAGGTTATTGAAATATTTTAAACCTTTTAATAAATGTACCTGGTTCAGTTCAACTAGCAAAATGTCACATTTGAGCCCTGTTATATATAGGGATGAGGTAAAGCTTTCAAATCCTGTTGTTAAGAAGAGCGTTAATCATATTCTCTTACCTTCATAGTATACTTTAAACCCATGGGCACTAACTGCAAAGTCACTTGTCAAACGCAGTGAAAACACAGACTTTGTACTTGTCACAGGTGGAGGAAGATGAAATCCTGTTAACCTAAAAATATAAGCATAACTCATGGTTAATTGTCTATAAAAATAAATGCAACTGTACTGTTTCAAACGTATTGCTCACTACAAATTTCCATCATAAGACAGACAATCTATATAAAAGAGTAGAATATACAGTTTATATTATTTGTGAAATTGGTTTTCTAAAATCTCATAAGGAAGCTGTCCGACTGGCATTTATGTAGCCTGGCACAGGTGAGGTAGGTCAGCTCAGGAAGATTGTACATAAAGAAGGACATTAATACTGTAGAAACTACACAGACATGCCAGATTTACACCAGCTAAGGATCTGTCCCAATATTTTTTACATTATGTATTTTATAGATAGTTATGTGAGATCTTATGTTAGACGGTTTTTTGTCCACAGAGTTTTACGCAGCATACAGTTTTACACACAAAAAAGGAAGGGATCACAGTTCACTTAAATGTGGGATGTTAGGATAATTTACACTATGTAGCTTAACCTCATAGAAGTGTTTTTCTTAAGTCTACTGTAGTGCCTAGTAATTGTGGGAAGAATTGCTCAGATGGTTTTGTTTTTAATTCACAGAGAGATCCCAGAGGGTAGTGTTGAGTAATTACTCATCCACTCAAAAGGCTCTCTTGCAGGGTTTTCCAGCTGTGGTGGTTTTTGGGTTTGTTTGTTTGTGCTTGTTTGTTTTTGTTTTTTGTCAGATCCATATACACACAACAGGCAGCTGTGGAAGACAGTTTGACATTCAGTCCAGCATCTCCATTTCATCTGACTCAGGTGTTGCAGCATCTTGCTTTCCAAGTGCCTCGTTGATACTGGGATTTGTAGTAGGGTAAATTCACCAAGGTTGAAATTACAAAGGACAAAAGTGATTTTGGCTGGCTGATGAAATTAGCTAGGGAATTTGATGGACATGGTTGAGGACATATGCTCAGTATTCATCAGTGAAGTTTGCAATACTAAGGTTACAGTTGGACCCCCAATTTCTCCAGATAGAGGTGGCTTCAGCAGCTAAAAGTATCTGTTTTCATCTGTGCTTGGTGTGACAACTGTATAATTTCTCTTTGGTATTGACTTTGCCTGTAAATCAATGTACTTGTTGCTTCATAAAACTGTAATACTCCCTATACGGGGCTGCCCTGGAAAAAATATTCAGCTTCTTCCCCTGGTGCAGCATTTGCAGCCTAACCACTTAATGGATGGAACTGAAGGAGCAAGTTATGCAAATACTCCACACATTGAATTAGCTACCTATTTCTTACAGGTGCGGGTACAATTCAAATATGGAAATTGATCTCTTTTAAAGTGCGTTATAATTTGGATCCTAGTTACTTGAGAGAATTCCTTCCTCTGAAATCACTTCCACAGCAGATAAGATCAGCCAGTATGCTCTCACCAGAATCCCTCAGGAACTGTCTGGGAGCTGCCAGCAGGGCATTTTGTATGGGAGGGGCAAAGGGCTCTGCTCTAGAATTCATTGACCTAACAAAGCTTGACATTACTGATCTGAAAGTTACAGTATATGATTTTTCTGTCAACTCAGACTTTTTATTTGAAAATCATGATACACTAATAGTTTACTTTAAGTCTCAACTTAGAATGTCATTGCTTTTGTGGTTTTATGGCTGACCCATTATTATTTTATTTTGTTTAAATATAGGGTTTCTTTCGTTCTTTCCATTTCACTGGGGGACATTTTCCCTCATTTTTTCTAATACCTGTGTCCATCGTGTTTCTGGGAAAATATATGCATTTAATATAAAATATAACACAGAAAATCCAAAACAAAAGAGACTCCCAACCTAATAACTAAACACACATTGCAAATGATGGGTGCTGAGAACTCTCAACCCCTATCAGGGGTATGCAGTGCCTCCCAGGAACAGATCCAGAGCTCATTATAGAAGAACGGCAAACTCAATATTTTGCTCCTATTCTTAAATCTGATGTATGTGGAGGTTCCTTTTCCTCTGACTAGACATATTTTAAACTATTTCATAACTTTTGTTCTTCAGAAACACTAAAGAAGAAAACAGCAGATAATGTGGAGAGATGATCTTGCTGGATCGATAAAGACATATATCAGGAGCCAGTAGATTGCTGACCAGCAACACAGCTACTGAGCATTCTTTCCATTACAAAAGTGAGAAAAAATATATTGTGATATTTTTAAGGAAAAAAACGTGAATTATTAATGAAGGTGTGGATTTTGTTTCCTGAAGAAAAAAAGATATGAAAAACATCACATCATAGCAATTTCAATTTGGTCTTTATTGAAGTAGTACAAATACCATGGTGTCTCCATAGCTAATACATTTTCTGCTGCTAGTATAGATATTCAGTCACACTCTTACTCATAAAATGCGAAATATGTAGAGTTTAATTATTATCAGTAATTCCATTCTTATAAGCGGGAGCTTGAAATTGATGGAAAGTCTAGAATGCTAAAAGTCAAGGTTTGAAGTTACTGAACATTCTTCTCTATTTTTCACAAATTGTACTGTGTAATAAGTATAGGTAGGATATCAGTAATGTGATTTCTTTTTTTTTAACCTTAAGGCATTACTCCATGAGTTCTGCAAAGTGTACCAATTATACTGATGTTGAGAGCTATCTACTCTAGATACTATAGTTAATTTTGTAATGTTCTCTGGTGACTAGCTACTCTGTATTCTGAAGGGCATTTAATTAGAGATGTCTTGATTGCTGCTTCATCTGTGACTGTAATTTGGTAAAGAATCAATTCAATTTTCCCCCAAGGAACACTTTCTCTTTAATCTTCTGCCTGGGCTGGATCCATAGTTAAAACAGCTCAAAAATAGGAAGGGAACACACACTAATTTTGGTCATGATAGGACTAACAGTCATGTGATGGGGGAGTGTTGCCTATGGTTGGGCATTTGACCATTCCAAAAATAATTGGTCGATTGACCAGTCAAACATTGGTCAATTATTGTCATAAGTCAAAATGGTTAAATAGGTTAAGGTACTAATTTATTAGAACCGTAACAACAGTAACAAAAAATAATAAGCCTTTATATGGAAAGGCTTTGCCTTAGATAGATACTTATACCTACTTATAAAAAAAAAACAAGTTACGAGTTATTTTAACTTAGAAAAATGCAAAAAACAATTACATGAAGTTCAAAAAATGAACATAAGAACATAAGAACATAAGAAAGGCCGTACCGGGTCAGACCAAAGGTCCATCTAGCCCAGTATCTGTCTACCGACAGTGGCCAATACCAGGTGCCCCAGAGGGAGCGAACCTAACAGGCAATGATCAAGTGATCTCTCTCCTGCCATCCATCTCCATCCTCTGACGAACAGAGGCTAGGGACACCATTCTTACCCATCCTGGCTAATAGCCATTTATGGACTTAGCCACCATGAATTTATCCAGTCCCCTTTTAAACATTGTTATAGTCCTAGCCTTCACAACCTCCTCAGGTAAGGAGTTCCACAAGTTGACTGTGCGCTGCGTGAAGAAGAACTTCCTTTTATTTGTTTTAAACCTGCTGCCTATTAATTTCATTTGGTGACCCCTAGTTCTTGTATTATGGGAATAAGTAAATAACTTTTCCTTATCCACTTTCTCAACATCACTCATGATTTTATATACCTCTATCATGTCCCCCCTTAGTCTTCTCTTTTCCAAGCCGAAGAGTCCCAGCCTCTCTAATCTCTCCTCGTATGGGACCCTCTCTAAACCCCTAATCATTTTAGTTGCCCTTTTCTGAACCTTTTCTAGTGCTAGAATATCCTTTTTGAGGTGAGGAGACCACATCTGTACACAGTATTCGAGATGTGGGCGTACCATGGATTTATATAAGGGCAATAATATATTCTCTGTCTTATTCTCTATCCCCTTTTTAATGATTCCTAACATCCTGTTTGCTTTTTTGACCGCCTCTGCACACTGCGTGGACATCTTTAGAGAACTATCCACAATGACGCCAAGATCTTTTTCCTGACTCGTTGTAGCTAAATTAGCCCCCATCATGTTGTATGTATAGTTGGGGTTATTTTTTCCAATGTGCATTACTTTACATTTATCCACATTAAATTTCATTTGCCATTTTGTTGCCCAATCACTTAGTTTTGTGAGATCTTTTTGAAGTTCTTCACAATCTGCTTTGGTCTTAACTATCTTGAGTAGTTTGTATCATCTGCAAACTTTGCCACCTCACTGTTTACCCCTGAACTGAATAATTATAACTTTTTTTAGCAATGCTAGGTTTTTATTTTAATGAAAATGTTATTCAAGACTGAAGAGTTACAAAAGACAAGAAATTAAACAGAAATAAAAGAAACATATATAAAAGAAAAAAGTAATTTTAAATGGACTTATGCTAAGTAGGCAGCAGACCTACTCTACAAGCATCTTGCTTTTCATTATCTTTTTGGAGATATCTTTTAGATGGGGATATATATTTGGGTGTGTGTGGAAGGGAACTGGGGGTTTATTTACATGGGTAGTTAAAAATAGGAAGGGAACACACACTAATGTAGGTTGTTTGCTTTGCTGATGATGACAGAGGTGTTGGGGGGCTTTGTGGATGATGAGGTTTAGTGACTGTGAATCCTCTTCTCCCTCCCCCATTGTCTTGTGAGTTAATTTCTGGGTTTTTTTTTGGTCTAGTCAGTTTAGATTGTAAACTCCCTGGGGCAGGGTTCATGTATTTTAACTTGTTTAATCTTCTTTGTTAGCTGTTGCCTGTATTGATGCAACTAAAGATACACATACATACAATGTTTGTTCTAGAAAGACTCCAGCTAATCAAAATACTCAACTTTTAACAATTTCACCATTTCACCCCGAGAAGGTGCATTAGCATGTAGTAGAGTAGAATTTAAGTAGCTTTCTGACACATGGGACCATGATGCAGTCAGAAAGGTAGGCTACCACCTACCGAAGGGCATTCTTTGTTGCCAAGACTAGTGTTGCCTCACGTTATAGTGACTGCACTCAGCAAGAGGAAGAGACCAGGGAAAAAAGAAAAATTCCTCAAAGGAGTTTAGGTCTCCAAGCAGATCCATAACCAGCCAAACAAATGTGTGTGCGTATGTGCACACACATTGTGCAGTGGGTGGAGCTGGCTAAAGGCTTATCCCCAGTTTCCCCACACCCCATTCACATGAATGCTGTCATTTAGGCATGACCAGGTTGGAGAATATATAGTGATGTAAAAAAATATATATATATATGGGAGATTTAGAGCATTCTTCTCAGCATATTTTAAATAAAGCAAAGTGTAAACATTCCTAGTAAGTGCCTGTAATGTAAATGTGTTTGTCCAAATGGTATTAGCTTCCTTATTTGTTTACGAGACTGTATTTTTATTCAAATAAGAAAACAAATTAATAGATTGTCCAGTGTCTCACTCCTCCTGTGTGGGAACAAATACACCAGTTACAATGAGTTTGTTACAAAGTTTAAGATATTTGTGTCTCATGCCCTTGTTTTAATACTGCAGCAGAATGGTATTAGTAGATCAATGAAGTCAGGGTTTGGGGTGTATAATTCCATACATAGTTTGATAAGACATATATGCATAAAAGTGACATCTAAAATGGACAGTCCATATGTTTAAATATTGCATGGCACACTATCACTTTACTCTTCCTCTGCCAATACTGGTTTCGGGCCAGATCCTGCCACCCTTACTGAAGCTGACTAGTATCTTACTCCTCAAATAGCCCCATTGAAATGCAGTTGCTTGAGAAGAATGGTGCTACTCAACATAAGTAAGGTGGCATTGTCTAGCCTTTAAAATGTAGGGGATTCGATTATGAAGTTATTTACCTAATACTAACTTTGCAAATGTGCTCATTTCCAGCTAACAGTATGTTCTAATAATTCTTCAGCTATGAACATAACAGGCTTGAAGTGTAATCTGAAAAATGTCTTCTTGATCAGACTTATTCTTTACATAATCAGCTCTTAATATATGTTCTAATTATTCCTTTTTAAATGGACTTAGAACCTAACAGAAGTAGTGTGCATGATTACACCAAAAACATGAATAAAAACCAATTAGTTCATGTTAATTTATAATTTATTCACATCCATAAGACAGTAAATATATTGTCTAATCAATAAGTGCCACACTCTTGCAAACTGTACTTACCAACCATATAAAACTAGACAACCCAAGCCAGTACTCCTAATGAAAATAATTCCTTACTTTGAAATTAAATGGCACATACAATTGGAGCCTCCTGTTTCTACAGTCAGTGCTTTCAGTTACATGTTTATAATGTCCAGCAAATAAAGGTTGTAGTAGTTCATAATTAGGACATTTGTCCTATTGTAACGTTATGAGGAGTACATGTACGTATACATGTTTAGATGGGCAGTAACCAATAAGGCTTGCATTACATCCCCAATGCATTTCAGGCTAGATTCAAAAAGTAATTTAGGTGTGGTGATGCTGAGCATTGTGGCACCTATCTTTTAGGTGCCTAGAAAAACATTAGGATTCTCAAAGCCTGAGTTCAGGACCTAGGCTCCCTATACAATTAATGGGGAGAGATAGGTGCCTCAGAATGGGGTTCGCAAAACCAGCATGCTAGGCGGCTCCTTGCCTCAGCTAGTCAATGGGGTGTGTGTTAGACCAACCCTTTTCTCAGAGATAGTCCCCTAAATCAGGGCTGCAGAGAGGCACTTGCCTCTGCTTGGAATTCTCAGCTGCAAACCCTCCCTTGTGTTAGGCACCTATGCTGTTTTGGCAAGAGGTTCGGGCTGTGGGTGGGTGGAAGACAACTTCCCTCAACTTTTAGCCTAGTAGTTAGGGACTCACCTGGGATATGGGAGATCCCAATCCAAGTCCCTCCTCAACCTGAGGGAGAAAAGGAATTTAAACAGGGATCTGCCACCTCTCAGGTAAGTGCCCTGACTACTGGGCTGTACAGTATTGTGATGGGGGACTCCATCAGTCTCTGCCTTTGAAGCTCTTCCACTGTGTATAAATCATTTTAAAAAGCCATCAGGCTAGAGAAAGAGCAAGTATGAAAATGACTGTGTAGCCTGGTGGTTAGAGCACTTACCTGCGAGGTGGGTGCCCCAAGATCCAGTCCCCCTGCTGCAATGACTCTGTATTTATCCACACTAGATCAGCTTCAAGAGGAGAGACTGAAGGAGCCACACCTCAGAATAGCCAGTGGTTAGGGCACTTACCACAGAGGTGGCAGAACCCTGTTGAAATGCCTTCGCTCCCTTTGGTGGAGGGGGGACTTGAGCTGGCGGTCTACTATATCTGAGGTGAGTACCCCAACCACTGGATTAAAAAATATATGAGGGGCTGCTGCTCTTGTCCATTTTGTGCAAGCTCACCTATAGGGCATTAATCTGGTAGGCAGTGTCTGAGCACATCTACCGGATCAGGCCCCACAGGTGAATTTGGCAGAGGAATGCCTATCTCTCTGCGACTTAGCCATCCAGACATCTGGTGTGGGGCTGCAGTGCATGTTCAGATGTAGAAACATAGGTACCTAGGAAACTTTTACTGTAAAAATTTAAGCACTGAATGAATTTAGGCGCCCACAGAGTTCAGCCGCGAAGCACCTAATTCCTTTTGTGACTCCTGCCCTTTAGGAAGTTATTAGTTCTGGCTGATTAAGTAATTTTACTTCCACCCTTCTTCCTTTTATCACCACCCTTTATGCAATAGCTGCTCAGAAATGTGCTGCCTGTTTCTTCTCATTGTTTAATTGGCTTGCTAGAATTTGAAATTATATGGGATATCATGCTCTCTCTCTCTCTTAAGTTACATAGTAACTTCATGACTGTTTTTGATTAATAAACATTCAATTACATGTTCTTAACAGATCAGTTAGTAACAGTATTTGCCATAGCAAGAAGTAATAACTATGTTCTGTAATATCCACACTGCTTTGAATAGCAAAAGTAACCAACTTATGTGAAACTTTCTTTGAATGTTAATTATCCAAACAACTTTCTGATTATTATTTGTATTGTTTTACAAAGGCCTCAATTAGGATCACAGCCCCATTATGCTAGGTGCTGTACAAAACCATAGACAGACACAGACCCTACCTAAAAGAGCTTATTCTTTCATTGAAAACAAGGCATAACAAGCAAGTGTAACAATCCACAACGAGAAAACAGGGAGAAGTCAGGTCATCAAACAGTACTAAGATCTCACAGTTATACAGGCTTGGTGGTTCCAATTTTTAAAAATTTTTGAAAACAAAACAAAAAATACAACAGCTATCTCCACCTGTTCCATTCTCAGCCAACATTAGTTAACATGGCAGAAGTGAGTCCTGAGGTGGGATATTTATGCAAAATAAGAATTTGTCTCCCAACGTCAATATCCACTGTGTATTAAATATAGTGAAAACTCCCATATCCACAGTTTTTCTGAGCCCATGCTTATCAAAATTAATTTCATATCTCACATTCCATTTGTATCAAAGAAGGCTTCACTGTAGTTTCAACCCTTTGTGATTTCATTTTTCTGAAGCATTTTGGCTGCTGTTTCTTGATAAGGTCTTGCTACTTTTGCAGAAGATGATGGATGATGGATGATGGTACAAGGAGATGGGTAGAGTCGCCAGTGTTCAAACCTCATAAGTACATGTAGAGATGCAGCAAGCAGGAGCACTGGCTCCTGTAGCAAGAAACCATAGCAGTCAAGAGCCAGTGTTCACAAAAGGCTGAAACCAGTAATGAGAAAAAATGAAGCACGTTCATTTCTGCTTCAGGTCTAGAGTATCATCATATTTTCATTTGCAGCCATCCTCTGCCCTCTGTAGGAATCACTGGATCAAGGAAGATTGTGTCTTGTACATTTGAGAGATTTCTGTAACAGTAAAAGTTTTAAAAAGTGTAGGTTGGCATATACATGTTTAGTGGAACAGATGTGCACATCTCTACCCACTGATGTCTTGTCAGCATTGCTGACCTCCTGCATCTATCTGAATTGAGTGTACTGTGCAGTTGCCTATTGGCATTTGGACCTCCTTCTGTAAAATAGTTAACATACAACATAAAATTAAGTCTGGACACTCAAGCACAGAGAGACAGAGAGACAGTACTGGGAACAAACTGAAACTGGGCACAGCGTATACTTGTTCTGATCTTTTATCATACTGAATAAAAAATTTATAGTCCTTCCAGAGAAAATCATTTGCCTAAAGATATACCAAAGCTGCAATCTTGTATCTTGTGGAATTAAGAGATTTGTATGAGAAGATACAATTTCACTTCAGGCACTATTTGGATACAAAACTATGAGGCCTCATGAAACACAATTTCAGTAGAAACAGGAGCTTGTGTTTTTGTGATACCACACTTTCATTTACCTGGACCAGTGTGAGGGGCAAAAATTACACCGAGTCATTTTCATTATGAATGTCCCTTTGTTGCTCTTCTCCCCCACATCCACAGAGAGCTAGTGGTGGGTAACACTGCACTGCAAACAAGCATGCCACATAAAAAAAATGCATTTCCCCCTAGGCTTTACACTGCTACTGAGCAAAACAGGTGGATTTACCATGACAACAAAATGCACCTTGTGACTCATACAGTATGTATGCTATGGGACAATTTCCTTACATAATAGCTAGCAGATGCTTTGGTAGCCTGCCATATACCATTCATCCAATTTCAACTGGAGTCTACTGTTCCTCTGCCTATTAAAAATGGGTAGGTAAACAAGTTTTTCTACAGTAGTAATTTCATGTACCACAGTGTGTAATCATAAATAAAACCATAAAAACAGCAGGGTGGCCTAATGATCTCTTTTCTGAAAATCTGACAAGTCTATTTTTCTCCTCACTTATTTACCTGCTTTCTTTATTATGAGGAGAACCTTTGGAAAATAAAGCAGCATTTAAGTTAGGTCAAAAAGAAGCTTTTTTGTTTCCTGGGAAACTTAGGATATTAGATGCTATACATGTTTTTGCTACTCGGGGATATCACTAGTTTAGGGGACCAATTTTTGTTCCTCATTTGCTGTATGTCAGCCAGACATGGGTCTTTACAGGGGAGGCAGAGGAAAAAAGGGGAGAGACTGGAAGATTCTTTTCTGCAATGCTCAAAAGTAAAGCAAACTCTGGGTTACTAGGTGCTTCCAAGAGGACATATTACTCCTAATGGGCCTGATCCTGCATGGTACTCAGCACCCTTAGCTCCTATTGAAGCTTTTGGAGCTGAGAGCACCAAGCATTAACTCTGTGCAAATATCTGATTTTTCAGTTTACTGACAATTCCAAAAAAGTCAGGGGAAAATAAATTGTTTCAAACAAAATGCTTCATTTGATGCAGCACAAAATGTTTCATTTTTGAGCCTTAAAACAAAAAATAAAATTGAAGTTAATTTCTAAAGAAAAAGCTGGTGTGATTAAAAATACTCACAATTTTTCATTTCAAAAATGTTGAAATGAAATGTTTCCATTTAAAATATTTATTTTTCTTTTGACTGAAACAAAATCAATAAAATTGACACACATTCTCTAAATGTTTCAGTTGACCTGAATCTGCATTTTCACTGACAAAAAGTTTCAGACAAATTTCACAAAACTCCACTCAGCACCTTCCAAAAAGCATTTGGGCCTAATCAGAGCAACACTATTATTGTTACTCCAATTCTGACCACATATTCAGTGCTGTGCAGTCCCTTCATGGTCCTTCTCACCCACACTCACAGTGAACTAGAGCTCTATAGGCTAACTAGGTGCTTACTATCCAAGGCCCTGATCCCCCACATACAACCCCATCACAGTCAATGGGGCCTTTCTCAGGTCCAGGTGTCAGTCAGCCTGGGCCTACTTGCAGGATTCAGACCTAAAATAGGATCTAGGATACAGATATCTTTAAAAATAACCTACACATTTATGTTTTATAACCATTAATAAACAAAATCTTTCCATTTCATACAATATCAGGGTTGGAAGGGACCTCAGGAGATCATCTAGTCCAACACACTGCTCAAAGTGAGACCACTCCCCAGTTTTTTACCCCAGTTCTCTAAATGGGCCCCTTAAGGATTGAACTCATAACCCTGGGTTTAGCAGACTAATGCTCAAACCACTGAGCTATCCTTCTCCCAACCCCAAAAAACTCTGGCCAGCATGTTACAGAACCTGAGGGAGAAGTGAAACAAAACACTTCTATTTGTGTCCTTGGAATCTGCCGCTTATCACGCTAAGACAAAAACCAGAATTCAAAAGAGAGGTGAAAGTCACTCTCTTTTCTCCTGAACAGATTGGAGTAGTTGAAGCCTCAGCGGGAAGCAAGGAACTTCTTATGAAATACCTTTGATATACACAAAATACAACTGCAGGATGGAATCTAAATGAAAAACAAAACAGGCAGATAAGGAACTCAGAATAGAAAATCAATCCCCAAATTCCAAAGGGAATTTTCTACCATAAGACCATGGAGCACATCAACTGTGACCTGGCAATGCATCAACTGTGAAATACACTCAGAGAAATAGATTACGAATTCTATGAAATTGTATGTAACAAAAATTAAGAAGGATTGGCCCATTCTGCAGAGGCCCCAGCTCATAAATGAACTGATATGGTTCCACTCCATGGGGATAGACTGGCTTAGAGGAGCCACCACAAAGCACCTTCACATCCTGGACACTGTGAGAACCAGCTGGCCCTGGACTCCCTATGTGTTGCTGTGCAGTGGGGTTATGGGTGTAGGAGAGTGCACTGGTGAAAGGACAGAGCCATTGTCCATTTCCTGGCTATGTTTGGGTTACAGGCATGCAGAAGCTGCTCCAGTCCTGAACTGAGGAAGGGTTATGGAGCAGTTCCTTGACATAAGGAGGATTCCTTGACCCCATCTTCCCCTGGGTGTTAAGGCTGTCCGCTGTGTGATACAGGGTAAGTCCTTTCAGGAAGTGTAGAGCTGCTACACTTCCTGTGCACTATAGATGCTGCTTTTGGTTGCCTGGGATGTTTCCTGCTGGGGCAGAAACAAGGAAGCCCAGAACAAGCAGTTGCAGGCTGCAGCTATATAGAGTAGTAGGCAGTTTTATTACTTCATTGCTGTACCTAGTTCTTGTTCACAATAAAGATTTTATCTTGCTACCAGTCCACTCACCAGTAATTTACTACATAATGGGTCAAAGTGGGATTTACTGAATAATACTTTGTGTGTGTTTATAGGTGCTCTCAAATATTCTTATCATTATTAAGTAAAATATATTAAAAATTTTCAATAAAAAAATCACCCTCAGGAAATCTATAGCAGTGATTGTTTTGCATCAGTAATTCAAATGTATTGCACTATTATTTTTTCTTTGAAGGTACAGTTGCAGAAACACCTCATACAGGAAGGAAAATGCACTGCTTGTTCTTCTTATATGTTAATATCTTTCTGTACATACCGAAGAGTCAGGAACACACACAAACCACAGTAGAATAGCTGGGCTCTGGCTGCTTTGCTATTTGGGAACTGGAGACTCAGAAACTAAAGTGGTCCAAGAGCAATAAAATTCTCATTTTGTATTATGTGTGCTCTGCTTGAAATGACATGTGACTCTGGATTATTGGATCTGAAGATTCATCAAGAATGGTTTTCTAAAAGGTACTATAGATAAGGGAATAAACATCTAATTGCATGTCAAGTAAACATTCAGCTACAAAACTGAACTTCTAAACTCATTAGCCCTTAAGGAAAGATGCACTTCCAACTGCAGGATCAAATTAGAGCAATCTCTTCAAAAGTCCAAAGCTAAAATGATGGGAAACAGTCTGATTTGTCATTGCAAAATGCTGCTAGATAAATTGTTGACATTAGATTATAATGCTGTAAATAAGATGACAGCATTATCTTGCTGCCCTCAGGCTGCTGGTAATTGTTCACTCAGAAGAAGACTAAAAGAGCTAGGAAAGCATTCAGTATTTTTACTAAATGTATGATCCTTTTAAAACTTATTTTGATATTACTACAGAGCTCTCTGCCAGCCTTGTACAATTTTTGTTATTATGCATTCCATCTATAGATTTTGTAAAGAAAACAGTCTTCACTGGGGACATTTTTTACTAGGAGACTGGACAATGCACTAGGGAACTGACCCAAAGATAACTGAAGTCAGTGGAAATCTTTCCATTGACCTCAATGGGGCTTTGATCAGGTCATAGAAAATGTACCGCAGGGAACAATTCGGTGGTATAGGGGAAAATTCTGCACTAGTCTGGAAAAGTGATGGAGTAAATGGCCTAATAGGTCTTTTCTAACTGTAATTTCTATAACTGAATGCAGGATACAAAAAACAACATGGTCTTTACCTGTTGGTTTATTGTACCTTGTGTCTTAAAAATGAAATCCCAACCAAGTTAAGTTTTAACTTGATTTCAAAATAGTGGTTATTCAGCATTGAACAGAGAGAAGCAAAGAGTCTTGAAAGTAGTAAGCATAACAAACAAAAGGCCATGAACCAAATGAAGGAATCTGAAATGATTGCATTTCTAGTTATCAACAAAAGCAATAAAAGAATTTCCACAGATCCCTTCAAATGTGGTTACAGTCCAAAAGAGCCAATAGTATGGTATTCCACATTTATTCTCTTTCCTGAATTTACATATCTGATCTCATCAGTGTACTAACAAAATGTTTTACCTGTGACTGCAAGCCCTGTAAGGTCATAAGAACATAAGAATGGCCATGCTGGGTCAGACCAAAGACCCATCTAGCCCAATATCCGGTCTTCCAACAGTGCCCAATGCCAGGTGCCCCAGAGGGAATGAACAGAACAGATCAAGTGATCCATCCCGTCGCTCATTCCCAGCTTCTGGCAAACAGAGGCTAGTGACACCATCCCTGCCCATCCTGGCTAATATCCATTGATGGATCTATCTTCCATGAATTTATCTAGTTCTTTTTTAAACCCTGTTATAGTCTTGGCATCACAACATTCTCTGGCAAGGAGTTCCACAGGTTGACTGTACGTTGTGTGAAGAAATACTTCCTTTTGTTTGTTTTAAACCTGCTGCCTATTAATTTCATTTGGTGACCCCTAGTTCTTCTGTTATGAGAAGGTGTAAACAACACTTCCTTATTTACTTTCTCCACACCAGTCATGATTTTATAGACCTCTATCATATCCCGCATTAATCATCTCTTTTCCAAGCTGAAAAGTCCCAATCTTATTAATCTCTCTTCATATGGAAGCTGTTCCATACCCTTAATCATTTTTGTTGCCCTTTTCTGAACCTTTTCCAATTCCAATATATCTTTTTTTGAGATGGGGCAACTGCATCTGTACGCAGTATTCAAGTCAGTGTAGGTTATTTCCATCTTTCATCCCATGACTAAGCTCTTTAAGCTAAATTCTGCCCTCAGTTACACCTGTGCAGTTGCACAGTATTCAAATAATAGCTGCAGTTACTACCTGGATGCCACTGGATACCACAATGATATATAAACACCTAAAATAAGTTACATGACAAAGGGAAAATTTTCCAGCAAACCCTATTTAATCCCATCACCTTTATTATTTGCTCTTATTTAAATATGTTCAATGGCCAATTACTAAAAATAACAATACTTAGTGCTTATAAAACAAATAAGAATGACTTCAATATAGTCGGTTACAGTTGGAACAACTGGTTGGAGCACACAGTGATGAACTTTTACCTATTGAGTGGCTAGTGGAGTCAGTACATACAGTCATATCTAGGTCTGGCTGGAAAACAAGAATTCTGTTCCATGAAAAACGGAGGTTTGGGCATTTGGTTTCATCCCACATCACGATAAAATGTAGACTTTTCAATTTTTTTGTGAAAAACACTATAGAGAGACCCCAAAATAATGAATAGCTCAGTGGTTAGGACACTCCCTTGATATGTGAGATACCTATCTTCAAATCCTTGCTCCAAATAAGGCACAGCAGGGACTTGAATCTAGGTATCCCTCACCCCAGATAAATGACCCATCTATTGGGCTATGATGGGATTCTCTTGCTTGCTGACTAAAAACTACATCCTGGGTCTGAGAAACTTTTCCAACAAAAGTTTTGTCAAAACAAATATGTTCCAAGAAAAGTTTAGATTTCAACAAATCAGCATTTTCTGTTGAAAAAAAAAATGTTTCATGGAAAAAATTCCAGCCAGTTTTAGTCATATCCCTTGCATGAGCATAAGAGCTTTAGATTTTAATATTTGACAAGTTTCAACTTACAGCTGTATTCAATGTTCATATACAGATGTAATGAATCAAGGCCTTGCATCTAAATAATTGCTGCTAAATATTATCTCCATTAACCCTGGTTTAAAGAAAGTTGTAGATGACTTCAGGAGAGGAGATTGTTTTACTTTCTGTTTTAAGACACATTAGCTGTTCCAAGCAGCAGGTTTTCTACTCTAACTATTGTTGTCAGCTAATACTTGCACCCAATTGATTGAAATTAAGGAACTCCTCAACAGTCTTGCCTAAATCTAATGATTTTCTTCTTCTGATATCTACAAAATGTTTACTTTTGCATAACATGGTTCCCTGACATCTACAGGAATGTGGCATTTTCTTATTCTGACTACTGATATATCAGACCTGAGATAGGATTATTTAAGAGGATAAAATTTTTAAAAGGTGAGGTTTGATCCAGTTTGACATCCTAGCATTTTGCTGCCATGGCAAAATTATACATTTCTACATTGACACACTTATGGTTGTTCCTCTTTATTGACAGTGCAAAACCAGCATCTCCCTTCAGCTTCTATTCAGTTATATGGCTTTTTCTCTCACCCATGTTCTATATTTCAACATGCATGGAAGCCTTTCTGGTATCTGAACAATATACGTAGGTCATGTACTGTGATTCTGCAGTTCCAGTAGCACAACTGGGTAAAAGCATAGAAGCAGAAGCTAATCTTAAATACTGATCTTTAAAAAACAAAATGATATACAAAAAGGTATCACAAAGAAATATGAAAAAACTATGATTAAAAGTTGTGTTCCACTAATTCTTACCAAAAAAATCACCTATGCTGTATATGCCACTAAACAATGCACTTTACCAACACCTGTTCTGTTTTTGTTTTTAGCCACAAAAAGATTAGGAAGCATCTTTAAAAACTAAGACAGTCCTTCAATTTTGTCATATTATTAGTATCCCTACCTTTACACAAAAGCACATATAATTTCATCTAGAAAGGACTAAAATAAAACAGTGGATCCAACACTTCCTCTTGCTCCTTGAACTTTGGAAAGTCCAAATCTAGACACCATGACTTGTGAGATTTCTCAATAAAAGGACCAAACCAAAGCACACAGTCTAACCACAGCCAAATTTTGGTCAAGTTCAGAGACTGGTGCTCAGGCCCAAATGTAATGTCACCATCCTGCAGTTTGTAGCCAACAGTTACTTTTGTTCTTGGAACTGGGGTGAAATGCCACCAGAGAAAGTGATGCATTTGTTCCTGTCCTCTTTTTATATGCTCTCACTAAAGCAGGGTTGGATTAATCTTACAAAGAAGATGGGAGATGATTAGGACAGTTACTGAGGGGAGACAGTAGGGATGCCCGAAGCGGCCTATAACCTAATAGTTCTGCCTTTCAAAGCTTTCCAGGTGATGTGTTGGAAGAAAAAAAAATTATCCTCCAGTACATCTAAAATGCTATGCAGCAGTCAGATTCTGAATTTCTCCAGTCCAGTCTGTAGTCACTTTCTATCTCTCTAGATACCATACTGATATGGTCCCAATTACCATAGTATCTGAGCATCTCACAATCTTTAATGTGTTTATTCTCACAACACCCATGTGAAATAGAAAAAATGATTTTTCCCATTTGAGGTGGATTTGAGGCACAGAGAGTGTAGTTTTGTGGCAGAGGCAGGAAGTGAACTTAGTTCTTGAAGTTCTAAGTGAATACTCTAACCACTGGCTCATCCTCTATCTTTCCTGGCTCCTGAATTTGGATCAGGCCATCTATAGCCAAGTAGACCTGTGAGAACAATTCAGAGAATGTTAATGGGTTACCAATAACAAAAGATCACAGTATCTCACTAGTCCACCAACAAACTGGTCTTCTGGCTAAAGAGTCTTTTCCATTAAAGTTCTAAAAACTTACTGCAGTCAATCTGTGAGGACAGATCAATGGAATATGTCTTCAACCAATAGCATAGCTAAAATGGACTTTAACTACCGTCTAAAGCAGGTGGTGGTGACAAGGGAGCAGTTTATCAGATCATTATTTTTTTTACAATACTTACAAGCATGCTAGGAGCCTTATAGTACATGTAGAAAACATGTTCCCTGACACCAGGAGCTTCCAGTGTAGATTTAGTTGTGATTCCCTGAGTGGGATTGACAAGAAGAATGAAGAATAGATTAAATGTGCTACTTTTGGTTCTGTAAGCCTCTGTATATATCCTGTATGTTCCTTATAAATTCCTTTCAAACACTACACAATGCTATTTCTAAAGGAACAATACCAGTGAGGTTCATTTTCTACCTGACCTTGACACCATCATTATAAAGCTACCTCTTATAGTTGATCTTTGTATTTTGGAGTCTGAGCTTTCTGCAGTCCTGTACTCTATACTTAGAATAAGACTGCAACAACCAAGAAAACAAAATGCATGCCAACTGTTCCAATAAATTCTACATTCAAAATATGTCAGGTTTAAACGAAGGAAACACATACATGCTTATATTGGCAATAAAGTCTCCACTAACCTTTGTTTGTGAACTCTTACAGACAGAACAAATCATTTATCCCTCACAGTTATATCTATTCTAAGATATAATGTGAGAACAGCTATAGGAACATATTAGAAAATGAAAAAGCAATCTCTAAAAAACTCAAGCAAAGTCCTAAAACACTTTTTAGTTCTTCCTGCCACTATCCTCTACAATGACCCAATATATATTTTCTCTACAATACTTATACAAAATCAAAGAACCAACTGCTCTATTATATAAAGCTAAACTGTTTTATTTGCAATTACATTCTATTCACACTCTCATACTACAAGACCAAAGGGACCTGCAATGAAACTTAAATGCGGTAAATTAAAGCTGATGAGATGGACTACTGTTTCAGACAATGCCCAGTTAGCCTGTTGAACTTATTCTCACAATAGGCGAGAACTTTGGAGGATTCTAAAAAGGATTGGATATTTATATGGCTAACAAGAGTATCCAGTGTTACAATGGTCAGGATTCAAAAAATAATTAAGAGTTTTGGAAAGCATATCAACTCATGATTCAGAGCATAAGCCAACCTCTAACTAATCGAAATTAGGAAGAAACATCTCTGTGGGCAGTTTATTCCATAACTTCCTTATGCCTTACTTTCTTTTTCTTGCACCTTTTTTTGAAGCAACAGGTCTGGCCACTGTTGTAGATTGGATACTGCAATAGGTTGAACTACTGATCTTATCCAATATGGCAATTTTTATGCAAAGGAATTCCTTATCTTTGGAAGTGAGGTATAACATATCATTACCATCAATTTATTTCTAACTTTTGTATAGTTTGAGAAACAAAGTGGAAAAGCATAATCTCAAACAAGTATAAATAAGATCAACCCCTTTTAAAAAACTATTCTGTGAAAAACTTTTAGTTGGCACACGATGGGCATTAGGCACGTATTCCTACAAATACTCATCTGAGAAAAAAATTGGTGTGCTAGCTCCAAATTTTGAAAGATTGCCATTGATGGTTCTCAACGTCTGAATGTTGATATTATGAGAGACATTTGAAAATAATCTTAGTTATTTTCAACAGCTAGGCAGGAAAACTAACAAGTTGTGAAAAAAGCTGCTCCTGCACCTCCATGAGAGATATTATTTGAAACCCAAACACAGAAGACATACCATTTGTCCCCTCAATATACCATTTTATTTCCATTTTATTTGTGGCAGAGGCACTGATGCTGAGCATTTTCCTGTATGTGAAGATTTGAAAGAGGTTTGATCTTTCAGTGTAAGGTTCTAGCATGGACCCCAGCACCCTCGTGGAGTCCCATTGACTTCTGATGCTAGGGTTTCCCATTGCAGGTTTTCACTGAGGAAGTGAATTGTATTCTTTTCTGGTGTGTGTGGGGGCAGGTAGGAAATGGGAAATGAAAATCCCATGAAAAACAAACCTAGTCTAAACACAAACATCTAAAATAATCAGACCTACGACCTACATTTACAACATACCTGAATAATTGTCTTATACAAAGTTAGGAATGCAATTAGTCTTAATCATTGGCCTATACAATGAAGAAAGTGGGAACTCACAGAAGGAGCTTAATAGGATCAAGCTATACCCTTCCTGAAACTTTTAATAAAATGTTCTACCCTTTTATTATACAATTTGTTAGTAAATCAGGAATGATTTATGAACTAATTTATTTTTGTCAAATGATAATTTTTTGCTGTCAAAACATTAAATTGTTCAGTCAATTAATCCATTATTTTGAAATAATGATCATAGGTCAACACCGAACATTTTTTAATTGAACAGCTGCTTTGAACTAAACTATAAATTGCTTGTCAGGCTCTGGTATGATCATTTGTATTCTTTATAAAAGCATATGTTTTTAAAGCATCTTGATCCATTATCAAGACAAAACTTCTATTATACTATGCTCCATGTGACAACTGTGAATTTAAAACTGTTTTTTCTTCTTTTTGACACAAATAAGTGTTGTAAATCACTATTTTTCCCATTATGGGCAACACATTTTAATATATAATTTCAAAATATGTCTAATTATATGTAGTATGTCAAGGAAATATTGCAGAACTTATCAAAAATTGGATGCCTTGTTATGACAATACATTTATGTAAATCAACATAAAGTGGTAATGGTTATAGTGGGGGGCATCTTAGACATACAAACTGAACAGAATTAATTATGTATTAATGAATTTACTTTCATTATACTCAAAGCTGTGCTGGGTCATTATAAAGACAAAAAGATCATGATAATTACAACCTGGTAAGCATATACAACCTTTCAGCATGTAACATCCCACATTATGCTCCATATGGGCTATATCTTCCCTTTTACTGAGTTGTATGGTATAGAATAAACACAAGGTAACTGTGCCAAAATAATATTTGTGGGACATTATGGAGGTGAAGGTAACATGCTCCCCTCATCACCATCTGTAGTTGCCAGGGAACCCTAAAGTAACAGTAACTTCTGTTAAGGACTCTGCAGTTATGGAGAGCATCCATAGGCAAAATGTCAATGGCATTGTCACCATTGAGCCAATCATGTTAGAGTGCTCAGGCAAGAGGGGGTGTGTGAAGAGGCCACTGCTACTTGCAGATATCCTGAGTTCTGTGGGGTTTACACTAAAGATCCTCACAGTCCTGCAATATACAGCTGAGGGTAGGGAGCAGAGTGCAGCCCATACATTTTGAGGAACCCAGGAAGAGGAGGTTATTCACCTCTGCAGTAACTGATGTTCTTTGAGATGAGTGTCCCTGTGGGTGCTCTGCTCCAGGGGCTGGTGCATCTCTGCACCTTCGCTCAGAGATCTCTACAGCAGTACCCACATGGGCCGCACATGCGCAGTGCCTACCTCACACAGTGCTGGTTCCTTAACAGCACATGCACGGCCATGACTCCTCAGTTCCTTCTCTACAATGGAGACCACTCCAAACTTCAATGTAGAGAGGAGGAGAGTGGGTAATGGAGCACCCACAGGGACACTCATCTCAAAGTACGCCAGTTACTGCACAGGTGAGTAATCTCCTCGTCGTCTTCTTCGAGAGATGTGCCTGTGGGTGCTCCACTCCAGGTGACTGAAAAGCAGTGTCTCTAGGATGGTAGGGACTTCGGATGGTAGACAGCACGGCTCGGGCCATTCAGTGTCAGTCAGGATCCCTGAGTAAGGGCATAGTGTTTGGCAAAGGTATGTTCCAAAGCCCAGGTGGCAGCCTTGCAGATGTCTATGATGGGAATGTTACGTAGGAATGCAACAGACATTGAGACAGATCTGGTAGAGTGTGCATTAATAGAAGTCAGAGGATGTGTCTTCTTTAGTTGGTAGCATAAACAGATGCAGTCTGATATCCAGTTGGATATTCTCTGGGTGGATACTGATTTGCCCTTAAATCACTTTGCGATTGAGATAAAAAGTTTAGGGGAAGCCCTGAATGGTTTAGTCCTATCCAAATAAAAGGACAATGCTCTGTGCACATCAAGTGTGTGCATTGCTGCTTCAAAAGAGTTAGCATGTGGTTTAGGAAAGAAGGTTGGTAGATGGATAGGTTCACTGTGGTGGAAGGATGAATGTACCTTTGGGAGAAATTTGGGATGCATTGAGAGCGTGACTTTATCCTTAAAAAAGATAGTGTCGGGTGGGTCATCCTTGAGAGCTCCAAGTTCTCCTACGTGTCTGGCAGGTGTAATTGCCACTAAGAACTCAGCTTTCATCGATAGGTGTAGTAGAGAGCAGGATGCTAGCAGTTCAAATGGCTTTTGCATCAAACATGTGAGGACCAAGTGGAGGTCCCATGGTTGAGTGGGTGGTCTGATGTCCGGGGACAGGGTCTGGATGCCTTTAAGGAATCTTTTTGTGATACTGTGGGTGAAAATAGTGGTGTCACCCATCGTCTGGTGAAATGCTGTGATTGCTGCCAGATGTATATTTATGGAGCTGACGGAGAGCCCAGGTTATTTGAGCTCCAGAAGGTAGTCCAGTATGACTGGAAGAAGTGTGGAAGAAGGAGAGGTTTGTTTGGCAGAACACCACGCCATGAACCTAGACCATTTATGGAGATGGGTGGTGCGTGTAGATTGTGTCCTGCTGTGTAACAGTACAGTCTGCACCTGCTCAGAGCAGCCAAATTCTTCGTGGGAGAACCATTGAGGAGCTATGCCTTGAGGTGAAGCATTGCTATGTTTAGGGGTGTAAATAGCCCCTGCATTGGGACAATAAGTTCAGAAGTGGGGGAAGGGATACTGGCGGACACATGGACATCCATGTTAGAAGTGGGTACCACAGTTATCTGGGCCATGTAGGGGCTATCAGTATGATCCTGGCCCTCTCTGTTCATATCTTTAATACTACTTTGTGTAGGAGTGGTATCGGTGGGAATGCGTATAGTAGGTTGTCGTTCCATCTGATCGTAAATGCGTCTCCCATGGAATGTTGCCCCAGACCTGCTCTGGAGCAAAATCTGGGGCATTTCTTCTTGGTCATGGTCACAAAGAGATCCAGTTGTGGATAACCTCAGATGTTGTGTAGGATAGTATTATTTATCTCCCGTTCATTGTCGAGTGGGAAGGATCGACTGAGCTCGTCCACTGTAGTGTTTTGTGCACCAGGCAAGTATGAGGGCGGATGTTGTGTTGGAGGTACCAATTCCAAAGTTTCATAGCCTCGGCACAAAGTGAATGGGATCAGACTCCCCCTTGCCTGTTTATATAAAACATAGAAGCAATGTTGTTGGTCATGATTCTGATCTTTTGGTTCTTGATGAGTGGGAGAAAGTGGAGGCAGGTGTTGCGGACCACTCGGAGCTCTAGAAGATTTATATGTAGTGAGGTCTCTGTAGGGGACCATAGTCCTTGAGTGGTATGGTGTTCCATGTGTGCCCCCCAACCAGTGAGGGATGCGTCAGTAGTGATTATAATTGAAGGGGATTCCTGTAAAAATGGGAGCCGAGAACAGAGGTGGTGTGGTCGAGTCCACCATATGAGTGAATCCTTGATCTTGGTGGGCATGGTGAGAAGTTAGTGTAGTTTGTGTACATTTGGTTTGTAGACTATGGATAGCCAACCTTGTAGGCATCACAAGTATAGGCATGCATTCCTAACCACAAAAGTACATGCGGCCAATTGGCCTTGACGTTGTAGGTAATTGTGAGCCGTGATCTGTGCGCTGTTCTGCAGTTTGGTGACCAGATTCTTTATGGTGATGAATCTGTCAGTTGGAAGAGATGCAATGACAGTTGTGGAGTCAAGGTGTGCACCTATGAACTCCAGACATTGAGTAGGGATTAATGTGGATTTGTTTGTGTTGATATGCAGGCCAAGGCCCTGAAAGCTATCGATGGTCATCTGTGTGGCTTGGATAGCTTCCTCGCGAGTTCGTGACCTGAGGAGGCAATCGTCCAGGTAAGGGAAGATTATTATTCCTTTTTTCCTGAGATGTGAGGTAACGCTGCAAGGATCTTGGAGAAAACGCAGGGTGATGTTGAGAGGCCTAAGGGTGGAACCCTGTATTGGTAGTGGTTTGTTCCCAGAACAAATCTGAGAAAGCATCTGTGGGCAGGGTTTATGATGGGTGATCACTAGTTACTGAGTATGATCATCTTCCATGGGAGTTATGGGTCCTCAGGTGGCTAATAAGGCCAATCCTTGAACCACAAATTCTATTGCAATGAGGGCAGATGTTTTAAGGCTCAGCAGGAGGCTGTTGACCATGACTGGGAGCCGGTCTCTCCTTCCTCCTGCGCCTCTTGTCCTCTTCAGCTTGTTGGCGAGTAAGTTCAGAATACAGGGGACCATCACGTAGGACTTCACTACATTTTAAGTGATCCTAGGCAAGTGTCTCCCAAGTGTCAATGTCAATATTAAACTTTTTTAGGTTGTCCCTAGTAAGTCCTTATAACGATTCCATTATCCACCCACGTTTCGGTATTCTTCTTTCAGCTGAGAGAACAGGACCTGTTTTGGGAGGTGATGGTCTGGCATCTGGACAACATGACCAGTCCAGCGGAATTGCCTACGGATGATCATTGCCTCGATACTGGTGGTCTTTGCCTCTTCCAGGACCCTAATATTGGTGCACCTGTCTTCCCATTTGATCTTCAGAATCTTAGGAAGGCAGCGTTGATGCTGCCTCTCAAGGACTTTCAAGTGGTGTCTATAGGTTGTCCAAGTTTTGGACCCATACAACAGTATTGGGAGAATAACGGCTTGATAAACAAGAAGCTTGGTGTCTGTTCGAATGTCGTGATCTTCAAAAACCCTGTGCCATAAACGAGAAAAAGCTACACTGGCACAGCTCAGGCAGTGTTGAATTTCTGCATCAATATCTGCCTTGGATGAAAGATGACTTCCAAGGTAGAGGAAATGATCGACATTCTCCAGTGCCACTCCATTGATTTTGATAGATGGGGCATGTAATACCTCATTTGGAGAGGGCTGATAGAGCACTTTAGTCTTCTTGATATTAAGAGTGAGACCAAGACATGCGTAAGCATCGGCAAACACATTCAAGATCATTTGAAGATCTTTCTCAGAGTGGGCAAAGATTGCGTTGTCATCAGCATACCGAAGTTCCACAATAGATGTTGTAGTGATCTTACTCCACAATAGATGTTGTGGAGCTCTTACAGGGTTTATAGTTACATGAAAATAAGCATCCTGCAGGTCAAGGGCTGAAAACCAATCTCCGTGCTCCAGTGCTGGAATAATGGTCATTAGGGCAACCATTCTGAATTTTTGCTTTTTGGTGAACTTGTTGAGTCGCCTGAGGTCAAGAATGGGTCGCCATCCCCCACTTTTATTTTCTGTCAAAAAATAGTGGGAGTAAAAGCCCTTTCCTCTGTGCTGATCAGTTACCCTCTCCACTGCTCCTATTTGCAGCAGATGTTGTACCTCCTGGTGGAGCAAGTGGTCATGATAGGAGTCCCTGAAGAGGGACCGGGGGGTGGGGGGGAGAGGGTAGGGACAAGAAAGGGAGGCTATAACCTGATCAGATAACCTCTAGTGCTCATCTGTCCATAGTGATGGCTCGCCAGTTGTAGTAAAATGAGAGCAAATGGTGACCAAAGGGTTGAGTAATTAGTGTGAATGCTGTAGTGGGTGGGAGGTCTTCTATGCCCTTGACCAAGGCTTCAAATCTGCTTGTTAGGTGGAGGAGGTTGGGACGCTGCTGATGGCAGTGGCGTTGAGGCCTAGATCTCTGGCGTTGATGCTGTTGCTGATCGTATAGCCATTGATGTTGTTGTTGTGTGTACACCCGGTATTGCGAGCATTGGTAAGGCTGATACCTATATTGTCTCCTTCTATACGCTGGTGTATGGATGCCTAGAGAGCACAGAGTAGCCCTGGAATCCTTCATGGTGTGCAGCACATCATTGGTCTTTGCTGCAAATAATTTCTCACCATCAAAGGGGAGATTCTCCACGGTGTTCTGTATCTCAAGAGGGAAAGAGGAAGAGTTGAACCATGAAGCCTGGCATATAATAATGGCCGTCGCCATGGATCTGGCTGTGGTGTCTGCAGCATCAAGGGTAGCCTGGAGTGCCGTGCAGGAAATTATTTGTCCTTCAGATATCACTGCCTTGAATTGTTGTCTCTTTTCTTCTGGAATATTGTTAATAAATTCCATTAATTTCCTTTAATTTTTGAGGTCATATTTGGCTAGGAGGGCAGCATAGTTTGCCACCCTGAATTGCAGTGTGGAGGATGCATAAACCTTGCGGCCAAATATATCCATTCTTTTATTGTCCCTATCAGAAGGAGTAGACCAGAAATGCTGTTGCTTGTTTCTTTGGTTCGCCACTTCCACTACCAGCGAGTTTGGTGCTGGATGTGTGAAAAGAAATTCTGAGCCCTTGGAGGGGACATAATATATCCAATCTGCCCTCTTGCAGGTCAGGGTTATAGTGGCTGAAGTTTGCCAGATATTCTTCGCTGGGTCCATGATAGCTCTGTTGATCGGGAGGGCAATCTTGGAGGAGGCCGCTGGTTGCAAGATATCTGTCAGTTCAAATTGAGTGTCTGACACCTCCTCCATAGTGATCTTGAGTTCGCTAGTCACCCTTTTAAATAGATCTTGAAAGTGGGTGAAATCGTCCGCTGTTGTCGGCGGTAGCAGCATAATAGCCTCATCATATGAGGAAGATGAGTTATTGTTATTTGGAGAGGTACCGGGTGGCACTTCTTCTGTGTGCCTCACTGCAGGTTCCTCCTGTACATCCAACACAGAGGTGTGTGAGGGTTGAGGAGGAGATTTGGTATCACTTCTCTGTGGGCTGTGTAGACTGGTGTGATATCTCCTATGGGACCCCCATGTGTTCCAATAATGCCATTGTCTGGGTAAGGGTATGGGTGGTCCCATCCAAGGGTTCCCCTGCGTGCCGCCCCCCCCTTACTTGCTGCAGGCGGCCCTCCCCGCGCCCCCCTGCCCCAGCTCCCTCCGCCGAAATGCCGTCGACGACTGGGGCGGCCGAAGATCCGGCTGCCACGGTCGCCGCCGAAGGACCCGAAATGCCGCCCCCCAAATGCTAGTGCCCTAGGTGACCGCCTAGGTCGCCTAATGGGTTGCACCGGCCCTGGACCCGGGCAGTGTGAGTGCCACTGAAAATCAGCTCGCGTGCCGCCTTCGGCACACGTGCCATAGGTTGCCTACCCCTGTTATATGATAACAATTCATGCCATAAGTTAGCATTGTTGGGACAAAGCCTAGGTGACTTACCACACCTCAAATATATGTCCCAAAATGCAATCTATTGCACATAGTTCTCCAGTGAAATAATAGTGTATGATATCATACTGCTCTTCAATAAAATTCAGATTTTGGGATATAATATTTTAAAGTACTAATGAAGAACAAATCTGCTGTTGCTACAGAATATACACAAGCTATTTATAGCCTTCAGTTCACAACATTGTGTGTGTTCCTCTAAAGTTACACTGCCACAGGCCAGCATTTTCATTATATATTATTGCCTAATATTTATGAGGTGACATTTTTACTAAATACTGTTATGAAAAAAATCCATCATGAAAAGGTCTTTTAGATTATGTGCTGAAACCCTGGCCTTTTAGTACAGACAAATTTGCTTCAAGTAATAATATACCCTGTTTGGAATATACTCAGCATACTTTCAGATAAGAATTTTTCAAGGGAGCCCATTATACTCCATCAAGCAGAATAAATCAGCTAGAATTAAGGAAACAATGCTTAATCCAACCCTAAAGATAGGGTTAGGCACTATCCGAACATTAACAATCTGATTACAATATTCATATCTGCAAATATTTTCCTCAATAGATCTGCATAAGATACAAACTTTGACAAATGTGTGTGTGACAAATGTCTTCAATTTAATTCTTCATAAAAAAATTTACACACACACACGAAGTTTCACAGCTGCATTTCTCATTTGTCACTAAAAGCAGATTAAGACATACTGGATTTAAGATACAGCACAGCAACTTTGATTAAACATTAGGGAAATTGTAACCTGTAAGAAGAGTCTGATAGTTGCTAAGTGGAGCTTTTAAAGTAATCACTGGAAGCAGACAAGATACCAATCAAAAAAGAGTATGAGCATATAGGTGTACAGGCTAATGACACTAAGGGCTAGTTTCTGCTATCCTAACATCACAAACAGTATCAGTCAAACAAAAGAAGATGTCAAACATTTTATGTTTCCTTTAGAGAGATATGTCAGGATAAATAAGTATCTTATAAGAAGCCTATACAGGTCTGTCGAATATTAGGCGCATTTAACATGCACGATTTCAGCTTTACACGGTCGGCAAAAACAAAAACAAAAAACAAAAAAAGAGAAAAATAACAATTTAAATACTGTTTCTGTAGCGCGGGCGATTCCGCCCGCCATTACACTCAATGTAATTTTGACTATACGTGATTTTCGCTTTAGGCGCTGACTGCGGAACGTAACCCCAGCGTAAGATGAGACAGACCTGTATTACTGTTCGCAAAACACTTTGAAATCCTTAAATTAAAAGTGGTACATGGTTGCAAAGTATTCATATAAATACTTTTTAGTGGTGAGCAGATTTGACAGCTGCTTTAATACATTGCAACTGGGATTGTCAAGAGTACCCAGCATTGGTACAATACTGCTCCCACTGAAGTCAATGGGCAAAGGATAGACTTGTCTGCACTGATCAGTAGTCCTAAGGCCTTGAAGGTTGATTAAATGAGTTGAATGCTGATATAACCTGAGCTTTGAACTGGCCCTTTACTTGCTAGTTGTTCAGCTAAGAGTAGACTTGCACTCCTAGTCTCCTGAAGAATGCTGCTACTAGAGCATACATTCTGTAAACACCTGAGGAGCTGCAGACAGGCCAAACAGAAGCACTGGGAACTGGTAATGCGAGTGCTTCACTACGAATCTGAGGAACTTCCTGTGCCCTTGCTATATAGACACATAAAAGTTAGCATCTCTTAAATTGAAGGTGGCATACTAGTCTCCACAATCCAGCGAGGGAATAATGGATACCAAGGTGACCAGGTGAAACTATTTTTTTTAGATAATTGTTGAGCTGATGCAGGTCTAAATCAGGTCTCAGACCTCCCTTTGCTTTTAGGATTAAGAAATAATGGGAGTAGAAACCCTTCCTTTTAAATTCTGAGGAACTGCCTCTGTGGCTCCCAGCTGAAGGAGAGATTGAACTTCCTGGACCAGGAGAGAAGGGTCCCTGAAGAGGAACAGGAAGGGAAGGTGGGAAGGAGTGGTGGAAATAAACTGGAGGATATATCCATATCTACATTGGTGGTCTGTGGTGATGCAGCACCAAGCACTGAGGAAGTGGGAAAGGTGGTTTTCAAACAAAGGAAAAATAGGGTCTAGCATCCTGGGAACTGGTAGTGTCCTCAAGTGTCCCATCAAAATGCCTGCTTAGAACCCTCTAGATATTTAGTGTGGCAGGTATTGATGCAGAGGTGTTATATGCCTATAATCCCTACCCTTCTTTCTCTTCAGGTCATACCAGAGGGGTTGCTGTGGCCAGAAATGCTTCTTGGAAGGGGCTGATTGTACATGACAAGAGACTTTAGGGTAGCCCTGGAGTCATTTAATCCATAGAGTTTTGCATCAGTTTGCTGCAAAAAGGAGTGAGGAACCCTCAAAGGGCAGGTCCTGCACAGTTGGTTGGACCTGCTAGGGGATCCCAGAAGACTGCAACCAAAAGATCTTATGTGCCATGGACCTGGCAGCTGAGTAAGTTGCATCCAGAGCAGCTTGCAGCAAGGCCCTCATCACCAATTTTCCTTCATCCACTAGTGAGGAGAACTCCTGCCTAGCATTTTCTGGGAGCATGTCATTACATTTTATCATGGACTCCCATAAGCTAAAGTCGTACCTGCCCCAAAGTGCATGCTGATTTGCGATATTGAGCTGCAACCCCCTGCTGGAATAAACTTTCCTACCAAAGAGGTCCAACTTTGAATCTTTTGATTTTGGGGTTGTGCCCTGATACACCTGCCTTTCCTTCTCATTGGCAGCTGATACTACCAAGGACCCAGGGTGGAGGGGAGGGAACAGGAGGAATGGAACTCATAACCTTGGGTGAGTACATAATACAAAAAGAGCTGATCACTTGAAGCGTGGGGAAAGTGTGCCACAACCCCTAACTGGGTCCATATTGGCCTCATTCAGAGGCAGGGACATTCTGGAAGAACCTACTGTGGCTAAAATATCGACCAGGTGGTGAGAAGAAACGGAGGGAAACCCATTGATTCCAAAAAGGCTACTGGATAGGCATAGGCCCCTAGTGACCTCCTAGCCAACCACTCAATGATACTCCTGTGCTAGGATCCATTGAAAGATGGTAATGTCTAGAGGAGGGGTAGCAAGAGCAGCTCTGAGGACAGGAAATATAGGACCCAATTTCTTATTTGGAAGAAGGTGACTCACCTACCATGGAGGTGAAGTTCCAGATAATGCTAAGGAAGAGAAGCCTACAGAGAAGCAAGCATCGCAGGTTTTCCCTTTGGCGGTACCAAAGGGCAAGCTGTCAAGGGTACAAGTAGCGCCCTACCAAATTCACGGTCCATTTTGATCAATTTCACAGTCATAGGATTTTAAAAATTGTAAATTTCATGATTTCAACTATTTAAATCTTAAATGTCACGGTGTTGTAATTGTAGGGGGCCCGGCCCTAAAGGAGTTGTGGTGGGGTCACAAGGTTATTTTAGAGGGGGTTGCAGTACTGCTACCCTTACTTCTGTGCTGCTGCTGGTGGCAGCACTGCGTTTAGAGCTGGGCAGCTGGAGAGTGGCAGCTGCAGGTCAGGAGCCAAGTCTGAAGGCAGAGCCGCTGCCAGCAGCAGCGCAGAAGTAAGGATGGCAAATTATGGTATTGCCACCCTCACTTCTGTGCTGCTGCTGGCGAGACGCTGCCTTCAGAGTTGGGTGCCTGGCCAACAGCCGCCACTCTCTGGCTGCCCAGGTCTGAAGGCAGCGCAGAAGTAAGGGTGGCAATACTGCGACCCCCCCATAAAATAACCTTGTGACCCCTCCCCCCCCCGCAACTCCCTTTGGGTCAGGACTCTTTATTTGAGAAACACTGGTCTCCCACATAAAATTGGTATAGGATAGGGTAAAAGAACACAAAAGACCAGATTTCACAGGGGAAGACCAGTTTTCAGTCTGTGATGCGTTTTTCTTGGCTGTGAATTTGGTAGGGCCCTATACATTAGGCTGACATAGTGCCAAGCACTGTAGCGATTCTGTTGGTTGTCCTGTGCCTGCCGGCAATGGTAGCGCCAATATTTGTACTGCCGGCGATACTGGCACTGATTCGGTCAAGAGGTCCCTGTCAGCTGCAAAGGCCTCTGGCCTGGTCAGTACTGAGATAGCATCACTATGGAGCGGTGCCATGGAGCTCCTTCTAGCTCCGGACGCAATGGAACCTGCCTAGGAGCCAGAGTCAACAGTGCCGGCTTCTGTGGTACCGAAGCAGATTTAGGCTGCACTCTACTCTCATCCCCAGGGCTGGCAGAGTTCGGTGCTAGGGATCTCCCCCTTGTGGCAGTCTGCTTCTTAAGCACTGGGGATGGTGAATAGTGTCAGGACTCAGGCACAGTAAGAGGCACACTCCTTACTGACACTAAGGCACTTGGTGCCAAGTTTGACCAACCTGGCTCAGATGGAGGTCTCAAAGCCACCTGCATGAGTAAAAACTTTAGCCTGGCTTCACAACCTTTCTTCTTGCAAGGCTTAAAGTCTCTGCAAATTTGGCATTGCTCCCCTAGATGAGGTTCCTTGAGGCACTTCAAGCAACTTGAGTGTGGGTTGCTCATGGGCACAGACTTATTGCAGGAAA
Organism: Platysternon megacephalum; assembly: GCA_003942145.1. NCBI lineage: Eukaryota > Metazoa > Chordata > Testudines > Platysternidae > Platysternon > Platysternon megacephalum. The sequence continues at coordinate 6,451,834 of QXTE01000022.1, read as the reverse complement.
CACAGGGCTTGAAGCCCAGTGATCAAGGCATCCGTCGGCACCAGGAATCTACCAAAACCCTCAGATGGGGTAAAAACATAACTAACCAACCAACCAAACACTAATAACCTTAATAACACTAAATTGTTTACAATAAAATACGAGAAATTACAGTCCACTGAGAGTACTTGCAAAAGCACATAGAGCAGTTCCAGGGTGGTAAGAAGGAACTGAGGGGGCTCCCTGTCGACTGGACACTTTATATAGGCTCCAGCAGTGGGCAACAGCAAAGTGTGCTCAAGCCACCCCAATGGGTACCACTGAGGGAAAAGTTTCCAGCAACAGTGTGTGGGGCACATGCACACCAAGAGTGGAATGCACATGGGCAATCACTCAAAGAAGAATACAAGTAGGCTTGGAAGGATTAGATTTTTAATTAGTAAATGTTGATTTCACTGTACCCACACAAAACCGATGCCAAATATTTCAATAGTTAATAGTCAAAATAAGAAAAGTCCTGTTTGAGAACTTAGAGTTTGATTTAAGTATATATACTTTATATATTTAGACATGTGACACTGACAATTTGTGTTTTAACAGTTATAATGCTTTAACTTTTTGAATCTCGACATCTACTCATTAAATATCTGACCCCTCCATAATTTCTTGCAACTTTGAAAATTTTCAAATGGATAAAAATAGAGAAAAATGCTTAAAAATATTATCTGTGGAAATTTTAAAAAATAAAAATTGAATTCTGGCAAGCATAAATATAAGAATGTGATCAATGCAATTCATTGCCAATGAGTTTGTGGTTGTCTTTATTTGGAGCACATCAGTAAAGCCTGTGTTTGAAAAGACATCTTCATGGCTGGATAGTAGTCAAACCACTTTTCATAGTTGCACTGGATAAATCAGTGTTATGAGCCACTGCCATATAAATCTGGTTCACATTAGCATAATAATAAAACCTAATATAACAGCATGTTGATCGATAACCTAACATGATTTTAAATAACAACAAGTTGGTATCCAATAACAACACTCATAGAAACACCAGATTTAATTTCTGTAGACAACCATCAAGGAAACCTTAGTCACAGTATGATTAAAAGTCACTTTACTGCACTACCAGAGATGGAAGAAAACTCTTAAATCTGTTCAGTAAAACTGAATGATCAACTGTATCAAAGGTAACACCAAAGATCAATATATCCAAAGCTGAAAGGATATCAGAGTTTGCTGTGATAAGAGATTCATTTAGATGCAAATGTATATAGGAATCTCAGTTATGATGTCTACAGAAACTGGTTTAGAATTTTTTATGCAGTAAAAAGGTACAGTCAAGTGCTTTTTTTGCACTTGTGATGCTAGCACTTTTGAAAACCTTTGACAAAAATAAGAATGTTACAGATCTAAATTACAGATAGGGAATAGTAAATGGTATGAATGGAAGATTTTGAGAGTGCAACTAAATTAAGATGGACTGATAGAAGCAGTTTAAAGTAAAACAATTAGATTAAGAGATATTTAACATATTGGAATAAAAGATGAAGGAGATACATTAGCTTCCTTTGGAGAGAGACACAGCATGAGGTCAGGTAGAATAGGAGAGCAAGAACAGTTTGATCATTAGAAGTAATGATGTGAAAAGGAGAAAGAAGTAGACAAATTTAGGGCAATATTAAAGAGGGAAGACTGGACAAAACAATAGATTGGAAGATTAAACACAAATTTCTCTGAATCTAATCATTGTCTTTTTTCATGATCATATAGATGCAATATATAATATAGTGTAAAGAGAATGGTCACTTTGTTGAAATATTTCTATCATAATATGTAATAAAAATATTTTTTTCAAATTCATTAGAAAACATTCATTAGTATTTGTACATCATGACATATTCCTCTTTAGAACCATGTTCTGTTTTTGTGTATGTGGTTTGTTAGGGTTTTTTTTGTCACTTGATAACAATTCCAATTTCACTTTAAAACATATTATCACTTCTTATAAATATTTGAATTCCATGCTTAACATAAAAATAATGACTATGAAATTGTGGACTATTAAAGCAATGAATCAGTCTCACATGATCTGATAAACTATTCAAGTTTTACACAAGTACATGTTTTACAATGTCATCAGAACTAGGCAAGGAATATCTTAGTAACTGATAAACTTATAGCTATGAAAGACAATTCCCTTGGTTACTATTCCATCTGGATTATTTTGGGTTATATTTATAAAGCCAGGTTTTCACGAAAGCACAGAACCTAATAGTTCCTAAATGGAAGTTGTGCACTTTTTAAAACCCAGCTCATGCTGTGTAAGGGGTTGATTTTTCAAAAGGCTCAGTATTGGCCTCACTCTGTTCCCACTGAAGTCAATGAGAATTTTACTTTAGGAAGAAAGAAAGGCCAGTGAGCAGCACCTTGAAAATACCACCCCTAAACATAAAGGGTGCTATTCCTTCATAAGACAATTTTACATTCAATGTATTTGAATTAATTTAATTAATAAATCCATCCTTGGATCACCTATTTGATTTGAAATAGGGAACTGGGTGTGTCAGAAAGATGATTATGTGTGATAAAGATGTCAGGGTTTAATTGAGACTATGCACTCTTTGGAGTGGGGTCTGCATCCTCCTCTGTGCTTGGGTAATGTTTAGCTCTTTTTGGGTGCTGCCAAAATCTGAACAACAACAATGCAATATCCAGAGCAGCCTTTAACCAGCAATATGGAAAACATTTATCAGAACTGTACTGGAATACCACATGTACAATGTGTTTGTTATGTGTTTTATTTAAAGGAGAAACCATGGTCTCATTGTTAAAGCATATAATTGGGAGTCAGGAATCATAGGTCCTATTCCTAGCTCTCACGCTTCTAGTTTGACTTAGAGCAAGTTACCTCTTCTCTGGCTCTCTGTTACCCCATCTGTAAAATGGATATAATATGACCTAACTGCTTTGCTGGGTTGTGGAAAGCACTTTGAAATCCCTGGATACAAGGCACTATATAAGTGCAAAGCATTTATTTTTATGTAATGTTCAAGCACATATTGAATAATATATGTATTTCTTACATTACAATCCACTTCAATAAAATATATTGATTGGACATCACTTAATAAGTGATTTAGAATTTGTAATCCATGTCACCCTAATTTCTATCCATAATCTTACATGGGATATATTTTACTTGTAAGATGCATGCAGTATGTGTCAGCTACAAACTGTAGGCAAGAATAACTTGCCCTTAAACTTAATTTCCCTATATGTGTGACATCCATTGATCTGGAAGCTACTTATTTTATTGTAAAATCTCTAAGAAAACCAGCTGTTTCTAAGATCTGCAGTGCCACTGAATTGAGATTTATAGAGCTGTATTTTATAGATAAATACATTTTAGATGAAACCATTCAAAACAGAAAATGAAGCAAAACAGCCCCGTGAAGGGGGAAGATACTACAAAGCCTGAGAACCTATGGTAAAGCTACAAATATTACCCTCTCTGACACACTTATCCACAGCATACCCATGAACAAGCAGCAGATACAAGCAGAGGGGAGAGTAAAAATAGGAATGTTAGATTTAAGAGCTCAGCCACCACACGTCTACAGCAAAAAGCTCCATTTGCTGAAGAGGATACATATGCTTCACAAGGTTTTGTGAATAGTGAGGCCCATGTTAAAATCCTGCTACTGTCTTCTTTTGTGCCCAAGAGTTTTCTCGACTGTATAGAACAGGTGTGAATACAGGTGTAAAGGGAGGACTAAATCAAACGCAATAATATCTGGTTCCCCAATACCTGCCACAACCCCCTAGAAATGGGGAATAGTGTCTACTTAGCATTGCACCTGCCTCCTCATGAGATATTTCACCAGCTGAAAACATCTGAATAAAATGTATAATATTCTGTGCAGAAGGCATGAATGCTGGAATTACATATGTAAAGCCAACATTTTGAATTGAAAAGCATGACTATTTTAGAAACCATCCAGTGTGCACATACTTTTGCAAATGTAACTCCAACTTGTGCATGTGCATTAAGTGCTTTGTACACACAGTTTTTAAGTTGTGTGCCTGATAGTTCCTGTTTGTTTCAGAGCTAAGAGGCTCAGATGTTTGTAAGTTTGGCATCAGAATATTTATAATGGGAAGTTTTAGTGATGTATCAGCCTTTTGGGGTACTATTTTCACTTAAAATAATTCCCAGAATTTCTATTTTGAACAGGCTGATTAAATGAAATTATTCATATCTTCCATTCTATTCAGTATGGAAGTTTCTCACTCTGTTGTTACCCCTTTTGCTTTTATATAAATTGTGTGACATTCATAACCTATGAACATTAGATATGTCTCCAGTCTTTCCCTGTTCCTCACTAGTTACCCTCTAGATAAAGTTGTTTCACATGCTGGTGTAGGCATCAATGTTGAACTATATGGACACTGTAGAACTACAGCAACTCTGCTTGAGCCTTAATCAGAATTACTAAAACAGAGTTCCATACAGTTTCCTTTGGGTAGGTCATTCCAGATAGGACCTCAAACAGCTGTAAGTAATAACAACCAGATGAGAATTCCCTTTAGTTTAATCAATCTGTAACCTAAAGATACTATAAAAGAAATTCCATAATTAGGTAAATTGAAAATGTCATAACAAAATACACAGTGAAATTAATTGTGGAAAGTATTTTCCCTCTAAAATGAGTTTCTTTGTTTCACAGCCTATACAAGGCAGAGATTTCAGGAGTTAGATTGGGAATGAACATTGTCAGCATTTTGCCAGGTACAAAGGAACAGACTAAACTACCTTCTCTTCACTATCTACAGGGGTTATGTCTTCTTTGTGTCTATATAGTGCTGTATTAATCTTTGATTAATAATCTTTGATTAAATAATTATATTTGAGCCTGTTATTTTACAATCTTGAATTGTTATTAAATTCAAAGACTCAACAAAGTGGTGACCCTGACGTGATTGTCAATAACGGTATCATTTTGATCCAGATTACCTGGGATAGCAACCTACATTTTCCGGTCAAGGATAGGAATAGTAAACAGAACTTTTACTTTTCTGTTATAAAACCTGAATGAATAGTTCACTCCTGCACTTGGCAGTAAAGAAGTCTTAAAAAGTAGCAAGTTATCCTAAAATCATCACTGAACTCTATGTTACAGGATTTAAATTTAACACCTTGTCATCTGCTTTTTCATCTAAAAACCACTGTAACTATAAGAAAATCATGTCTGCATGTGTGTGTGTGTGTGTGTGTGTGTGTGTGTGTGTGTGTGTGTGTGTGTGTGTGTGTGTGTGTGTGTTAAGGCTGATTTCACAGTTATTAGCTGCTACATTTATTTTGGTGTTTTTTTTCATTAAAAGAGACTAACGCATTTTTTTTAAATATGGTTAACGTTTAAAATAACTAAAAAGTAGCAATTTTGTAATATCCACATTCAGCTCTGTCCTCTGTGTTACATGCTCACTTCACAGTAACTGAACTGTCTTTGTGTGATAGCAAGAGACACTGTGCTTCTTCTAATCTAACTCCACATGGGTCTGTAATGCCCTCACAGAATTTCTCTCTTTCTATCACTCTCACAACTTTGTATCCTCCAATGAATATCCCTTGGCTGATGCCTCTGTCCTTTCTTACCGTGCTCTTTTTCCTCCCCTCTTCCCTTTTTTCTCAAGGTTAAAAGCCATAGTGAAACGGTTCTGTTTCACTTTCAAAATTCTGCATCTAACTCTCTTGCAAAATCAAGGTGCTTAAGGGGGCAAGAATTGGACTTTTTCAAACAAAGTCATGAGCACCCCGATTCCTCCAGTTAATACTGCAGATTCTCCATCTGTGTCAGAAGTCAGAGAGTGTCTAACTTGCAACACTACAGAAGCAGAATGCAATCTTACCAGAAGCAATTAAACATGTACAGGGGAAAAAATAATTTCCCCAGGATTCGCCCATAATACCTTATGAATCAAAATTGGCTTTAGCAACGGAAACCTGTTTGCTCATGTCCAAAGGCAATAAGGTACCATTTGGGTAGTACCTGAATAAATTTGGAAGGATCTAATATATTCAGCCCATGATTTACCTTCAGGAGGACATCAGGGAACAGACAAAACAATTGAGAGATTAAAATCACTCAGCTGGTGGCTACAAATGAAAAAGGATGTATGAGAATACTGTGCAGTGACAATTGCTTAATCTGTGCACAAAATAATACAACAAGTAATAAAAACAGTGTTTTCCTTAGAGCAGAGAGAAATTCAACACCATGGTCTAATTTAGAGATTGATTTTGGGGGACTTTTACCCAATATTAAAAAAGGAACAAATACCTGCTGATGGTGGTAGAAACATTCTCAAACTGGACTGAAGCTTTCCCAATGTGAACCAACATGGCTTTAGTCACAGCAAAGAGGAGATATTCTCCTGCTGCGGTTTACCAGCAAAAGTGAAATGTGAGGAACTCACTTCACAGAAATTCTCCTGCTAAACTGGTTTGTTGGCATTAGGAATAAAACAAAAGTTACACATCTCTCATCACCTGCAATCCTCAGATGGCAAGTACGAATGCCAGAGCCAGGGCCGGCTCCAGGCACCAGTGCAGTAAGCAGATGCCTGGGGCGGCCAATGAAGTGGGCGGCACGTTCGGCTCTTCGGCGGCAATTTGGCGGCGGGTCCCTCAGTCCCTCTCGGACAGAAGGACCTGCTGCTGAATTGCCGCCGAAGAATGGAGGTGCCGATCGCGGCTTTCCACCCCCTCCTCCCCCCCGCTGCTTGGGGCGGCAAAAACCCTGGAGCCGGCCCTGGCCAGAGCAATTCAATGTATGTTAAGAAAATTTATCTCTGTGAATGGAAGAGATTGGAATACACCTCTACCCCAGTATAACGCTGTCCTCGGGAGCCAAAAAATCTTACCGTGTTATAGGTGAAACCGCGTTATATTGAACTNACATTTCATTAGTCCTAATGGCAATCAGAACCACTCCAACTAGTGCAACAAACCACACTCCATCTGAAGTAATGACAGGGAAAGAAATGAGATTGCCAGGACATTTGCTGTGGGAAAACAAGTCATGCGCATATTGAAGGATTAAAATTGATTTTTTTATGCAAAATCTGCAAACACACCTTTACCAAGTACACTTGTATGTAGTTAATGAATTGGGAAAGTCAAAACAAAAAGAAAAAATTTATTTTGGCAAGTGAATAAGAGAAAAATGATTAGAAAAAAGGGAACAAGGTCTTGCTATTGTCACATGCTGTTCCTAAACATCATCTGTGTTATAAGGGGCTTGGCCCTTACTACACTGTAGATAAATGAGTTAATCTGCGTATGCAATTTGTGTTACTGGAAATAAGAAAAATGTGATAAAATCTATCAAGCTAATCAGTTTAATGTTTTTAATCCCTTCCCTCTACAAAAGCTGACATTGCTGAAGATACCATGTGGTTGATCCTGACCCTGGGGAGTTGCTTAGGGCTAGCAGTGAATGCAAAAGTACAACTCCTCCTCTCCTGAGACAGTGTGGTGTAGTCTGGATCATGGATCAAAGCAGTGGCATAGCTAAAACAGAAAAACTGGGTGGGCCCAGCTTTTAGGTGTGTGGGCAATGACAGGGGGCCCACCTCCCCCCACAGATACAGATTAGGGTTTTGTGAGGCTCTGGCTGGGCCAGGACAATTGGGGGTCCCTCCCCACCTGTTCTGCAGCTCCCCTCCTGTCGGGGAAATGGGGTCGAGGGCACGGGGGTATACACCGTCTCCCTGCCCAGTACTCCTACCGGGGAGTGGGGTGAGGGCACAGGGGCTTACCCCACTTACCCCACCCGGCACTCTTCCCGCGCCCCGACCTACTTCCCCACAGGAGCGCCAGACGGGCGGGTGGAGCAGATCGGGGTGGCCCCACTGGCCCAGGCCCAGTGGCTAATCTGCTATTGGCCCAGACCTGCCCCCATGAGGCACACCCCTATCTCGGACGGGAGACCAGGGCATCAACATATGGGAACAGAAGGAGGGGGACACAGCTGGACACTAAGCCTGGGTCGGGAGTCCCAGCAAGTGGATTGGGGAGCTCTGCCGCAATTTGGGTGGGCCTGGATGCTATGTGGCTCAGGCCCACCCGTGGCTATGCTCCTGGATCAAAGTATCATTCCTGGGGATGAACATGTACATAATGCCTCATTATTAACTAAAGGCCTCAGACCTACAGATGTAGAATGGTATTATTTAACTGTAACAATCAATGTAGAAATGAACCAACCAATTATCACAGCATGGTCAGCGCATGGAGTGAATACCCTGATATTGGAGGAGCCACCAACTACTATACTGCCCACATTTGCTACAATGCCAGCAAAAGCTATGACCATCTCCATGCCTTTAAGGTGCCCTGATGTAAAATCTGGACCACCAGTGTTTTAACTGCTATCCTGATACCTGGGACTTTGCTTAATAACATACAATCTATGCATATATCTGTTGTGTTAAATTTCTCTCATTGGAATATGACTGAAATGGTACCATGTGCAAAAACTAATGTTTCAGTATTGTATCTTACCATGTTAATAGATGAAATAGCTATATATAAAAACAAGGCCAACCCCATAGTTGGACTCACAATCTGGTATTTTTTAATGAGACATCTTCAAGGTTTAGATGGCCTTGTTTATTTGTTCAGTTTAGACATGTCAATATGGAATAGAGCAGATAATATATATATAAGTTATTTTGAACACCAGGAAAAGGAAGCAGTGTTACAGTCTGAAGTAGAAGAAATTGATGGTTTGACTAATGAAGAAAAATTTACAATTCTGAACTTTCATGACATTGCTCATTTGTTCAAACAAACAGAAAAAAATGATGAATTAACTGAAATTAATAAGGAAGCAAAGGAACAACATGTGGGTAAGGTCATTATTTGTACTGCCTATGGAAATTACATGCTAAACACAGCAAGGGATGTTGAAAATGAGAAGGCACAGGAACTTATTAAAAGTTTTGGCTAACTGTTATAGCCCCCATTTATAAAGGAAACGTGTGTAAATTTATAATGTGTAAAAAGATGTATGCAAATTCTCTTTAGTACTATTTGAAATTTGGGATTGGTGATAACACATCCTAATCAAGGCACATGCTGTTTTTTAAAAAAGTCTTGTTTAATAACAGTCTCTGTACATCTAATTTATGGTGTCTTTACCAATTTTAGACCCAAAGATGGCTATTTTTAATAAATTAGCAACTTCCCTTTGAGTAGATTACCTAAAAGAAGTAATCTAGAAGGAGTGCATGGATCTAATGCAGCTATTAGTATTTCACCCAACAGCACAAACATGAAGGGGGCCACATACAGTGTTACTCTGTCAAAGGGTAACAATACGTTTGCAAGTGTCATGTTTTGATGTTGCAATGCCTGACTGTGGCCATGCAGACCTCATACTGAACGAGACAGATGAACTAGCTGCTGTTATCTCATGTCCTGTGAAACTCACCAAGTGGTGACTTCCAACAGTGAACATGGATGAACTATAACATGAATGGACAGTGTTGTGTAGTAACCAACCATCAATTTTTTTTGTATGGAGACCTTAAAGGTGTAGTGTCATTCTTCGAAATATTTTGTTTTGTTCCTCATACACGTAGTTTAATTAGCCAAACTGTAATTATGCTTGTACTACTTTTCTAAACTGAAACTCTTACCCAAAGCAAATGTACGTATCAAAAAGACATTGCAAATTATACACTAGTATTTAATGTATGTATTAAAATTATTATTAAAAAACCCATGCTGTTCATGAGCAATAATATACATACAGCAGGACAGAGCTGGTACAAGATAGAGATTTTAATTTGCTAATTTATAATACATGGAAGATACCTTTTAAAATATTATTTTGCCATAGTTAGTCAACAATAGCAACAAGGGTGTACCTGTTAGTAAATAACCTTTTTAGTCCTCTTTTTCTTGTACATTAAATTCATTTGCATATTAATGAGAAAGTGGAATTACAGAGAGGTCAATTTATTTGCCCAAGGTTATAGAAGAAAAAAAAACAGTTGAAGAGAATGGAATTAAATCATGACTCAGAGTCCTGTGCGCCTTAACCACAAAACCTCACTCTTGCATAATTGCCTACACTGCTCAATCAGGCCCTGAAGGCTTACAATTCTTAAAGTGAGGTTGGCAGCCTTACATTAGAGTCAGTGATGAATCATTTGATGCCAGCACCTGGCAACTCAGAAAACAATAAAGAATCTGTCTTTGACGAGGAACCATCTCTTACCATAAAAGCTGCTCTTCAAAGCAGTAGAAATAAAATTAGGATTCCCTTGTAAACATGAATATAATTAATTTAAATTCATTACTGACAATGTACTGAATAAAAATAAGAAGTGTTACTTTATTGGAAGAAGTAGTGATTTCAGAACAATACATTATACAAATTTGGAGGGCTTGAGGTAGTGCATAAGAGTCATCTTAGAGTCTAAGCAAGCCATCACCTTCACTGTTAAAAGAATTAGAGAAAAGTATATTCTTATTTAATCTGAGATTCATGCACTACATGTTATTTCACTCACTTCAGTGCAATCACATTTGAAAATTTCTCTGCATTTATGAGGGGTTTTTTTGGCTTTAAAGGGAAACGCCATTGAAATTCTCATAGCTTGTATAAAAACAAGGTAATCACCTTTATCATGCTGGATCTCAGACATTCTGAGACACAGAGAGAAAGAGAGAGACTACCTATGGCTGCTCAGGAAACTTGTTAACCCAGCCATCACCCCTGTAGGAGAGAAGGTAAAATTATTAATAATGACTACACTATAAATAATAAAGAGGGAACTATGATAAAAGTCAGCATTTGCCTACAGTTAATACTGGCATAAAGTAGGAAAATAGCTACCCTCCTTTACATTCTACCATGTGGTAGCTGTGAAAAAAAATTGTGTTTTAATGACCCCCACTCTGTTATTATAAGTAATAATCACAATAGATAGAAAGCCTTGGGCAAAGAAGACAAGGACTATAGTTAGTAAAGAACAGAAGGTGAAAGTGAGGTCAGAAATGAGTTCAGAAGAACTCTGACATTGGTGGGGACTGGAGGAATGGGCACATATCAGACCTGAACACTTAAAGAGGATCCAGGAGAGAGGTCAGGTTAGGATAGTAGTGGACTCCAAATTCAAGCTGCAAAGGGGTTATTTGCTGTCTGAGGGAAACCTGGGTTGGGGAGGGAAGGCAGCTCTAGAATATATGAAATGTTTCTCAGGATTGTGTTGGAGATGCCAAAAGGAGCAGTTTGAAGAAAGTGCCTCAAGATGTCTGCTTCCTGGATGTAGCACTGAGTCCTCCAGAACCATAGAAAAATTGAAGCTTTCAATTAACATTCATAACTAATATTTAATAGATGTGGATTTCAATTATAGTCACCTACATCTACCTATCCAACCTTCATTATAAAAAACACCAGAGATTTCCATTTGCACAATAGTGGGCGGCTCTGAGGATCATGGTCCTACAGATGGTGATAATTCTGGAAGACTTGAACAGTGATTTTTTTTCCTCTTTCATTGTATAGGAACATACCAATTTTCACATTGGATCAGAGGTATTGCTCTGCTCATTGTGTGTCTAGCACCAGCAGTTGGTCATGAGCCTGATTCAAGGTTCCATTCTCCCTCTGGTCCTTTATGAAGATTGTTTTTCTAGTTAGACTGTCAGACTCCTGTACAGGGGATGATATGGCTTCATTGTTAGGTGGCCCTTCTGAAGGAGCTTCGCCTTAGCCAGATCCTTCCCCCCGCTCACCAGCGCTCAGCTTGTCACCTACATCTGCCAGTGTCACAGGTTTTGAGATCTTGTTTAAATCCTCTCAGTACCTCAGATAAATACCCCCAATCATGACCCAAGATAATGGGGTAGGCTAGTGTCGAGGCCAGCCCCACTATGAAGAACTTTATATTTTCCCCTAAAGTCAACTGCATGAGTGCACTGGGATTTGGTTTAATGTCTCTATGGGTACACTGTAAAAAGAGTCTCCAGGGCACCTCAGAGTTTGGGACCAAGTCATCCCGGACCAGAATCTGCCCACAATCAGAATCCATCAGGCCTGTCACCTCTGACCATTTATCTGAACAGGGACCGTTACTTTAGTCAGGGTCTGCTTACAGACATGGCTCTCTGCTGACCACACCTGCCCATAACCTCGCTCCATACAGGGTCACTTGTGATACCAAAGACCCAGGCACCCACATGAAAAGCAAGTCCCCACTGATGATCATGTGGCTGCTGGCCCTGGGCCTAATGTCCGGGGTAGCCCTTTCCTATGTGGTTAGTTAATCTGCTCCCACCCCTAAATTTCCAGTGGAGGAGTCTGTGGGGGTTCTAGGGGCCTTTGTCCAGGCTGAGATTGGAGCTACTGGAGTCTCCCAAGGGGTCCAGTCTAGGTCAAGCAGCCTGCTGGGCACTTTAGAGCCTGGTACTTCTGAGATCACATTGTCTGATTGCCAATTCCTCTGGTTGGATTCTGCCTTGAGTAGAGGGGGGCCCTTGGCTTCATGCAGTTGCTTGTGTGATGTGCCCAGAGCTGTTTCCACACTAAATAATTTTTTCAGCAGCCAGACAGCATCGGCTAGGGATTCTGGGTGGTATTTGAGCACCTAGTCCCTATACCCAGCCAGAAGTATGTGGGTGAACTGCTTGACAACAATGAGTTTCATGTCCTCAACTCTAGTTTGAGTTTCTGTCTTTAATCACCTCCACCATAGGTCTAATTTTGGGGCTACCACATGGCACTGGGGGTATTTCTCCCCATGGAACCTCTGACAGAAGGTCTCCTTCATGATCTCAAGGTAGTCAAGTATGGCTGTTTTCACCTGCACATAATCTTGAGCCAACACTGCATCTATCCCCTGATATGCGGCCTCTGATGGTCCCATCCAATAAGGTGCCACTGGGCTGCAGTCACCACTCTGTCAAATGTTACCAGGGTCATCCTCAGGGCCCATCTCTGTAAGTTTCACTGGCACAGGCAGGGCCACTGAGCCCAGGCCTGAAGCCCCAGGAGGGGAAACTCCAGGGAGACCCTGAGGTTGCATGAGGGCTCCTAGCTGTCGGACCAGCCTTTGCTGCTGTCCTACTGTTGTTTCCCTAAGTCCCAGACCAGCTGTAGCTGGTGGACAGCAATTCGCTGCAGGAGTTGTTGCTGCTGCTGCCACTGGGCTGCCCGTTGCTGCTGATGATTCTCAGTTATCCATTTGAGAAGACGCTCTAGCTCCATGTTATCCACCTTACCAACCCAAGCCTTTAGTGTTAGGGTACTTGACCATCTGGGTCAGTCAGTCCTCCCCTTCTCCAGAGGTAGAAAGATTGCCCACATCCTCCATCAGTTGTGAAGGGGTCAACTCATCTCTGGTGCCTCCTCACAGCTGGGTGTAACATGGCAGCTCTCTCTCTGCTGGGGCCTGGTGGCTGCTCTGACTGTGTGATGGCATGCCTCTTCCTGCAACTTAGCCCTCTGGCCAGGTCATTTTAAACCTTTCCCCTTCCGGAGTAGTCAATAAACAAAAAGCAAGGGGAATTAACACAAACAAACAGAGTTAATAAGAGAGAGAGAGGGGAATGACTCCCTCTCAGAGTATATCAGGATCTGACGACCCTCCCTTCCCGCAGGGAGGAGTCTTCAGGCAGTTGTTGTCTGAGAAGCTCCTAACTTCATTCATCCCTTTCCTCAGGAGCTGAGGTTGAAGCTCTTCTCTGGTTTGCCCACATGTGAGCTGTTCTGCTCCCCTTTTAAGCACCACCTCCAACCTGTGCATGCCTTCCAGCTATGGCAGGGCACAGCTGGCTGAGCCCAGAGCAGTTCCTTAACCCCTTCTTGTCCAGTGTGGGGTTTGTATACCCCATTGCACCATACAAATATCTAATCCAAGCTCTTGGCCTCTGTGGTATAGTGGGAGAATGAGATCAACATACTAATTGTGCATTGTCTGAGAAAGTATTTCCTTTTGACAGTTTAATTTGCAGTCATCCCAGAAGTCAGTTTCGCACCAAAATACACCCTAGACTGTAACTCATTTGTTGCATGCTGTTGTTCTTTGGGCTTTATGTATATGGTCATAGTCATAAGCACATTCATGCAGAAATTACATTGAAGCAGTAAACAGTCTCCAAAATGCAAAAGTGAGCTGGCTATATAAATGGATTGTTTGCTTGAAAACTAATATTTCTTGGATAATGTTAATACCTTTTAAAAAATGCCGGTTTGCCATGGTTTTCTGTTACATTTATTTCAGTTTCAATTGTTTTTGTTTCTTTTATCCCACTGCTCATAGGTGCCAGCTTCCAATTTTCACATGGGGTGCTCAACCCCAGGCCCCACCACCACTCCACCCCTTCTCCTAAGCCCCCACCCCCACCCTGCCTCTTCCTGCCCAGTTCCACCCCCTCCCTTGAGCGCGCCTAGTCCCTGGTGCTTCCCCTCCTTCCCAGGCCTCCTGCACGCCACGGAACAGCTTATCATGGTGGGCAGGAGGGGAACGAGTTGATCCACGGGGCCGCCGACAGGTGGGAGGCGCTGAGGGTAGGGGGGAGCTTGGCTGCAGTTGGGTGCTAAGCACCCGCTAATATTTTTCCGTGGGTGCTCCAGCCCTGGAGCACCCATGGAGTCGGTGCCTATGCCACTGCTTTGCTTTGTGTTTACTGCTGCATGACTTTCTTCTTGTTCAGACTATTTGCTGCATTCTCTCTCTATCTATCTATATATTTATATAGTTTACATCGTGTTCTATTTGTATTTTGTTCTCAGTTTACGTTCCCTTGTTCTTTTGTTTGTATTCATTCTGTTCTTTTATAACTTTGTCTCATTTTCCATCTTGTTTGCTTGCTTGTTTTAAATTGCCATTTTTCTCTTTGTGTTGGTCTTTGATCTTTATTTTCCATTTTTTTAATCTCTTCACTGATCTATGACTGGTGCTTTGTGCTTCTTTACTTTCTATATTTTTGTGAGGGAACAGTGTCAGACTGTTTTGTTCTTTGGTCTCTGAATCCCCACAGGTTATTCCTTCCTTTCTTCACGCTTTCCTTCCAAATAGTGGACAAAACTAGAGCATTGTATGAATCAGTTCAAAGGAAAAAAATCAATGACTCAATGCTCAGCAGTTCAAAGGTGCTTCCAAAGTGCCGAGGCCCTAATTTACTCCTAATCAACTCACACTGTTTCTGCTCTGCTTGTCAACTTAGACAGAGGAGCAGTGAAGAGAGAGAGAGGAAAAAAACACCTGTATCTTCTCCATAATACATATGTTTTTTGAGAGAACCCCAAGAGCTATAGTATCCTCTGATGGTAATGGAAACTTTCCAAGATTCAGTAAGATCCATCACCTCTATGTTGACAACTACTGGTCTACATCAAGCTCCTAAAGAAGCTACAATAAGTTTCCATTATCCAAACAGGAGAGTGCAGAAGGGAACTTTTGTAATTTAAGTTGTCAGAGCTGCTCAGTAACCAAGTTGTAAATGATTGCAGGTGCTCCTTTTAATATCTTCTTTGGGTTCTGCTATCCTTCTCGGAAGGCAAATGAAAATAATGATGGGGACTTTGTTGATGGTGGATTTAATCTACCAACAGCCCTATAATAACTTTCCAGATTTTTTCTGCATTTCACTCTGGGGAATTAAAATCTTCAATATTAATATCATCAGACCTGCCTCCCTTCCCCCTCACCCCTTTTCCCACATGCACACACAGGTTATCAATCCCAGGTCCCTTGCCCAGCCAATCCCAGTCTCCCCCAGCTCCTCATCTGATGTCAGTCTCCCCCCATCCCTAGTGACTCTCAGTCCCTCCATGCAGTAGCGGCGCCAGCTTTGCCGGCGCCCTAGGCGGCGGCAGGTCCCGCCCCTGAAATCCCGCCCCCAACAGCGGCGGCGGAAGGTCCCGCCCCCAAATTTCTACGGGCGGCGGGGGCGCAGGCGCCCCAAAATAGCAGCGCCCTAGGCGACCGCCTAGGTCGCCTAATGGAAGCGCCGGCCCTGCCTCCATGGCTTCCAGTCCCAGTCCAGTCTTCTTACCCAGCAATTCCCAGTCTTCCTCCCTCTTACCAGCTTTTCATTTCTAGTTTCCTTTCCTTTCTCCCCCTGGGACAAGGAGCCTAAATCTACTCCCTCACCCCACCCCAGCTTCAACTTTTGTCCCCTCTGCATTCTAATTAGGCACTTTCCTCCTCCATACTGCCTGGGCATCAGTGGACTGGGCGGGGATGGGGGTCACTGAGAGGACAGTAGTGTCTCCGTACTCTCATTGCCGGTGCCCAGACCTGGCCCTGGCCCAGAGCTGTAATTGCCCCAAGCTGAAGCATGCTCAGTGCAGATGGCCTCTTTGGGGAGTTTAGCTGCTAAAATTAAGAATTCTGTACTGAGCAAGTACCAATTGATTTTTCATAGGTGTATAACTTGGCCGAATTTGGATTTATTTCCCCAGGGATGACAAAAACACATTCTTAACACAAAGGCCACTTGCCTGCCAAATTTCAACCCTGGGTTTAACAGGCCAATGCTCAAACCACTGAGCTATCCCTCCCGCCCTTTCTGGAATGTTGGTTCACAAATGGTGACGTTCCCCCACAGCCCATATGAACAAAGTCTGGGGACAAAAAGAAGTTATTTTAGGACAAGGATTGCAGCCGAAAAAATATATAGATTAATGATAGAAGAATGATTTGGCTCTCATGGCTTGTCTACATGGGGAAGTTTTGCCAGTTATATGCATCCAGTATCCAAAATCTTTTAATGTTTTCTTCTACTTCTTCCCATAATAACCAGCACGCACCTTTGTGCCTCAACTCTCCCTCCTCCTTTATCAGTCCTTGTGGTACTAAATTAGACTTTAAGCTTCTAAGGGTAGAACCTGCTTTTTTCTTCTGTAAAGCACTATGCTCATTTATGGCACTGTAGAAATTACTAATAAGTAATCATTAAGGTCTCAAATAAGACAGAGACCTTATTGACTCTATTCTTCATATGAGCAAACCTACACCTTCTTCAGACAATGCAACTGATTTCCTCAACCTCAGGGAGAGCCTCAAAACTGGACTGGAGCTAAATATCTCTATTGTCTGCAAGCAGTGATACAACATGAAGTATAAAAGCAGCTGTGGGAATACAAACAGAGGCCAAACAGTCAATCATGCATGATGCACCATCCAGTCCCCAACTGGATATTACTCGAGTGACTGAGAGCATCCATCCTCACAAAAATTTGAGATGGAGAATTTGTTCTGACCTAATTTTCTTTTTGTGGCATTATTGCATTTTCTTTGTGAAGGACGTGTGTTTTTACAATGATTATAATAAATAAAATCAGTATTTACATAGGCAGGGCCCTACCAAAGTCACAGTAAATTTTGGTCAATTTCACGGTCACAGGATTTTAAAAATAATACATTTGACAGTTTCAGATACTTAAATCTGAAATTTCATGGTGTTATAACCAGGGAAATCCCAACCAAAAGGAGGCTATGGGGATGTCACAAGGCTATTATAGGGTGGTCATGGTATTGGCACCCTTACTTCTGTGCTGTTGCTGGCAGCTGAGCTGCCTTCAGAGCTGGGCGCCCACACCCTTCCCCCCAGCCAGTCCAAGGCCCGTTTAACCCAGAGTGCCAGGGTGCTGGGCCTGGAGCTGGGGAGGGGCAGGGCTGGGGGTGCCCTGGCTAAGGGCTTCTACCATACACCAGGCTCCAGCTGCTGGTCTTGGCAAGGCTATTGAGGGATGGGACTTCCTCTTCCCCTTCAGGGGCCACTCCTGGGGGCAGATCAGACCCTCCTTCAGGAACCTCTCCTGAGTGCTCTGAAGGCAGCACCACTGCCAGGAGAAGTGCAGAAAAAAGGGTGGCATGGTATGGTATTGCCACTTTTATTTCTGTGCTGCTGCTGGCTGCAGCAATGCCTTCCAAGCTGGATGGCCAGCCAGTGTCCACCACTCTCCAGCCACCGAGCTCTGATGACAGCACAGAAGTAAATGTGGCAATGCAACCCCCCTACAATAGCCCCCACAGCCCTTTTTTTGGATTGGGACCCCCAGTTTGAGAAATGCTGAAAAATATAGGGTAAAGGTACACAAAAGACCAGATTTCATGGGGGGAGACCAGATTTCAGAGTCCGTGACGCATTTTACGTGGCCGTGAATTTGACAGCACAAGATATTTACCATACCTAGAGGTCCAAGTCAGTGCAAAGATAGAATCATAGGACTGGAAGGGACCTCGAGAGATCATCCAGTCCAGTCCTCTTCATTCATGGCAGGACTAGGTATTATCTAGACCATCCCTGACAGATGTTTGTGTAACTTGCTCTTAAAAATCTCCAATGATGGAGATTCTACAACCTCCCTAGGCAGTTTATTCCAGTGCTTAACCACCCTGACAGTTAGGAAGTTTTTCCCAATATCCAACCTAAACCTCCCTTGCTGCAATTTAAGCCCATTGCTTCTTGTCCTATCCTCAGAGGTTAAGAAGAACAATTCTTCTCCCTCCTCCTTGTAACAACCCTTTTTGTATTTGAAAACTGTTATCATGTCCCCTCTCAGTCTTCTCTTTTCCAGACTAAACAAACACAATTTTTATAATCTTCCCTCATAGGTCATGTTTTCTAGACCTTTAATCAGGTTTGTTGCTCTTCTCTGGACTTTCTCCAAATCTTTCCTGAAATGTGGCATCCAGAACTGGACACAATATTCCAGTTGAGGCCTAATCGGCATGGAGTAGAGTAGAAGAACTACTTCTCGTGTCTTGCTTACAACACTCCTGCTAATACATCCCAGAAGGATCATAGAATATCAGGGTTGGAAGGGATCTCAGGAGGTCATCTAGTCCAACCCCTTGCTCAAAGCAGGACCAATCCCCAGACAGATTTTTGCCCCAAATCCCTAAATGACCCCCTCAAGGATTGAACTCACAATCCTAGGTTTAGCAGGCCAATGCTCAAACCACTGAGCTATCCCTCCCCCTATGTTTGCTTTTTTTGCAACAGCATTACACTGTTGACTCATATTTAGCTTGTGGTCCACTATGACCTCCAGATCCCTTTCCGCAGTGCTCCTGCCTAGGCAGTCATTTCCCATTTTGTATGTGTGCAACTGATTGTTCCTTCCTAAGTGCATTTGTCCTTATTGAATTTCATCCTATTTACTTCAGACCATTTCTCCAGTTTGTCCAGATCATTTTGAATTTTAATTCAATCCTCCAAAGCATTTGCAACCCCTCCCAGCTTGGTATCGTCCACAAACTTTATAAGTGTACTCGCTATGCCATTATCTAAATCATTGATGAAGATATTGAACAGAACCAGATCCAGAACTGATCCATGCAGGACCACACTCGTTATGCCCTTCCAGCATGACTGTTAACCACTGATAACTACTCTCTGGGAATGGTTTTCCAACCAGCTTTGCACCCACCTTACAGTAGCTCCATCTAGATTGCATTTCCCTAGTTTGTTTATGAGACCGTCATGCGAGACAGTATCAAAAGCTTTACTAAAGTCAAGATATACCACATCTACCGCTCCCCCCATCCAGAAGGCTTGTTACCCTGCCAAAGAAAGCTATCAGGTTGGTTTGACATGATTTGTTTGACAAATCTATGCTGACTGTTACTTAACACCTTATTATCATCTAGATGTTTACAAATTGCTTGCTTAATTATTTGCTCCATTATCTTTCCAAGTAAAGAAGTTAAGAAGAAGTTATATGTGAAAGTAAGGTAAAAGAGGTTTGCTCTTAATGAGAATGCACATGAACTCCTGCAGCAAGGTTAAATATTGCAATAGAATACTTTTTTTAAAAAGTCATGCATCTCTCTGAAACTCTTCCCCTTTACAGAATGGAAGCACCTGGGGCATGCTACTGGAACATATTTTGGTGAACATCTCTTTGGAAGCTTCAAAACTTACTGACTGAACTTTGCACACAGCCCTGTGTGCACACAGCCCAGGGATAAAAGCGAGCTGATAAATATTAGTTTTAACAATGAGAAAAACATCTATAGGTTTAAAAAAAACACAAATTTGCTATCATTGCTACAAATATTTATCTATTTCCTCTAGACAAATGTGGTGGCACACCTCATAGAATCTATACAATTTCTTGTCTGAGTGAGAGATACAGTAGAGAGACATACTTCAAAGACCTCAGTTTTGATCTTGTTAAATACATTTAACACAGCAATAGACAAATAAATTTTAATAGGGTAGTGTTCATCATTTACCTTGTCCTAAAGTTTGCAGGATGAGGATGTCCATCATATAATGATAAATAATCATATTCCTCTTCTAGAGCAAAAGACTGAAAGACAATCTGTATTCTGTTTCGTTCTTCTGCTATTATTACCCATGTACAGTTTGCACCATTTGGATATCCATATGGGAAGCCAGGACTTTCTATAGTGCCATTAAGACCTTTTAAAGTTCCACCACAGGTATAAATAAACCCTGAAAGAAGAGAAAGAAGAGTAGATTAATAACATGTTAACACAGATATACAGTAAAATATGCCAGTGGAATTCATGGTCTCTATTAATCAGCAAAATAAACTATCATGACATGTAATTGTCCTGTGCTACCTTAGAAGCGACAAAGCTTAGAATATCTTGACCATGTACTGTAGAAAGATACATATAATGAAGTCAAATGTCATACAAGCAATATGGAAGGCTCCGGACAACATTTTGTAGCAACTATACAGAAATGTGATTTTTCTTCAACATCTTCTAAGGAAGTTGCTCTTCCGTGACTTCTGGCAACAGGCAGATATTTGAAGCAGCCAAACAGAAGAAAATTAATGTTCAAGAGGGGAAAACAGTGCAGATTCCCTCACAGCTAATGTTATCATTGTAAAGAAGCTATATCATTATTAAGATGATATAAGCCACTGTCTATATGAGTTTGGGTGGAATCTTGAATGAAGGGGTAGCTAGCTGCATGTGACTTCATTCAGGAGAGACTGAGATTGTGTCAGTGTGTTGGGGAAAGGAGGCAGAAAAACTGACAAATTATATTTGCTCTCCTGGCAGAGGAACTGTGACCACAGTTTGTAATACAGATGCATATTAGGTATTAGATTCTGGGCTGCTCTTGGGCATTGAACTGATGACTGGTCAGGAGTATTCTTTTCCATGAGAGACTAATACAATATTCTTTCTCCAATGATATATGTATCACCCCCAAATTAGGTTATTGTAATTAACTTTTTTTGCGGGGGGGGGGGGGGGGGGGTTNGAATGCCTCGACCTGGTTGTTAAGTGGATTTTCCCATTGGGAGCACATTATATCAGTGCATTAGGAACTGCATTGCCTGCTAATAGGTTTCTGGGTTGAACTCAAGGTATTACTATTAACTAAGAAAAGTTCACAGCCTGATTACCTGAGAGATTGTCACTCTTCTTGTGCCAGACTGCCACAGCTAAGGCACTTGAGTTGGACCTCCTTTATTATAAGAGGAAAGGGACTGCTAGCAAAGAATCATGCATGAGGAGTGCTTTATTTTGGAATTCACTCCTGCATCCCCTTAGTCCAGATCAATTACAAATTAGATTTGTTAGCCCTCCTGGTTTCCTCCTAAATCCATCTCCCCGCTCCCTTTCCCTGGGATTTGGGATCGGGGTAGGCTGAGAGTCATAGAGCCATGTGCATTATGTGCATTATGGTTTAGTTTTATTTTCTTATACTTGCTGGAAGATATTTAATGTCTCAAAGTGGGATGAGCTACATTTAATATATTTATATTGTATGATTAATTGCATTGTGTATTTTCAGTGTATGTAATGTTGCTCAGTAAATAGATTCATAAAAGTCAAAATAATGACAAATCCTAAATATTGAGACACACAGCTCACATGCATATGATTTAACTCATTAAATATTTTTCCCCGGGCATGCATGTCGACAAGCGTGTGTCCATCCCTTCCTCTGAAGCATTATGCAGAAATCTTCTACAAAGATCATGTGACCATCCTATAAAATACATTTCCCTGGGGTTAGTAGTAGGAAGAACAGATCCATTTTCTTCCCATCTTCTATGTCTATGTTTACCTCCCTCACTGCTAGATAGAAGCTGGCACTTATGGGACTCCATTTATTATGATTTTACTTTGCATAACACCATACCATATGTGTACAACACCAAAAGAAAGAGAAAGTTCCTCTGGGGAAGGCATTTTGGAATTTGCTTGTTTGGTCTTAGAGTCACACCGTATGAGCTTTACCAACTGCTGTAAATTAGCTCAGAGGATTCATTTTCATGACAGTTTTCCTACCCACTTTCAGCTGTCAGCAGCTTCCATTTTCAGAAGAGTCTGTTTTATTTATCAATTCCTGCATCTCTGCCTCATCAACTCGATCTGTTTTTAAATCTCATCTGAAAATGATCTTTTATTTATTATTTAACTCGGACTGTATAATTTACCTCTCTAAAAACTTTTGGGATATAGTTTGTATGGAAAAGACTTTACCAAATAAAGCTGAATTATTTACTAGTTATGTGCCACAGAATTCCGAGAGGAATCCCCAAAGATCCAGGAGAAGCATAACCTTCCCAGTAACAAGTTTTCTAAAAACTCCATCAATTTAAGCTTTTCCAGCATTGCATCTATACTGGAACTCCATCTTTGAACACAAGAGAGGAAGAACACGATAGAGAACTGCACCAAGCATTTTCTATTTGTTTTGGGCCAGCTCTAATAATGTAGACAAATACATTGGGTTAAAAACAGTAGCAGATTTTAGCAAACAGTCTGAAGCTGCACAGAAGTTCAGTGTGGATCACAGTGCTGGAAGGGAAAGAACAGCTACTCCCCTCCCTACCCAAATAGGTGAGCCTTGACTTTGCCTCCTCAACTTGCACTAAGTAAAAGGTTGTTGATTTTCAGCCCCCTCCCCATTCAGAGCAAAAGTGGGAACCAGAGAGGATTGAAGTGTGTCCCAAAGTCATAATTCAGTCTCTAGTCTACTCCTGAGGCACTGCCACTATGTGCTGCGCCTTGCTTAGAGATAGCATATATGTTGTCCAATTTCTTTAGAATTATTTTGCTTATTAAATACAACATAGAGATACACAGGATATGATGAAAAAAATCTGTATCTAAACAGGAGATGAAAGTTATCGTATTCTAAATAAGGATTTAACTGAAGAGAAACAATGAAATATCATGTAAGATTAAGTGACAGTTAATACTGAACATAACATTATTAATATTGGGCCTCATTCTGCTCAGATTTTTCATCTTTTAGGAATCTACTTTTTCTTCGACATATACATCTTTATTCTTCCCTCATCCAATTAATTATTCATATTTTGCAAAACGGCATAATTTTATATTATCTTTCAGAGAGAGTTAAAAAATGGTAATATACATTGTGTCATAAGACATTTATTCAGTTCTGGAGCATCAAAAACAAAACTGAAGTTTGATTTTGACTAGTTATGCTTTTTTGACCTTTAATATGAGAACATGTCAACGAAATCTATACACCAACTGCTTTAATCTCTGCATTCAGATCATAATTAATTCTGTAATACTTCTTTACTTGAACTCTTCAACTCCGATGGTCTAACTTGGAAATATTCAACATACAATATAAGGTTATTTAATAACTGGCTCTCATTAGATGTTAAAAACATCTAAATTATTTACATAAGACATAAGTAGTGATAACACTTAGCACTTTTGTATTGTGGTCTTTTTCATCTGTAGATCTCAGAGCTGCACACAGAATTCAAAATGTAAGTATTAGTTACAAATTATTTCATTCTCATTTCAAGAGAATGGTGTCTCAGACTAGAAAGTCTTCAAAAGCTTTAAGTAAAAAGGGAAGTATTCACTTAATTAAATGTGAAAATGAATACAATCAGAACAATATGCCCATATTTATTTCTATTAAGTTCAGTTTATTTATTCTGATTCTAACTTTTCAATTTGCAAAAGATTGTTTACATTGATCATGTTTAATTACATTGTAAAAACATGGTTGATGCACTTCATGGAGCATCGTTCTTGCTCTCACCACCTTTGCATAGTTCCCTCTCCCTTCCCTCATTAAACATCTGTCATTCACACATGCTTCCTCAGATTTCATTTCTCCCACAGCATTCAGTCTGTCAAACTCTGACTTTTCCAGTGCTGTCAGTTTCGTCCTATTCTTGATTGTCCATTGTCCATTCTGTTGGCTCCATGGTCATAGTATTCTTCAATTCTACCCTCTCCCCTACACTTGCATCTTTCACTCCCCTCTCTTAAGACAACATGTGCTTACTCCACACCTATGCTCTTCCTGTTCGTGAAAATTCAATGACTACTCTAACTTTGCCCACTACAAGATTATCTTGTCTTTTTCAGTTCTACCTTGTTCCTAGCCAAAAAATGTGCTCTCGCTCTCTCTCTCTCACACACAAACATGCGCACACATGCGCACACAATCTCCCTGCCTTCCAAGAACTGCTCTTTTGCTTAACCAGTTTTATAGCGGCATCCATCGTCATAACATATGGTCGATTCAATCACACTGATTACAATAAAAAAAAACCAAGAACAAAACAGTTAATCAATTGCTAAATAAGTTAGTGGTCCTAAACACAAAACCTTCCCTGTCTCTTTTTACTGCTGCAGAATATTGCCACATTAATGTTAGGACAGAATTGAGCCTATTCAGTAGCACATGAGCTCTCCACATGCCTCTGCTTTCTTCTCATCTATGCCCTCCTTTATCCCAGTCTTTATGTTTAAGGTCTCTACATCTGTAATACACATCCCCATCCCTCCAACCTCTTTCTTATCTCCAGCTTCTCACTCTTTCCTCTGTCTCATTACCATTCATCTTCAAGCACACATTGTGTTTCCTATCCTTAAAACCTCCCTCAGTCACATCATCCTTAGTCCACCTTCTAGTTCCTTCAGAAATCTGTCTACTCATAGAACCAAAATTCCATTCCCAAGACTCTGATCCTCTTCAGACTAGCTTCCACCCCCTTTACTCAACCAACTGTCCTTCTCCTTGCCATTGCTAAGCAGCACTGTTCTACACTCTGCCTTTGGTCTCTCTACTGCCTTGACAACATGGACCAATCCCTTCTCCTCAAGGATCATCTCTTCAATGAATTTTGGTGTGACTACTCTTCTGAGTCTCCTCCTACTCCTTTGAATTCTCCTTCAGTGCCACTTTCAATAATTCTTCTCCCTCCTTCCGTGTTGGTAGTGTTCATATATTCATGCTTGTTCCTCTCCTTTCCCCCCGCCCTACACTTGCTTATTAGGTGTTCTCACTTGCTCCCATGGTTTCAGCTAACACTTTTACACAGATGTGCCATAAATCTAGCTTTATGGCTGAAGTTCGATCTCAGCACTTACATGTCACTTTCTGCCTTAGAGAAAGAAATCCATCCCATTCTGTCTATTCTCATCTCCTCTCTCTCCATGAATGACCCACTACCTTTTCAAAATAAATCGCTCATATTTCTTACTAAACCACATTTCTGTCTAAACTTTTCTTTCTTCCCAGTTGCTCTATTAGTTTTAACTCCCCTGTCCTCCCTTTAATCAGGACATGCAGTCTTTGTGCCCTCTTGGACTCCTCTCTATTGTTCCTCCCTCCCGCTAATACATACTCTCACCAAACCTAGTCACCTTGCAACATCTTGAAATCAACCCATTTTCTCTGATTCTATTGCTAAAGACCTGACTCATGCCCTAGTTCTCCTCCATTCCTTCCAGAACATTGTGCTATCATAGAAATAAACCTCACTTCCTACCTATCTTTTTACTGGCTTTCATTCTTCATACCAAGTTCACACTTCACCTCGCTGTCAAGGCTCTACCCAGTTCTCACCCATCTATTTATCAGATTGCATTTCCTCTTGTTCTCTTCCATGTCCTACATTTTGCATTTCCCTTCAGGACTTTAATTGCTTCTTTCTACTTTCAATTCTGCACCTTTTTCAACCATACCCAATGCTTCCATAGTTTCCACCTTTAGGTAATTCACAACTTTCTCCCCTCTTTCAAACCTCTCCTGAAATATCACTTCTTACAGCTAGCTTTCAACAATGCCTGCAACTTTGTTTTCTAGTATGGTGGCTGACCATTTGCAAAAGAAGCCAGGGAAAAGTAAAACCAAATATAATTATCCATTCCAATTGTACAATAATATTCTCCCAAGAGCAATATTTATATATTTTGGGGTTCTCTTCTCTCTTCCTTCCTTCCATTTTCCTCAGTCACCCTTTCTCTACATTTAAACTAAGCTCTTTGGCTCCATAAAAGCAGCAGACGTGTCCAGTGGAACAATGAAAACACTGCTAAAATGTTCAGATCCTGTGTTTGTAAAATGTAAAAAATAAACACTGTTCAGATCTGCTCTTAAAACTTTCAGTAGAGTCAAGATTCCTTAAAATTAGCCACATTGCCTTTTCATTTCACCTTTGTGCCTCAAAGCACTTAAAGTGTTCTTCAATTGCTTTGTTATTCACGGACAAGAAGTGGTGTTGGAGTGTTTCCTTTCTGCAAACTTATCAGAAATTGCACTAATAAGTTGACATTATAGAATTTCTCTAATAAATAAAACTACATCCAAGAGAAGATGTTTTTAGGAATTTAGCTTCTAATCTATTATTCATAACCATTTTAAAGCTATAACAAAGACAATTAAGCTCTTCTGAAGATACTGGGCTAAATTCATCCCTCTTGCAGGGAGCAAGGATGAAATAGGCCAGTTCTGTTCCAGTATTTGTTGGCACTGGCTTAAAATATTGTGGCCAATTCAATGACTTCCTAGAGGAATTCCTATGTGCCCATACTATGCAATAAAGTATCCTCTCCCACTTGATTAGAACCCCATTTGAGAGCAACAATGCCTTCCAAAGGGGTAAATTCTCCTCTATGGCTCAATAGGCGTAGCTAGCTATTACTGGTTACATTTCAAATCAACGGACGTCTAACGCAGGGTTTGATTCACAGATCTGAAGTAGATTCCCTGAACTTCCAACAGAAAGAGAGAGGTTCCCCTCAGGTAGGCATTCTTCCCTCTCCTATAACTTTTCTATTAGAGAACCAGCACATCCACCTTTAGTGCATCAGGCTCAAAAGAATTCCAGAGTCTCCCCCAAGCACTGTCCCATATCTAGGCTGATGCCACCTTTCTTTGGGCCAGATGGCATGAGGCCTTTCCTCACCTATACAGAGATGGAAAGGTACCTAAGAACACTCTGCCCCTCCTTGCAGGGCTGTGCAAGACTTCGAAAGACATTCTGAGAAGCACATGAACTGCTCACTCCTACTCTACCCCAAAAAGGAGGATGCTGAAAAGGGGGCCAGAGAGGAGGCAGGGCCTCCATCCTCCCTACCAATCCTTGTTCACCAGGACTACTCTGAACTAGAGTTGTGTGAATAATGGATTTTTTGATTTTCTGACAATTCTGAAAAATAATTACCCTCAGCCCCATTTTGGGTCAGACAAAAGGTTTTGTTTTGACAAAAATCAAAAGGTTTTGTTTTGATCTTAAAGATTTTTAAAAGTTTTTGATGTATTTTAAGTACAATGAAAGAAATTTGTGAAACAAAGTGTCATTTCAAACTAACAAATCAAAGTATTTCATTTAGACAATGTTGCAATTTTTTTTTAAATTGAAACCATGACTGACTTTTTCAGTGACTGAAAACTGGGGTCTCAGCAAACAAAAAATGTCAACAAGTTTTATGATGTATACAAAAATAAATACCAATAAAATTGTCATGAGACACATTTTTCTTAATGTAATCTATTTTTCATTTCAGAAGAAAGGCCCTTTTCAACAACAACAACAACAACAACAAACCTGTTGTTTCAAAAAGGTCACCTACTTCTTCTTTTACCATTCCAGATATCTGAAAAGCTTAAATCAGCTGTTACTTAAAAACACCATAATCATAAAATAACCTGGCAGAGAAAGATGGTCACCTATTTCTCCCTGAAAATATAGAATTCCCACCTCCCCTAGACAGTCGCATTATACTGGCCCTAGTCATCCCTTCAGGACTTAGTACTTTTTTTCTGTTCTGTTTAGATTCTAACAGTTCCCCAACCACCATGGGGTGAAATCCTGTCCCCCAAAGAAGTCAGTGGCAAAACTCCCAGCCTTTCATCCCTGGTGTCTGAGAATCCTTCATTCCTAGAGAATTTCAGAACTTCTTCCCCATTTCCCACATATATTTTTCGACTGTCTTTTGGATCAGAGACCTACTGTTCCAAATTGCCGCCTCCTTCCTCATATTAACGGAGAAGTGTAATCTTGCTATTGTGGCTAACATCTGGTTGACTGAACTAGACATAAAAATAAGCCAGGACATTTCGAATCTCATCACACAGAACATTATAAATCCCCTCTGGGCTAGACAGATTGTAACATATGCTGGTGATGCCAAATCTGCAGGGGAATGTTGCTATATATGTCTGGGGAGATGGTAGACAGGTATTATTTTTTTGGAAAGATGATAAAGATTTGAAATCATTTAGTTGCTGTCCTCAATCTCATTCAGCCCCCTGCATCTTTCCCCTGGGCATAATAATAGCAACCTTAAACTACGATCTCCCCACTTCAAGAGCTCTAAATCCTGAGAGCTGCTTTATTAATGGCCAAAAAATTCCTTCTACTTCTGAAGTGGAAGATACCCACTACAATTGAATATCTACAATTGAAGATTAGTACAGTAGTCTCAGCAGCTTGGCAGCCCTAAAAAGAATAGCTTATCAAAGACAAGACTGAAAATAAATAAATACAGACTTCATTTCTGATTACACAGTTATTGTCCCCTGTGCTAGGGAATGAACACATACCCTGTAATACAAGAGCTGTTGCACAATGTAGATTCCATTAGTTATTTCATTTTCACTGTTTCCTCTCAGCAATGCTAACAAAGAAGCCAAAGGTTTTGTACTGGGCCTCATTAGTCTTCAATGTAACATGTAAAAAGTGGTATGGTTTATCATTAAAAGAGGAAGATTTTTTTTCACTTTTTTAAACACTGTCTGGTTTAGCTCTGCCAAAGAACCAGGGAAAGGGGTAAGAGAGATGGCTCTTAGTACACTCTGAGCTCCTAGGATGGACTGGAGTATTTTTTGTGGATTTTAGAAATACCAGCTCGTGATTTGCATGGAGTTCTCCACCTCCCATGTAGTCCTCAAATATCATATCTTAGATCAAAATTCATTAATTGGTTAATAAAATGGTAAGCCTTTTGAACAGCCACACCCTGTTGCCATTATTGTCATTTGCATGAAAGGCAGTAGCAGGTTATTGCCAAAACCAAAGAACCATGTAACAGTGGGGTCCATTTGAACCTTCTGACAAAATAATTGTATCATTTAATTGAGTCCTAAACCATTATGTACACTAGGCTGACAATTAAACTACATTAAAATAACTTTTATGCCCATTATACTCAGAACATTTATATCAAACAAAACAATTTCATATAAAAGTGTTCTAAGTATAAATGATTAGTGTTTGTTTGCAGTTCTATCATGATCATTCTACTGGCCTCCCTCCGAGCTTGATGGGGAGGCACCAATCCCCTCCCCTGGTGGGCGGAGACAAGCTGGGCCTGCCTCCTGTGCTGGAAGCAGAGAGGAAGGATGGGAAGTATAACAGACGGGCCCTTCAGCTCTAGCCCACTGCAGGCCTCCAGCTCCACTACCAAGCAATGTAGCACCCTTACCCCAGAGGAGACAGAGTGCGGCAAGGAGCTGCTAGGTTTGTCAGCTGCCATTTACTCAGAGAAGGCGTTAGTCTAGGGATGCTGTCGCAATAGGACTCTGCATTGTGGTAGGATCCCTGCTGACCCAGTGGCGGGATCCCCCCCACTGTTAGGTCCCTGGGCTAGGACCTGGTGGAGTAGGGTGGTCCCGGGTACTCCTACCCCCTGCTGCCAACCCCACCTCTGGGTTGGCGGCCTACTCACCCTATGCCTGACAGCCTATGCTTTGTGTATTTGTGGTCTGCCTTAGCCAGAAGGTTGGGCTAAAGACTGCTCCCTAGTCTGCCCTGCCCAGAGCATCACAGCCCCAGATTGCATAAATTGCTGTCTGCCCCGCCAGGAGGCTCCGGCCATAGAATGATTGGTGCTCAGCCCAGCCGAAGGGCCAGAACCCTAGCCTACGAATTGACCGTTTGCTGTGTGATGTAGTGAGGCAAAATGGCCTCCCTCCGAGCTTGACAGGGAGGGATGACCACCGACCACTATAGATGGTATATGCAATTGTGTTAGTATCAATTAACATTGTTCCTTTAAAGAAAATACTTTCATATCTTGCTTCAAAATGTAAGAGCATATCCTATCACTGCCTCCAGGTTCATAGAAGGTTCCAATTACATCAGAACCAGAGTACTTCTAGAGCCTCTAAACAGTAGACCTTGGAGGCTCTCTGGAAAATCTCCACCTGCTTCATATGCTGCAAAGGCCAACTCTTTGGGGCTCCCTATGTAGCAAAGCTTAGCGGAATAGCATTAGAAGTTTATGAAAGCAGGTGCTTAGCTAAACCATTCACAGCCTTATCCATTGCATTCTTTCCCAGGCAAATGCTACAATTCCTATTTAAGAAGCTGGATCATTCAAACTACAACAACTAAGACATTTAATATCAGAGGATAACCCCGAAGGATAAATTAGTGTTGTGAACACAATGGATAAGAAATTAGTCTTGGTTTGGATCTTAGATCATGTTTATTGTACGGGAACTATAGTGGCATAGCTATGCCAGCTTAACTCTATAGCGTAGAAGCAGCCTACAGTGACAGAAGATTATTTTCCATCACTGTAAGAACACCACCTCCCTGAGTGATGGTAGCTAGGTTGACAGAAGAATGCTTCCATTAACCTAACTGTTTCTACACCAGGGGTTAGGTTAGCATAGCTACAGAGCTCAGCGTGTGAAAAATCCACACCCTGAATGCCATAATTACATGGCAGCACTAATGGAATGTAGAAGAGGTCCTTACAGAAAGCTACAGCAAAAGTAACTTGCTAAGAAATTACATAAATTTAGTAGTACTCTTTTAAATTAAAGTTAAAATGGCCAGAAGATGTAATTACAGACTTCACACTAATTGGCATGTAGCAGAATAGTAAATGTAACACTGAATTTACTTACATTTTATTTAAAACCCAGAGAAAAAGCACCAGCTTCAGTACATCACATCTGGTTATTTGGAATCCTGCAGCAGTCTCAGACAGCTGACAGGGAATAAAATACTGCAAAACTAAGTCACCGAGCATAGCTAGTTAAGTTATTCATTTGAGAAAGTAGTATGTGATTTTTTTTATAAGTGGACATATTTCCCTCTGAAGCATCAGAGGTTGCCTTCCTCCCTTGAGTTTGGCTAAAATGAGATTAAAAACAAAAACAAAAAAAAGCAACAAAAGCCCAAAAAAGTTCCAGTAAGTAATCAAATAAGAGCTAAACATAATCAAACAAATATTGGTGGTGGATTGAAGTGAGCTTCAACAAGATTAGAAAAGGCTTGGAAGACTGAATGATAAGAGAAAATTGAGGAGATACTGCTTGAAGGGAGTTCTGCCAATAGAAATAAAAAATGTATGAAAAAGGGAAAGGGGGAAGCTCTCCATGATTACCCTTTCTGTACTCAATCTTCCTATACTCACAAATGCCTTCTTTACGAAAAGAGACACCCCTCAACATGAGGTCAGATTTGTTTTAGATGTAAGCAACCTAAAAAGCCTTTCATTCACACAACTGGGATTGCCCTTTTTAAAAAAAATCAAGTTTCTAAGAAGAAACCTAAAAACTCCTGCTTTGTGTTCTCCTTGAAATTTCTCTGAAAGACAGACATAGGCAAAAGCGGAAAAAAAAGTCTGTCATGTACTAGAAACTCACTGCCTACTTGCCAAAACAACATTCTGGAATAGCTAGTTATTACTATTTTCTACACAGAAAAGAGTCTCCTAATTCTGCTGCAAATTAGAAGTCAGATTTTACTGAATTTTCATCTTTTTAAAAAGGTAGATTCTGACTAGGCTGCAATTGCTTTAAAGAAGAGGTGCAAATACTTACCATTTATGTCACTGTTGCAAAAAATGCTATTGGCCTTTGGCTACTATAGTTGTAATACACTAACATTAATTTGCAATTGCATTTGATTAATTGTCCAAGGCAGCAAAATTCAGTGTTGAATGTATTTGGGAAGCACAAGGAGAAGGTGTATTAGTACAGGAAAGAGAGACAGATACTTGAACAAATATGATGTAAATAATAAGGATTTTTTCTTCTGGCTGTTATCATAAACAAAGAACAAACTAAATCACACCTTTAATGTAAAGGGCCATAGACTCTAAAGCCTATTTGACTCCAATATGAAGGACTTGACACTAGGGGCTGGGTCTCTGACACTGCTCTGCTAAAGATAAAAGAAGGATTGAAATAGCTTAAAGCAGAGAGGGTGAGGTCTTAGACATTCAAGTAACAGCATCTTTGATCATTTTTCTTCTATAATGTCAAGTATATGAACTCAGGAATCTTACAGCCAAGTATGTATTTTATATCATTAATAATTTTAATAGGATTTTTCTTTTATTGATTTATCATGTTTTTACTAATAGCCTGGGGAACACTGAGTTGTTTTTGATAAATTCGCTTTGGTTAAGATCCCAAAAGATACCTCTTATGAGAGTCAGATGAGGAAATGAAGGGATACCTGCCCTGGAGCAACCAGGTCTTAAAAAAAAAAAAAAAAAAAGTGAACCCACAGACACTGGGGAATTGGGTTGCCACAAGGATTCAGAGCTCATTGGGATTTTTTCCCTTCATTAAAAGTTTTGGGGTTTTGCCAAAAAACTGGAAACCTTACAACCAAAATCTTTCATTTTAAGACGAAAATCTTTCAACAAAAAACTGACTTGTCCATCAAAAACGGTTTTAATGAAGAAGAACACTTTAACCAATGCTAGTATTATTACTACACATTTTTTGTATTGTGGCTGTGCTCAGAAGAACACCAATATCCATTACCTTTGCCTTAGGCACAGTACCAACTGGTATTAAGAGACATCTCTTGCCCCAAAGAGTATGCAATCAAGGTCCATTGCAGAATAAAGTTTTATCTCCATACTGGCTATTAAAAGTAATAAATGATGTACCATGAGTTCCTCTAATTGTGGCACTAGCAATAGTTCTTCCTGAAGTATTAATGGGTTCCTTTGCTTTTTCATTTGCTCATAAAACTTTCCAAGAAGATTCAACTTTGAGCTGAATTTTTTCATGCTTCATTGGTGCCAGAAGGCAGAGGAAATTTTTCTGCTGTTGCTGGGTTTTTTTTGGTCACTTTTTAAAGTTTGAACAAAATCCCAGCAGCCATTTTTGAGTTTGAAGAGAGAGAAGAAAATAACTCACTTCTTCTCCAGATAAAGCTTTTCAGGTTTTAAAAAATTCTCACTGCACTCTTAGTAATCAAACTAGGCTACAGCAAAACTCTGCAGAGGTTATTTAGGAGCAACATCTGTGATAGGTGGAGGAAAGAGACTAAAAATAGAGTTACAAACAAATGAATTTTCAGTCACTCAAGTATAATCAGGACATTTGCTGAGATTTTCAACTTCAAACAAAATACTCTCTGTTTTGGATATCACTAAGGCTGTGTTAATTTTTGAACTATAAAAGCACCTTAAAAGCTAGTCTCTGTACAAAGACATGATGCATGACAGGTCCTGCCCCAAAGAGCTTACAATCTGGGAGGTAAATTAACAGAGAGGTGACCTGACTAAGTCACACAGGCTGCAGGAGGGCAGAGCCAGGAATAAAACCCAGGTTTGCATTTTCCCATTCTACTGCTCTACCTACTGGACCACACTGCATCTCTGCTGAACTAGGGAATTTTCCAAAAATATTCCCAATAGTGACACCAAATAGAAGCCTAACCATGGGCAAGTATCTGGACCAGTAACCATTAAGTTAATTAAACCTTCTGAAAATGGTTTTAATTAACAGAGATTAAAAATGCTAGAAGGCCTTGGAGGCAATCAGTGTGACTAAACTGGTGTTATCAGTGATGGGAAGAATCTGGGGTTAAATTGTCTAGTGTAGATATGGTCTCAGTGGGCAGGGCTAGTTGTTCCTTCTCTCTGATCAGCCTGTTAAGAACTGGTGCTGTGCTAGGATCATTGCAGAAAGGGGATTTTAAATCTCATTGAACCACAAAATAAGATCTTAAAAAAAAGTGTCTCCAAGCCAGGGATGGGAGAAAGTCCCCTCATAGAAGAACTCATTTTTATTAGTCTTCTACCAGTAACAAGTGGTCCTCTCCCATACACTTTCTGACAAAGTTTTATTTTTAAATGTGGTGTATAAACAGCCTAGGAAATAAGAAGAGGTGAGGAAGCCAGAGTGGGCACACTCTTGTAGAAATAGTGCTGTTACAGCAGGAGAACACACAGTCAACTGTGGAGGAGCTTAATGAATACATCTAGTTGAGAAAGCAAACATAGCAGTAATAGAGTCCAGAGAAATTAAAATAAGGGATCTACAGTATCCAGATATACCTTGGATGTAGCTATGTTACAAGATATGTAAGATTCAATACGAATACAGTTAGTCCTCTCTGCCTTAATAAATCATGTTTGCAAACACCAGATTTAATTGATGGCTAGACTGCTATCTTTTCATTCGTATGTGCTAAGGGAAGTAGGTATATATTTATAGTTTATATTATCACCTGATAGGAATAGAGGGAGATTCAAACATCCTTAGTTCTTTAGAAATGTCTTGTACATAACAACTTAAAGTACACCACCCATCAAAAAAAAAATCCATTGTTCGTTAGTCTTATAACAGCAGCAGCAACCTTGACACAGGACATTTCCTGAGGATTAATGACCAATTGGTGTTTAATGGCCCAAGGCAAAGCCTTGGGCCATCAACTCTTCCCTGCCAGTCATTAATCCTCAGCAATGCCCTGCACCTTTTGTTATCACTTTAATAACACACATCATTTTACACAAAAAATGTGACTCTTGCATCTTTAATTGATGTGCTGCCCAGCTTCCGCTTTGTCATCATGCGTTACTGAATGTGTGTTGTCCATTTTTCAGCACCGCTCTGTGCTTTCGATAACTAACATCTCTGAAATTAATCAGCATCCTATAGGTCTCAAAATGTAATCAACAAGACTGCTGGCTTGCCATGAATAATCATAATATGCAATATTAAATATCTGCAAGAGGAAAGATATTACCTTTGAACAAACAAATGTAGTGAGATGAATTCTGCAGTACTAAAATGCACAGGCATCTAAAGACCTACCAATCTTCACTTTACTCTGCTGTGTGAGCATGATTGAAAAAAGACTGTATATCCGCATTTCTTTGTGACTTCTCAAAGTAAATTGATTACATCCTGGGAATTGATCATCATTCCAATAATAAGATACATTGACTAACAAAAGTATTAGTATGGAAGTGTTTGGGGTTTTTAATATTCATAAGTATACAATAGTTATTTGTATTTTGATCTTAAAAATGCCATATAAAAAGTTGCCCATCCAAGGCTCTGGGCATCCTTGAACCACAAGGTTTATATTTGAAAAGTGCTATCCTACTGTTCTTTAACACTAAAACTGCACACATACTGCTTTATGGTTGGTGAGTTGTGCCAGATGAATAATTAACTCTCTGGTCCTGTGGGATAACTATCTAAGGACATGAACTGGGACGGTACAAAGACATATTACAGAAAGTTGGGTAGTCTTTACCAAGGAAACACATGATGGAACAGGTTTGTTTTCAGAAGCATGTGTTTTTTTATGTTAGGTTTTGTTGGGTTTTTTTAAGTAGAGAAGAGCCTTGCATGTATTAACTGAGAGGCTGCTCTAGACATCTCAGGAGACATGAAAAAGGAGACCAAGTTAACAGTAGTCAGGCAAGAATCTTAGAGGAATAAAAGGAACAGCACCTCCTAGGATAGTAGAAGACCTGGGCAGAAATGTTGGCAGGAAACTCAAGAATTTCTCTGAAGATGATAAGGTTAAACATTTTACTATTTTTCAGTAGCTAAATGTTTAATTATAATACAGATATCCAAGATGGAAGGAAAATATTTTCAGTCTCTATATTGCAACTGTTCGACCTCAGGAACAACGTGAGGTGTGCCTTCTTCAATAAACCTAATTGCCCCCATTCTGTGCGTTGTGGGAAGGAACAATTTGGCCTTGTAACATCACACAAAGGAAATGTCTCAGCAAAGTCTGCTCCTGCTGATGGTTCTACGTCTCCATGAAGAGAATACGCTGCTGACACCAGCACACACTCTTAGGAAGTAAGTCAGAGGATGTCTTTGTAACTTCAAATATCAGGAATAAGACACTTCTCATACACAGGAAATGGAACTTGTGGCAGTGCAAAAGGGCCCTGAAGGACAAGTTCTTTTTAAAGTACTTGCAGGGATTTTTCCTATACGATCTTTAACTCTTGTTATATGTGCACAGTATCTTTATGTAGTCTTTTAAATGTGTGTTCAATGGTGCAAGTGGAGAAAAGGATATGCTGTCAGTGTTACTACAGTACAACATTTGTATATATTTTTAAAACCACATATGGCATAGTCCGTACTGATTCTCTGATGTTAAGATGAACTTTTGATTAATATTTCACATGAGTAGTCCTGGAACGAGCATCTGCAGGAGAAAAGGTACTACTACATTCCTCTAATCAACATACACAAAAAGCCAGGAAGCTCAAGATGTGTTTGTGTGTGCCTTTAAAATATTGAATAAAGAATCCTCTTTGCATTCATTACAACAAATCCCCATCTCTTCTCTTCAAGGGACATGATAGGACCATAATGAAAGTATAAAATGGTGTAAAATGGATGAAACCCATTTGATTTTAACAGAGCTGCACCCACTTACATCAGCTCAGTATCTGGTCCAATTAGTACAGCTCATGTTATCCCAATGAGCAAAAACTTTAAACAAATAAAAATAGGTAAGGATCCTTGTAAAGGCGATTGAGGAACCTTAACAACCATCTCAAAACTTCCTTAATAATAACCCTCTCTTCCTCCTGCCCACACAGAATGTCTACTTTTCTTTGTGTTACAGAACTTCTATATCAGTGAAAAGTGTGATGGGATAATGAATTTAAATTAGTGCTTAGGGTGTCAATAGAAGTTTCTAAAGCAGCAAGGAGTAGTATATTCTTCTCTCTCTTATTTACTATCTCTATAATTAGGGCTATGTGATTATGCTATCAATGCCACAAAACAAAAATGAAATCCACACCTAGTATGAATAATTTACCCAATGTGCATGGATATTGCAGAATTTGCAAACAAAAAGTAATTATATTTTTCTGTCTCTCTTAATTACTTAGTTATAATTTGAGGGATGTGACTAAATTATTAAAATAGTGTAATAAGCTGAAATCCATGCTCAGTGAGCCTAACAACTTTTAAAATGAACACTTTTCTCTTTGGTGTTAAGGATCTGTTGACTGTTGAATCACTGAAGCAAATTGTGAATGATTTATGGGGGGCAGGGTGAAATGACTGCTCAGTGCACTCAAAAACCCAGAGGGCTAGTCTGTAATTGTTTGCTACATAGACAACACATTAGATAATGCTGGAAAAGCTCTTTGAATATGCAATATAAAGTGATCTATAAAGGCTAAACATTATGATGATGATTATGCTCGATTAACTGAAAGCTGGAATAACTCATCTGTAAGAATAAATATCCTAGGATGCCAGTTTAAGTAAGCAAAATATCAGCTTTTTAAACGCAGATCCTGCAACTGTATTTGCCTGCTGAGTACCACTACCTTCAATCAGGGCTCTGTATAAGTGCAGCCGTTTTCATGCATATACTTGAGTGGTCAAGGTGTTAGACATCATCCACACCCGAAAACTCCCTCCACTGAACCTTCTCCAAAAAAAGCCCAAATCAAATAATGGGGATAACTCAAAGGAGTCACCTCTGAAAGAGTAATCATACCGTAATACTGTTGCATTTCCAGATGTCTCACGCTAAAAAGTACACTGGAAAGATAAGAAAAAGGGCTAGATTCACAAAGGGATTTAGGCATTGTGATGCTGAGTGTTGCAGCACCTAACTTTTAGGTGCCTAGAAAATCACAGGAATAATGCTGCAATTCAGAAATCCTGAGTTAGGTGCCTAGTCTCCCTGTACAATGAATGGGAAGATAGGCACTTTAGACGGTGATTCACAAAAGCCAGCATGCTAAGCGGGGAGCTGCCTTAGCTAGCCAATGGAATATACTCACAAGAGGGGGGGTGTCGTAAGCCCCCATCCTCTCCTGGAGTTTGGTACCTAAATCCAGGCTGCAGGAAAGTGCCTATCTTTGCAAGCAATTCATGGCTGGACACGTCTCTCCTAGTATCAGGGGGCTTAGGTCCAAAGGTGTTTCTTGTGAGAATAGGGTGACCAGCCGTCCCGATATTTTATTCCCCTCATCTGGTCACCCTATGTGAGAATGAGTTAGACACCTTCCACACACAGGAAAACATGCTTACCTAATAACTGTTAGTTCAGTGGTTACAGTTGTTTCCTAAGATGTGCGGAAACCCAGGTTCAAGTACCCCCTCTACTTCATGGGAGAAAGGATTTGAACTGCACTCTCCCATCTCTAACCCCTGAGGTGTAGCATATTTTTATGTGGGGTTTCCTCTATCTCTCCTGTTGCAAAGTCTACAAATAAAGAGTCACTGAAGCAGGGGTACTGGACCCTGGGTGTCCCACCTCCCAGGTGGATGCCCTAATCCTCGGACTACAGAGACAGTCTTGCTCTCTCTGGCCCAATGACTAATCATTTATCCACAGTGCAACAGCTTTAACAGGAGAGACTGAGAGCCATGTATCAGAATATCACATAGGTCAATGGTTAGTGTACTCCCCTGAAAGAGGGAGACTGTTGTTTAAATCCTCTTTCTCACTTCTCAGGTAAGTGCTCTACCAATAGGCTTAAAGTTATAATGTGGGCAGCTCAACCTACTGACAGATTTTGAATGGGACCCAATTCTGAACCAGTCAGCAGCCACTGAGCATGCCTACTCGATCGGGCCCTGCATGCAAGATAGGTGGAGGAACACTTATCTTCCTCCAGTTTGTGAATTGCTCTGGGGCCTAGGCAGGAGTCCAGACGCAGAGTGAGGCAACAGTGAGTATGACCATAGGCAGAAACACATGCACCAAGTTTCAGAGTAATAGCCGTGTTAGTCTGTATCCGCAAAAAGGAACAGGAGTACTTGTGGCACCTTAGAGACTAACAAATTTATTGTAGCATAAGCTTTCGTGGGCTACAGCTCACTTCATCAGATGCATGCAGTGGAAAATACAGAAGGAAGATATATATATACACACATGAAACAATGGATCTTACCATACACATTATAAGGAGAGTGATCAGTTGTCAGCAGGAGAGAAAAAAAAGGTCTTTGTGGTGGTAATGAAAATGGCCCATTTCCAGCACTTGACAAGGAGATATAAGGAACTGTAGGGGGCGGGGGGAAGATAAGCATGGAGAAATAGTTTTACCTTGTGTAATGGCCCATCCACTCCCAGTCTTTATTCAAACCTAATTTGATGGTATCCAATTTGCAAATTAATTCCAATTCAGCAGTTTCTCGTTGGAGTCTGTTTTTGAAGTTTTTTTGTTTTAATATTGCGACTTTTAGGTCTGTAATCGAGTGGCCAGGGAGGTTGAAGTGTTCTCCAACTGGTTTTTGAATGTTATAATTCTTGACGTCTGATTTGTGTCCATTTATTCTTTTACGTAGAGACTGTCCGGTTTGGCCAATGTACGTGGCAGAGGGGCATTGTTGGCACATGATGGCATATATCACATTGGTAGATGTGCAGGTAAACGAGCCTCTGATAGTGTGGCTGATGTGATTAGGTCCTATGATGGTATCCCCTGAATAGATATGTGTACAGAGTTGGCAACATGCACCAAGGGAACTCTTACTCTAAACCCTGAGGCACTGAGTGAGTTTAGGTGCCTACAGGGTTGAGAGGGAGTTCTGTGAATCGTGGTAGAGCCTAAAACTGTGATTTAGGTGCCTAAGACTGGGTGGTAGGCACCTACGTACCTTTGCAAACTCCAAGTTCTTTTGGGTGTTTTGAAAGTTGAAGGAAAAGTGTGCTTTTTAAATTTCTAATATTTTAAATCACAAATTTTAATGAGTTTTGTTTCATTAAGTAGTAGGTAATCCTCCTGGGAAATTTTTGAATTAATTGGAAAATATTCTTGCCAAGATTTCAAAAACAGAAGCTTTTAAGTTAGGCATCTCAATGAATGACAGATATTCTGAAGTTCTGAGCATATCTGACATCTCCCACTGAGAATCAGGCCACTTATTTAGATGCTTAAAATAGGGGTTTATGAGTTTAACTTTAGCCTTCTATTTTTTAAAATCTTCGTCTGTCTCTAGATCTTTATGTTTTCCTTCTCTCACTTCTTAATCGAAGGGTCATTAACATGGAACATCTTTGTTGTTCAGAAGCCCATTTATTTCTGTAACTTATTCCTTATAGGGAATACAGGGCACAATCCTGCAGTCTTTCTGCAGAAGGAAAGAACTCCCACTGAGTTACTGAATACAATACATGGTTCAGTATAGAGGATTTAAGCTCTATTGAATGCTTAGTGCAAAACCAGGCAGAGTGTGAGTTTTCCAATAGAGAAATATGTTATTTTTTTTGTTATAAACATAACACCGTGAATTATGGGCCCAATTCTGTAAGGTACTAATTGCCTTCAAGACCCAATGAAGTCAATAGGAGTTGAGGACGCTCAGCACCTTGCAGGATCAGGCCCTCAAGTACCAATGGACATTTTTCAATCACAAAGGTGACAGCAGGATAGGGCCATTGAAGTCATGAGAACCCTTCATGAACTATTCAAGCCATTAAAGGGCCTAATCCTGACTGGATAACATTTCAAAATTCAAGAGCAACTATTTGCTATGGATAATATCCACTTATGTGTCCTGAGTCATCAGCAAGTAAACAGCAAGAATGGTTGAAGGGACCTGTTTAAATACAAATGTAGCTTTTATGAAATCAGAAATTACTTTTGCTCTTGCTTACAAAGATAGCCCATATTTCTGACACACTACTACTACCTCTCTCCCCCAACACATACACTTACAAGATATAGTAGTTGTGCTTTTATCTCTCAGTTTCTAAAGCTACAATATATTAACTTTCTAGCTTTTTAAAACACACAAACACAAAAGCCTTAATACTACTTTAAACTGGTTCTCCTTGAAAAAGTCACTGAAGTTCAGCAATATCCATTGTGGAATCATAGAGAAGTTTTGCTGGTGAGGGCATTCAGCTGCAGTTAAGAACTCAACACATCTCACTTTTGGGAAACATACCCAGTCCACATTAGGTTATCAGTGTAGATTCTTTATACATATAAAACTATGTATGTATCACTAACATATCGCTCCTTTAAAATATTAATGTAGCATGTGAAAGTTTAAAATAAAAATAATTTAAAATAAAATTAAAGTTTGATATCAGAACTAAGCAAAGAGGTAGAGGATTTACAGTAAACATTGTAAATTAACATTGCAGCTAACAGAATTCCTTCATAAAGGGAAAAATTGTTAGTTCTTAATGACTTATATCATTTTAAAAATAAATACCAAGCTTTACATCATTTTAAAAACCTTGGTAAACAACATTCATTTTTTGTGTTCTCTTTCTTTATGCTTATTTAATTGGTGTATTTTCCTGTCTTTTTCAATATTTGCTTATAGCTCCAGCTTTCCTCCCTTCCTCAAGTCTTTCTGTATAGTTAAATTACACATTGTTGCATTTGCCTGCTTCAAAAGAGTTTCTCCTGTTCATTTATTGCCCATCTATATTTAATGACCACTTGCTACACTTTCCCATGAAGGCTATTAAAATATAAATAAGGGGGAATACTCCTTTTTGGGCGGGGGGGGGAGGAATGAATATACGGATTCATTAAGTTATTGTCAGCTGTGATACTTTTTGTAAATTATCATTGCTTGAGATGAAAGCACAAGTGCTTTCTTTGGTGGTTAACTCTTCCCCCATCCCCTCAAACATGTATTGCTCTGTCATTTAAGCTTTATGTCATGGTTTGGATTTACTGTCTGTCTATTTAAGTTAGTAACCTTTTCTTGGAGTTGCATTACCTACTAAGGGTGAAGTTGACATTGAAATATGGAAAGAAATACTCTGGAATATTCCATCCAGCTAAGTTACACAATGTGCAGAATGCCTAAGGTTTCCTGGGAATTGTGTTGCAGAAATGTTAGCTACAATTGTCATTCTTGTCAGATCCCAGATGTTAATTAATTAATTAATTAATCTCTGAACAGGTAAATATAATCCTATCCCTGTGAGCATTATATTTCACTGAATGACCCAGAATCAGGAAGATTATATAAGTTAGTGACATAAAGTGGAAGTGAAAGAGCACATACAGGCAGTTTATTGGATTCACAAACTATGACTTCCCTCAAAAATTTGGGACTTTTCCAACCAGCTCTAAATTTATGTTTATTTGGATTCATTATGGCATAATGTACATATAAGAGGTTTCACAGAGAGCCCATAGATCAGATCATTAAATCATGAAGTTCAATCATTGGTCGAGCTATGCCCATCTATACCAGCTGAGGATCTGGCCTGCAAATACACACTTACCTATACAATAATTGTTTTCAGATAAGGAGCGCTTAAAGATGATAAAGTCATTGCGGAGAAACTAAATGGATTCTTTGCTTCAGTCTTCACGGCTGAGGATGTTAGGGAGATTCCCACACCTGAGCTGGCTTTTGTAGGTGACAAATCTGAGGAACTGTCACAGATTGAAGTGTCACTAGAGGAGGTTTTGGAATTAATTGATAAACTCAACATTAACAAGTCACCGGGACCAGATGGCATTCACCCAAGAGTTCTGAAAGAACTCAAATGTGAAGTTGCGGAACTATTAACTAAGGTTTGTAACCTGTCCTTTAAATCGGCTTCGGTACCCAATGACTGGAAGTTAGCTAATGTAACGCCAATATTTAAAAAGGGCTCTAGGGGTGATCCCGGCAATTACAGACCGGTAAGTCTAACGTCGGTACCGGGCAAATTAGTTGAAACAATAGTAAAGGATAAAATTGTCAGACACATAGAAAAACATAAACTCTTGAGCAAGAGTCAACATGGTTTCTGTAAAGGGAAATCGTGTCTTACTAATCTATTAGAGTTCTTTGAAGGGGTCAACAAACATGTGGACAAGGGGGATCCGGTGGACATAGTGTACTTAGATTTCCAGAAAGCCTTTGACAAGGTCCCTCACCAAAGGCTCCTACGTAAATTAAGCTGTCATGGGATAAAAGGGAAGGTCCTTTCATGGATTGAGAACTGGTTAAAGGACAGGGAACAAAGGGTAGGAATTAATGGTAAATTCTCAGAATGGAGAGAGGTAACTAGTGGTGTTCCCCAAGGGTCAGTCCTAGGACCAATCCTATTCAATTTATTCATAAATGATCTGGAGAAAGGGGTAAACAGTGAGGTGGCAAAGTTTGCAGATGATACTAAACTACTCAAGATAGTTAAGACCAAAGCAGATTGTGAAGAACTTCAAAAAGATCTCACAAAACTAAGTGATTGGGCAACAAAATGGCAAATGAAATTTAATGTGGATAAATGTAAAGTAATGCACATTGGAAAAAATAACCCCAACTATACATACAACATGATGGGGGCTAATTTAGCTACAACGAGTCAGGAAAAAGATCTTGGCGTCATTGTGGATAGTTCTCTAAAGATGTCCACGCAGTGTGCAGAGGCGGTCAAAAAAGCAAACAGGATGTTAGGAATCATTAAAAAGGGGATAGAGAATAAGACAGAGAATATATTATTGCCCTTATATAAATCCATGGTACGCCCACATCTCGAATACTGTGTACAGATGTGGTCTCCTCACCTCAAAAAGGATATTCTAGCACTAGAAAAGGTTCAGAAAAGGGCAACTAAAATGATTAGGGGTTTAGAGAGGGTCCCATACGAGGAGAGATTAGAGAGGCTGGGACTCTTCGGCTTGGAAAAGAGAAGACTAAGGGGGGACATGATAGAGGTATATAAAATCATGAGTGATGTTGAGAAAGTGGATAAGGAAAAGTTATTTACTTATTCCCATAATACAAGAACTAGGGGTCACCAAATGAAATTAATAGGCAGCAGGTTTAAAACAAATAAAAGGAAGTTCTTCTTCACGCAGCGCACAGTCAACTTGTGGAACTCCTTACCTGAGGAGGTTGTGAAGGCTAGGACTATAACAATGTTTAAAAGGGGACTGGATAAATTCATGGTGGCTAAGTCCATAAATGGCTATTAGCCAGGATGGGTAAGAATGGTGTCCCTAGCCTCTGTTCGTCAGAGGATGGAGATGGATGGCAGGAGAGAGATCACTTGATCATTGCCTGTTAGGTTCACTCCCTCTGGGGCACCTGGCATTGGCCACTGTCGGTAGACAGATACTGGGCTAGATGGACCTTTGGTCTGACCCGGTACGGCCTTTCTTATGTTCTTATGTTCTTAATGTCCAGATAACGGGTGCTGG
This sequence comes from Platysternon megacephalum, assembly GCA_003942145.1. Lineage (NCBI taxonomy): Eukaryota > Metazoa > Chordata > Testudines > Platysternidae > Platysternon > Platysternon megacephalum. The sequence goes on along the minus strand of QXTE01000022.1, from coordinate 6,407,203 downwards.
GAAATGGTACCAAACTCTGGACAGCTATAAAAAGAGGGGCTTGTGGAAGAAAGAAGAAACCTGGAAAGTTTGTTTATACATTTATATAATCTCTCTATATAGCTGCATACTAAAGGGAGACTTCTGACCCTGTGAAGCTAGGGCAGAGAGAGAGAGAGAGTGCTTCACTAAGAGGGCATGGTGATTCTCTGTCTTCCATAAAAGTCTGGAAAAGGAGAGAATTTGGCTCCTTCGTCCCACTTGTTTGGGAGCAGAGGAAGTACCTACAGGAAAAAAAGTCAGCAGCAGCAATTTTGGAAAAGTGAATATTCAGCCATCTGAAATCAAGTCAGAAATTATTTGGCTGAATTTAGATGCCTGAACAATGCTGATGTTTGTGCTGTTCAGCAAATTTTTATTTGCTTCATCCATCCTGACTTGGCAGCTGAAAGAGTGGCTGGAAGAAAAAAAAGACATACAAGCTGTAAGAGCTAGATTTAGCTCTGGTAAAAACAGGCACAATTCCAGTGATGATGGTGGAGTTGTGATCACTTACAGCACAGCATGTGGCAAAAGCGACTAAAGAAGAATCAAAGAGGGATATCGATTACAAGAATGGCCAATGTTAATAGCTAATGCAAAAAGAAGAGCATGGAAGGGATATAAAACCTCATGTTCCAGGGTTTAGGATAGCCTAACAAAGAGATTAGGATAAAACCTTCCTGCGGGAAGGGGGATAGTTCAGCCAAGATTTGCCAAGAATGGATTTTTTCTTGCACCTTCCATTAAAACATCTGCTTCTGGCCACTGTCAGAAATAGGATACTGTACTAGATGGACCAAGGGTCTGAACTACTGTGGCAATTTCTATATTCCTTTGAAAAACATAGCAATCAAGTAAAGGTCCTTCATAAAAACATAGCAAGATAAAGGTCCTTAGACACATTGTGAGATAGGGATCTTTTGAAACTAAAAAGAGAAACAGAGGGACAACTACAGCAAAAAAGAGCGAGGAAGAGAAAAAATTCCTGAAGAAGAATACTTGGGCCAAAGGGCATCATTTAGGAACCCTGCCTTTGGAAATTGTCCAGCGCTATTCAGCTTGTGTCAGAAGCAGTAAGGCACAAAGGGAAGCATGCCCGGAAACTCTGCATTTCTTCACATCCATTTACATTTTGGCTTGTATTTCCAGGAGCTGTTGGGGATTTGGATACCCACTTGCCATTAATTTTAATTTTGGGTTTTTCCAGCTCACTTAGGTGACTGAAAAGCTCAGCTGTAATGCAACTAAATTCTCAGTGTGTAATGTAACCAAACATTTAGCCTCTTCCTGTTTTCAGAATATCTCAGAGCAGATAACCATTTCCTGAAATGTATTCAGTATTTCAAAGTGTAAACTTGTATACATTTAGAAAAATTCTCTGTGACGTCAGTGTGAACAGTATAGAGCATTTGCTATTTAAGCTATGCTGCAGTTAGGCACGTAAAGTACATGGCATTGCTTAAGCTGTCCAAATGCAAACACATTCAGTGCAAATCTTGAGTGTGAATTGAACATGTAATTTACATGTAGCACTCACACATACCCACATGAAAATTGATCTCCACAAACATTCAGGCTAGTAACATGAATGGCTACAGAAAGCAAACACTAAAAGGTGTAAGGATGAAGCAAATTCATGGGACTGAATATTTGAACTCCTCCCTCCCCCATATCAGTCCACATCTAATAACTATGCATGAGGATAGTTGCCAGCAGATCGAGGGACGTGATCGTTCCCCTCTATTCGACATTGGTGAGGCCTCACCTGGAGTACTGTGTCCAGTTTTGGGCCCCACAGTACAAGAAGGATGTGGAAAAATTGGAAAGAGTCCAGTTGAGGGCAACAAAAATGATTAGGGGTTCTGGAGCACATGAGTTATGAGGAGAGGCTGAGGGAACTGGGATTGTTTAGTCTTCAGAAGAGAAGAATGAGGGGAGATTTGATAGCTGCTTTCAACTACCTGAAAGGGGGTTCCAAGGAGGATGGATCTAGACTGTTCTCAGTGGTACCAGATGACAGAACAAGGAGTAATGGTCTCAAGTTGCAGTGGGGGAGGCTTAGATTGGATATTAGGAAAAACTTTTTCACTAGGAGGGTGGTGAAGCACTGGAATGGGTTACCTAGGGAGGTGGTGGAATCTCCTTCCTTAGAGGTTTTTAAGGTCAGGCTTGACAAAGCCCTGGCTGGGATGATTTAGTTGGGATTAGGTCCTGCTTTGAGCAGGGGGTTGTATGAGATGACCTCCTGAGGTCCCTTCTAACCCTGATATTCTATGATTCTATGATTCTAGGATCAGTGGAAGATTTTTAAATACCAACATTCATACAGACAAGGTCTACTATCGCCCTGATTTTCAATAGAATGCCTCAGCACAGGAAGTCAAAACATTCATTGGCTTTTTTTGTTGTTATTGCCTGTGACATTTTAATAAGTATTGGAGGAAAACAGTTAAGCAGAGCTCTAGAGATCTGGAATTTAGTTTGCAAAAATAAGATGGTCCATTAGTACTCTAGAGAAAAACACATAAAAACCTGCACACATACTGACACAGAAAGACCCATAATACTCAAAATGGACTCACTAATCTAAGCTTGCTTTATTAGGTTTCCTTGGTATGAAATTCTTTAGTTGTCTCAAGGCTTGTGGAGTTATAGTCACTGTATTCTCTCTCCTGCTCTTCTCTTTCCAGGTCCAGCAATTATGGGCCTTAGGTCTGAACTCCTTCAGAAAACAACCCTCCACTGCTTTAACCAGCAATTAGCTGCCTTTTATAGCCTTTAGACTCCTAAGAGGCATGCAGCTAGCCAGGCATAATGTAGCCCCCTCACAAAGTTGACTTAGGGATGGACTCTTGCTGCTTTTCTCCTTCCCTTTCCCAACTGCTTTATGATAGTTAATGTTTTATCAAGCAGTTTGAAAGATTTCCAGATACAGTTAAGGCTCCCAATGCAGTTGCTTCTAAAATAAAAATTATGGAGATATACCTATCTCATAGAGCTGGAAGGGACCCCGAAGGGTCATCGAGTCCAGCCCCCTGCCTTCACTAGCAGGACCAATTTTTTGCCCCAGATCCCTAAGTGGCCCCCTCAAGGATTGAACTCACAACCCTGGGTTTAGCAGGCCAATGCTCAAACCACTGAGCTATCCCTCCCCCTCTGTACATATAAGTTTACTTTCTATCTTCATTTTCTGGTGAGTCTAATTAGCCATGGAAGGGTGATTTCATACAGTAGCACTAGTTGTACCTACTACTACTGTCATATAAGATTGCATCACGTCTCCAAGTTTGCTCTCCACTATCACTAATAGATCTCTTGAAGTTGTGCTGCTCAGGGCCGGCGCAACCCATTAGGCGACCTAGGTGGTCGACTAGAGCGCTACTATTTGGGGGGCGCCGGCACCCCAGCCGTCCGTGGAAATTTGGGGGCGGGACCTTCCGCCGCCGCTGTTGGGGGCGGCATTTCGGGGGCGTGAACTTCCGCCGCCTAGGGCGCCGGAAAAGCTGGCGGCGCTCCTGGTGCTGCTAACCAGGTTTTTCCTTGCCAGTCAATATCTGTTTCTGGGTTATTTTCCCCCCTGGTATATCATTCTATATTTTCCCAGTTGACTTTTAATCCCTATTCAGGTTTACCAAAGAATCATAGAAGATTATGGATGGAAGAGACCTCAGGAGATCATCTAGTCCAACCCCCTGCTCAAAGCAGGATCAACCCCAACTAGGTTTCTTTGAATTCTCTTTCCTTACTCGTTTTTGCAACAACTCTCAATGAAATAGCATATGAAAATTTAATGAGCACACTCTTCCAGATGCTACAATTATTCCTTTAAGTCTCCAATTTTTTAAACTTGCTAAGCTGTATGTCTTAAAATGTTCTGCTGCAAGTAGACATGGTCAAAGAATGAGCAGTTTTTAAATGATAATTTACACCCATCAATTTCACAAAACCTGTTTTCCAAATAAGAAGACCAAATTTTGTCTTCAAATCTGCACCATGTATAATTGAAAATTTTAAGTTATGCCTTCCTGGGGAATAAGGTGTATATATAGATCTATTTTAAATATATATGTATACATAAATCTATTCTAAATATAATCAACCTGTATGAGATCTCCCCACTCTTCAGATATGTGGATCCCCTGAAATATGTCTTTCGGATACTCCATGGCAGAATATATCAAAAAACAACAACACAATTTCACCAGCGATCATTGCTGTCATGACAGAACAGCTGGGGCTTCAAGAGTGAACAGGAAAGAACCCAGAGAAGGGAAAGCAGAGACAGAAGAGAACAGGGGAAAATTAAAACTAAGAATGAGAGAACTGAGAAAGATAGAGATAACTGGAAAGGAACTAGGAAAGAGAAGGTCAGGAGGGACAGTGAATCTGATCAAATATCTGTTGAAGTTAAGAGAAAGACTCCCTAATGAAAATACTCCCATTGTCTTCATGGTCATTGGCTCAATCTGAGTGGACAGGGAGAGAGGGAATTGCCTTTTGTCTTCATCACAAAACAATACAAGTAAATTGGGTCCTAGATGTGTTAGAAGCACAGATGTAGAAATTCTGCCCATAGCCAGATACCCAAACAGCTATCTATAAAATAAAAGGGCAGAGTATACCAACATTTTTCCATTTTGTAAAGGCCTAAAGAGTCTAATAAAAGTTCTATTTCAAATGCTTATTTTCAAAAATTGGTAGAGTTTAATCATCTTGAAATTATCATTCTTGAACTGGATTTGTGGACCCAACGTCAGCCTACATTTGTCCACAACCTATCCAGATGTGTGTTTCAACAGTTTTCTCACTTAAAAAAAAAAATAATTCAGCATTAACAGGAATATTATTCTTTTATTTTTCTGTATAGAATATTTCTATCACTGGATGGCAGTAACAAGCCAATTCCAAGAAAGCAATAGGCATTAGCAGTACTTTTCTTAAATTATTACTCTGCTTTGTCTTATCACTCTTGCTTAAAGTGACAGAATTTTAATTAAAAATTTAATGTGAATATCTTTTCAGAGAGCTCAGTGACATTAAGCTTGTCACATTACTTACATTATTTTGACATCATTGTTTAATTCTGGAATTTATTTATTGAAATGGACTGGGCCAGTTTTGTATTTTTAATAGCCAATTAATTATGAATACAGTAAGTAAAGTAAAGACTGAAATTGAAAAACGTCTTACTTGTAAAAAATAATAATCTTATCTTCAGAAATTGAACTGTACCAATATGTTTTCTGTCCTGCACATGTTTAAACTTATTCATGTGAGTAGTCCCATTGGCATGATTGGGACTACTCATATAAAAGTATTTAAGTCTTCTCAGGATCAAAGCCTACATTTGTTGATAGTGTTTTGAGGCCAGAAAGGATCATCATCTAGTCTGACCTCTTGTATAACACAGGCCATTGAATTTTACTGAGTTACCCATATATTGAGCTCAATGACTTATGTTTAACTAAATCAGATCTTCCAGAAAGGCATCCAGTCTTGATTTGAAGACATCAAGAGATGGAGCATCTACCACTCCCCTTAGTAGTTTTGTTCCAGTGATTAAATCACCCTCATTGCCTTTTTAATTTAAATTTGTCTGGCTTCAGCTCTCATCCTTTGATCCTTGTTTTGCCTTTCTCAGTAAACATGCTTCAAATCATTCATCATTTAAAAAAAAAAAATAATAACGTGCAACATCCAGAATAGAAAAGTTACCAAACTTTCATTCATCTTTGAGGCAAGAGACAAGCTTGGAATTTCTGAAGGATATAACATTTCTGTAAATGCCATTTGTTACTTTCACAGTAACAATTCATTTATGCTTCAAGACATGGTGAAGCGACACATTTATTTTGAGAACATGGCTCAAATTGGGGAGAAATATATCCCACACAGGAAGTTGAGATTTGTCAAACAGATAATGGGTGGAAAGTTGAATTTTCAGAATATTAACCAGTATATCAAATTCCCATTTGTTAAGGCCAAGCTTCTCCCCTCAGATTTTGGCAGCAATATTCTTCTATAGTTTGGTCTAGTAAAAACAGAATATCCAAGTAAAATGTCAGCTCTGTATATCAGACAGCAGAAATTCTACCCTAAAACTGGAGATTATTGAATACTTTTAAAGATGATGGTAGACATTTTTGTAGAGGATCCTTGGACATCAACCATCTACTGGTTCATCCCAAAAGTCTCCCTGAATGCATAGGCTGCTGACCCTATGTTGGGGAATCATGTCTTCTTGCCCTCCATGGGCAGTGGAATGGCACAGATTGTATTGTGGTCAAGGTCCTCCATGCCACTGAGGGAAGAGGCAGAATTTGCCTTATAGAAAATAGATTCCTTTTTTAAGAATTTGTAATATATCCACTAGAACTATTTGTTACTATGAATATTTTATTATAGAGATGGAATTTACTCAGTTTCTTAACATGTAATGGGCTCTGAACATTTGCAACCACATGGATTCTTTTGCAGGATCAGGCTATAGAACTTTAAGTCAAATATATTCTCATTTATCCCTTGGCTCACCCAGTGCCAATATGTGTCATGTCCTTTTGGCTTGGAATGCAAAGAGCACATTTGCCTCAGTAGATACAAATCAAAACAATTCTAAAGAACCTTAAAAACCCTTGATTCCAGTTCCTCCCCTTCACCTCTCACACACTCATGTATCCCTCTTACCCTCCATATTGTTTCTGTTTGCCTCAACAACCCATTTACCCTTTTAGCATATTTTTTAAATTTTTTCCCTGTGATCTTTTTCTGTCTTCTCCAACTTTTATTTAGAACCTCAGCAGCGGTGGAGAAGAAATATGGTCCTATAAATGATTACTTCTCATCTCACCCCACCTCCACATTTGCTCTGACTCTCCTTTGCTAAAGCTCCCAATTCTGCACTTCCTCACCCGTCACAATGTACCAACTTCAGCTCTGACCTACATCTAATGCAGCCTTACTTTGTGTATATCAGTGTCTTGTTTGACTCAATTATAATTAACCTGCACATGGGAGCTCTGCATTGGAGAGTGGGGATCAAGTTACCTCTAATTACATCTCATCTGTGATACTTATGTCTGTGTTTGCATTGTCAGTGGAGGTGGCTATTCTTCATATTATTTTTCACAAACTAATTTTAGCTGTACAATTAAAACACAGTGATTTCTCCTTTCTCCCTTGTTCCAAAGGGATTAACACAAGCAGGCATTATTTGGACCCATATGTCTAAACCAATACTTAGAAACACTGCCTTGCAACAATTCACACCAAAGAAGTATCTATTATCTTTCCTGTTCTCTAGATCTCATACGTATACATCAATTTGCCAAGTCAAATTTCTCAGTGATTTTCAAACAGCTTGTATCTTTTGATATTAAATTGCACACTGAAATAGATTAAACTATCTGAAATGCACAAATATAGGATAGGGGGCAAGCATTTATATTAGAGTGACCGTATTGAATGATCAATTTACTCTGACTTCAGAACGTGTGGTAGGAGCTACATTGAAAAAAGGTCAAAACATTTTTTTCCATCAAAAATGCCATTTTGTCAAAAGTGCAAGGGGGGGAGCAAGAAAGAGCATAATGGCCAACAGCCCAGTGGTTAGGATACTTGTCTGTGATGTGGGAACAGAGGTTCAACTCCCTACTCCAAATCAGGCAAAGCAGAGACTTCAACCTGGCTCTCCCATATCCCTCCTAAGTGCCCTAACAGGCTATTGGCCATTCCAGATGCACCTGCTCTCATCTTCTTTCATGAAAAATTTCATAAGGCCATTTTTGTTCCACATTAGAACAAAACCATATTTTGAAATCTCAACATTGTCTGTTGTTTTCCTACCAGCCCTACTTACGAGCTATAACTTTAAAGTGAGTCTAACTTTAAAAACATATTTCTTACTCACATCTAGCAGGAAACATGAAGTGACATTTAATGAAAAATGGGGGAGCTCATGGCAAAACAGGAGATTAGTGTGGATTCTGCAAAATTCCTAAGAGAAAGAAATTCAGGGGCCCCTTCTAACACTACCACACAAGTTCCTGACACTTTTCCATAGATGATACTGCACCATTCACTGCTGAGCAGATTCAAATTTAGGGGTTGATTGATCTCTTGAATGGGTGACAGTATGTTCTTCTGTGTTACAGAAAATAATTAAATTTTAAAGTTTAATGTAACCAGCAAAAACAATTCCTACTGCTTGTTCCTAGTGCATGTACAGCACAACTGGTACCTTTGAGGCTATTAATTGGGCAATCCAACTTTAAGCAGGTTACATTCTACATTATATCTGATAAAAACCAGGCTAATTGGGAACCTGCCTCTCCTAATGAACTGGTGTGGCCCTTGAGATTAGGCAGAGTGCTAGAACCAACTGTTCTGGATTTAAATGTCTGGGGTCTGAGCATTCTCAATGTAGGGCTCTTCAGTTTCAGAATTCTTTTTGCACAGTGTTCTGCCAGAGTCTCCTGGGGTCTTACTATGTTGCATTATGCAAGATATCTCTTTTCTCAAACACATGCTTGAAAAAATAGATGCATAGGAAAAGCATGGATATTAAACTTTGCAAGTATATCAAATCATCTGACAGCACATTTTATACTTCTAAAATTTAAAACAAGTCCAATATTTATGTAGAAAGGGTATCCTAAAATAATCAAACTCCCAGAAACATATTGTTATGAGTTATTTAACCTTGTTATGCTTTAGTTAAACCTCACTGAAACCATTGTGTGAACGTGCCCTTCCATTTATGATAGCTGTTAGAGAGTTGAGGAACCTCACCTAAAAAATGCAGCCCAGAACCTAGCACCATGTGAATGTGTTGTTTGACTAGGGTGTGTGCCCATGTGTGTACACACGCCACAAAGAGAGACAGGACAACCTGAAGCAGCATAGGCTGAAAAAGTCAGAGGGATAGCCTGAACAAGCACAGTGTGTGACCCTGGAAGAATCTATAGGAGGGATTCGGATTCTGGTGTTAACTAAAGAGGCTTGGGACTATAAGCAAAGAAGTGATACCTTGATTTTGGTTCCTCCTGCATTTGAAGAAGCAGGACTTTGTACATTCCTTGTAAATTAACAAGGCTGTATCAAACAAAATACTAGATGTCATCATCAATTTCTCTTCCAACTGGAATACCCTCAGTCCCAAATTTTGGCTAGCCACTTGGATCAAAAAACAGTAATAATATAAATGGAATAGAGTAAATATGATGTAGATCTTGAAAGCATTCATTTGGCAAAACAACTAGTGCATTCCTTTTCTGAAGGCATTCAATGGAATTGAAAGGAAACTCATTTACAACTGGTCAAAAGAAATTTTTGTAAACCACAGTTCATGGTTAAGCTGTGAAATTCGTTGCCACAAGATATGAGTCAAAGAAATTAGTATTTCTTTAAAAACGACTGGACATTCATAGAGACAATGTGAACATTTCTAGTTACATTAGGTAGAAATAATTCTATATATGGCAGAAATATAACCATTTTGCCCCAGACCAAACTTCCCTTGTAGGCAGGTTGTTCCAAAACAGACTGGTGGTTTCTTGTACTTTCCTCTGAAGCAATTATTCAAGAAAGGATACTGGATGAGATGGATGGAGTAGTCCCATCTGGTGTGTCTATTATGCTGCTAAAATTGTTTTTAAAGTTTTCTTTCAAGTTTTAAAGATTGTTTTAAAGTTTCTTTTATCTTTATAAGACTTATCAATCTAACAGTCTCTTTGTATCATTCATGTATTTGATACAAAAACATAAATTCATTTTATAGGATTACGAACTTGATTCAGATCTTGTGAGCTGTGCTAGAAATAAAACTGCGACACATCAACAGTAAAGTATTCTGAATATTCAGGATCTCTTCTGTAGCAGTTTACTTTGGGCCTGATCCAATACCTATTGAAGTCAATTTTTAATTGACTGCAGTACCATTATACTGGGCCCTTTATTAATCAAGGATTATAAGAACATATTTCTTATTGTGAAGTAAAGCTTTGGGCTGGATGTGCAAAGCTTGACTCATATAGATAGTGCTGTTAAAATTAGTAGTCCTGTTAAAATAAGAAAGGATTAAAATGAGACTATCCATATAAAGTAATTTTTTTTTAAATATTATCCACATTCTAAAGGTTTTCAGATCAGGCTTATTGTCTGCATCAAATTTAGATAAATCAATTAGATTAAATCTAATTTATATGTACAGTAGATACCTAATAGCTAACTACTATATATGATAGTTTGACAGTAAGAAACATCCCAGCTGCTCTGTATTTTAAAAAATCTTGCAATTTACAAAAGTTCACTATGTTTGCTTAAAATTTAAAGAGTTAACTATTAAAAAGGTAATCAGTATGCATCTTTCTTTGAGATGATATCTTGAATAAATGTATGTACCAGAATAACTAAAAAGCTCCATCTGCTGGTTTTCAGGTACACAGCAAAAATGAAGATTTCATTATTAATTTCCAGACAGGTAATCTCACAGTTTCCTCCATCAGTATAAATGTCAAACAGCAACATCACTAAAGAGGCAAATAAAAAAAGTTCCCCAACCCTGACAGACTATTCAACTGGCCTGGCATTGCTTGCTTCTTTTTCTTATTGACAGCACCCATTTTACTACAAATGAAGAAACTATGTATTAATTTAACCATGTTCCGTGGGCTGAACTATTACAGAAAATCTCCAATAAGCCAAAATTATGTGGTCTTCTTGGTCAAAATTATGGAGGTGGCTGCACAGCAAGCTGATCTAATCCAGGGAAAAGTCGACATGGCACACAATGCCAGAATTAAAATCGGCAACCCCTCCTGGCTGGGATTAGGCAAGATATTAGAGCCTTAAGGTTACACCAATCATCACTGCAGCATGATATCTAATATATCTTTTATCTGGGGACTATATCCTGCTCTGAAAGAATAGCTTTGGTAGCAATGGCTCCTTTAAAAATCTGCACTCATCAGCCAGCAAATAACCTGAGCTCCCACCCCTACAATTTAGGAAGCCAGTGCATCTCTTGATGTAAGTTTCCAGGTCTTAGATGTTACCCTTGAGAAAAGGGCAGGTCTAGGAGACTGCAGAAGATTGAAATCTGCATTATGTGGCAACAGATAACAGGGAAACAACTCCCTTAAATAGAAAGCAATTGCTAAAGTGTCAGAGTCCCAGAAATTCATGGAGTCAATGCAGGCTTGCAAACATTAGTCTCTATCCAGGGCAAATTTGCCTTAGTTTCTAAACAGATTGCAAGGAAGCTGCCCTTATAATTACTAGTTTCAGTTATAATCCTATAAGAAGTTTGAATTTTAATATTTTCATAACTGCAGCCAAATTTGTGGTCTTTTTGCTCATTCTACTTTGAAGAGAAAGTTGCATAAACTTAAAGTTCAGAATACTTAAAAAAAATGATATAAAGAAAACAACTTTGCTTTACTATACGGCAGGTTTTTTCCAAGTGTATTTTAAACAATAAATAAAATTGATATAGAAATACATATTAATATTTAGAAATTGTTTTGGTATTAAATGATATTTTCATTGCATATTTAACTATATCAGTATATAATTTATTAATAGAAATTATATTCCATGAATATTTTACCATATACAGTATGTAGTAGAATAAATGATACACAAGGACACTGTAAAAAGGTGCATTAATTGGGGCTGGCTGAGTATGCCAAACCTAATTGGGGCTATATAAGGCTGGCAGAGTGGGGAGGAGACAGGAAAGGGAGGGGCCAAAGGCTGTGCATCCCTGCTAGCTGGAGAAGCGAGCTGTTCCCCAGGTTGCTGGTTTGGAGCAGACTGTAAATAGAAGGTGGTAGGAACTGACACTGAAAATAAAACGCACTGGTGATTGCACTCAGAAGAGGTCTCTGGCTGATTTGTTGCGAGGGCAAGCAAAGGCCTCCTTACAGACACCATTAAGGGCAATTTGTAAATAATCAGATTCTTCCACTCTTATATTGAGTAGTCTGACTGAAATCATGGAGAATCTGGTCATAAATACATAAAAGTAGATACCTTTCAACTCTACACATTCTTATTTTATATGCATATTTTGACCCACCTTTGACTTAAATCTGAGATTAAATTTAAGACACAGGACTAGGTATTTTTAAAGACCATAGTAAAACAATTTTACTCCATTATTGTGTCTCAGATAAGCAATTATGCACGACCCCAATATTACATCATTATCACAGTAATGCTAGTCATGAAATCTCAGGACATGTGTTTAGCTAGCCATTTCCTGCATGCCATATATTATACACACATATGTATATATACATACATACACACACACACACACACACACATGCAGTGACTGAAAGATTTGTAGCAAGAGGTTGAGATGAAGATCAGTGATCTGTATAGATATAGTACCCTGATAATTACAGGAGGACAAATTCTGTCTTCATCTGCAGATTGGCTCTTGCTGAATTCTATTGAGTCATGTGGGTGCATTAGAGGGCAAAATTTGGCCAATAGTAATTAGTACTGTATTATTACAGAATATGTGTATAATTATTTCTGGCTTCTAAAGTGCAGTGCAGGTCACATGGTAATTATGGTTGAAGCCACTAAGTGCAATTATGGGAGAAGCAGTCACAAATCAGAAAAAAAGTAAAACAAGAAACATGGAAGGTAGAACAGACAAATAATAATAGCAAAGACAGGGACTGAAAAGACAGATGAATACCATGCATTGCTCACATTTCAAAGTTAGAGAAATGAAATGATTTTGACAACTACTTTAAAATATTACAAGAAAGGTTATATACAGGTCTTAAATATGACACACTACTTTCTTTAGCCACAGTGAGTAACTTAATTCCCCCAAAATGGGCCAGTTTAGCTCCCAAGTTAACAAGTTCTAATGGTAAAGTAAAAAACTTACTAAACAAGCTCCTTCTATTCTCTCCTTAATAATTTCTCCCTAGTCTCTTCCAGCAGCCACATCATAACCAGGGAAGCCCCAAGCAGGGGCGGCTCCAGGCACCAGTGCACCAAGCGCGTGCCTGGGGCGGCAAGCCGCGGGGGGCGGCCTGGCGGTCGCCGTGAGGGCGGCAGTCAGGCTGCCTTCGGCGACGTGCCTGCGGGAGGTCTGCCGGTCCCACGGTTTCAGCGGCAATTCGGCGGCAGGTACGCCGAAGGCGCGGGACCGGCGGACCTCCCACAGGCATGCCGCCGAATCCGCGTTACCAGCGGACCGCCGGCAGGCGCACCACCAAAGGCTGCCTGACTGCTGTGCTTGGGGCGGCAAAATACTTAGAGCCGCCCCCAAGCATTTTGTTGCTTTAGGAGAACTTCACTGTATGTAATTTCCCATCTGTAGTGAGCTGGAATGGCCTCCCTCTGGACTTGAGAGCGAGGGACCACTACCCTCCCACTGGTGGGTGGAGCCAGATTGGCCCCACCCCTTCACTGTGGTGGGACAGGAAATAAAAACGGAGGGCCCTGCAATTGAGCAGGAGTCATGGAAGGAGATTGACCTATCCTGTCTGCTGCAGGCCACCACAGCTGAGCCTGTGCTGTGCAGCACCCTGCTTCTGGAGGAGACTGACCCTAGAGAGGAGTTGCCAGGACTGCTGTCCACAGTGTACCCTGAGGAGACAGAGGATCCTTGGACTACAGAAGCCCCTCTTCAGACTGTGGTAGGGAGTAGCCTAGGGAAACCAGACTTTAGTCTGATTTTGTTGCTGGAGCAGGGGCCAGCATGGTTTGGAAGGACCCCCGCTGACCCAGTGGTGAAACTGTTCACGACTGTTAGGGCTTTGGGCTGGGACCCGATGGAGTAGTAGGCATCTGGTTTTCAACCGGAACACCCAGTCAAAAAGGGAGGCTGGTGGCTCCAGTCAGCACCACTGACCAGGCTGTTAAAAGTCTGGTTGGCAGCGCAGCAGGGCTACGACAGGCTCCCTGCCTACCTTGACTCCGCGCAGCTCCCGGAAGTGGCCGGCATGTCCCTGTGGCCCCTAGGCACAGGTGCGATCAGGGAAGCTCCGGGAACCGCTGCCAATGGAAGCTGCGGGGGTGGTGCCTGTGGGCGCGGGCTGTGCACACCGCACAGAGCCGCCAGGCTGCGCCTCTGTCTATGGGTCAGACATGGCAGCTGCTTCCAGGAGCAGCGTGGAGTCAGGGCAGGCAGGGAGCCTGCCTTAGCCCTGCTGCGCTGCCGACCGGGGGCCACCTGAGGTAAGCACCACCTGGCCGGAGCCCGCACCCCGAACACCATGCCCCAGGTCAGAACCCCCTCCCACACCCAAACACCCTCCCAGAGCCTGCACCCCCTTCCGCACCCCAAATCTCTGCCCCAGCCTCCTCCCACATCCTGAATCCCTAATTTCTGGCCCCAACCTGGAGTCCGCACCCCCAGATCGAGTCCTCACCCCCTGCCTCAGCCCAGTGAAAGTGAGTGACAGAAGTTGGGGGGCTGGAGTGAGTGGGGGCAGGTCCTAAGAGAAGGGGCAGGGCAGGGGTGGGGCAAGGGTGGGACAAGGGTGCTCGGTTTTGTGCCATTAGAAAATTGGTAACCCTATGCTGTAGGGTGGTCCAGGGTCCCCCTACGCCCCTGCCACCAACCCCACCCCTAGGGTGGTGGCCTTTTCACCCCTAGGCCAGAAGGCCTGTGCTTGACTTGTGGCTTGCCTCCATCAGGAGACTGTGAGCCTTAGACTGTGTTTTGTTGGCTGCCTTAGCCAAGAGGCTTAGGCAAAAGCCTGCTCCCTGCTCTCACTTACCCAAAGTGCCAGAGCCTTAGCTGTTAATTGCTGTCAGCTCCAACCAGAACACTATGGGCTAAAGTCTGTTTATGCAGAGCCCCTCCTAGAGGGCCAGAGTCCTAGACTCTTGATTGGCAGCAGCCAGAGCTGAGAGACTGCGCTAAAGACTGCTTACTGCTCTGCTGTGCCTGAGGGGGCTAGAGCACCAGACTGTTAATGGTGGTTTGCCTCTGTTAGGAGGCTACAGAGGTATAGACTGCTTATTGCTCGGCCCCACCAGCAGGACCCAAGCCTGAGTACTGTTACCTGACACAGTGAGGCAGAGTGGCCTCCCTCCCCACTTGAGAGCAAGGGACCACTACACCATCCTATGCTATTCTACACTCAGACATTTTTCTACACTTTCCTTAGACCTGCATCTACACCATTACTTTCTCTCTCTCTCTCCCCCTCTCTCTCCCTTCCATCCCCCCAAATCTATGATCTGGATTCTGTGCTTCCTGAGCAGGGCAGCAGAAGGTACAGCTGAGAAGAAGATTCTGCTACCTCTAGGGGCAGGTATAGTCCATGACTGCTCTAATTTATAGCAGACTCCACACAGACTGCTCTGCAGCCAAGAATAGCCCTGGCACCGAATCCTATGGCTACTCTACTTTCTCTGGCATGGCTTCTCTTGGGGAAAAAATAGTATGTGATCATGTAATTAAGGAGTGTTCATGTGCATTATAATACATGGGAAGAGTTTAAGATTGCACAGGGATGTTTGAAGTGCAGAGATGCTTGTTGGGGGACTTTGAAAAGCCCCAGAAAGATCCTGCAGGGGATAAGTTTGTACTTTCCACTACCTTCTCCTGAACTCCTCACCAATACCAGTGGCATCCCTCAAGGGAAGAAACAGCAGCAAGTGGGAAGAGCAGCAGGACAACTTTTGCTCCAAACTCTCCTTCGCTAAAGCAGCCAGTCCTAAATGCAGCCAAACCAGGGTCTTCCATTTCTCCTTTCTCTACTGGGCTCAGAGGAACTGTCACAGCCTCCTGACTAGAGTGACCAGAGGTCCTGATATTATTCAGACAGTCTCAATATTTGGGGCTGTGTCTTATATAGATGCCTATTATCCCCACGCCCTATCCCGATTTTTCATACTTGCTATCTGATCACCCTACTCCTGACATATTCACTCTGCTCCAAAACTTTGACTCTGGACATTCTCCACATATCCTCTGTTGCTATTGGTAGCTGGTCAAAAAAACATGACAATTTTTTTTACCAAAGTTCTCAAAAATAAAAGTCATTTAGTCCCATCTTTATCCTTGTCTCTCCCTACAACTGCAACCCTTTCAATGGCCAGGCTCACTTTCCCAGGCCATTATGCTTCTTATCCTTCTCCCCTGTTTCTTTTTCCTTTTCACTTATCTCCCCATCTCATGGCAGAGTGACTTATGTCTTAGGTGCCAGAAAAAAATGGAACAACAAGGGATTAAAACAGAGCAGTGTTTTCCTTCCTGGCTTTATGGAATGTGTGGTGTCTATTTGAGAAGCGCTGCACATTGGATTTATTAGGATTTTAGGGAGGTAATTTTGCAGCACTGGTTGTTTTTTAAACAATCCTATACTATCTTTCCTCTCTTGGAATCTTTCAAATAAGGAATCCCCATGCTCAAATCTGATTCCCATCTCATGTAAACAACTAGTCCCCTTCCTCCTTTCTCCCAGTGCTGCCTCTATCGATTTTTTGATGTGACTTTACAGAATATGATGCATATACCACAATAAGGCATGTAGGGAGAACATAACCTCAAGGTAAACATGAAGAGAGAATATATCCCCAGGTTTGTTCTCTCTTCATATTTACCTTGCATTTATGTGCCATAGAAGTAGTATTCTCATCTTGCAGATGGGGAAACAGAAGCCAATCCCTCTCTCCTTTGCTCCAACTGCAAGAACATCCTTTTTCACCCACATTAAAGCCAAATGTTAATTCACAATTTATGCAGAGTTTATATATGAGAATGTATTGCTTGGATAAAATGGGTCTCTTACATTTTGTTTTATTTCTTAAAATTACTGTTTTGCATAAGAATACTATTTCTCTGCTTCACAGGAGTTATTGTAGGGTTTAACTGATTAGTGTTTGTAAAGGGCTTTGAGATCATCCAATGGCAGGTGCCATAGAAGTGCAATGTAGTATTGTGTGGATTCACATGCCTCCTTTTGTACCTGCAGAACTGAAACCCCAGAATTTAAATGCTTTAAACTAGTGAAAGGAGCAACAATGTGTAACAAGAGGAGAATAGTACCTACCTAGCTGCCAATGTTATCTAATCCAACAGCTATTTTCTTCGTCATAATTTTTTCGGACTGTAAGAACATAAGAACGGCCATACTGGGTCAGACCAAAGGTCCATTTAGCCCAATATCCTGTCTTCTGACAGTGGCCAATACCAGGTACCCCAGAAGGAATGAACAGAACAGGTAATCAAGGTGATCCATCCCCTGTTGCCCATTCCCCATTTAGGCAAACAGAGGCTAGGGACATGATCCCTGTCCATCCTGGCTAGTAGCCACTGATGGACCTATCCTCCATGAATTTATCTAGTTCTTTTTTGAACGCTGTTACTGTGTTGGCCTTCACAACATCCTGTGGCAAAGAGTTCCACAGGTTCACTGTGCGTTGTGTGAAGAAATACTTCCTTTTCTTTGTTTTAAACTTGCTGCCTATTAACCCCTAGTTCTTGTGTTATGAAAAGGAGTAAATAACATTTCCTTATTTACTTTCTTCACACCAGTCATGATTTTATAGACCTCTATCATATCCCCCCTTAGCTGTCTCTTTTCCAAGCTGAAAAGTCCCAGTCTTATTAATCTCTCTTCATTCGGAAGCCATTCCATACCCCTAATCATTTTTGTTGCCCTTTTCTGAACATTTTCCAGTTCCAATATATCTTTTTTAGAGATGGGGCAACCACATCTGCATACAGTATTCAAGATGTGGTTGCCCCATGGATTTATATAGAGGCATTTTCTATCTTTTTATCTATCCCTTTCTTAATGATTCTCAACATTCTGTTCGCTTTTTTGACTGCCGCTGCACATTGAGTGAATGTTTTCAGAGAACTATCCACAATGACTCCAAGATCTCTTTCTTGAGTGGTAGCAGCTAATTTAGACACCATCATTTTATATGTATAATTGGGATGATGTTTTCCAATGTGCATTACTTTGCATTTATCAACACCTAATTTCATCTGCCATTTTGTTGCCCAGTCACTCTGTTTTGAGAGATCATTTTGTAGCTCTTCACAGTCTGCTTGGGACTTAACTATCTTGAGTAGTTTTGTATCATCTGCAAATTTTGCCACCTCACTGTTTACCCCTTTTTCCAGATCATTTATGAATATGTTGAATAGGACTATATTTTAACCAGTTACCCATCCATGGGAGGACCTTCCCTTTTATCCCATGACAGCTTACCTGTCAGGGAGAATCTTGTACAGATCTCTCACAAGTCCATTCACTCCACTCCAGAAGAGTTATGTAAGTTTTGCAGTCTACCACATGGTTATGACTGTTGTGGATCTGGAAAGCCCTCAGGCTTCCAGATCTACATTCTCCCAGCAGATCAGTTTTCAACAATCATGTAGTGTGTGACTGGTTAACTTAAGTCACATGCTATTGTTCTTGTTTCCTGACTGGGGGACTAAAACTTTTAAGGTGAAAATAATGAATAACATACAAATAATGGATACTCTTGTTCACACACAAGTCTTGTCTGCATGGACATACTGGTATTCATACAAACAGCAATTCCCAAACAAGCATGCAAAGAAAAGCCCGTTCACAAAAAATAAAGAGCTGAACGAAACAGTCATTCACTATTTCAGTAAATATTTGAAAAAACTGCTTTTCAGCATTCATCCAGCTCTACTGAAGTGTTGGACCATCAGTGGTCTCTTATTTGTTTGGAAAATTCAATATTAGAGACAGTCAGGATACATAATCTCAATTTTTAAAAAATAAGTTACCTTTAAAATCCAACCTCCCCCAGCTCATTCCTACTATTTAGTGTACTACTCCTTTACATCCTAGCTACAGGATGAAGAAACCCACTGCTGGAGCAGCAGCAGCAGTAAGGACAAATTTTGCCTGCTGCTGAACAAAGGGATTTGGAACATACCTGTCTAAGTGGAAGATTGAAAGTCCTGGGTTTCGCCTCTCAGCATGAATGAGAGCTCAAGTCCCTTCCGACTCCCATGATGGACAGAGTACATCCTCTATTCTTGCATGAGGTCAGTCACTTTATCCTTTTTTGGTTTTAAATCCTATGGGTAAAATCTTAGCTTTTGTAATGAGGAAATTACTTTATTGTCCAGAAAAAGCCTGTAGATTAAAATTCAGCTTTTAATAGCTGCCTTATCCTGTGACAATTGGGCAGAGATAGCAGAAGAAGTTCTCGTAATATATATATATAGTGATTTAACAGGCAAGTTCACCTATCCCTGCCTCAAAAGAACAAGGAGGGCCACATATGCTTCTCCAGCACTGCATAAAAATCACTTTTCCCTCAAGCAGAAAAGGTTAAGGACCCGAAAAGATCAAGGTTTGCACTCCTTGAAATACCTCCCCTGCTGTCCTGGGAGTTCTGTTATAGGAGCAGTCAGCAGAGTAGAACTATTTGGTCAGACAGGGTATCATGCAGCTTGGATCGGCAGGCTGGTCAGTCCACCCTTCTGTTCTGAGTGTCTATAGTCATATTCTGGAGACAACAGTGTTAAATTCTGTTCCACTAGGATGTATAGGTTTCTCCTTATGTTTGGCAGGAGTTATCTGATCCTTGTTCTCAAAGGCTCTGGAGACCCCTTTGGCTCTTAAGTCTCTGTTAAGGGGCAGGTAAGGGAACCCAGGTCCACCCACTCCACTGGGTTCCAGCTCAGGGCAGACAGAATGAATCTTCAACAATTTTGCTTTGCCCTGAGCTCTTTCCTACCTCCCTTTGTTCTGCAGGCTTCAGCAGTCTGAGGCTCTGGTCATCCCTCCTTTGGGTTGTTTTCATTCTGGGGCAGCTTCTCACCAGCTTGCTGGCAGGACCTTCTTTCTCTAGCCTACTTTTCCTCAACTTTTTAATTCCCTCAGCTCCTTTGAGGCTGCCAATCAGCATTGCCCAGCAATTCCTGCATTAAACCTTGGGTGCCAGGCCCTCATGGGGTCTGTATATCCCAAGACAACATAATACACATCGGGACAAATCCAAGACCTTTTGGAGTTCTTTGTAAAGGAGAGACCAGCCAAGTGGTTAGGGCT
Source organism: Platysternon megacephalum (assembly GCA_003942145.1). Lineage (NCBI taxonomy): Eukaryota > Metazoa > Chordata > Testudines > Platysternidae > Platysternon > Platysternon megacephalum. Next base: position 6,387,152 of record QXTE01000022.1, on the reverse strand, counting down.
CTCTGCAGGAATGTGTGAGACCCAGGTTTCTGTTCTCTGACTGATTCAAAGTAGGGACTTGAACTTGAATCTCTCACATTCACGGTGAGTAGCTGAACCAACAGGCTGTTGGAGTTTCTGGGGTAGGTCTCTCTCTAAATTCCATTCTAAAGATGAGTAACTTTCCCGAATGTTTCACTTAAATGGTTACATTCCTGCAAAAAGTTTCAGTTTCAATTATTTGGCCTTTTTCTGATGAAACAACCTCACCAACTCTACCAGCTGTGCTATGCTCAGTTCATGCTGCATTAATTGTTTACACAGACAGTTCTAGCAGTGAGCTCACCAAGGTAAGGAAATTTGAAGCGTCCCTGGGATACCTAACCATATCTACACCTCCAATTATGGAACCAGAACTCTCTTTCTATATTCTGCATCACCCCAAACTATCTCCCACTGAATTCTGTGACATGTCATCAAAATCTTGTCATATTATCTCTTGGTGTACTCATACAAAGTCATCGTTTGTGACCAAGTTGAGCCCAGACATACTTATATTATTAGCAACCCTATCCGTGTTTAAAATGCAATACTTTATGCTTTGATGGACGGTGTCATTAAATAGAAATCCCAATCTTATCATATCCTAATTAGACAAATATCACCTAATAATCGGGGGGCGGGGGGGGGGGGGGGGGGGGGAAGAGTATCCAACTCTGGGTCACTGGCATTAGCTACTTAAGAACAATCCCCTCCCTCACTTAGTCACACATTAGATATATAGCAAGTTCTGGTAAAACCATAATGAGAATTACAACAAAAGGAGAAATGTGCCATACCGCTCATAAACACTGTTACTCCAATTATGTACTGGAATGTCCCAAGGTACTGGTTAGTGTGGGATTCAGACCCATAAGTCACCAGCTGATTCAGTGGTCTCAGTGTCGTTGCCTCATTTTCACTCTCTGTGAAAAGGGTATACAATGAAATACATCATAGGAGGTTTGTGCTTGTGATACTAGATACAGGTTCATAAGAGCATACTAAGGTGCCTAAAAGAAAGATGGTGTAAGTATCATTCTGAATTGGCAGAAGAACAAAGTTATGACACCATTCATATAATATTAACAGAGCAAATGGGAGTTCTTGTGGAAGTTAACTATTATGCATCCAAGTTAATTGCAGGATATTCTCTTCACACATACACACATTTGCCAAGATTTTAAGCCAATAAGTTCCTAAAGTTAGGAACATAACTTCATATTCAGGCACCTAATTTAGTAGCCTAACTTTCAGAGGTACTAAATGTCCAACAGTTCCCACAGAGGGGAGAGAGAGGAAAATTGAGACGCATAAGTCTACCTGCAAATTCAGTGGGAGCTGCTGAGTACTCAACACTTTTGAAAAAAATCACACCATTCATTTAGATAGGCTCCAAGTCCATATTTAGCTAATTTTTAAAAACCTTGGCTATCTTTTCTAAATGTATTGATTTGAAACAGAGAATTAATAAGATATTTCTCCTGCATTCAGTTGCTGAATTTCTAAACTCAGATTAAATAAAATGAAGAAGAATGACCTAATATTTGTAGTTGTACAGTTCACGGTTTCTTTGCAGATACTGTATCATGCTGAGTACTGTTTTGCTATGTGTTTTATAATAGGTTAGTGAATTAACCTGACACTCAGGTTAATTCATTCTACTCTGTCTCATATATCTTCCCTAAGCCATTTAGTTTCTGTGGTGAGATATGATGTTTGAAAAGAAGGTTTTACAGAACATTAATTTTTTAAATTTATTTTCAACATCTGATTTCTCTTTGAGAAAGATTTTCAGTGTGTTTCATCCTAAAGTATGCATAGCTCTCAGCCCACATAATGTTAATAAGTTAATTTAGTTCATGCACAATGACTGCATAATACATTAAAATTGGCCTTGTACATACAACTGTATTGTCAAATGCTAGTGAGATTTACTTTTAGGTTAAGACTAGTGTATTTTAAATGAATTTTGTAACCTAAAACAGTCGAGTGATACAAGGCCAAGTTCAGCCTTGCTTTCAGCAGGTGCAATGCTATCAATTTCATAGAGCTGTTTAAACATTATTGGGATTTGTGGTGGGGCATCCACCCCACACTCACCTTGGAGGGGTTAATATAGGTAAGAGGCCAATTCGCCTAGGCTGCACCTGCGACCAGTGAGGCTTAATTGGGGATTTAAAATGTGTATACTTGGACTGAGTTTGAGATGGAAATAAGAGACTGATTTATTGAAAGTCTCTGGATAAGGATAAAAGGGGTAAAAACAAGGGTGATGTCATGGTAAGGGCCTACTACAGACCACCTAACCAGGAAGAAGAGGCGGATGAGGCTTTTTTTAAACAACTAACAAAATCATCCAAAGCACAGGACTTGGTGGTGATGGGGCACTTCAACTACCCAGACATCTGTTGGGAAACTAATACAGCAGGGCACAGATCATCCAGCAAGTTCTTGGAATGTATTGGAGACAATTTTTTAGTCCAGAAGTTGGAGAAAGCTACTAGGGGAGAGGCTCTAGATTTTATTTTGACAAATAGGGAAGAATGGGTTGAGAATTTGAAAGTGGAAGGCATTTTAGGTTAAAGTAATCATGAAATGTTAAGAGTTCATGATTCTAAGGAATAGTAGGAGGGAAAACAGCACAATAAAGATAATAGATTTCAAGAAGGCAGACTTTAGCAAACTCAGGGAGTTGGTAGGTAAGTTCCCATGGGAAGCAAGTCTAAGGGGAAAAGCAGTTCAAGAGAGTTGGCAGTTTTTCAAAGCGACATTATTAAGGGCACAAAAGCAAACTATCCTACTGTATAGGAAAGATAGGAAGTATGGCAAGAGACCACCCTCGCTTAACTAGGAGATCCTCAATGATCTGAAACTTGAAAAAGAGTCCTACAAAAAGTGGAAACTAAGTCAAATTACAAAAGATGAATAAAAACAAATAACACAAATATGTAGGAGCAATATTAGAAAGGCCGAGGCACAAAACGAGATCAAACTAACTAGAGACATAAAGAGTAACAAGAAAACAAACATTCGATAAATACATTAGAAGCAAGAGGAAGACCAAGGACAGGATAGGCCCCATTATTCAACGAGGGGAGAAATGAGGTAGGATCAGATGCTAAAATAGGGAAAGAGCAAGTTAAAAATTACTTAGACAAGTTAGATGTCTTCAAGTCATCAGAGCCTGATGAAATACATCCTAGAATACTCAAGCTGACTGAGGAGGCATCTGAGCCATTGGCGATTATCTTTGAAAAGTCATGGAAGGCAAGAGAGATTCCAGAGGACTGGAAAATGTTAAATATATTGCCAATCTATACAAAGGGAAATAAGAACAACCTGGGGAATTACAGACAAGTCAACTTAACTTCAGTACCTGGAAAGATAATGGCGCAAATAATTAAGCCATCAATTTGTAATCACCTAGAAGATTATAAGGTGATAAGTAACAGTCAGCATGGATTTGTCAAGAACAAATCATGTCAAACCAACCCAATAGCTTTCTATGATGGGGTAACAAGCGTTTTGGATAGAGGGGAAGTGTTAGATGTGGTAAATCTTGACTTTAGTAAGGCGTTTGATACGGTCACGCATGACCTTTTCATAAACAAACTAGGGAAATACAACCTAAATGAAGCTACTATAAGGTAGGTGCATAACTGGTTGAAAACCATTCCCAGAAAGTAGTTATCAGTGGTTCACAGTTAAGCTGGAAGGGCATATCAAGTGGGTTCCCGCAGGGATCAGTTCTGGGTCCAGTTCTGTTCAATATCTTTATCAATGATTTAGATAATGGCATACAGAGTACACTTATAAAGTTTGTGGATGACATCAAGCTGGGAGAGGTTGCAAGTGCTTTGGAGGATAGGATTAAAATTCAAAATGATCTGCACAAACTGGAGAAATGGTCTGAAGAAAGCAGGATGAAATTCAATAAGGAGAAATGCAAAGTACTCCACTTAGGAAGGAACAATCCGCTGCACACATACAAAATGGGAAATGACTGCCTAGGAAGGAGTACTGCAGAAAACGATCTGGGGGTCATAGTGCATCACAAGTTAAATATGAGTCAACAGTGTAACACTGTTGCAAAAAAATAAAAAAGCAAACATCATTCTGGGATGTGTTAGCAGGAGTGATGTAAGCAAGACACAAGACATAATTCTTCCACTCTGTGAGATGAAGTATTATCCCCCATTTTACAGGTGGGGAACTGAGGCACAGAGAGATTAAGGCTAAAATTGTCCACAGTGCTGATTTGGCCTCCACTGGAGTATTGTATACAGTTCTGGGCACCACATTTCAGGAAAGATGTGGACAAATCGAAGAAAGTCCAGAGAAAAGCAACAAAAATGATTAAAGGTCTAGAAAACATGACCTATGAGGGAAGATTGAAAAAATTGGGATTTGTCTAGTCTGGAGAAGAGAAGACTGAGAGGAGTCATGATAATATTTTTCAAGTACAGAAATAGTTGTTACAAGGAGGAGGGAGGAAAAATTGTTCTCTTTAACCTCTGAGGACAGGACAAAAAACAATGGGTTTAAACTGCAGCAAGGGTGGTTAAGGTTGAACATTAGGAAAAACTTCCTAATTGTCAGGATGATTAAGCACTGAATCAATTGCCTAGGGAGGTTGTAGAATCTCCATCATTGGAGATTTTTAAGAGCAGGTTGGACAAACACCTGTCAGGGATGATCTAGATAATACTTAGTCCTGCCATGAGTGCAGGGGACTGGACTAGATGACCTCTCGAGATTCCTTCCAGTCCTATGATTTTATGAAGCTCATCTGGGTAGAAACAGATGGAGCCTCTACAAAGCCAGAGCGCCAGAACTGTGAAGTGGAAGTGGGGTATAAAGGTTATTTACTATTTTTTGCTATTATGAGGCACAGTTACATGGTTTGTGGGATTAATTTCCACTTTAAGAACGACTTTCCCCAAAACACAGTTGTCACTAAACCCAGTCTGTTTCTTTTCAATTGATGGGATGAAAAATAAAGCAACAGCAAGAGTTCTTGTAGATATGTGTAGAACTAAAAAAACATACTGTATGTTCTGCATGTTAGTTGAAACAACAATTTAGCATCAGCCAAGACTGAGGATACAGGTTAGAAAACGGCAATGCCTTGCATGCTTAAACCTTGTTATTTCCATGTCATTGCACTTAAGTGTATTTCAAAATTTTCAATAGGTGGCATATTTAGTGACAAAGGGGAAAAGTTGACAAGCAGGTGACTAGAGTGATGCACCTATATCCATCTGTTATGCACTGCATCCACAATAGGCTATTTTTAGTTAGATGCATAACAAAACATGGATTTAAGTGCATCACTCTACGGGACCAAATTTGAGGGTTTGAAAAAAAACTACTACTACACAGCAGAGAAGTAAATGGTGAAGCGTTTGGAGGAGAAAGGGAATACAGTGATATATAAGAATGTACCTGTACATTCAGCATAAATGGATACTGGGTGCTGTGTTTAGTGACTCTAGGCAACACGGAGAGAAAGCAGCTGAGCAGAGATTGTGCACTAAGTGGACAATTTATCCCCTAAAATATAAATCAATGTTTAATCTAGTTTTAAAACTAGAGGCTCTTGTCTCAGACGTTTATACTTAATTTAATGAGATGTGACACTTTTTGCCATGACAAAAAACATTTATTTAAAAAAAAATGAGTTTTGGAAAAATTACATTCTAAAATAAAATATACGTTAAATCTTGCTTAAAAACCTTAGAGATTTGAGTAGCATCTTACCACCATTATATTTGACTTTCTAAAATATAGACTTATTTTTGCAATAAGATACCATAGTTCAGATTCAGCCTTATGGGAGGTAAATGCAACTCTGTAACAGGGTGCACTCTTTCCACTCTGGCACCTCCTAGTAGAATTAGCTTTCCACATGGACTGATGCCCCTTCTTACTGTTACTCAAACCATTGTCTCAGTCACTCACTTCGTGGCCTCTTTCATGTTCCCATAACTGCAGCACTTTCCTTTTCATGGCTTAGTCCTCCAGCCAAGTCACACTGAAGTTCCCCCTACTCCACTTCCAGGGTATTATCAAAGTCTCCTTCCAAACTCTTCCCAGCAGTCCCCACATAGGCTGCCCATCGTGCCATTCCCACAGTGGCTTGTAGGGGAACCTGAGCCCACTCTATACAACAGATTCCAATCTATCAATCACAGGCCATTCAGCTCACATCTTTATTTTCTAGCCCTTACTGCTTCTTCCCTGGGCTGCTTCCTACACTGCATGGTGTATATAATGGTGGTAAGATGCTACTCATATCTGTAAGGTTTTAAGCAAGATTTAACGTATATTTTATTTTAGAATGTAATTTTTCCAAAACAACTTTTCCCCTTTGTCACTAAATATGCCACCTATTGAAAATTTTGAAATACACTTAAGTGCAATGACATGGAAATAACAAGGTTTAAGCATGCAAGGCATTGCCGTTTTCTAACCTGTATCCTCAGTCTTGGCTGATGCTAAATTGTTGTTTCAACTAACATGCAGAACATACAGTATGTTTTTTTAGTTCTACACATATCTACAAGAACTCTTGCTGTTGCTTTATTTTTCATCCCATCAATTGAAAAGAAACAGACTGGGTTTAGTGACAACTGTGTTTTGGGGAAAGTCATTCTTAAAGTGGAAATTAATCCCACAAACCATGTAACTGTGCCTCATAATAGCAAAAAATAGTAAATAACCTTTATACCCCACTTCCATTTCACAGTTTTGGTTGTTGGTGCAGAAGCTGGAAAAAAACTCAGGGAAAGCTGTAGCTGAAACATTTTGTTTAGGTTTTCCCTCTCATTTTCAGACAGAGCTTGACTCCAAACCATTCGCCTATGAGAGGGTCAAAGACATTAAGGCTTCGGATATATCGAACACATGTGAAATAGTGATAAACAGACACCAGGGTTATATTTTTGTACTATCACTTGAAAAGTGAATCCGTTTCATGGGACTGAATGCAAGGGTCCCACTGTGGAATAAAACAAGTCTGTTAATAGGGATTTCCCAATTAGGCCTCTAGGGTTAAAATAAAGTAAAATTAGAATTAAAAAAGCTCTCCACTTCCAGAAATGCTATCACTTTATCACCATGAGAAGACAGATAGAAGCTATGTACATTCTATAGTTGCTGGCCTCTTAAGCAGCCATTCAAGCCTAGGACTTGGGAGGCCTGGGTTCAAGTCTCTGCTTTGCCACACACTGTGCATCACCTTGAGCAAATCTCTCTGTGCCTAAGTTCCCCATCTGAAAAAAATGGGAATAACAGTATTTTCCTATCTGAGAGGGTTGTTTTGAAAATAAGTGCATGAAGAGGACCACAAAAATATGTAAGATGACAGCCATTTTCCTTTTGTTTATATTTTACGCTCCTTTCTTCCCTTTCTCTCAGGGACGTCCACTGCCCCAGTGTAGGAAAGGCCTGGTCCTCTTTGAAGCCACCTACGTGTAGTACTCTAATGCTGTGATAATGACCACCCACACTACTTGGAATCCCCCTATGTCCCTCCCCAGAAATGAGAGGAAGCTGCACAACCACAGCAGAAGAAATTTCATGGAAACAGGCTCTCGTGCATTTTTTTATTATTATTTCTTCCTGCTTTGGCCAGGTTTGATGTAATATCAGAAAAACCTTTTCCATATTATTTTGGCACAGGTCAGAAAATGTAGTCATGTGGTGGGAAAAAAAATAAAGAGTCAGCTAATTTTGTCCAGCTGCTTCTTCCCCCAATAACAGGTTGGTGGTAAGGAAAAGGAAATATGAAGTGAGTGGCCTTTTTGGGGCTAACCCAGCATGGAAATTGCAGCCTGCCATGTTACCTGAGCCATCGTTTACTGGTTTATAAACAATTACTAACACCTGATCTTGGAAATACATTAAAGTCAATGGTATCACTCACATATTTACAGTTAAGCACATGTATGAGTATTTGCAGGAGTGGGAGCCTAATTTGGATCTACTTACCTATAGCTGTATATAGACAAGAGGTTAAACACAAGATTATTAATAAATAGTCCAGGGATGGAATGTTGCTGAATTAATGAGGAAAATCCCAAACAAAGGAAATATGTGATGATAATCAGCTGAGCATGGAGTCAGAACATCTGTCCTAAGACTTCAGAAAGTAAGACATAATGGACTCAAACTTTTCCATTCTCAGTTTCTGTATTTCTTTAAAGACTATTTTTGTCTATTATATTTTTGAACCTGTGTGATTTTAAATTATGTTCAGTACTAAAGAGCACATTAATTAGCAGAGAAAAGCATAACAAAAACCAATGCCTGGAAGTTAAAGCAATTAGAAATAAGGCACACATTTTTAAACGGTTGCAGTGATTAACCACTGGAAAAAGCTACCAAGAGAAGTGGTGGATTCTCCATCTCTTCACCTCTTCAAATCAAGACTTGTTTCCTTTCTAGAAGATACCTTTAGCCAAACAAGTTATTAATTTTAATCCACAGGTCACATTCTATAACCTGTGTTATGTAGAAGGTCAGACTAGATGGCCTAATTGTTTCTTCTGGCCTTACACTCTGAAAGTTTTGACAAAGTTAAATTATAATTCCTAGATGATCCAGAAATATCAGTTTTTAAAAGAAGGATTGTGTATTTTCTAGTATAATATAGATTCTGTGTTTAATTGAATATTTGTTTAGAGAATTTCTAAGTCGATGCTGGATATTTTTGTTCCAACTCTAAGGACATCTATGTTAAGACTTAAAAATAAAAAGACAGAAAAATTCAGAGGCATACTGTAGTATTTAGAGCTTCCAGTTCTTCTGAGGAAGAGAGGCGAGAGTTCACTAAGCATATTCTGCCATCTGTTTGGGATTCCATAAATTAAAGATGTCTGAGTATTCTTAAAATTGCATTCATGCAGACTTGGATATCTTTCTTCTGTTCTGCATCTCTCCTCAGCTTCTTAGTGTAGGGAGAGAGACATGGAGATGTGGAACAGATCTTATTTTTGGCTTGCTGTAGTCTTAAAAAAGATGCTTACCACTGATTTCTAGTGAAGACATCAGCATTTTTGTAGCAGGGTTTTTTCCTCTATTTAAATCAGAAATTCTCCCAATGGTCTATTCTCTCTTTATGTGCTGACAACATCTGCAGACATCAACAGGAATTATGCATACCCAAGAAGAGAACTGATAATTATATAAACTGTAATTAAATCAGTCACATGAACTATTTTTGGTTTTCATGGTCAAAAGCTGACTTTTCCAGAGCTTAAAAAGAGTTTTAAAAGCAATTTTTCTCTTGATTTCTTTAAACACAGGAAATGTAGGTATCACCTACCTAGGTTCTCCTGGAAAACTACAGTAACAGGAGTACTAGGAGGATTATGACATTAGTTACCAAGTGTCCAGATCTATAGCATCTGTGCTATTCTCCAGCTTTTAAACAGCCCCTCGGAGAAATCCTATCAGTGTTCCAGACTCCAAAGGGTCCCATTTTCCCTTATGGGTAGGCCACACGGCCTCAACATCCCCGAGATTGAGTGTCTGGGCGCCAGCACTTCTGTTTCATATTGTGAGCTCTGTTCAGCGAATCCAACTGAGGTAGACTCCTTTTTCAGAGACCTTCACCCTCTTCAGGGATCAATGCACCTCAGCAAACATTTGGGGTGACACCATGCAACCTTTTCAAAACATGGTAGAACTTATTAGTCCACCAGAATACAACATCAGAATGCCTTAGGTTAGCAGAGAGAAGCATATAGTTTATTTTTGCCAAGGCAGGGCAGTCAGCCAGCCAAGCTGCTATGGAATCCATTTCCGGCTCTGTGTCGTCAGTCCAGGTAAGAGCTCTGTCTCTCCAAAGGCCAGCTCTTATCCTAGCCACCTGACACCTTTCAGGCCATTGTCCTCCTAAAGAGTTTACATGTTCCACTAGTTTCCTGCTTTTAGGTATCAATTGCTCAGTCTTCAGGGTTCTCATTGTCTTTCTAGTTCCTCCATTGATATATGTTGGTTTCAGTCAGTCCTTAACAACCCATTAATACCACCCCAGGTAATTACAGGACACAAATAACTCATGTCTCCTGTTCTGCCCCAAGACCACTCACTGGGTAAAAATCCCTAGTCAAGTCAGCCACTGCCAAATATTTCATTCATACATTCATTCATATTACAGACTATTCCAGCTTTGTCACACCACGGAATTGAAACTTAAACAAACAACTGAGGGGGATTTTTCATTAGAGTAGGGGTTGAGAAAAGCTCCATTGTAGTTCTCTCATGCTCTGTATAGACTTCCAGAAAAGATGGGGGAGAAGGATTTTTGTTGTTGATTTGTGTTTGGTGGTGCAGGGGGCAGGGGGGAACTTCCAGGGCTTTGCTATACATAATGTTTTTCCTTTCCAAGTCACCTTTAAAATATAATATAAGGTTTTCATAGCAACCAGTCATCAGAATACTTTATCTTGTAAAAGCTTACTTGATAGAATACCCATATTTTTCTGTTAGTGGAGGAAACATAATATTTGAAACAGACATTCTGATTTCTGAACACTTTTTTTCCTGCACTTAGAGGCAGAATTTGTGACTGATTATTGAAACTTTCACTGACTTGAAAGTAAATGCTGCATTTCACATTTGATTTGGAGAGTGTTAAGACTGGCATGGTTGGAAAGGCATGCCAAGCAGAAATAATACATCAACAATGTGTGAATTAGAACATTACAGCTGAAGTGCAAGACAGACAAGATTTTTAGAGCACCACCAAGAAAATCTTGACAATATCATAATGAAGGTGTCAAATGGAGATCTAAAGAAAACAAACATTGAAGTAGCTACTGGAAATCTATGAAGACAACTCAGTACAGTTTAGAAAAGCAGTCTGGGAGACAGCTCACTAAAGAGTTGTATTATAATCTTGGACAATAATAGTAATAATTGTGGGTGTTTCTCACTCTTTGGTGTCTGTTTTTTAAAGGGCTTAATTTCAAAACAGAATACTTTTTTGAAATTTTGTGTTAATTGTTTTTGACTTAAATTGTTTGAATTTGACCCGAATTCACAAATTAGTTTCAGAGTTCTGAAAACTCTATTTTGGTGCAAAATAACTGTTCACCAAAGAAGTTTGGTTGAGCTCTATTTAGGAATGACCTGGGTGTTTTTGAAACTTGTGCTCATTACCTTGTGGGTTTTATGTAAAATGTAAACTATCAGCAGCTACCTGACATGTGGTGCCATCATAGTTTTATTGGGGCATATGCACATATAAATACACAATAGACTAACACCAGAATGGCATCTTGAACCTTAATGACCAGCTGGCTTCTACAGTCTTACACACTGGAGGTAGAAAGAGGTATTATTATTATTACTAGTATTTCTTATAGAACTTTTTATCCATAGATCTCAAAGCACTTCACAATCTTTAATGTAGTTATCCTCACCTGGGGAAGTAGGGAAGTACTATTATCCTCATGTTTATATGTCAGGAACTGAGGCACAGAGAGGCTAAGGAACTCACCTCAGGTCACACAAAACCTGTGGAAGAGCCAGATTGAACCTCAGTCTTCCAAGTCCTAGACTAGGGCCCTGACCATTGGGACGTTTTTGCTGTATTTTTTTCCATCTCCCACTTCCCACATGCAGACAACCTCAACATAATGCTGCAGTACAAGCTTGTCTAGGCCATAAGTTTAGGTTGCTAAGTGTTGTATGACTGACTTGAAAATTTTAAATAGTAAAACAGTCATTTTCTGATCCCAGCCTACAGGCTGTCTGTTTTTCAGTGACCTGCTTCATCACATGAAATAAGTTCCTTTTTAGTGTTCTTATAAATCCGGAGAACCAACATCACAGTAGCATGTCCCAAGTACAGTAATAAAAAAGTGTGTGTGTGTGTCTGTGATCCAGCTCCCCTCTCCTCTTCATAGAAAACACATTTATTTGTCTCCCCCCTTAAGCCACCCCCATTTGTAAATGAGGGAAGAGGTTATACATCATATCACATCACTTTTGGAAACCAGGCTAGAATTATGAAACCTGAAACCTGTTTGAAAATGGTTGGGAAGTCAGCTTATGTTTTAACAATGCCACTTCCTGTTCCATTCATGTATCTACCTTTAAGCAATGTGCTTTTCAAGCACGCACTTCCAATACTATATGCATAGTTGTCAATCTTCTATCCATTCTTACGTATACTGAGTCTGGACAAGTTGTGTAATGTAGGCAAACCATAGTAGACAATTGCCCAAAACTAGTAGTACAGTTTATTCAAAGATACAAACTAGTAAATATAAATAGTGTAGTCTCACATTTAACACAAGACTGCAAGGTCCTGATTCTTCTCTCCTATTTGTGTACTTCAGGAGTAACTCCATTGAAGTGAATGGCTAGTAGAAACTTGATGCAAGTTGGAGAACAATCAGTTCCTCATTCTTGTGTAGAGGTAAACCTATTATGTGTTGGGTTACACCTCTCTGAAAATGGAAGGCATAACCACCAGCTGTCTGTCACTTAAGACAGTTGTAAGAAGCACCTTTATGGAAGCAGGGAGATGAAAACATAGGGGCCTCCAACCAAACACAGGCATGTTACCATCCAAAACAAAGGTACAAGTGATGCCACTCAGGAATTTGAACTATGTCAGTAAAGGGGATTCACTCAGTTTTGTTTGAAGGGAGAGAAAGAGAGAGACAAGCCAGAGAAGCAGAAAAACAAAGCCATGGAGAATTATACCAATTTGTTAAAGGATGCAAGCAGGACTGGATTTCAAAATGATCTTTATAAAAATTGTAGAATTGATCTGATTTCAATAAGATGAAATTCAGTAAAGACAAGTGCAGATTACTATGCTTAAAAAGGAAAAATCAAATGCACAAATACAAAATGGTGAATAACTGGCTAGGCAGTAGTACTGCAGAAAAGGTTCTGGGGGTAATAACGGATCACAAATTGACTATGTCAGCGTGATGCTATTGTAAAAAAGACAAATGTCATTCTGGGATATTTTGTATGTAATGAGTGTTGTATGTAAGACAGGTAATTGTTCTGATGTATTTGGCAGTGGTGAGACTTCAGCTGGGGTACCGTGTTCAATTTTGGGTGACGCAGTTTAGGGAAAACTGGAGGGAGTCCAGAGGACATCAACAAAAATGGTAAGGTTTAGAAAACCTGACATGAGGAAAGGTTTAAAAAAGTGGGCATGTTTAGTCATGAGAAAAGAAGACTGAGGGGGAACCTGATAACAGTCTTCAAATATGTTGAGGGCTGTTATAATGAGGACTGATGAGTTCTCCATGTGCACTGAAGGTAGGAGAAGTAGTAATGGAAATTAATTTGCAGCAGGAGATTTAGATTAGATATTAGGAAAAACTTTATAACTATAAGGATAGTTAAGCTCTGGAATAGGCTTCCAAGGGAGGTTGTGAAATCCCCATCACTGCAGGTTTTTAACAAGATGTTGGATAAACCCCCTATCAGGGATGGTCTAGGTTTACTTGGTCCTGCCTCAGCACAGGGGATTGGACTTGATGACTCCTCAACACCCCTGCCAGCCCTACATTTCTATGACTAAGCACTAGAACAGGTTACCATGGGATGTTGTTGAATTCCTGTCATCGGAGGTTTTAAAGAACAGGTTAGACAGACACCTTTCAGGGATTGACTAGTTATAGATAGTCCTGATGCAGCACAGGGAATTGACTAGATGAACTTGTGAAGTCCCTTCCAGCCCTGTGTTTCTATGAAAGGACTTGCTCTATCACCAGTTTCTCCTCTTAACTTGAACAACCTGCAAAACCCCCAATATTTTGTGTAACTGCTTAGGTCAAAAAAGGCAAGGCTATCAGAGTAACTTGCCTGATCTTACTACCTGTGCTCAAATTCAAGGTAGTACTAGGGGCACAAAAGTCTCTTTGCTAAAATAAAACATCTGATGCACAATTTGCTTTGTTCAAAAGGTACACAGGAAATGGACAGTAAGGATAGGTAGCTCCTCTTTTAAAGATTTACTGTACATGCTCTGCTTAAAACCATTGGAATGTTTATATCTGCATTGTTGTCTATTGACCACAGTAAGTATTATCTCTAAGGTCTAGACAAGAATGGGTTAAATTAAATCAGTACTCCTCAGCTGAATGCAAAACATCACAGTATGTACTATTTCATTTTGTAAGTGTATTTAGGGTTCTGGAAAGGTTAAAGATTGAAACAGTAAGTAAAGAAGCCCTCTTTTTATCCATAGAACAAAAAACAGCTCAGGCAGCCATAGTTCTTTCCCACTGGCTTGCCTTATTCTTCAATTGGACTGAAGGCCCCTAGGGCTGGGTGAAAAGTTTCCATGAAGGTTGTTTTTCAACAGAATGATTTTTTTTGTACAGTAAAAGAATAGTCATCTGTCCATGGAAAATGGACATTTCTTTGAAAAACTAGACACCCGAAAACCAAAATGTTTTGATTTGGAAATGCCTCCGAGGTGCCTAATTGGAGTTGTAATTCCAGGTTCCTCATGTCCGCATTCTCCTCTATGGACCAGGATCCTCAGATAGACCACTTTTCCCATGATGCACTGCAGCCATAATGCTCCTGTGATGCACCACAATGGCTCAGCAAGATACGAGGCCATGTGGCATCATGGGAGATGTAGTCCAGCAACTGAGCCCAGATTATAAAGAAGAATAGGACATGAGATTTAACTCCCTTGAGGCTCCATGACATGAAGTGCCACAATGCCATTTCCAATTCTAATTTTTCAGGTATATTCAAAAGTTTTTAGCCTTTGATTTTTTGACAAATCAATCTTATGCGAAATGTTGTCAACATTTAAAATAAAAGTTTTCATTTTCTGTGTGGGGATGGGGGGAACAACAAAGATACCAATTAGCAATCCTGATCAACTCCCTGCCCAGTTGGTCCTTCACATCTCTACTAAGACTGCCAAAAAGAGAGACTGTAACTGCAAAATTTGATCGTGAATTTTCTGACATCAGCGGCTGCCCATTAGAAATTGGTTTGAAAATTAGTGGCTAGTGTGTGAAATAAGGTGAGAGGCAGGATAGTAAGAGGATCTAGCCTGAGCTTTGACTGTGTTATGTAGAGAGTAAAGTCTCTCTATTCTATAATCATCCCCAATTAATTTAATCTTTTAAATTCAGTACCCAGTCAGACCAACAGGCCAATTTTCTTACTATCAACTCTGATTTTTTTTCTTCCAATTGTGACTTTTGGGAGAGGAACACATGTTTCTTTGTAATAGTCAGGGAATAAAGTCCTCAACCCACTTTGGCACCCCACAACCACACACTGGATTACTTTACAAATCCCA
Source organism: Platysternon megacephalum (assembly GCA_003942145.1). Taxonomy (NCBI): domain Eukaryota; kingdom Metazoa; phylum Chordata; order Testudines; family Platysternidae; genus Platysternon; species Platysternon megacephalum. The sequence continues at coordinate 6,371,821 of QXTE01000022.1, read as the reverse complement.
GTCCCCCACCTGGTGTTTTATTTTATACTTAACTCGGGATAAACAAATGTGAGCCAAAACCTGAATTACTAGATTTCCCTGCAAAGTCTCTCATCTCACCTTAGCCCCTTCTCTTGCCCAAGACACTTTCCACATTTTCTCCACCAGAGTTGAAGCTAATGAGACCAACCTGATGTAGCTGGCAGAGAAGACAGCAGAATAGTCCTGCATTTATCTCAAAGCAGGGTCCTAGAAACTGACATCCAACCACACTGTCTTGCCACACTGAGGAGAGAAGGGCCAATGTACAATCATGTTGTGTGTTACATTCCATTTTCTTACTATTATACCCCTGTCTGAAAACAATTCTGTGAGAACTAACTGATATAAAACCAATGCATGATTGACATGCAATTACAGTATTAGAGTAGCATATAAGAGTGTAACTGACTTTTTTTTTTGTGGTCAGACACTACGTTGTTGGGTTTTTTTAAATTCTGTACCAGTGAAGTGTCAGTACATCTCTTCCTTCCTGTATAACAACTCTAAGCCTACCAGATGACAATTTCACATAAAGAACCGATCTTTTAGACTGTAATACCACACTTCATGGGGTGGGACAGGGGAAAAGTTTATGAAGGGTGAATAAATGCTTATTCATATGCTACTTCACCTCAAAGGAAAACAGAACCTTGTAGAGCAGCAAAGGCATTAAAGTAGGAAAAGCTCCTCATGCTGCTACCATTATTGCTGAGTTGCTGAAATATACCTCTCTTTGCATTATCTCTGTCCAGTCACAATACAGGGAATGGAAAATAGTTATTTGCAGATCAGTGCAAATAAATTCACCTTATCATTGCATAAAGAGAATGTGAGAAAATGTTCGGATTATTTCTTATTAGGATGCATGCACATAAATGGAAATGTCTTTACTGAGGAAAAAGCAAGAAATTATCTTGAGAGCAACTAGAAGCAGCAACATTACACTTTAATCTTTGTCAGATTAATTACCATACTTCCTGTGCCCATGAATCCCTGGTAGCTATTAATCCAATAATGATGAGCATGTTTTCATCAGAAGAATGTTTTGCATATTAAAATTATGAGTTTGATAATATAAATTACTTTTCTGGGTTACCTATAAGGAAATCTTACAGTAATTTCTTATTGTGCATTACAATTTTTCAAGTAATTATTTGCACTGGTAGTAATGATTTGTGATTGTGTCAACCCATGCTACTCCTATCATGGGAAAATAATTCAAACTTTGTCACTAATGCAAATATCGGACTTGATCTTTGCTTTCTGCTGTTTGAGAATCTTAAGGATTCATAAAGAAAAAACTCTCACATCACTGTTATAACTCCTCTAATGAGGCTTGTATGGCAGTAGATTTATAAAGATAATACTAGCTGTAGTTATACGTTTGCTGCCCTTAGTACAATGAATGACTGATTTTTGATAGAGGAAGCACATGTAAAGAAAAGTAATAACCCTATATTGGTTGACAGGAAACCTCTTAAGGAGTTGTTATATTAAAATATACCATGTGCAGTTATAAAAATTCAGAGTGGAGTTATTTAAGTGCTAAACAACCTAATGACTGTCCAAATGGTTGCTTTCAAAATGTACTCCTATACTCTGCGTCACAAAAGACACCCTGACTGGCAATAATTGGCACCCTTACTGGCACTCTCATTGGAAGGGACAAGTGGGGACTGAATAACCATAGGTTTTCAACTGACTTCTCATTCCTAATGGCATTCTCCCACTTCACTGTTAGAATATCTTTCCAGCAATGTGCTGCCACCTATCTATACCATACCCATAATAAAGGAAAATACCACAGTCTTCAGTGTCCATCTGACATCTTTCATGGGCACTAGATTTATTAAACGCCAGACTCTGTCACCATTACTCACACCATATATAGTACTTTATTCCACAAAGAGTGCCATTGAAATCAGTAAGATTACTTGTGAAGTAAGGTACTCAAAGTGAGTATGGGAGGCAGAGTCAACCTATAAATAAAGGAATACCAAAGGAGTACTAAAAAACTAATTGGCAAAAGTGATAGCATTACAAAAACAGATTTTAAAATATAGATAACAGTATACCACCGATTTTTCCCTAATATCTTGCCTTTACTTTACACCTTTACTTCTGCATTGTGATCCTCTCTCTATTTGTCTGCCTTTTATATTGTAAGCTCTTTTTGACAGGGACCAGGCCTTTGTTTGCAAAGCACCTTGTACATTTTGGGCACTACAGAAAATACAGTTGTTCCATAAAATGCATCTTTAAAGATGCATGTGGAGATTAGAAGGGGTCAGGGAAGGTATATGTGAAAACTGAGCAGACTCATGGATGCATGAAACTTGTATATTGTCCCTATCATTTTATTATTTATAATGAATGGATGGTGCAATATTGTATTTTACTTACAATATTGATTTTTCTCTTGGCAGACCAATGCCATTTCCAGTTAGTATTGTTAGACAGTGAGTGAATGATTTACCTTTTCATTCTCTCTCTAATTAAGGTTCACATGCCTCACTCTACCTCCAACACATATGAAGATAACTAATAGTCATTATCTACCGTAGTCTCTGCGCAGAAGGAACAGAGAATTATTGAATTCTAATAGCTAGTAAACCAACTATATTTTCTCTTGCTTATGTTTGAGTACACAGTGGATTTGTACCATGCAAGTTAACATGTCTCTCTGCACACTAAATCAGTGAGTGTCATAACCATGTGTGAGCTGGTATGCTAATGCAACCGTCCCCTCGCAGGTCAGATAGAGCATTGCATGGAGTCTGCTCAGTCTGGCAGGGCAGCCAGTCACTTCTCTTGCCTGAGTCTCTATAGTAGTCCCATTCTGGGCTATCAAGGGTGCTAGTCTCAGTCCCACTGGGGTGTATGGGATTCCCCTCATACTTGGATGGGTTAGCTGGTCCTGGTCCCAGGGCGGGGTCTAGAAACCCCTTTGATTCTTAAGTCTGTGAGGGACCGATAGGGGAACCCAAGCCCACACACTCCACTGGGTTCCATCTCAGGCCCCTTAAACTAGGCAGGTGGACTCAAGCCTCAGCAACTCCTCTCCTGTGCCCTGAGCTCCCTCCTACCTCCTTCAGTTCTGTAGACTTCTCCAGCCTGCCCATCACTTCTCTGGGGTGTTGTCCCTGGGTGGCTTCTCACCAGCTTGCTGGCAGGATTTTTGTTCTCTAGCCTGTTTGCTCCTCTGGCAGCTGCCCAACCCATCTGATTGTCATTTCTTCTATTCTCCCAGCTGCTGTGAGGCTGCCAATCAGCATGGCCTGGCTGTTGCTGCATTAAGTCCTTATCATGAGGCCAACTTGGGAGCATATACACCCCATGACACTGCTTGTGGAATGATATTTTAAGATCCGATCATCCCAAGGGATACATTATTATCTGTATTGCTGTAATGCCCCAAATACCTAAATCAGTAGCACAGCTCCAATGTTCTAGATGTCATGCAAATGCACAGGTAATCATAGTTCTTGCTGCAAAGAGCTTGCAATGTAATGTTGTTGCACAACATATTCCTCAGCCTCCTTCCATTTTAATATTGATATAATTAAATACCAGAACTTTATATGGCTTCCAAGATTTAATGTGTAACATGCATTCCTGCTCCTTCTCCCCACCCATTTTATTTAGGGATGTGTGTAGCTCTTCTGCAAATGTTGCAATAGTATGAAGGCTATTTACATATTTTATATAATATGAAAATATACAATTACATTGCATGATTAAAAAGAGATGGAAAGGATATAAACCCTCATGCTTCAGGGTATAAGCCAAACTCTAACTAGGAGGTTAGGAAGAAATGTTTTCCTATGGGCACAGTATTCCCATAAGTGCCTTCTGAATGTTTTCTAATGGTTGCTAACTGGACCACTATTATGATCCGATATAACACTTCCAGGTTCCCATTAAAGTCATGATCACTTTAAGGAATACTGAACTGCATCCACAATTAATCTTCTGGGCCGCTTCATGTTGCAGTGGAAGGGTTGGCTTGGTCTTAGAGTCCTGGGTCACTGTATCACAGAGAGAGTAAAATGGCTTAATATACTGCTCTGAGACAATCCAATTTTGCATATGCAAACTTATCTGTTGCAAAATGAAGTACAGTTAGCTTATAGAAATTTGAAAGGTAACTATAATGAAGTTGCTGTGTGAATGTATCTGCTGTCAACTATACACTAAAAATGGAGTTGAGCGGGTAGTCTTGCCAATAGTCCTCTTCACCCAAAGCTAAAAGACTAGACTCTGCAAATAGGATTAGCCATGAGACTGCACACTTATATACCTGTTCTAATCTTTTGTACTGTGTTTGTGACCCACGTAGCTCTGGGAAGTAAAACTGCTTGGAAGTCTATCCATCATGTTTCTCTTCTTATTGCATATATGGAAGGATAGTAACATCTGTGTGTCACCTTGTAAGGGAAAGCATAAGTATCAAAGCACAACTTAAAATTGTAATTTGGCACTTTTTCACCAGGACAAAATTAACATAAAATCAGATATTTCAGCAACTTATTTATATAGACTCAAATAATCAGCATTAAAAACAGAAGCATTTATGTATCCACAGAACAATGACAGCATCAGCAAGAACAGTGCAAAGGCCTTCATATTCATTATGTTAAGTCAGTCAAAATAGGAGGGGAACTCACCAGTTTGGGGTGGTTGCACTCATGTGTCTTGGTGTCAGATGGTGCACAGTGAGGAAGGATGGTCCAGTGGTTAGGACACTAGCCTGAGCTGTGGAAAACCCACATTCAATTGCTTGGTTTGTAACCAACTTCCTGTGTAAACATGAGCAAGTAACTTAAGGCTTTTTTTTTTTTAAAGGTATGTAGGAACCTAAAGATATAGATAGGCCCCTAGTGATATTTTCAGCCTAGATAACAAACTCTCATTAATCAATGTGACTTAGGCACCTAAGGACTCCTTGAAGTACCACTAGGTGCTACGTACCTTTAAAAATCTAGTCCTTAAATGTCTCTGGTCCTTAACTCTTCTACCTCAAAGGAGTGTTGCAATGATAAGTAGAGTAAAGCTTGTGAGGTGTTTAAATACTACAAAGATGGGGGACCACATATAAGAGAGGGCCTCATTTTGTGACTGAAACAAAAAGAAACCTATCCAAATACAAAGAAGGGGGAGAAAAGAGCTTGCTCAGTCTAAGCTCTTATGGATGCAGGGCCGGCTCCAGGCACCAGCCGAGCAAGCTCATGCTTGGGGCGGCAGATTCCAAGGGGCGGCATTCTGGACGCCCTTTTTTTTCTTTTTCTTTTTGGTTTGCCGCTCCGGTTGCCCTGTAGGGGGCGGCGGCGCGGAGGAGGGGAGTGCCCTGCAGCAAACTCGGCAGGGCAGCCCGCGTCCTTCCCTCCCAGCCGACCAGAGCGGCGCAGAGCCCTCCTGGCAGGCGGTGCGGTAGGAGGGGCCGCGTGGTGAGTGCCCCGCTGAAGCCCTGGCCGCCCCCCTTCTCTCTCTTTCCCCTACTCCTTCCCCCTCCCCGCCGCTAGACCGGACGTGCACTCCGCTGCATGTCTGCAGCACAGGGAGTCCCCCTGCACCCTGGCTCCGGCCGCCCTGCAGGTTTGTTTTTTTCCCCCCTGCTTTGCCGCTCCAGCCACCCCACAGGTGTTTTGTGTGTGTGTGTGTGTGCTTTGCCACTCTGGCCACCCCGCAGGTGTTTTGTGTGTGTGTGTGTGTGCTTTGCCACTCCGGCCACCCCGCAGGTGTTTTGTGTGTGTGTGTGTGTGTGCTTTGCCACTCCGGCCACCCCGCAGGTGTTTTGTGTGTGTGTGTGTGCTTTGCTGCTCCGGCCACCCCACAGGTGTTTTGTGTGTGTGCTTTGCCGCTCCGGCTGCCCCGCAGGTGTTTTGGGTTTTTTTGCTCTGCCGCTCTTCCCACCCCCCACCCCCCCCCGCCCGCCCCCACCCTCCTCCCACAGTTTTTTGGGGTTTTTTTGCTTGGGGCGGCAAAAAAGCCAGAGCCGGCCCTGTATGGATGAGTGTCACTGCTTCAGAACTGTGCTCTACAAAACTTATTTACTGAACAAGAACATTCTTCTTCTGGGACACAGTTTCAGCATAGTGTCTGCTTTAAAAGATTAAAGATGCCTGCCTGTCCCCAGGAAGCCCTGGAGGAACAAGCCAATCTACTTTTAAGTTTCCTTTTATCTATTTCCAAACAATTTAATTGTGATGACCCAGATAGGTACTTAGTATTTTCCTCTTTTGTTATTTCCTGGACTGGGAATAGAGTTTCATGACACCCAAAGACTCTCAAAAGATATTTGATCACCCAAAAGAGATTAGAGGAAATGGCATTACAACAGAATCACATGATAATGTTATTTATGGAATCGAGGATAAATTATTATAAATCTGAGAGCAAGAATCTTAGGAATGAATTCTAGGGAAAACATTACAGACATTAGAAAGAAACTGATTCATTGTTTTGCTGCTTTAAGAACCAAAGAAACTGACATAATTAACATTATGTATCATTATTTATGTATCATCTTAGGATTCTTGTGCACTACAGGGATATAAAAAGATGCCCCCAAGGGTTTTAATATTTTATAAGACTGATTGTTATGGATTCATTAGCAATAAAAAGCTGATCAGCTTTGTCCTTAGCCCTAATTACGGGGAACAGGCAGCTGCAGTTTTTTTTGTTTTGTTTTGTTTTTTTAAATCAGGTGCATATTGAGCATCCTGCAATATGTGAATAGAAATTCCCTTTTGTTAGACACTATCAAGGATTAGCCCCTCTATAGCATGGCTAAGGAAGCAATCAGATCAGCTGCCATCTCATTGAAAAAAAAAAGACGTATTTGTTGTTGTTATCCAACAGACCTCGGCCCAATCCTGCTGCTGTTTTATGTTTGACTTCAGTGTGAGGAATGGGACACAGCTAATTCTAGAGAGGTCTCCTTCATAAAGATGTGTATTGAGCGGGAACTGTAAAAATCCTCACATAGTGACAGTTGGCTTACACACCACAAAAGTTTACAGGCTTAATTCAGAGAAAGTGACACAAATGGTGACATAGGTGCCAACACTGTGGGTGCTCCAGCGCTGGAGCACCCACAGAAAAGAAAATAGTGGGTGCTCAGCACCCACCAGCGGGCCCCGCTGATCAGCTCCTCCCGCTCTCCCCCAGCACCTCCCACCCATAGAGGATTAGCTCTACGGGAAGCTCGGGGGGGAGGGGGAGCAAGGGGGGAGCGCACTCGGGGGAGGGGGTGGAATGGGGCAGGTAGAGATGGGGCAGGGGTGGGGCCTTGGGGGAAGAGGTGGATTGGGGGTGGCGCCTGGGGTGGAGCAGGGGTTGAGCCATCCCCCAGCAAATCCGAAAAAGTTGGCGCCTCTGAATGGTGATACAACTTCTTACCACTGCATAACTTAGAAGTTATATACTGAAGGGACAGAAACAAAAAGTTTTGCAGGAAACACAACTAACAGAAATATGCTAGTAAAAGGACCTTCCTATTAGTTGCATTTTCCACTATGCCACTTTTTCACCCTTCAGCATATCATTGTCATCTATTTATCATCTTGATCTTCGAAGTTCCTGGCAAGAGTAGATGCAACTTCCATTTAAGTTAATGGGAATTATCATGTTTGTATCAAGGTTGAATTTGGCTGTATGGCGCAAATTAGACTCAGTTTAATCTGAATGTAAATGTGGAGTAATTTGAAATCAATGGAGCTAGTCCTGATTTACACAAGTGTCACTAAAACTAGAATTTGATGTCTCTAAGGTCATATACTGAAGATCGCTCTCACACACTTATATTTACTTATGCAAGCAATCCAATTGAAGTCAAGGTTATTCATATGTATAAGGATTGCACAGCTGAGTCCTGTTCAGTTCTTAATTAAGATTGAATAGAAATAGTAGCACTGATAAGTTTTTGTAAGAGGAGAATTTAATACAAAACAATTTATTTGTACAGCAGTTTCCCAGGCATTATAATGTCCATGCGTATTACATATGTTTTATTGTTTGGATTTTAATTTATCTGCCTAGAATTTTAAGACCAATTCCACCACAAATTTGAATCCTTGTTCTCTTTTATTCAACTTAAAAACATAATAAAACATAGCAAAAATTTAAAATATTTAGTATATTAGACAAGGAATGGCAAATACTTAGATGCAATTATTTTTCATTTGCCTAAAAATTTAAACAAAATCTTACCATTTTACGTAACGTCTCACTGTCATTGTGCACTTTTTTCTTTCATCCAACAAATTTGCTTTCAGTCTTACAAACTGTTTGTTTTGTCAGATGTTACCCAAGAAATTTAACAACTTTCAATCCTTTCAAGGATTTGTGTCTTCTTACGTGTTACTAGTAGCACGGAGGGACAACATTTTCAAATTTGCGTTCCTAAAGGTAGACATCTAAATCAGTGGCTAATTCTCAAAGGTGCTAATGCACCCGCAACAACCTCTAAAGCTTTGATTGATTTATTTTTAGATGTACCTGATGAGACGGGGATGTTCTTGCTGTGCAACTGTAAGTAAGTATTACACAAGAGATATATGACCACTGATTTAATTTGAAAAAAATAGGACCCATAGGCTAGAAGAACAAGACATATAAAGTCTGAGTCTCTTCCCTACTATAGCCTCTTTTGCCACTCAAGCAGCATGAAGGAAAGAATAACTCTCAATCCCATGAGTGGCAACACCTCTTGCGTATAAAGGTTCACTTACCAGAACCCATCATTCCTGACTTGTTTGACACTACATACAAGCTCTGTCACATCCCACATATGGCCCTCTGAGAGCTATGCCTCTCCTTTCCCTCACTATTGCTTGTCTTCTCATTTGTGTGTCATCAGTAATTGCTCTTTTAATCCTACAATCAGCTCTTGCACAGGAGCAGAATCTGACTCGCACTTAATGAGGCTGGTCATTGATGCATCCCCTAAGTAGGAAGAAATTAGCAATGCCATTGAGCTTAGCTGGTAATTTGTTCATTGCACACATGGCAAACTAGTAGGACAAATAACTGGCTCATAAACCAGAGCTAGGGGATTACTGGAATGTGAAGATCCTTTTTTAGTTCAAAGACAGAAAGATTAATAGCCAATTCAGTACAAGGGAAGCAAGAATATGATGCAGAACCTGCTGGTATTGAACTTATGGCCTATCCTTGTCCCATGACTGACTCAGCATCTGCACATTCCTTCTGTTCTGATTTGCATCTAGAGGAAGCATTTCAGAGGGTCTTCATAGAAGTGGGAGAAAGAGGAGGAATAGAATACTCATGGCTTTCTATTTTTCACTATACTGTTGTTAGCATCACATTCACAATCCAAGTCCTTCCATAGTCCTCTATTCAAAAGGAATAAAAAGAGCTAATATCAGCATTAATAAAATAAGTCTTTGCTCATTTATTTTCTTTCCCAGTTAAAAAAAAATGAACTAAATTGCAGGTGTTGATTTGCCACTTCAAACATTTCTCAAGGCTTCATTTTGGGCCATGCTAAAAATTGATGTTCCTATTCCCTGCAGCTCTTTCCTTTGTCCTCTAGAGACAGTTTGCCCTGCCAGGGCCATGCACACACAGTGACTGTTTTTACAGAATTGCAGTTTCCAAACTGCTCCATAACAGTCTGCAAGGTTATTTTTGAAATGTGTATTTGGTCCAACACCAGGTAGTTCCATCCTTTCTAAAGCTGAAGAAGCACTTTGTAAAATATCTGTCTATTATGGATAGGACTTGCCTAAACAAATGCTGAACTGGGTTGGTTGCAGCACACACATGCTATAGTTGGAAAGTAGTAAGGGGAAAAGGCACAAGAGGAAAGAGCAAGGAGGGTAGAAAAAGTAGAGGGAGAAAATTAAAGGCATAGCAGTATTTTAAAGTTATCTTAGACTGACAGCCCTAGAAACTGAATGCCTCTGTTTTTCCACAAAATAGCAGCAGTGCAAGTTTCTCCATCTTGTCTCACCACTGTGCCTAACTTTGACGCAGAGTGGCCACCTCACCAGTTGCTAACACCAGTTCATCTCCATCAGTGGTAGCCACTTTAGGACTTCCATTGTAGATGGGCTACTGGCTATTGCCATGGTTTGCAGCACCATATCACTCAGGCTGTCTCAGATGGCAAAATACAGAAAATATGATAAAATAGAGAACTAAAAAAAGTGGGAAGGAAAAACAACTCTCATGAGGGTCTTTTCCACAGGAAATCCCAATTTAATTGCCTGAAGGATCAGTAGAAAAAGTAGCAAAACTGTAATCATGTCTTTGAGAAAGGGGTTGGACTAGATGACCTCCTGAGGTCCCTTCCAACCCTGATATTCTATGATTCTATCTCAGCTATCCTCCCTCTCTATGCTTCTATTCTCTTTTTGCTGACACACATTTTCAGCTTCAACCTCGCCCCTGCCCCCTCATCTGTCCTGGCAACTCACTTATGGCCTAGCCCAACTTCCACTGAAGGTAATGGAAAACTCCCATTGACTTCAATAGGAATCAAATCAGGTCCTTAGAGCACAGGAGTATAACACTAGGAGAAATGGGGGTCAGGAAGGGATTTCTCCCCCTCCCCCCATGTGTTCTGGGAAGGTTTATTAATTTTATTTCTTTTCTCTGAAGCATCAGGGACGGCCACTACTGGAGTTGGATTGGGAGGACCAGGGCTCTTAGGTGGCACTGAGCATTCTCTGTCAGGTGTTTGGTGGGCTGGTTCTTACATGCTCAGGGTCTAACTGAAGGAATCAGGAAGGAATTCCCAGGTCATACTGGCAATAACATTGGGAGATTTTCACCTTCCTCTGCAGCATATGGGTGCAGGTCACTTGCCAGGACTATCTGGGTATATCTCAGATAATCATTTCTGTGCCATTGTGAGGGCTTCAGGCACTAATACACTTCAGTTCTTCCTATTCTCTGCCTGTGGCACATAATAGTCTAATCTCCGGTGGGTTGTAATACTTTAGTAGCTGTTGGGTTAGTGTGACGATGCTGTGTCATGATGGTGACCTGTGATATACAGTAGGTCAGATGAGATGATCTAATGGTCCCTTCTGGCCTTAAACTGTATGACTCTAAGACTCAAACTGTGAAGAGGAAAATCTAGGGTCAGATAATCCTAGGAAGAGGCACAGTCATTATTAGCGAACATTGCCAATATTTCCTATCCTTTCAAACATAGATTTTATTCATAATATCTCATGCACTAGTTCAGGGATCTGCAACCTTTGGTATGCGGCTCGCCCGGGTAAGCACCCTGGCGGGATGGGAAGGTTTGTTTACCTGCCACATCCACAGGTTCGGCCGATCGCGGCTCCCACTGGCCGCAGTTCACCGCTCCAGGCCAATGGAGATGGCGGGAAGCGGCACAGGCTGAGGGATGTGCTGGTGCTTACCCTGTCAAGCCGCATGCCAAAGGTTGCCAATCCCACTAGTTGGAGAATTCTTATAGCACGCCATATTATTAAATACTACCCCCATTTTACAGATAGGGGAAACTGAGACAGCAGCTGAAATGTTCAGAAACATCAAATGACTTTGGAAAGTCAATGAAATTTAAACTATTAGATTTAAGCTCCTAAATCCTATTTTCAAAAGTTACTGGTGCTCTCAAGTGACTTAGGAGCCTTTGAAAATTTTACCATACGGCCACCAATCGTGGATCTGTGTCACAGCTGGGATTAAGATCCAGGCCTTCCTAGCTCTCTATCCTAAACTCAGATACCTTTTCAAGACTGTGTAAGTGATTTAGGAGTCTTCACCCTATTTTCATAAGTGACTAAAGAGCTCTGAAGTTCCACTGACTTTCAGTGTGTCTTAGGCTCCTAAATATCTAAGTCAATATTGAAAGTGGGATTTGGGTCCCCTAAAACATTTTGAGACCACTTTTTAAAGGTATGCTTCGGTGCCTAAAATGCAGAAAGGCACCTAGCGGGATTTTCAGAAGTGCCAAGACTCTGTTCTGAGTCTTTAGGCACCTAAATGCCTTTAAAAATTTAGTCCTTAGGCACTTTTGAAAATGTTACCCCTAATAGCTAATATTACCCCTAACAAGTCATATTCCTTCACAAGTGTCAGGTTACTTATCACCCAACACACACAGCTCCATTTCAGTGGCCAATACAGCAGTATATTCCATTATCAGTGATTAACCACTGGAACAAATTACCCATGTAAGCTGTGGATTCTCCATCTCTGGAAGTCTTCAAATCAAGACTGGATGCCTTTCTGTAAAGATATGCTTTAGCCAAACACAAATGTTATTAGGCTCAGTAATGGGGTATCTGGGTGAAATCAGATGGTCTGGTGTATATAGGAGGTCAGATTAGATGATCTAATTGTTCCTTCTGGCCTTAAACTCTATAAATGTAACTGGAATCAGTGAAAGACATGGTGAAGGGAAAAATAGGTGCAATTATGTATTCAGAAATTACTGATATTTTTCACTACTGAAAAAATCCATTCCATAATATAATTAATTTTGTCTTTTTACAACAAGAGTTTGCTGCAGAAATCTGATATCATGGTTTTTTTGTTTATTTTAATATACTAGTGCCAATCAATTTCCTGTCTATTTTGTTTGGCCTTCCTCAGATGCACTTAACTGACATAGATATGCAGTCTTTTCAGGATTAAGTTTTCAACCAAAATAAACTCTAATCCAGGGTCAGAATTTGTTATCTTTGTGTGTGTGGGCAGCCCTTACATAGCTCACAGTAGACCCTACTGAAGTAATTAACATCCCAAAAGGGCATGTCTTGTTTCTTCACTTAATGATTCCAAACCTTGTTCAAAAATGAAACTTTATACAAGTGATAACTTTTATTAAATAGCATGAATGAGATTTTCAGCAACACTCAGCACTGGCCTATTTCCACGGAAGTTAATTTCACGGACTACAGTGGGAGCTAATTTAGGCCATGCTCAGAGCTTGTGAAAATTCCGAGTCCATATCTTTTGTCAAGTATATTTGCACAATTCTTAAAATCCTGTATAAAACAAAGTTATAAACATGCCTAAATGGTCTAAAATGATTTTGTTTGTCTAGAATGCTGAAGGAATAGTAGGATGAGAAAATACCAAGTAATCCAATGTAAAGGATGTCAACACAGCTTTCTAGGTGTTATTTTACCAGGACAGACAGCCTGGTGTCCCCAGAAGACCCTTATCTATGGAACTAGCTTGCTCTGATGGTCTGATATCTTGAGCTCTGCTGCCTTCATGTGGTGCGCACTTACTGAGCAAGCACTCAGCAGACTGATTATGGTAACGTGAGCAATCCATGTTGATAGAAGCAATAAATTGGATATAAATGTAGCTATCTATTCAGCTACCCAGTTAGTTAGCTTTTATATTGATTATTTTGTTTAATTTTCAACACCGAACAGCAGAAAGATGCCATCAGTGCCAAAGGCATATTTTAATAAATGAAATGTGGTTTAAGCAGGTTCAGGCCATGAGAGAGAGAGAGAGAGAGAGAGAGAGTATCCAGATACATTATGCCTGAACAAGCATTGTGGCTTGCTAAAGAATATGAACAGGTCAATGTTGAGTAGTGACGAATGGCCTAGGAGAATTAAAATGCACCAGGGCATACAGTATGACAGTTTAAAATTGAAAGATGACATGCTTTCTGGGAACGAGGGGATTTACAGGCTTTGAAAGATTAAAAGATGCTGGCAATCTTGATGCATTCACTGAAAGTTTACAAGTGACTAAGCTGGATCTTGTAAGGAAGAGTATTGCACTAGAACAAAGGGGGGAACTTTATACAAAGGGAAATGAGTGACAGGGTTTTTTCTGTATTCCTTTTGCTGTCACTGAACACATCTGTCCTAAACTTTCAGAAAATATATATGCAACGACAGTGATTGCCCTTGTAATCAAGATAATGGATGTGCATATTAGGTCTGCAAATGTACATATTTTTCTGAAAGTGTAAAACAGGCTTTAACTTTTCAGATGTACCTCTCTCTAACAGTTCCCTTTCTTCTAAGTATGTAATGTGTAAAGGACTACTGTCTAGTGGTCTGAGCAGAAGACTAAGTTGTTCTTGGCACCCAATCAACTATCAGCTTTCATACAAACCCATTAAACTATTTGGCTTTGGTCAATGCCCTTAACGTCACTGCCTTTGTTCCCCACCCCATCTATAAAACTGGGAGGCGATATCCCAGCATAAGGCTGTTTTGGGTATTAGTGGTAGTGATGTGTCCAGAAATGAAGGTTACCATGACCCTGATTCAGAAAAGCATGTAAGTCATTGACTTCTTTGACTTCAATGTGACTTCAGCATATACTGAAACTACTTCACTGAGTAGGGATGCTTTTTTAAATCAGGACCTATGTAATAGTGTCGGGGAAAATCCTCATCTAGCCACTAAATATAGCTTTAAAAATGCTTTGTGGTGCCAGACTGGCATAAAACATCCTTATTTGGGGCAGTATCTGCCCCCCTAGTATCTCTCTGCTCCTATTCCTTCTTTACTTCCCTTCCTGGTCTAGCATCAGCTTCTTCTGTCTCCTCAAGGAATTTCCCTTTTGTTGGGGAAGAAGTCTTCCTTTACAGACCCTGCAATCTGACAACCTTCCTATTTCTCTTTGCTTCAGACTTCATCTGTTTTCAATTTTTTTTTCATCTAATGCATCTTCTAAAATAATTGCAGGAAAATTTATTAATCTGGACGGTATTATTTATCTCTGTAAAATACTCTGGGATGCAGTTTGTGGGAAGGATGCTATACCAAATAATGGCAAATTGTATTAGAATTTTATCTTTGGACAATCACCCCAGAATTATGAATCCACAGTTTGATGTGTTCAGATTATTCTTCCTCTCAATCATTTGTTATATCAAGGACATGGGCGTAGCTGGGCGGCGGGGGGAGGCACAGGGCCGTTGCCCTCCCCAAGCAGGGCCAGCCTTATGGCTGATCAGGGGGACACGGATTGGTGCATTTAACTTAATGCACCAAGACAGGCCCCTGCCAGCAGCCCCCCTGACTCCCAACATCCTCCTCCTCCTTACACCCCAGCAGCCCAGGTGCCAGCTGTTTGGCAGTTCCAGTGGAGCCCGTGCTGCTGCATGTCTCTGAGCAGTGCAGCAGGGAAGTGGGAGCCCAGCATGCAGCATCCCCTCGCACCAGGAAATACAGCAGGGGCAGCAGCAGCCCCAGCAGGAAGGTGGCCACAGCAGCACTGGGAGGCATCATAAAAGCAGTGGCATCAACTCCCACTGCAGCAGGAGATGCTAGCGTGGCTGCAGATCCTGTGCTCAGGTCGCGACAGCAGCAGCAGCAGTTGGGGCTTCCCCACTAAGCCGGCATGTCCCGCCCCGCAGCACCAGCAGCCCAAGTGAAGCCCATCCCCGGAGTGCCCGCCACTCCAGGTGGGGGGAGGGAGTCAGCAAGCCAGGGCAACTGGAGGGAACTGGCTTCAGAGTGTGTGTGTGGACACTCACACAAAATGTCGCTGGGTCAGCGACTCCCATGCTTTTTGAGGGCATGAGAAATGCAAAGACAGGGAGATACATATGCACAGCTCTACTTATTCATCCTGTCTTGGCATGACAGGATACACCAAAATAACCAAAGGGGTATGGAGACTGAGCCCTCACGGTCCCTGTGTGAGACCCAAACAAGTACCTGCCCCAGGGGTCAGCAGTGACCCCACGGCAGGGCCTCACTGCAAGCCTCTGGCAGGCATGAAATTTGACCCCCACATGCGGCCCCATTGGCCTGGCTGGAGCTGCCCTCCCAATATAGAATTAAAACTATGCCTATGATCAAGGAGTAGCCTACAATATCCTTAATGAATTTCTGAAAAACATCATCCTTATTCATCCCCTTCTCAAACTTATTGTACAAATTCTGGACTTTAACAAAACATAAACCTTTCCTAAATTAATTCTGCAGACTGCAAGAAAGTTATGTGGATTCTATAAAAAAGTCAAAAGTGAAATTGACTTCTAACCCTCTTGTTAAGTTTATAATATAAGCTTTTACCAGTGCAAATACCAGGACATACAGGGGCATGCTGAAAGTAGCCTGGTGTGGCAAAACTTCAGGAGGCCTCTGGAAGGGAACAGAGAAAAACAAACAAACAGACTACTAAGGGAGTAGCTGACTACTGTCTGCAATTTGATGTGTATCACAGACCAGTGTGCTTGATGATGTGTTTGTTAAGTAATACAAAGAAAATAGAAACAATTTAAGTGAACATGAACTAGTATGGTATTCACAGGGTCTTTGTCAATTAACCCAAGTTCTAAGACTTACATGCACATTTAATTTTACACCCTGTGAGTCTGATCCTGCAAGTAATCCAGGAGGAATTTTGCCATCCACTTCAATGACAGCAGAGCTGGGGCTTCACAGTACCTAAAGTTAAACGTGTTTAAGTCTTTGCAGGACCAGGTCTCAAGAGCACAAATTAATATAGAGCTTCCACAGCTGAAACTATTGCTGGTCAATTTAAGTTGCACTTGTGTTTCAGCTGAAGATCTCAAAACAATTTACAAACATTACGTTTGTATCGCAATGTCTTTGAGAAATAGAAAGGGAAAATCCTTTCATTTATGCAATCTGCTATAAACAAACATAAGGCTTTACTGAATGTATATATACATAGGTGAATTAGGTGCAAGACACAGGATTGTTATCTTTTAAGTTTGCTTCTATGCTATTACACTACATGTTACAAATATGCAATCTTAAAACATTACCCACAATTAATTCTGAAGAGAAATGTTACAATAATTTCAGGAGAATAAAGCAGTAAAAAAAACCCAGATTGAGAATTCATAAACAATGTAGTCATCCATTCAGTTTTCATTCATTTGCACAACTCAGGAATATACACAAAGATTCTCAAATTTACCCACTTTATGAGAAATGATCAGAGAGCACATAAGAATAAATAAATGTCAGAAAACTGCTACAAGCAGCAAGCTAAAGGAGATTTGGGAGGGGGAGAGATTTCCTTTTCCATTTTCAAAAGAAACATTCTGCATCCTGTGCTTATGGAGCCCTGATGATTACAATTTTAGCATTAATATTGTGAACATTTCCTTTTCTTTTGAAAAGTCCAGATCCAGCTGTTTTAATTTCAGCAATAGCATACAGTAAATAAAAGCTGCTCACTCGCACCACAATATAGATAAGGAAGGTCCATGTGCATGCCAAGGTTTTCTGTAAACACTGTGGCAGAAAATAGGGAAGTTTTAATCCCCTAGTAGCACAAAGAGTTGCATTGGCTTGAACACAGCTACAAGAAACAGAGTGGTTACTGTTTTTCACACGTAGCCATTTCATGCATGGCCAGTGAATTACTTATGATGCATTCACACTTAGGGGCTTTATAAATCAAGAAAAGAGAGAGAGAGAGAGAGAGAGAGAGAGAGAGAGAGAGCGCACCCACCAGAAAATACGATTTTCAATCTCCTTTAAACACTTACCCAGCAAGCCAGCTGTGGTGACAAGGATATCAGTTACTAGAACATTATCTAAATATTATTCCACAATAATTTTTCAGTCTATGTTTCTGCTGAGATTCAAACATTCCCCATTTAAAAAAATAAAAAGAGAAAGTTCAGATTCCCCCCCCCCCTTCGTTCCCATTTAAGCTAGTATTGAATTTAAAGCACAGGCAGTGTTATTGAGAAACATTGTTTAAATGCTAACAAGCTATGTTTTCACCACACATCTTTGAAATGAGTGAATTGTATTGTTAGGTTGGAAAGCAAATGGAAATTGTCCCTACTTCCATTGCTAGGACCAAATAAGTCTTATTTAGTCCCCAATCCTACAATGAGCTCCATATGAGTGTGGCCACATACAGTTTGCTGCAGGATTAGGGTCTTGCTTGCTGTTCCACCCAGACAATACATGTTTGATATTTTCCAAATTAGCTTCAAAAGCACTTTCTTGTTACCTAAATATTTAGGAATAGGAGAGAGTTTCTAGACACTTTCTACTCACAGGACAGTGTAGACATAGCCTCTGACACTCATTTGAGAGGTGGTAGATACCTGTTCAAATTCCTTCTCGTCATCAGGTGGAGAGGGGGACCTGTATTGGAGGGCGAGGGGGGTGTCTCCCAGATCATGAGTGAATACCCTAACCACTAGGCTAAAAGTGGTAAGGGAGGTCTTTCTCTTCCTCCCTGACCCCTCCAGCTGGTTTGTGTGACATTGCCTGAGGGGGCCGATCCAGTTGGCAGCCAGTTGAGCACACCTATTGGATTAAGCCCTGCACATGACTAGACAGCCAAATGTCTATCTTCCCCAGTTTGTGAATCACTCTGAGACTTAGCAGGACATTGGTGGCTGGATGCTTGGAGTGAAGATGCAGGGTGCGTGCCCAGAGGCAGAAACACAGGTGCCTAGAGAACTTTTAGAGGGAAGAATGTAGGATCTGGGCAACTTTAGGCACCTACAAAGTTAGGCAGCAGCTGAGTGGGAATTTTGTGGATTACAGTGATGCTTAAAAACAGAACTTAAATGTTTAAGTACCTTTTGAAGATCCCACTCCACATGACCCCTGTAAAACTAGTGCCTGAACATGCAAGCATTCCCTTATCTATGAAGTCCTTACTCCCAGAACTATTCCATTTGAAATCACAGCAATTCGCCACATTCTCAGCTGGCGAGCAACATCACAACTACATTGAAGTCAGTGGAGTTTCACTAGTTGAGTACCTAACCCAGAGAAAACTATTTAGATAAATAGGAACTAGGCCCAAGAATAAGAGTTTGCAGGACTGGACCTTTAGCAGCATTATAAGGCAGTCTTTTCTCCAGCAGACAAGGAATCAATGAAGGTTAAAGAATCAATACCTGCTATAGTACAGGGTTCTTAGATGCTCCCTTCCACTCTCCCCTCCCTCCAAAATATTGTGCTTTTGGATTAAATTAGATTTCCCCAGAACAACATTTTAGGTAAAAACAGGGAAAGCACATTTAGACTCTTCCCTTAACACTTCCCCTCCCACATCCCTGGACCTACTTATAACACATTCCAAGACAAGACTTTACCTTACTCTTTCCTGCTTTAGTATGAATAAGGTATGAATTAATAACAGTGTATGTAACATACCTCCTCTAACCTCTTCCATTTGTTGACCAGCAAAACTTCATTTCTTTCTTCTTTAAGGATCCCCCTCCAACTCCCACAGTGAAAATAATTACCTTGGTCAAGCTAGCACTATGACAACTAATTATAAAGGGTAAAATTGGGCCAAATTAAGCCCTTACATGAGCAGGACTGCTAAGAGTATTTTTATTTTCCTATGTAAAAAGTACTAGCTTCCAGACTCCCTGAAATATAGGGAAAATATTTAAAAAGCTATAAAATGATTTTATTTTTTATACTCTATGAGCATGTTTCCCTAATGTTTAGCAATAGAGAGCTAGTTAAAAGAAGGTGTATCAGTGGAAAGTGTGTATTTCATTAAGAGCTAAGATTCATGTGACATTTGACTATGGATATGAAAGACCAGGACACATACTAACTTCATTTTAGTGTTAATTTAAAAAGTTGTGTTTGTTACTATGAAACCTGGATAGGAATCTAAGTGGATATGAAAGAATACATTATTTAATGGGTGTGTCCCTCAGATTATTATTATTATTATTATTATTATTATATTTATTTATTTCTTATGCATTTACTTATTTTTATTTTATTTGATATTTTCCATTTCCTGGTAATTATCAATGTGATTAAGAATTGATTGTATCAACCTAGAGTGAGAGATCCATTTGGAAGAATGGATAGGTCCACTTTAAACAAATAAATCCTGCTGTAGTGTTAAGTCCAAGTGACTTCTCTAAAATGCTCATTTCAATAGAGTTCACCTGAGACTCTGGTATGATGATACAGTAGTTAGTCCTACAGCAATCTAGTGATTTCCTTTTCACAGCTATGACGTTGTCACAGGGTTGTGTTTCAGTTCTATTGCAAGCAAAGTTTGAAACAGAACCCTTGGATCGTACTGGATCATAGTGCTGATGTAACTTACTAGAAAAACTATCACCTTAAACAATGCAAGTTTATGCTTACACAAAAGGGGAGGTAAGTCCCACATGCACCACTGCTGGCTGCTACCTTGGATTTACACATCAAAAGGAGTCAACTAGTTGCAGTGACCTGAAAGGATCCCCCTTCAACAGATGACACCAGATGTATTTAGAGCTGGATGAAGATTTTTTGATGAATAGTTTATTTGCCAAAAAATGAATTTTCTGTCAACCTGAAACCATTCATGAATTTGATGTAAATTTTCCAGGGTTTTTTTGGGGTGGGGGGGAGGGGGGAAAGGAAAGAAAGAAAGAAAGAAAGAAAGAAAGAAAGAAAGAAAGAAAGAAAGAAAGAAAGAAAGAAAGAAAGAAAGATGGGCCTCATTCAAACTTATATGCCATTCACAAACAGCTGAAAGAGACATGTCCTCTATAACTTCTAGCCCAGTGATTAGAGGACTCATGTAGGAGACCCACATTCAATCTCTGTCCTCTGCCTGATGTGGAGCAGGGAGTTGAATGTTGATCTTTCATACTGCAGGAAAACACCCTAGCTACTGGGTTATGGGATGTTGTGATAAAGGGCTTTTTCAGTCTCTCCTGCTGAAGCCATTCCACTATGTATAAATAATCACTAGAGCAAGGACTTGAAATTGAGTCTCCTTTCTAGTAGATGAGCTCCCTGATCACTGAGCTAGAGGGTAGTCCGGACTGTGAGTTTCTCACACTCTCATGATGAAGCTGTTTCACTTATAGACTATGTGGATAGTCATTGGCCCAAAACGAAAGTGTGAGAATGACTCTCTAGATCCACTCTATTGATGAGTGCTCTAACCATTGGGCTAAAGTTTATAAGAGAAGCATCACCATCACCTCTTCCTCTGGCCAGTGAATCTAGCCCTTCATTTTGCTTTTTTATTTTAAAAATACTCTGAAATGAAATGTTTTATTTCAATCTGATCAAAATGTTTCATTCAACCCAAATTTATTTTATTTTTGTCAACTTCTTTCATTAATTGGAATTTTTCAGAGTTTTTATGTTTTGTTTTAACCATAATCAATTTTTTTTTAATTTCTCAGAACTGCCAGTGAATCAAAAATCAGTTATTCACCTAACTCTAGGCAGATTGTATAACCTGCCGTAGTTGTCATGATTGCTACTGACTATTATGGCTATAGGAAATCTGGACCAGTGTATCTCATTAACCATTGAATTAAATTTAACTACATATTTGTATCAGTTAATCTATAGTCATTGCAACAACTATGAAACAGAAATAGCATATGTACAACTGTGCTTATCTGAAGCATTAAACATATGAATACACACACACTACTTGATTCTCCACTACTTTGCATCTTGTATAGCCATTTGCACCTTTACAAAGTGGATGTAAATGCTACTAAAAGAGAATGTTAAAACATTTTACACCTATTTTGTACAGGGCTAAGTGATTGCAGAATAGTGTATGATTTATCATATTCCCTGCTACAATTTTTGTATTCCATTACCTGCTGCGTTTTTTAGATGACTTATCATTTGCATATAGAGTTGTATTGGTTCCAGGTATGAAGTTCAAATTTGGTTCATTTTTTCCACCTCTGAGCATCTTACGTATATTATGTAGAGTATACTATTTTTTCTGCAGATCAAGGAGAGGTCTTTGAATACGGATATTAAAATTAACATTTTTATGCTCTGCCAGAGATATTTAGAAGTTTCATAAGTTTATATACGGTAAAGGCATGTGACGAAAAATTTTATCCACTGCTAAATTTTCCAGGAAAATCAGGATACAAATTAAGGCACATGTAAATTACACTGAGTGTCTTGATTACAAAGGGAGCACATATAATATATATGAATATTATCATGGCAAAACACAAGAGCCTTGGATACAAACCAACATGTATAGAAGAATGATTAAAAATGGGTGAAAAAATTCCCCAAAAAAACCCTGAAGTTGTTTCCATTTCACAGGATTCAGGATGAACTGATACTTTTTTCCAAATTTTGTGACATATTCTACGCTATATTTATCAACATATTTTTTTGAAAATTTTCAGTTACCATAAATCCAATTTTCAATAAGAAAACACGGTTTTAACTATGCACAAAAAATTATGAAATTTTAACAATTTCAGTAAAAAAACCCCACAGAAAATCACAAAAAAGTTAACTGACAATTTTTCATTAAAATTTTCATTTTTGAAATAAAAAGGACTTTTTCAATAACAACAACAAAATACCTGTTCTCCAAAAAATTTCAGCCAGCTCCAATGTACAGTCAATTGATTTTTCATTCTTATATTTGTCGTTTTTTAGAGATTAATCTGCCCCCACTCTATTTAGTTAAAATAATAGCTCAACAGTTATTCCCTGGCAAGTCATTACACTATGGGTCCAGTCCAGCTTTCTCCAGCAAAATTCTGCTTGGTCAGATATTCAACATGAAGAACCTGCACATGTGTCACAGAAAGGGAATGATGGCTTGTGTAGGTACAAGAGAAATACATGAAAGATGTGAAGGGGAGAATAAAGGACTCCCAATCCTCGCTGTTTTATGTAATCAGATTGTCATCAAGGTTTTGTAACTGTTTTTTGAAATACATGATACATGCAAAAATACCATATATTGTTTCTATAAGACAACCCAAAAAGAACAGATATGTACAAATGAAGATTTGTTCTACAATAATCATTTTAGCAAAAACAATTGTAACTAAGGGATGGAAGTTACATAATGGTTCTCGTAACCAGCACGTACCCAACTTCAAGACTAACTATCAAATTTGCTTGCCACTGCAGCCTGCCTGCATCTCAGAACTGCATGGATTGACCTCTTCAGTGTGTGAGGACTGATTAGCCTTTTCTATTCCTATCAGAAGGCACTTTCTTAATAGAGCAAGTATGAAACTGAAAGCAAAAACCTGAGACATGGGTTTCAAGCTTCTATAAGGATCTGCTGAGACAACTGCTCATCCTCTGCTACATGAAACCTACCTTTCCCTACTCTTATGAAAATAAAAACAAAGACACAACTCTCCAGCATTAAATCTGACTAGATATTTGAAAAGGCAACTAATCCTCCATCTTAACTTTGACATTGGTTAATTATACTGTACTGATATATGCATTATATTGAAACATACTAGAGAAAGAATTAAAGAAAACCAGTTTGGTTCCAAACCACAGACCGCACAGTTGTCTTCTTTGGCCTAATTCTTTGTTATTGTGCATGTTCTGCAGTCACTTACATTTATGCAAAGTGGGTGTAAAATGCTATCAACACAGAAACAACGAGGAGTACTTGTGGCACTTTAGAGATACAGACTTTTGCTGATACAGACTAACACGGCTACCACTCTGAAACCTATCAACACAGAGTACAGGATTCTGGTTTGATAGCATTTCTCACCCTCTTTTTGCAAATGTAAATGCTCAAGGTAGAAGTCGGTGGAGAATCAGGCCCATTGACTTTGCTGACTGTATATATTTTACAATTATCAATATGTATTATTGTTCTGCAACTGACAGTCCCAGTCATGGACCGAGACCTTGTTGTGCTAGGTTCTGTATGAACACAGAACAAGATGGTCCCTTCCTCAAAGAGCTAACAATTTAAGTTTAAGACAAGACACAACAGGTGATACAGACAGACAACTGGAAGAGTACAGGGAACTAATGAGTACAGGGAACATAGTGGTCTCAGCACACCAGCTGCATAACTGTTGTCAAGTTTGAGTCAACACACCAAAGGAGAGTTTTAGGAAGGGATCGTTGCAAAGATATATTTTAAAAAGTTAGCGTGAACTAAGTACTCATGCAGTGAGACATGCACACTTATCATCAAGATGTAAAGATATTTACACACTTGACTCATTAATGCTAATGGGTCCTTCATGTGTAATAAAGCACCATGCATTAATATAGATACACATACATATACTCATTGACTGATAAACTTTAAAATCATTCCCTTCAACACCTTCAAGTATTGACTGGCTGTTTAACTTATCGAGGACACACATTTGCTATCTCTTGCACAATCCCCAAATTAGCATCTAAAATTAAATGTTTGTGTCACTACATTTTGACTAATTACTACACTTAATCTGGTCAGTCTACCTATAAAACAGTAATTTACAGAAGGCCCAATTGCATAGTCCTAATGTAGATAACACATTGCCTCTTCTTTGATATTAATCTGCACAAGGAGTGTGAGACTAGAACAGTTCAAGTAGTACTTGGCCCATAATGTGACTCGGAGAATATCCTTTAATACATGGTATAATGAGTGAGCTAGTTCCCATGGCTGTGCATACCTTGCTATTAAAATGTTTAATATATCTTCACTCATATATTCAAAAATAGACTTAATGGTTAGGGTGCTAACCTGGAACTCAGGATATCTGGTTTCAAGTTCCTGGTTGGCCACAGATTTCCTGTGGGACCTTGGCCAAGTCACTTATGGACAGATTTGTAAAGGTATTTAGGTGGCTAGCAATCTAGATGGACGCTTCCCACTAGGGGCCTACCTCCAATTGATTTCAAAAGGATTTAGGCATTTTGGGACTTTTAAAAAACCCATTAGGCACCTATCTGGACCTTTAGGAGTCTAAATACTTATAAAAATCTGGCTCTTAGTGTCTGTGCTTCGGGTCCCTATCTGTAAACCAGGAATAATAGTATTTCCTTACCTCACACTGGTGCTGTGGAGATAAATACACTAGAGCAGGGGCAGTCAATAGGTGGACTGCAGGCCAGATGCTTTTGAACAGACCCCAAAATCTTTTTTATTTACTTATAATTGTTATTTTATTATTATTATTATTTATTATTATTTTCTCTGGAGTCTGGCCTTTGACTATACCTTGACCAAGAAATTTGGACCTTGACAAAAAATAATTGACTCCCCTGGCACTAGACACACTTTTAATTTGTGTAGACTGAGCTTATTGCACAAACCAAGGGCTCCTTGAATCCTTACATTCCCCACCCCCACAAACTCTCTGTGACACTCTCCCATCACCCTCTTTCTCAGGAACAACTTGTAACTCCCCCAGTCTTCCTTCTGCCAGGGGTAAATCTGTGTGCCCACTCCCTCCTTTTCAGCAGTTCTCTGTGCACCTTGTTCCCATTCCCCACCATGCCTTCCATTCCCTTCCATGGGGGGGAACTTTGTGCCCCCTCCCCCATACCAAGTTCCTCCAACCTTCCTCCTCCAAGGGTTGTTTGTGCCCCCCTTCCAGGGTTCCCTCATTTTCCCCACTTGGCAGTTCTGTAGGTACCCATATACCCCTGTTTTCCTCCATGCCCCCATTCCTCCTCCCCCATACTAGGATCTCCCAGTCTGCCCCCACCATGTGTGCTGCTCCCTCATACTCTCCCACACCCATTCCAGGGTCCTTCATTCTCCCATCCATGGCAGGATCCCCCATATTCCCCCATAGAAGGGCCTTTGTGTGACCCTCATTTCCCCTTCCCTCCCTTGCCTGGAACCTCTGTCTGTCCCCCATTCCCATCTCCCCACACCATGCTAGGGGTTCTGTGTGCCCTCCTTTTCTCCTCCTCCCATACCAGGTTCCCCCATTCTTTCCACCCATGCCAGGAGCTGTGTATATACCCTCCATCTCTCACATCCCCTCATTCCTGCCTCTCTCAAAACCCCATTATTTTTCTTGCTGTCTGGGTACTAAGTCACCCAGGATATCAACATGTTAAATTCTATTGGGAGAATAGGGAGAGATAAGATAGGAGTATTGTTATTCTGGAAGTCATTAATGGGTGCCATCAACCAGTTGTTTGATCTATAGACAACTGCAGAAGTGCTTGAAGCTGTAGCTGTCCTGAAGACCCGCAAGGGCTTCATGTGTTTATCATTTCCCTCCCTTCAGTTTTCCAATTTTCCTCAAAGCCAGTAGAGTTCTGACCATTGATGTCTAACACATTCTCTGAGATCTTGGAATTGATCAGATGGAGCATTCAAAAGTTATTGCATTACAGGCAGACCGAGAAATGCTACCCAGTTAAGTGTCAAATTCAGCCAATTAAAGATTATGCAACACTTAGATAGTATAGTAATTAGGGCCATATAAGTACCTAATCTAGAAACGATAGAATGCTATTATATAAATCAATGGTGCAGCCTCACAGTGTATCAAAAAGTATGCTGCAGAATTAAACAGGGTTCAGAAATGGGTGACAAAAATGATTAGGTGCCTGGAAAAAATGGATATGAATAGAGATTGGAAAGAAGCTTGAAGACTGAGAGAAACATGTCAAAAAGATCTTATGTTAAACCATCTGGTAACTTGAGCTGCTGTACCTTCTGTTAACTTAGACATGCACACACTACATTCTCTTTTATACGTTATAGATAGTCACTTTTCCTCTCACTAAATAAGGAGAGGTTTGTTTCAGCAATAGCCCCTCTCCCTGACTGCCATTTTGCCTTTGGTCAGAACAAAAACCTACCTGTGTAGGAGGTTGGTAGTTGACTAATCATATTCTCCATTAAAAAATCTGTATTTCAGCTTGTATACTTCAGAAGGGTGTCTCTTTCCCCCTCTTCCTTTCCCCAACCTGCCACGTATTGACTTTCCCCATTTCTCTCTACCACAGAAAACAGAGGTCAACTTTCCCCTCTTCTCCCCATCTTTCTCTCCCCCAACCTCCCTACCTCAACTCAAGGGCAGATTTCCTCCATCTTCCAAACTACATGTTCCTGAGGCCAAATATCCTTTCCAGCCGTAGGAGCTAGATAAGAGGGTAGAGGTGGGGCATAGCACTCATGGGGAATAGAAAGGAGATTAGGTGGATAAGGCAGATCTTCCTGGGGCACTGCCCCAGAGAGAGTTGTCTGTTCTTTTGGATAGCCTGAGGCACAGCCTGTCAGAGGGAGCATGAGGAAAAGCATACAAATTGAGTATGAGCACAGCAAGGCCTCAGATCTAAAAGGACAAGCGTCCTCTTCCTAACCCTTATAAAAATTCTCTACAGTGAGAAAGTGCTTTGGTCTTTTTCTCTCACAACCTTGCTCTTAATATGTGGTGCCACAAAGAGCCAAAAGACCAGCCAAGCTATGTCTCACCTTTCTGCTCTACAGCAGCAGCCCCTGTAAAGCAACCTATATCTCTTCCATTTTTTCCTGCTCATCCCCTGCCTCCCTAAGATCTGCCACTTGGGTATCCCTCTCCTGCTTTCCCTTCTTTCAGGCTGCTGGGCCCCTTAGCCTTGGAGTCCCTCCCTCTTCCCATATGCCAAACAACTTCTCTCTTGTTACTTTCAAATGCTTTTTAAAAAAAAAAAATTTCCCGCAAAACTATTCATTGCTGAATTCTCCCAGAGATTTTCTACACTTCAAGCTTGAAGCAACATAGGATGCATTATGTCATAACTGTACTGTATGTGACTGAATGGTCTTCAGGGCAGGCACCATATATTCTTATTATTTTAATGGTGCTCAATTAACATTTTAAAGAGTTTGAATTAGAATTGTGAAAGAGAAAACAGGACCTGATTTTCATTTACACTAAGACCCCTTTATACCACTCTGGCAGCATATAGGGGGTTTAGTGTGAATGAGAATCAGGCCTAAAGCATCTCAAGACATTGGGCTGGTCTCCACTACCAAGGAGATCAATGCTACTGCAATTGATGCAGCAGGGATCGATTTAGCGGGTCTAGTGAAGACCCACTAAATTGATGGCTCTCTGGTACTCTAGCTCTCCGAGAAGAGTAAGGGAAGTCGACCAGAGAGTGTCTCCCGTCGACTCAGTACCGTGAAAACACTGGGGTAAGCCGACCTAAGCTAGGTCAACTCCAGCAACGTTATTCATGTAACTGGAGTAGTGTAACTTAGGTTGACTTACCCTTGTAGTGAAGACAAGCCCATAGACAGCTAAAAGTAAAGAGACGCAATTAAAATCCTGAGATTCAGCCTGTTGGCTATGTAAAAATACTGTAACATAGTCAAGAACCTAGTGAGGACTATGCTATTATTTGTTTAGACCAGGGGTCCCCAACGCGGTGCCCGCGGGCGCCATTGTGCCCGCCGGGGGGTGTAAGTGCGCCCGCGGAGCCCTCAGGGTTTTTTTTTTTTTGCTCCGCTGGCAGCGCTCGGGTTTTTTTGTGGGTTTTTTTGGCGCCCGCCGGAGGCGCTCGCTTTTTTTTTTTTTTTTTTTGGCGCCCGCCAGAAGGAAAAGGTTGGGGGCCACTGGTTTAGACAGTACACTGAAAATAGAACAGGAGTACTTGTGGCACCTTAGAGACTAACAAATTTATTTGAGCATAAGCTTTTGTGGGCTACAGCTCACTTCATCGGATGCATAGAATGGAACATACAGCAAGAAGATATTTATACATACAGAGAACATGAAAAGGTGGAAGTAGCCATACCAACTGTAAGAGGCCAATCAATTGAGATGAGCTATCATCAGCAAAAGTTAGTTGTGAGCAGAGATGGTTAGAAAATAAAAATTCTGCGAAAGACAGTGCTTTCTTAGAACCCTTTGACATAGTTCCGTCTCAGTGGCTGACACTATATATTTCTTCTAAGTGCAGCTCTTAAACACGCTTGACTGAGCCACCACTCCTGATTAGCACTAGGAGTAAGTGAAAATTCTAAAATGGACACTGCAGATCATTTACATTCCCTGGATTGCACTTAAGCACTGTGCCCTGACTATCCCTTTCTCCCCTTCACACCAACTTTCCCTCCTCAGTCATCAGAGCTCTGTTCAGTGTAAGCATTGAGTGCTTTGCTCAGATTGAGGAGTATTGGGCTCATTTCTCTGCACTTCTCTGAAGAAGCCACAGCTGCTGAGGAAATGTGGAAGGCTCAGCACTACTTACTGCTTTTGGCTCTCCGGTATGCAGGGTTGAACACTGTGAAAACAATAAAAAGTAGGCACAGGAATTGATGCTTAAGGCCATGTGTACACTACAGCGACACATCTATGGCATTCCAGCTGTGCTGCTGTAGCGATATAGTATAGATGCTTTCTACACTGATGGAAGGGATTTTTCTGTCAGTGTAGTTAATCCACCTCTCCAAAAGACCAGAGCTAGGCTGACGGAAAAATTCTTCCATTTACCTATCCGCATCGGCACTGGGGGTTAGGTCAACCTCTCTATAGTGCTCGGGGTGTGAAATTTTTCACCGCCCTGAGCAACTTTGCTAGGTTGATCTAATTTTTAAGTGTAGACCAGGCCTAACAGATTAATGATAGAAGGGTAGGTGAAAGAAGTAACCATATTTTCACATAGTTTCCCTTCACTGGAAAAAAAAAGTAAATATACCTAAGATATACGATAAGTTTCATGAATCTTAAGAATCATCCAAGTGTATTCCTTCTGCAGCAGTTCTCATTTCAGAGAAACCATAAATGTCAAGTGATGATCTTGCTTACACATATAGTAACTTACATTTATATATAAAAATCTTCTTGGGTTTCTTGCTCCAAACAAATGACATTGGGAAATTCAAGGTATTTTTTCTTTTAACGTTGGAATAGTGAATTTTTTAACAGTGAGTGTAATTAATCATTTGAACAATTCACAAAGGATTATGGTGGAGTCTCCATCACTGATCATTTTTTAATCAAGATTGGGTGTTTTTCTAAAAAGCTCTGCTCTAGGGATTGTTTTAGAAAAGTTCCATGGCCTGTGATATACAGGAGAATCAAACTAGATGATCACCATGGACCATTCTGGCCTTAGAATCTGTGCATTCCATGAACTCGAATTGAGAGTATTGCTTTGCTTATTTTCAGTTATTGCAAAGGACCTGATACATAGCGTACTAAAGTTGAGATGAGTTCTTCTACAATCTTCAATTAACTTTGGATCGATCCTAACTAGAATGGCATTCTTTGCTGACACCATATTATAGAATGAATTTTCATACTGCATTATGTCTATTTTAATACTTGGTAATGCAAAAATACTGTGAATACTCCAGATACTCTAATCTGTGTGAGACATTGTGTTTTAAAGGATTGCCATAGGCTTTATTTTATTTACTTCTTTGTCTTTCCCTAATGAAATGGCTGAGCAAACTGCGACCGAATACTCAAAGGCATATTAGCAAATGTGATTGTTCTACTAATCTCTTTCTTTAATAAATCACTTTAGAGCTTTTCCCTCCTATGGAATGTTTATGAGGCCACTAGCTATTTTTTTTTTTTAAATACTGAATTTTCTTTCCAAAAGTGACATTTTTATGTCAATTTCATTTGTGTGCACAAATCTGAAATAAATGACCAAATTGTCTTTCAAAGATTATTTAAACTTGTTTTTCTTAACTATTTCTTAGGCCTATATAAATTAACATTGGCATATTGGTTGGTTTGCAACAATCTTCCTTTATACAAAAAGCCTGCATTATTTCAGGTTAGTAGAAAAGTAATGAAGGGTTTCAAGAAGAACTTTAACCCTGAATGTGACTTTATTTCAAACAGGTGTTATTTTCACTTTACAGCATTTCATCATAATTTACTCTTGTTGCTGTCCTTGGAACTATCTGTAGATCAGTTAAATTCTTCTCTGTAGTGTGGTTTAGGCACATGCATTCCACTAGATCTTTTAAAAAAGAAAATGCAAGTATTGGAGATGGATAAGGATGAGCATAACCTTGACCCTGAAATCTCTTCCCAAAATTTCATAGGAATCCAATGCCAAGCCCAAGTCCCCGTCGGGGGGGACGGGAGGGGGGGCGGGGAGGCGGTTAGTGGGCCAGTCCCATCCCACACAGAGGCAGGTAGAGGCGGGCCAGTCCTATCCTGTGTAGCTGGGGGAGGAGGGTGGGAAGACCAGGGTAAGTGTGTCTCACCATACGGTGCTGGTCATCTGGCCCAGCCAGGCCTGGGGCAAAGATTGGGGCTGGCTTGCTCCATGCTCAGCTCCAGCCCAGGGCGGCACTGCTGCTTCCTATCTAGCTAGCTGGCTGGGCTGACAATGCATTCAACCTTGCCTACCCCACAGCAGCCCCCAACAGGACTAGGGGAGACATTATAGTGGTGGCTGGCAAACTGCTGACATCTGAATCCCCCACTTGGAGCACAAGCAGGGGGATCTAGGTGTGTGAGGGAGGGCCTGTCTCCAATCAATCTCCCCATCCCAATCCCTCTGCCGGGACAGGGCCCCCTTTACTCCTCCCTTGCTGGGGCAGGGCCCCCACACACATCTGCTCATGCTCCAAGCAATGGATCCTGATCTAAGGTCTTTGCCAACTGGTGCTGCATTGTCTCCTGTGGGTCTGCTGGGGTCCACTGCGGTGCAGGCCAACCAGGGCTCCTAATCACCTTGAATTGTCAGCCTTGAACCCCTCTCCCTATTGGCCAGATGGGAGACTACCCCTCACCCCAAAAGCAGCTGAATTAGCTCAATACCGTGATTTTTCCAACAGCAGGGAGGCAAAAATGGGCATTCCGTATTGGGCTAATTCCACAATTTCTATGCAGTCCAAGAAATTGTGATTTACACAGAGCCTTACTTATAACTTTACCAAAATTTTAACTGTTAGGGCTGAAGTTGCATGCAAGGGGTTTGCCTCAGGCTGAATTTTTTGAAAGCTTCCATTGGCCGGGAACAGCGAACCGCAGCCACTGGTAGCTGCGGTTGGCCATACCTGCAGATGGTCAGTGTAAACAAACTGTCTTGCAGCCCACCACTGGGCTAGACTGTGGCTGCTGAAAGCATGGGCAACATTAATTCTGGCATTTCCTAACTTTTGAGTTCTTGACTTTGCAATCAACCTTCTTTTAATGCAGTTTTTGTATGTAATGGATATATAGTTTACCTTTCGATAACATCTGTACTATACGAAGACAAGGTCCCTGCCTCAAAGAGGGTCAGGCTGGGCATGTGTTGGGGTGGGCTGAGGTTGTGGGTGGAGCTAAGCTTCACTGCTCTGGATCCCCCACTGGTGTGAGCTGCCTTAGAGCGCATATATCACCAGAGGAAGTTAGAGTGGTCTCCTTGCTGCTCTAACTTCTGCCAGGCCAGTTGGGCATCAGGGCCTGCAGCTGACTTCTTGGAGGCTGCCATTTTCCATTATGTTTCAGTGCAGTTAGACATAATAGACCACTGGGGCCATTGTAATTATGAGATTTTAGCTTTCTTCCTTTGCCCTTTTTCACAGAATTTATCACCTTTCATTCTCAACTCTCACTTGCCCCTCAAAGCCTAAACAATTCCAAATAACCCAGCACAACACAGGAAAAGAGACCACTCATGGAGTGCCATGAAAATGTTACATTAAGAAGGCCTGCTGTTAGGGCTGATCTTACTCATGACTGGATTCTGTTATCCCTTCTCTAATGGAGGGAGAAAACAGAGGCTGCCCAACAGTCTGGAGAGCCTGGGAAACTGGCATTACTCTTTGGACAAGGCCAGGGAGAGTAGAATGCTTGAAATAAGTCATTCTCTCCCATTCAACCAATATATAATGATACACTTTAAGACTAAAGGTGGTCAGAAAGTGGTAAAAAAATCGTAATTTTCAAAAAGTGTTGTTTCTATATTTCTGTTGAAAATTTCCAGCTTGCTTTACATAACACTTATAGGTGGAATATACACGGGCAAAATTTTATGATAGACTCCAGTATTTTTTACCACTGTGCAATCTAATCCTTAGAGGGAACAGGTAAAAACAAAACATTTGCATTACATTATGTAACAGAACATTAATAAGAGAATGTAGATGGAATGTGCAGTCTTTATCCAGACTGCAGTAAACATCAAAAGAAAACGAGAAGCATAAAGAGGATAATTTGAAAATAATGTGATGTTTGTATGCAGATGAGATGCTAATAATCATACTGTTTTTACAGTATATTCCACTAATTTGCCACAAGGTAATGTAGGAAGCAATAACAGTGAACAGGCATACTGGGAAACGTTGAGTGTTAACTTCCTGTGAAATTGTTATATCTTGGTAGGAAATGGCCTCTGAACAACTACTTAGCATAGAGCATTTTCCACTCTGCATAGATGCCTTGTGTTTTGCAGAGCTATAGTCAACATTACTCCTGTTCTAAGCAGGTGAGAGACTGTGCTTTCAATCCCCTCCCCATGGTTGTTAAACCCTCCCAAAGGAGAGGAGAAATATAAAGGAATGTCATGAATTGATACTAGTAATAATAATATTT
Organism: Platysternon megacephalum; assembly: GCA_003942145.1. Classification (NCBI taxonomy): domain Eukaryota; kingdom Metazoa; phylum Chordata; order Testudines; family Platysternidae; genus Platysternon; species Platysternon megacephalum. The sequence continues at coordinate 6,338,625 of QXTE01000022.1, read as the reverse complement.
TGCATTTATATAACAACTTTTTTAACACAAAGGATGCCAAAGTCCAAGAATCACTTCATCCATCACTATAAAGCAGCCACCTTGCGAGTTACTTGAAAGGATGGTGTCCTGAAGAACACACTTTAAAAAAAAAAGGGGGGGGGGGGCAATTTATTCACTGTTTACAAATGCTCAAAAAAAGCACCCGAATAAAGATGCCCTATAGAAAAAGACATCACCAGGGATTATAATGGAAACTACTATGCAACTTCTTCTGAAATGGTTTCTGTTATCAACTGAATTGGAAAACAGAAACAATTTTGTAGAAAAAATGGTATTTCAATGTATGACAGTTTTTAATTTTTTGGAAATTTTCCATGAAATATTTTTTCAAAAAAATTTGAACTTTTGGAAATATGACTTCTCCCCTGTTTTACCTCTAAATCTTTCTATTTTGGCACTGAGTGCTATTTAAATGAAAGATGTCCAGGGTATATTTGGGTTTGAGTTGGTTTTTTTTATTATTTTCCCCTATTATTTCATTTTTCCTTTTGCTACTTTAAAACTTTTCCAAAATTAAGGAAATTTTGTAAAGTTCAAGTGAAAAAAGAAAAATGAAAAAGTGAAAAACCCCATTGTACCATTCATTCAATGGCAAAAAGGGAGGAAAGAACAAAACTCTGAATATTTGAAATTTCAAAAAATATAATTTTGATGAGAAAACTGGAAAGTTTTCAAAAACCAAAAGCTTTCGGTGAAGGAAAAAGCCTTTTTTTTTCCATTCAAAAATGTTTCACATGACAAATTTTATTCAGCTCTAGCTAGCATACATAGGGAATCACCAGTGGAACTTAAATATATATCCATAAAGCATATGATGAATACCTTCTGCACATTGCCTACAGATAGGTGTGTAGTCTCCAAGCAAACCCCTTGTGGCATAACATGCCACTGCAGTCCCCTGATTCAGTTTCCCCTCAGGTGGCTGGAAATAAGTCAGTCACAACCAAGGTCTTTGAAATAATATTCCCCTTCTCCTGGGGTTTAACTTATTAAATAGCATTCATCTCCCAAAAAGGTTCCTGCTCATCTCTCAGGTTTAGGGTCTCATCCTTCCTTCTTAGGACTGATTCCAGTCCTGGCCTGTAGACTGTCCTCAGGTTCAGGAATTTCACGGCCTCCCTCCTGGGGGAGTGTCCCAACTGAGGTCGCCCTCTCAGTAGCTCCCTCCTTTGACTGGACATGGAGCCTCCTTTTTAGTCACTCACTGTGACAACCAATTACTCTCCATCCTCCCCAGCTGGATTTAATAACCACCAACACCTGTCTGTACTGGCTGGGAGAGAGGGGAGCCTTGATCCACCCACTCTACAGGCATCCTGGACCAAGCCTTAAAGGAACGTGGTCTGGATTTCCCTATACCTCCCCTATTCCAGACAAAACTGTTCCTCGGGACCATCCTCCTCTCTCCTGCTTCAGTTATTTTAACTGGACACAAGATACTAGGTAACTGTCCTCTCAAACTACCTGCTCTGGCCTTAAAAAGCCAGTATCCAATTATTTTGCTATATATCAGTTTTATTGGAAAGCTCTGATCCTCTTTTTAAACTGTCTTTTAACTGGAGACAGGCTGAATAAGAATCTCAAACCTCTTGAACTTTGATGGGGGTTTGAAATGCAAACCTGAACTTAAATCTGCATTTTGTGATTAAAAACTGTCTGAATGGAATAGGAATCCCAAATTTAAACACTCCCAGAATTTCAGAAGTCTCTTTTTAAATCAGAACCTGAATGCAGGTATGAATTTTGAAGCCTGGGCTCATCTCCACCTAATAACTCACTCCTCATCAGTCAATAAAGGTTCCTGACTTTTTTAATGCAGCGAATGTCCAAACATATTATAGATTCATTACAGAGAAAATAAACTGTTTGTGGTGTGTCCTGCTCAGTGGAACTGAGGCCTCCAGTCACTAGTGCAATACAAATAATAATAAATAAGAAGAGGTGATAGGTTCTCTTCCCCAGAAAGTTCCAATCTAATTTTTTGCATGTGGTGCAATATCTAAAAGTTAGAGAGTACAGTAAGGAATCAGAATGGTGTCAGGAAGGCCAAAATATACTGTGTTGATATAATTAAAGCTACGGTTTTGTCACAGAGGTCGCGGAATCGGTGACTTCCAAAGACCTCCGTGACTTCAGCCCTGGTGACTGGGAGCTGCAGGGTCCCGCTGCCTCCCGCAGCTGCAGGGAGCAGTGAGGTACCCCCGGTACCTGAGGCAGCGGGCCCCCAAACTCTCAGCCCCCATAGGCAGTGGGAGATCCCTCAGCTCCCCGCCAGCCGTGCTGGCAGGGGGATCCCTGCATCTCCGCGCCACCGCCACAGGGCAGGGGGAACCCCGCAGCTCCCCGCCACGGGACAGGGGGACCCTGGCCACTCCCCACCACGGTGGCAGCAGGGGGACCCCAGCCATTCCCCACAGCTGCCGTGGGACAGGGGCACCCCGTCCGCTCCCCGTCACTGCTGTGGGGGGATCCCTGCAGCTCCCTGCCACCGCTGCAGGGCAGGGGGATCCCCACAGCTCCCTGCCACCGCTGTGGGGCAGGGTGACCCCCGCAGCCTCTGGCCTGCCATGGGAGGCAGGCGGACCCCCACAGTTCCCCACTGCAGTGGTGGCAGGGGGATTCGCAGCTCCCTGTCGCTGGGGAGGGAGCAGAGGGACCCTGCAGCTTCCCTCCACCGCTGGTGGCAGGGGGACCCTGGAGCTCTAAGTCCCCCACCGGTGGTGAGGGCCCCAGAGCTCCAAGCCACTCCACAGCTGCCCAGTCCCTTTGCATTTTAACATGTATATTTTTAGTAAAAGTCAGGGACAGGTCATGGGATTCTGTGATTTTTTCTTTATTGCCCGTGACCTGTCCGTGACTTTTACCAAAAATATCCATGACAAAATCTTAGTCTTACATATAATTACTCAGTTATGGTGTGTGCACATCTGGATATCTTAATTAAAGGTACCTGCACCAATATATTTTAAATAAGATTGTTCATTTCTTGTTGGTAACAAGGAAGAAGTGGGAATTTAAGTATAAGAAGGTAATAGTTTGGCAAACGGATTAGGAAGATATTTAATGCATAAGAGCAACATAGCAAAATGTGGAAAAAATGGAATGAAAGTTGGCAATAGTCATTTCCCCACATTCTAAGAAACTCCAGTTTTAAAACTTTGATGAGCAGAGTTCTAAGAGCAGTGCAGAATTATGATTAGGCCCCAATTCAGGAACACACTTAGGAACATGCCATTGAAGTCAATCAGATTTAAGCACAGCTTTAAACTAAGATCGTGCGTAAGTGATTTTTTTAATCAAGGACTAAGGGACGGGAATTAGCTTTTCTCCTTGTGCATTTTTTTCATTCCTGGAGACTGCTAGCTATCCCTCTTCACAAAATATGAATTAACAAAAACCATCTACAATAGAAGTGGAGAAAAAGCTGAATAGTTTGGGATAACTTAATACCCGCAATATGATTGGATGTTCATATTGGAGCCAGACCTGCTCAGCTTCACTCCTTTGCTTTGGTAAAACCATCATTGTTTCTTAACATACACTCCAACAGAATATATTAACCTAGATTACATGGTCTACCTCTAATTTTCACTATGCAACCTAATTGGGTTGGGGGAATGCCCAGCAAAAGTAACCTTAGAAAGGGAGTGTAAATAACCATTTCATGATTTCATCTGCTTTAAGTAACCAAAGCTTGTGATACTTGATGCAGTATCCTCAAGATTTCAGATTTGTTTTTCCCTAGGAAAGTTCAGTTGTAATTCCAACTACTGTGTCACCCTCTGAGCTCCCTGGCAATCTTCCTAATTTCCGTCAGTATCTTGCAACCTGCAGTAAGCAGTGTTTCTTGTAGCCTCAAGAAAATATAAATAAATAAAAAAGCAATCAATTTAATGGAGAAATGAATTTACTCTGATTTTTAGTCTGACCACCACCTGCAAGAATGCACTTAATTGGTTTGAAACTTCACATATTGTATAATAGTCATACGTTTTAATTTTCCACTTGAACATGAAACAGAGTTAATGAAAATTCACTGTGTGCACTAGCAGCAAACAAAAAATCTGTTTCAATACAATGAAGCATATAATACTGGGCAGTAGCGGCGCCAGCTCTTCCGGAGCCCTAGGCGGCGGAAGGTCCCGCCCCCGAAATGCCGCCCCCAACAGCAGTGGCGGAAGGTCCTGCCCCCAAATTTCCATGGCCGGCCGGGGCGCCGGCGCCCCCAAAATAGCAGCGCCCTAGGCGACCGCCTAGGTCGCCTAATGGGTTGCGCCGGCCCTGATACTGGGCAAACCAAAAGGCTTCTCTGTATTCCCAGTAGAAAAAAAATGTACAAATTCACCAAGTGTTTTGATATTACAACTAAAAGATAAATTATATATATTATATCATATTTAAAATAGGCATATTATCCTTTTAAGAAACCTTTTTAACACAAATCCTGCTTCCATACAATCAGAGTGAATATTACCCTTAAATAAGAGCTGAAAAAAAAAGCTCTGTGGAGCTTGAAAGCTTGTCTCTTTCACCAACAGAAGTTTGTCCAATAAGAGATACCTACTTTGTCTCTCTCACAACTTTAAATATGTCTTGTGAAGCATCATGATGTGTCAAATTCATTAGAGTTTTCAAAACAGATGGGATTCATTTCACCTGTAGTGTAAGCAGATGCAACTCTGAGTTTATATTCATTTTACCTGCTTACATCTGAGCTGAATGTGTCCCCAAAGTCTGTCTACTGAAACTGGTGGGAATTATTCAGCCATGCCTTTGCTGTCACTACACATGCTACCATGGCTGAACTGCTATTTACACTTGTGCTAGCTTGATGAGAGCTAGCATATGTGTACACAAGCAGGTGAATCACACCCCTCGCTCAAAGTGTAGGCAGAGCCTACATCTCAGGTGGTCAGATTTTTATGCAATGAGTCTCTCTTAAAGTTTAATACTCTGAACACTTTATCTATTAAGCTGCCTAAAACACTTTGTAATATTTGTTATCACCATCCAGTCCTCCACAACACTGTGTTCAAAATTGAAGCTCCCAAGCTACCCATGGAGACAGCTGCATATGCCTATTGGTCATAAACAGATCACTCTTAAAACATCCTGCCTTGCAGCGAAATAATGCCAGCCAGTTCTGAGTCATCTCCAACCAAAGATGTACAGTGGGGCTCCAGGTAAACTGCCCCCCAGCTGGGAGTGTGAAATCACAAGAGCAGCATGGTTCCTTTTTCCATACTGTGAGCGATAGAATGCCCATTTACATTCAGAGTGTTGAATTATTCTGCGAGAATAAGCGCACAAATACAGTTTCCACGCTGTCTGTACAGACTCTGCTAATCCATGGGTAGAATTACCATGTGGAAGCATCTGATACTGATCTCCCCCTTTTCACATGGAAGAGAAAATTAGCTGCTTAAGATGCACTGTTCCCACCTTCTTCACCACCTACTCTTCTGGACCCTACATAGGGTGCTCCATGAGACCATGGCCTGTGCTGTGGGGGGAGCAGAGATTTGGCAGGCTCGGGGCAGGACTGGATGGGCTAATGATCTTTCTTCCAGCCCTGAGGAGATCCCCAGGAAAATATAATCCAAGCTAGGCTATAGTATCTTTTTCACAGAGCCTCCTCCAACTGTGGTCCTGGGGGAAGCTGTGACTAGCAGGAGTCCCAGTTAGCATGGATGCCTTCAATAGAACTCTTTTAGTGGGGAAAGAAGAGAGGAGAGAGTGGTGGGGCCAGAGCGACTTCTAAGGCAGGGTCACTTCTTGGATGTTCCTGAACTCCTGTGACACCCCGAGTAGCTGTTGGATTTCAAGATGGGTACTGCTGATGCTTATCCTATGGGAGGGAGGAGCAGCAATGACCAGTCTCTGCTGAAATTAATGCAGGGGTGTTCCAAAAAGTTATCCTGGCAGAAATTTTCTTTCCCACAGCCCGCTTCCTGTGAGTTTTTCTTCAGGAGCGGGCAGTCTGGCCTCCTGAGTGGTTGTGACGCTCTGTACCTTGGGGGAACACCCAGCACCCCCATGTTCATCCTTGTAAAATGATTGTCTGGTATCCAATGCAAAGTTTGTCATGTTGGGTGTCTTTGGAAGGCTCACGATGCACTGAGCATTGTTGTTACAGTAATGTTATAGTAATGTTATGGGTTATAATTTCATGTATGTAGTTATGAGGCAGAAAATGTATCCTCATGGCTTAAAGCAAGCCCAGGCAAAAACTCTCCAAGAGCAGAGAGGCAGTTCACACCTCATCAGGGCAGGTATGGGACACACCCAGCCCAGCCTCACAGGAACAAAGGATGCTGGCCTAGGCAGCAACAAAAGAATCTGTTAGACTCTTGAGGGAGTCACCCCCTTTCCTTTGGTCAGTTTGGAATTGCAATGAGATAATGCTCTCCTTACTCTGAAGGGGTGGGGGGGTGGGGGGGGGGCGGGCAAAGCCAAGAGGGAAGAAAGGACATGATAAAAGGGAGAGACATTTGCCATGCTCTCTCTCTTCCTTCCACCTACAGTTACAGACACTACACCAAGCGACTGAAGCACTGATCAAAGGGGAGAGCCTGGCTGAAGAGCAACCAGCCAGCCTGTGATGAGCAGCATCTAAGTTTGTAAGGGCATTGAAAGTGTTAAGATCAGCTTAGAATGCGTGTTGCTTTTATTTCATTTGACCAAATATGACTTGTTATGCTTTGACTTATAATCACTTAAAATCTATCTTTATAGTTAATAAATCTGTTTGTTTATTCTACCTGAAGCAATGCATTTGGTTTGAAGCGTGACAGAGACTCCCCTTGGGATAACAAGCCTGGTGCATATCATATAAGCTTGCAGCATCCACCGGGCATAACTGGACACTGCAAGACGGAGGTTCCTAGGGTCGTGTCTGGGACCGGAGGTATTGGCTAGTGTCATTCAGTTGCACAATCCAAGGAGCAGCTTACATGCCAGAGGCTGTGCATGAACAGCCCAGGAGTGGGGGTTCTCACAGCAGAGCAGGGTAAGGCCAGGGCCGGCGCAACCCATTAGGCGACTTAGGTGGTCGCCTAGGGCACGAACATTTGAGGGGCGCCGGCGCCCCGGCCAGCCGTAGAAATTTGGGGGCGGGACCTTCTGCCGCCGCTGTTGGGGGTGGGATTTCGGGGGCGGGACCTTCCGGCGCCGGCTTTGCCGGCGCCGCTACTGGGTAAGGCTGGCTCCCAGAGTCGAGGACTGGAGTGACCTAGCAGATCACCGGTCTAGACAACACCAGAGGGGAACATCACAGTGGTATAGCTTCCAGCCTATCCCTCAGCTACTTTTTGTATTGGAAACTAATATGTCATATGTTTTGTAACCTTTTCTCAGCTGTGCACTTTGTTACATGCAGATCCTTGTGCTTGAAAATTTAGCCCTCTTCCCAAGTGACCTCCATTTCATCCTTTGAATTCCTATGGAAAAACACACACAACCTCCACAAAATCTTTCAAGTTGGATCTGTCCAAAGACATCTTTGTAATTTCTCATTGAACTGTCTTCTGTTGTATTATATGTGTCTGAACTGTTTTTTCAGAGTGTAAGTTAAACTGTAAGGCTCAGATCCTCAAAGGTAGTTAGGTGCCTAACACTCAACAATTTCAATGGGAATTAGATACCTAAATACCTTTGTGGATCTGAGCCTAAGTCCTTTGGCAAAAGGCAGTCTCCTTTAGTTTTTGTACAGTACCAAACACACTGATAACATTTTTCTAAATGATAAGCATCATATACTGCATTACATTCACACAGTGTTTTTTATCCTGAAGCGCTGCACAAGCTGAGATATTAAGTCTACATAGGAATCAGTTCTCCAGCACTGAAAAGTAGTCACCTCTTGGATGAAACACAGATGCTATTTAATAGGGCACAAAAGCACTCCTCAGCAGATTAGGAAAGGAAGTGGAGGTTATTCAATGTACACTGATCAGGGAATTTAGCTAGGCAGAATGCAATTACCCAAGAGACCAGAGTTAATAACAATATTCTTATGAGAAATGCCATTACATCTTTTATGACCAGATGTGATCAGCAACATCTCATCTGAAAGCTGGCAACTTCAACCTCCAAATGCCACCTTCTGGATCAGTACTGATTCAGAAGCAAGAGGTCTGCCTACTGAATCAGCATCACTTCTCACATCATCAAGGTGTTTCTCAGAGGTCTCCCATTAAAATTTAGCTCCTGAAATTTGACAGGATTACTGAACAAAGTATCCTGAGCACAGGCTACAAATAATTCATTCCTGTTATATATATATGGCAGAGAAGGCAGCATTTAATGCCACTATTTGAACAATGCATTGTATTGCTTTAATGCTCTTTTGCCTTCCTGGCAATCGTGTTTGTAAATGGTGGTAATTGCATATGATTCTGTTTTCTTTCCTCTCCCTTTTATTTCACCTTCTTGCTCTAAATGCACCATGGAGAATGTCAGGCTATTCTTTTTAAGGTACTTTTTTCTGTTGTATGCAATATGGAACATATTCAATCAAAAAAAAAATCATGTGCCAATGGTAATTTTATGAAGTATTTAAGTGTTATTATGTTAATTCAAAGAACAGCCATTCCTCAAATGTTCCTGGGAACAAAAACTTGTTTGCGTGAATGTTCCTGAATTGAAAATAACAAGGGGCATACACACAAGTGAACCAAATAGTTGTATTGAATTTAAACAAATGTTCATGAACAGTGCGTTAGAGCATTTGACTAGCTCTGTTTCTGCAACTAAACAAAATATTACAGCATTTACTGGATCCCTATATTTCCTTGACTAAGTATAGGGGATACATACAAAATGCCATGAATACTGTGTTAATACTATTAAGCCATGGGTATTCCAAAGGATTCACTTTATGACTTATATATGTCTACATTTTTCCATTGCTGCTTTTGCTTCCTCCATCTCCGGGCATGGGTGGATCAAACAATCTCCAGCCATATTCTAAAAAAGGTCAGGAGACAGATCAAGATGTGACCCTATGCTATGGCAAAAAAATTCTGAGTTGCCTTTTACGTTATTTAAATGTCTGTGTGTGCTTCATTACAACTCCATACATAAACTCTTGGAGAATCTGTGGAATTTGCCTATTCATCCACTTCAATACCTATTAAGAGTCCTGTTCTAGACCACAGACTATCACTGATAGCCAGCATCAGCCAATGGAGCTAACTATGCTTCCTTTCCTCTTGCAGTTGTTTTGGTTTTGTTGAAGGAGAGATATTTCACAACAATTTATGCCCCCTTCTACCCTGCCATTAAAGATGTTCTTCTGGATCACTAGCATGTCTGTACTCTTCTTTATTTCTTTGGACCAGACCCCTTCTATTCCCATTTTTTTTAATGGAAAGAGACAGTTGATGTTGTTGATTTAAAAAAAAAAGTAGTGGCCGTTAAAGATGAGAAAGGACCAGTAGACCTAATGTAAAAAGATCTCTGATATGTTTTAAGCTTTTCATTTAATTTCTACTGCTAAAAACTCAAACACAGCATTCCATTATAAATAACTACTTTTGAGAAGTTTCAATACCTCCATTGTTTGCAGAAAACCTTTGTAATTCAGCAAGGGGAAAGCCTTTGGGCTAGAGAAGTGCCTTTTCTTTACCCCAAGATTGGAAAGCCAAACATTTGGAGATTAGTAAATGCTAGATTGTGCTTGTCATTTTGCCTTAATTTTGCTCTTTGTGTGCATGCCATATTAACACAATATTTAATTACATGAAGACATACTAATTTTTCCACAGGACTCACACTTCATATAGTGCACAGGATAAATGTGCAAATGGGCTGAATTACGTTTGTGTGCAGAACCATGAATCTGGTATTTCCTAACTTTTGAATGAATAACTTCACAAACTAAACAACATTGTTAACATAGTGTTGTTGGGGGTTTTTTTTTGTTTTGTTTTTTACAATAATTCTTTTAATTAGTTCAGGAGATCTTACTTTAAATAGTTCAGTTATTAATGTAACATAGCAGTAAGCAGTTCCACTCCTCCTGATTCTTTTATGCTTGTCAACCACTCTGCTACAGCTGGTATTTTATTTTTGCAACTCTAGTGATTGGAAAACATTTACTGGCTTCAGTCACAAGAAATCTAGCTCACAATCTTAGTTTAATTTAAAGAATAATTACAAGAGAAAACTATATGTAATATAAAAATGTTATTCAAATGCACATGATTCCATTAATAAAACCTTAGTTAGTTAATATCAGTTGGACAATGTTATTATGGATGGCAATAATAATGGCATTTAAAATTCAAAGCTATAAAAACAAATCATATTTAAAATATATGTAAGCTAAGGGCCAGATTCTTATCTTCTTACTGATGTTGACGGGCAGATTAGGAGCTGATCCAACTCCCATTGACATCAGTGGGATTTTCTCTATCACTTCTCTTGGAGTTGAATTGGGCCATTACTTCACAACTATTCCCAATGAAATAAACAGGTACCAAAATCTAATCATAAGTAAATACTGTACTGGGGAGAAAAAGTATAATAAATACATAGAAACATATCATTTTAATATTATTTAAAATCTAACTACATACCAAAAAACGATGTTAAAGGACTATTAAGATGGCCAACTCAAATTAGAAAATGCTAAAATTAAGGTTGCCTGTGCAACTTTATTTCAGCCCCTTGTGTGATGCATTATGATTACATACTGTTTTCCACAAAACCCCTCATTCAATTTACAAAATGAATAGTGATCACTGAATAAGTAGCTATTCAAAATTTTGTTTTATTAATAAACACGAGTTTATGGAAAGCAAAATTTGTGAAACTAACTTAATATCATTTTTGATTAGATTACAAATGTGGCTGATAACTGTAACAGTGTAGATATAATACACTTAGACTTCTGTAAGGCATTTGACTTGGTATCCCATGATATTTGGTTAAAAAACTGGAATGACAGAAAATCAACATGACACACATTAATGGATTAAAAATTGACTATCTAAGCGGTTTCAAAATGTAATTGTAAATGGAGAATCATCATCAAGCTGATATGTTTTTAGTGGGTTCCTCAAAGATGAGTTCTTGGCTCTATGTTATTTAAGATTTTTATGAATACCATTGGAGAAAACAAATCACTGATAGGTTGCCGGTGACACAAAGATTGGGTGAGTGGTAAATACTGAAAAGGACAGGTCATGGATTCAAAGTGATCTGAATCATTTGGTAATATGAGCTCACGCAAACAGTATGTGTTTCAGTATGGCCAAATGTAAAGTCATCCATCCAGGAAAAAAGAACACAGGCCATATTTACAGGATGGGGGAACTCTAGGATGGAAAACAGTGACTCTGAAAAAATACTTGGGCTGTGGGGTCTTGGCTGAACATTAGCTGAACGTGAGCTCCCTCTGAGATATAGTCAAAAGGGCTAATGAGAGCTGTGGATGTATAAACCTGAATATCAAGTACCTTTTTATTTGGCACTTGTGTGACTGCTGCTGAAAGAAAGTGTCCAGTTCTGGTGTCCACAGTTCAAGAATGAGGTTAAAAATTTGGAGAGGGTTTAGAAAAGAGCCACGAAAATGATTAAAGAATCAGAAAACATGACTTATAGTGATAAAATCAAAGAGCTCAATCTATTTAGCTTGTCAAAGGGAAGGTTAAAGGTGATTTGATCGCAGTCTATAAGTACCTACACGGGGAACAGAAATTTGATAATAGAGGGGTCTTCAATCTAGCAGATAAAGGTGTAACAAGATCCAATAACTGGAAGTTGAAGGTAGACAAATTCCGACTAGAGATAAGGTGATTTTTTTTAAAAAATTGGGTAATTAATTATTGCAACAACTTACCAAGGGTACTGGTGGATTTTCCATCAATGACCATTTTAAAATCAAGATTGAATGTTTTTTTTCAAAAGATATGCTCTAGTTCAACCACAGCTATTGGACTTGAAGCAGGAGTTAATTCAGGGAAGTCCTATGCCATGTGTTATGCAGGAGGTCAGACTAGATGATAACAGGTGTCCCTTCTGGCCTTAAAAATCTGTAAATCTATGAATCATTCAATGTGTGGCCCAGGTCTTATTTATTGAATACCTTGCAGACCTTTCTCTGAAGTAATTATTAATTTATTCATGTTTTATGGCACTCATCAGCATAATATGAGTCCTTCATAAATATTAATTAATTTATCTTCATAACAGCTCTGTGAGATAAGGTGGTGTTAATATTCCCATTTTACTTATGGGAAACCGAGGCATATAAAGAATAAGGTAAAAGAAGTCCATGAATTTTGGGTGCCAAATCTGAGGTGCCTAAGGCCTAACTTTTTAGAGTATTTAGCATCTTACAGCCCTTTATATGTTTAGGGTAGAGCTCTAATTGACTTAATTTGCAGTTGTGAGCCTTCAGCACTTCTGCAAATCAGACCCTAAATGTCTCTAAATGGGCACTCTGAAAATGACTGGGACACACGTTATCCGTGGATTTCACAACTATTTGTTGACAGCAGAGGAAAGTTGAGACTCAGGAATCCTGGGTTGACCTCCAGATTCTAGAGGAGAGTGTTCTCTACTACTTACAGACCCTTCCTCTCCTGTCCCCCACAAACCTGACCCCTTTTAGGCCTGTTCCTGCTAGCCTGTCCCACAGGCACTGACTTTGTGGGTGCTCTGGGGCTCAACCATCCATGGAAAAAAAATAGAGGGTGCTAAGTACCCATCAGCCACAGCTTTTCCGTGGGGCTGCTGATCAGCTGTTTGGTGGCTGGCGGGAAGCACTCAGGGGAAGGTGGAGAGCAGCGAGCGGTAGGCCTCAGTGGAGGGGGAGGAGTGGGAGCAGGATGAGGCAGAGCGAGGGCGTGGCCTCAGGGAGGGGATGGATTGGGGGCGGGAAGAGGCGGAGCGAGAGCAGGGCCTCCGGGAAGGGGTGGAGTGGGGCAGGGCCACAGAGTGGAGCAGGGATGGAGCACCCATGGGGAAAAATAAAAGTCAGGGCCTGTGGCCTGTTCTCATCTCCATCTTCCCCCTCTGGATCCTGTACCAAATGTCCTCTCTCACAGGATCCCAGCTCTTGTCCCAGCCTCCTTCCCTGCCTCCACTGGCTGCTGTCACAGTGTTCCCATCTCCTCCTCCCTGCCCCTGCCACCTCTTCATCCCTCTTCATTTAAGTCAAGTTACTCCCTTCTCTTCCAGGTTGTCTGGGCAGTAACAGTCCGGGTATTCAAAGCACAGGATAGAAGTCTCCCTGTTCTTAGTTATGGTTCAACAGCAAACCTCAGCAGCCAGAGGCAATTGCAGGAATAGTTCTGCTCAGCTGTGCATCTCTGGGATGGAGCATACTCAGCTACCCTGTGGAGATGGCACATGGCTAAACACTTTTCACCAAATGATCACTCCATATCTGACCTGTCAGTTCTTGTCCTCAAAGGAAACCTCCACAGAATGTTCAAAAGGCAAGCCTAGGAGCTTAAATTGATAATTTTACCAAACACCAAAAATCATGGTCTTCATAAAGACACTGGATTTATGCCTTATTACAACATCAGCCAGTGTCAGCTGACTTAGACTTGTGGGGCTTGGCCTAAGGGGCTGTTTAATTGTGGTGTATACATTCATACTTGGGCTGCATCCTGAGCTTTGGGACCCTTCCACCTCATAGAGTCCTCCAGCCCGAGTCCAAGTGTCTACACTGCAAGCACAAGTCAGCTGGCATGGACCAGCTGTGAGTTTTTAACTGCAGTTTAGACATACACTCTGAATACCTTTCCCAGACCTGAAGAAGAGCTCTGTTTAGATTGAAAGAGTGTCTCTTTCATGAAAAGAAGTTGGTCCAACAAAAGATATTACCTCACCCAACTTGTCTGTCTGAGATGGCACATGAGCAATTTGGTCAGTGCATAGGAGCTGTGGGAAGATGGAGCATAATCAATGCAGATGGAATTTTTACAGCTTCAAAATGAAATCACTGAAATAAAATATTTTCCTCTAAGCTTAGAAAATGGCTAAATCATTTTTGCTGGAACTTTCAATAAATAAATAAACAAAAGTAATATTATCCTGAGACAAAAACCCAGTAGGGAAATTTCAGTTCAAATTATTAAAGTTTGGTACAGTTATATAAACAACTGAAAACAGGGTCTTATAATGGAAAGTGTCAGGCAACCTTAACTATAGGCATCACTACAACAATCACAACTGGTTAAAGAGATATCAAACTAACTGTAAGTTTATTTTACAGTAATTCCTGGATGCATACATTAAAAGGGGTCTGACTCTCCATCCTTTGATATCAGTGGTTGTTTAGGGTGTTTAAAGAATGGAGAATAAGTCAAGGCTTTGAGGTCACTGACAGCTTGTGCAATTCCACCAAACAGGTTTTACCTGTTTTTAAAAGGCATATAGTTTCTCTTCATCACTATCTCCAAAGGCAGGTGACCAGCTGAGAATATTGCAAGGCTATACTTATGGTGGAAATGTTAAACATAAAGGTGTATTTTGTTGTTGTTTGTTGTTTTCCCCTCAAGAATTTATATATTTAACTCCCTCGTGAAACATTAAATAGATAAAGAGGCATTCAGCACAGCTACAATACAGGTAATGACGGGTCTGTCAGCCCTTCCATTATGAACTCCATTTAGCATTAGGAACTTAGCATTTCCATCATTTCAGAAAATGTCAGATTGAAAGCTGGCACACAGATTAGCAGCCTGGATGCAAATTTGTTTACACAAAATATTTAAATCTGTTCAGATGTTTTTGATTTAGAGATCAGCCAGAAACTTTAAACTCTCAGGGTTTCTCATGTTTTTTTGCCAAGCAGTCAATACGAAGTGGATTAATTGTTTTTCAGTTGTTTTAAGTTTGAAACCATTTGTTTGGTTTAGTATTTTAGATTGGAAAATGTATTTCAGATCTTGTGATGTAGCTACTTTATTTAAACACCCCCCTCGCCCCACAACAGCATTCTGCAACAGTGCAAAAAACTTGATAAATACTCCCAGATTTTATTACTTCCCATTTTATTATAATACAGTTGGACAACCTGCTGAGGATTGTAGTATGATAAATTCAGTAGAAATAGAATAGCTATATCCTACTATGTTCTGAGGGTGCTGAGTGCCCTGAACGCCCATTGATTTAAAAAAACAATTAATCCACTTTGTATTAATGATATTGACTTCTGTGTGAGTTTGAGGGTGCTTTGCATTGCTCAGGAGGAACTCAGAACCATACAGGACTGTGCCCTTACAGATTGCCACTTTCATCAGTTTAGTCCCCTGCCTGGTATAAACAGTTTGCAGTATTGTCAGGCTGAACTTGCTTTTATAGAAAAAAGTATTTTGTTCATATAGCAATCTATTATTCTCTCATTGGAGTCAATGACAAAACTTCTATTGGTTTCAATGGAAGCAGACCCTAAGTCAATCTACACTAACAGATGCTCTAAAGAGACTGTTATTGCATGATAAATCTTGTTACTTTTTTTAAAATGTATTGACTTTTTCCTGTAAGTAGTAATGTGTTTTGAATAGGAGGCGATGTGTCCATCATTGATCATAATGCAACATCACACAGAAAAGACAGTAATAATTCATAAGAAGAAACAATGAGAATGTAAGATATGGGGATTCAGTAGTTAATGAGAATATGGGCAAGTTGAAAACTATTTGTAAGAGACAGGTAATCATGAATAATTAATATTAATATAGGACTCAAAGGAATGCACAATCATCCAAGTGTACCAGATAAAGAATAGGCTCCTTACCCTAATGAGCTTAGTAATTAAAGGCATAAGAAATTATGGTACATAAGAAACAGTACATATAAGCTTTGCGAAGACAAAAACAGTGGAAAAAAGTGAAAGAAAAAATGGATCAACTAAATATATCCAAATGAGTTTGGCCAATGAATACTCACCTACAGTGTGACATATGTGGTTTTATTAATTCAAAAGCAAAGTTCCTGGGAATGGGGAAAAGCCAACCTTCAAGTGACAGGTACACTTCTACCTTAAAATGTGTCTCTGTAGAAATGGCTTCATGAGGGTTCCACATTCATTGTATCTCATTGATTTCCATCTTGAAATTGCTCAAGTAAAAGGTGTTTTTTTCCCCTCCAATTATCAACCCCACACATTCACCCTGGGCTTTGACAGCCAAGCAGGTTCTATTCTACCTTGTGAATCAACAGAAATAAAGTTTCCGCCGGGCAAATTATGCCCTCTGTGACGCCCTATTTTTTTTAAATTATGCCTTCATACATATGTCTGTGTAATCTCCTTAGCCTTCACTGGGTTTCAATGAGTAGGCCAATGGCAGGGACAGCAGAGGAGCCCTCTGGAGCAGCGACGGCTCCAGGCACCAGCGCTCCAAGCACGTGCCTGGGGTGGCAAGCCGCGGGGGGCGCCCTGTCGGCCCCTGCGAGGGCGGCAGTCAGGCAGCCTTCGGCGGCATGCCTGCAGGAGGTCCGCCGGGCCCGCAGATTCGGCGGCAATTTGACGGCGGGTATGCTGAAGCCGCGGGACCGGCGGACCTCCCGCAGGCATGCTGCCGAATCCGCGGGACCGGGGACCTCCCGCTGGCAGACTGCTGAAGGCAGCCTGCCTGCTGTGCTTGGGGCGGCAAAAAAGCTAGAGCCGCTCCTGCACTGGAGGGGGCAGATGTCAAATGTGGAGGCAAAGACATCCATGGAATTAGACTATAGTTCCACAACCTCCACAAGGTTTAGAGGACCCATCACCTGCCTATTCTGCGAGGCTCAAAACCATGCCCTAAAATTAGCATGCAAGAAAAACTCTAGAATCCTGACATTGCAGTGTTTTCTGTGGATTTTTCCTCTTCCTGTTATTTTTTTCATTATTCTTGAGCACCCTTTACAACAAGTTGAATAGGTGTGCTTGTTTTTTAAAGAAAACATTAACAAAGGCACAATAATTCAAACATTGCTCATGTGAATAACTCCCCTTAGAAAGGCCCACATGAAGTCCCACTACATGGACTGCATATGGGCCTTACTAAGGACTATTGTTGCAGGAGGGCCCCAGATTGCTTATTTATTACTAAAGTAGTTTAGAAATTAACCTACAGACTAGCACATAGGATATCTCTCACATTTCCAGTGTGTCATATTAACAAATACTGGGGGTTCTTTTGAACTTTAAATATTAATTTTCTGTCTTTCTTTAATGCTTGCATTCTCATAAGTAGAGATTTTACCCTTAAATTACTGGTAGGCACTGTCAACTATGACACAATTTAACAATTTGTCTGGGAATTTTTTTAGGTTTGGGGTTTTGTTTGGTTGGTTTTTTGTTTGTGTTTTGTTTCTTTAAAAATATTTCTGACATACACTGTGGAACAGGAAAACCTGAATAGCTTCTAAGCTTCATATGATGATGGGACCACAAAAGACAGGTAAATGGAAGCCTCTGGAGTTTAGGACCAGGTCAGCTATTCCTTTCTCCAGAACCTGCCACATTTCCCCAGGTCCATAGCTTGATATCTGCTCCCTTTACCAGCTTTGCCTTCCTGCAGAACCAGAAAGTCCAAAGAATTTGCTGCATACCTTAGTAGGTCTCACCTATGGGTATAGAACTGGGGTCGGGTGGAAGGGAATTGATTCCTTAGTATGAAGACTTTATAAAGAGTAATCCTAAAAGGACTTTCTATATTCCACATCAGGCCCTAGTTCCTCAGGACCTACTGAGATCTACAGTAGCTCCCTGTAGTAGAACTGGGAAGTGGAATCAAGATACGGAGCCTGGCAGAACAAGATAAAGTGGAAAGCATGGGTGAGATGTCTCACAGGAACTGGCTGGGAGCTTGAAGAACTTTGGGTCTGGTGATATCAAAGGAAGCATGTGGATACAACTTAGGAGTTAGGCAGGTACTAGGCCTCATCCATAGCCCATTGTAGTCTATGGAAAGAGTCCCAGTGACTTCAGTGGGCTATGAGAGAGGATTAGGGAATACTAAGAAATTTAGTAGCACATCCCTGGGAGCCCTGGGAAGCTAGGATGCAGCAGTCACTGAATATGGGAATGTTAGAGTCTAGCTGCCTGTGTTGACCGCTGTTGATGTTGTTGGTTGTTGCCTTCTCAGTGTTCCCTTAGTGTACATATCGGAGCACTTTACATAAATCCCAAAGCAACCCCATGTTGGGCAAACACTTTAGTGAGAAAGTAATTTTGTAATGTTGTTACGAAATTGACACATGACATTGATTCTGTCATGCTTCATCTTTTACTTGAGCCTCAGAATTTTCCCTTTTCCCCCCTCCTGCTGAGAACAAAGATTTCACTGTATGTATCAGCTTTGTTTATGTGTAGGAATTCTGGTAGGTATGATGCTGGTGCAGATTCTGCTGTTGCCTTCCTCCCCTTGCACTGGACTGAAGATTAAACCACTTCATGGCCCCTGTAGGAGCTGAAAATGCATTTCTGAAGCACAACAATATTTACATCCTTTGCAGTGTAGGGACCTTACTGCCACTGTGCAGAGGATGAGGTCTGAGTTTGGGGGAGAAAAATTTCCTCTTCTCCTAAATGTGGCACATGGAGGCTAATTCAATGGGGTCTTTTCAGCACCCATAAAGGCCTTCAAAAGACATGTCCTCCCAAACGTAAGTGGTGCTTCATTTTCCCAGGAAGGCACTGCAGTGACTCAAGTAAAGGGAAGGGGGTGACATTGCTGGCAAAGTCTCTGAAGCTAAGAATAGTGAGGGTCATGTGAGGAGAATGAAGATACAGTGGATGATCATCTCCTTTGGGGAATGAGAGAAAGTAACAGATGTCAGGAGCAGATGTTTACAGTAAAAGCTCTGGCTAGAAGTGTCATGGGGATATTGGACAAGAGTATGGCTGGTTAGGTAGTAGAGGAGTGGGCTTTAATTTTCCATTCTTGTATTAAAAAATCAGCATGGCAAGCATTCTCTGCAATCAGTTCACCTCTGCAGTGGCACAAAAACTTTTTTCTAGTCCACAGAACATAAGATATTGCACATTTATTTTCTTAAGTCCAGGATCTGTTATGTATCTTAGATTAATATAATTCTGAAGGAAAAAAGGAGACATTTTAGCAGGTTATTGTGTAGGGATTTCTTGCTAGCTCACTTGCTTTCTTCCTTGCTTTATTTCCATTTGAAAGCTGCTAAGATCTTTGAAATGTTAGAAGTAGCCCTGGGAGGGATGGCGTATTGGTTAGAGTGAAGGTGAGATGATCTAAGGTGCAGATAATATGTTGTATCAGTGTATTACATGTATATCATCACAGTGTAATCATACACAAACAAATATGTATATATAAAGTTGCATTTCATTGTCATAAAGATGTTAGAGAAATTGTTTGGACCTTGCCATTCCAATTACATATTATCATTATATTTAGTCCTCCTATAATACTCATTAAAACTCTCATGCCATGCAAGCAGCCCTACTGAAATCAATAGGACCATTCGTATGACTGATTAAGGAGGGTAATGTTTAGCAAATATATGATTAGGAACTCTCTTGTGGAATGGACTTTTAAAAGAAGACATCTGGTGAGCACAGACATGTTTAAGAATGTCTACATAGTTACGCATAAGAATAGGTTAAGTATGTTTGACAGAAGTGCAGCTATCGGCTTCTCCCCCTCACCAAGCAATATACACACATGAAAATTCACAAAAGTGAATGCGCTGAATTTAGTACGGAGTTGTGTGTTGTGGATATATACAGAGATCTGTGGCCTTTATTCTTTTTCTTTTGTTTCTCCTCCTTTCAGTTAACTACACAGATCTTCCAAAGGTCAGAATTTGGACTTTTGTTTTTCAATTTATTTTTACTCTTGAAACCACAGAAGGTGGCATGTTTTGTAGGATCAGAGGCTGTTTTCTTGTTGTGAGAAATATAAAGAAAGTATTAGCAAAAGATGAAAAGAATAAAACAGATGTGAAAATTGTTTCTGTTCTTTTGGTTTTAATTCTGTTCTTTGTTTTTGTTAATTACTTCTACTTTTCAAACTTTACCTAACTACTTAGAATAAGTTTTATGATTGGATACAAAGTACAAATGAAATCCATTAATGTAACTGAAGCTGGAAATATTCTAAACTGAAATCTCGATTTCTTTACCATTGTCAGCAACCCATTACTAGTTATAGAACATTTTATTACATAACCAAAATTTTAATCAAAAATATTGAAACCCGGTTATAACCTGGCAGTAGTTCAGCATATGTTCTGCCAAAAAAGCACAGGCACTCTGTGATCTTACAGACATAAAATAAACATCTTGTTATTCCATTGCCATTACACTGAATTTAGTAGGCCTATGTTTAAAGGGGTTGACATGCTCAACGGTATGACATAAAGACACAGAACATTTTCTAATTGTATTCAGAATATATAATTTATTTTCTTCATCCAGAGCCATAGACAATTTACTTTAGCAATGCTGCAGTCTGTAATGCAATATGAGATTTCCAAAGGGCACTTCTATTGAATATTTGTAATGTCTTGTGAAATGTATTGTCTCTCTTGTGATTTATTTTTCAGAGACAAAAGAAATATCTGTTCCGAAAACTGCAATCCAAGATGCAGTGTCAATTTAAGCTCTCCAAGACCCTATTTCTCCTACTATTGAAGCCAGCAGGAGCTCTGACATTGCCTCCAATGTGACCACTGTTTATTTATAAGCTTATGTTAAACCCAACTTCATAAATTACATGGCCCTTTGGATCAAAAAAGCAAAATATAACTTTTGAGCAAAATTTTTAATTTTTTTTGTTTTAATCATACAAAATATAAAATTATAAATAAAAATTACAGAGTAATCAAGAAAGCAAATTATAGCAGGATGTGGAGTTTCTGAGTACCTAGTGTCCTGAATAACCCACTAAGCAGGTCAAAAAAACCTATTGCATTCAAGAGATACTATCTCAATATGATGAAAGGAAGAAGAGGGACAATAATAATACTTTGCACTTCTATAGGTTCTTGCCCTTTGAGGATTTCTAGGTATGTTTACAAACATCCATTAATTCAGCCTCACAACACTACTGTGAGGAAGATAAGGAATATATAGGGATCACTTTACCCACCACTGAAATGCAGCCACCTCTGAGATAGGATGTGTCAACCTGTGTAAGAGATTACAGCAGCAACACACAATAGTTCAAGGCAGAAAATAGCATCAGTATATCTCTCCCTGTTAGAAGTTTTCATACCACTGAACATCATTTTATGGAAACTAGATTAACAAAACTGTTCCTAAATCAATAGGTGTAGATAACCATGTCATTTAATTCCTAGTATGCCACAAGTAACATTTCCTTTAACAACTGGCATATTTTTCTGTTCATCAGGCCTTTTATTAGCACTCTGTTACATATCACTACTTGCACTGTAACACAAGCCATAGAACTTCACCCAGGAGTTTCAACATCAAGCCCAAAGCTTCTGTTTGATATATAGCAAAGATCTTCAGCGTTGAGTTAAAGACTTCAAGTGATGAAGAATCTACCACATCCCTCAATAAATTGTTTCTAAGGTTAATTACACTCACTGTTAAAAATGTGCAGCTTATTTCTATGATATAATATGAATAGGACTGCATGATGATCCTGTAGGATCCATGGGAAGCTCCCAAGTCCATCTCTTTGTATCCACCTGGTGTCTTACACTTAGAGCATGCAGGGGTGTAATCAGGAAGGCCAAAGCACAATTGGAGTTGCAGCTAGCAAGGGATGTGAAGGGTAACAAGAAGGGTTTCTACAGGTATGTTAGCAACAAGAAGAAGGTCAGGGAAAGTGTGGGGCCCTTACTGAATGGGGGAGGCAACCTAGTGACAGATGATGTGGAAAAAGTTGAAGTACTCAATGCTTTTTTTGCCTCAGTCTTCACAGACAAGGTCAGCTCCTAAACTGCTGCACTGGGCAGCACAGTACGTGGAGGAAGTGAGCAGCCCTCAGTGGAGAAAGAACAGGTTAAGGACTATTTAGAAAAGCTGGACATGCACAAGTCCATGGGTCCGGATCTAATGCATCCGAGGATGCTGAGGGAGTTGGCTGATGTGATTGCAGAGCCATTGGCCATTATTTTTGAAAACTCGTAGCGATTGGGGGTGGTCCCAGGCGATTGGAAAAAGGCAAATATAGTGTCCATCTTTAAAAAAGGGAAGAAGGAGAATCTGGGGAACTACAGACCGGTCAGCCTCACCTCAGTCCCTGGAAAAATAATGGAGCAGGTGGAGAGGAAGGTGATTGGGAACAGTCAACATGGAATCACCAAGGGCAAGTCATGCCTGACCAACCTGATTGCCTTCTATGATGAGATAACTGGCTCTGTGGATATGGGGAAAGTGGTGACCGTGATATATCCGGACTTTAGCAAAGCTTTTGATACGGTCTCCCACAGCATTCTTGCCAGCAAGTTAAAAAAGTATGGATTGGATGAACGGACTGTAAGGTGGATAGAAAGCTGGCTAGATCATTGGGCTCAACGGATAGTGATCAATGGCTCGATGTCTAATTGGCAGCCGATATCAAGCAGAGTGCCCCAGGGGTCTGTCCTGGGACCGGTTTTGTTCAATATTTTCATTAATGATCTGGATGATGGGATGGATTGCACCCTCAGCAAGTTCGCAGATGACACTCAGCTGGGGGGAGAGGTAGATATGCTGGAGGGTAGGAATAGGGTCCAGAGTGACCTAGACAAATTGGAAGATTGGGCCAAAAGAAATCTGATGAGGTTCAACAAGGAGAAGTACAGAGTCCTGCACTTAGGGCGGAAGAATTCCATGCACTGCTACAGGCTGGGGACCGACTGGCTACGCGGCAGTTCTGCAGAAAAGGACCTGGGGATTACAGTGGACAAGAAGCTGGATATGAGTCAGCTGTGTGCCCTTGTTGCCAAGAAGGCTGACAGCATATTGGGCTGCATTAGTAGGAGCATTGCCAGCAGATCAAGGGAAGTGATTATTCCACTCTATTCAGCACTGGTGAGGCCACATCTGGAGTATTGCGTCCAGTTTTGGGCCCCCCACTAAAGAAAGGATGTGGACAAATTGAAGAGAGTCCAGCAGAGGGCGACAAAATGATTAGGGGACTGGGGCACATGACTGATGAGGAGAGGCTGAGGGAACTGGGCTTCTAGTCTGCAGAAGAGAAGAGTGAGGGGGGATTTGATAGCAGCCTGAAGCGGGGTTCCAAAGAGGATGGAGCTAGGCTGTTCTCAGTGGTGGCAGATGACAGAACAAGGAGCAATGGTCTCAAGTTGCAGTCAGGGAGGTCTAGATTGTATATTAGGAAAAACCATTTCACTAGGAGGGTGGTGAAGCACTGGAATGGGTTACCTAGGGAGGTGGTGTAATCTCCATCCTTAGGGGTTTTTAAGGCCCAGCTTGATAAAGCCCTGGCTGGGCTGATTTAGTTGGTGTTGGTCCTGCTTTGAGCAGGGGGTTGGACTAGATGACCTCTTGAGGTCTCTTCCAACCCTAATCTTCTATGATTCTATGACTGTCAACTCCTTGGGGCAGATGTCCCACACACGCGCACACACACACACACACACACACAAAGAATGATGATGTCTGAAGATTTTATCTGCACTTTCTTTTATGATCTACACAACTCATGAGTACCTTTGCCATTTAGTCATCCCTTCATAAACCTTTATACTAGGGCTGTCAAGAGATTAAAAAAATTAATCATGATTAATTGTGTGATGAAAAAATTAATCACGATTAATCACATGATTAATCGCACTGTTGAACAATAATATGATACCATTTATTTAACTATTTTTGGATTTTTTCTACATTTTCAAATATATTGATTTCAATTACAATGCAGAATACAACGTGTACAGTGCTCACTTTATATTTATTTTTCATTAGAAATATTGTACTGTAAAAAAACAAAAGAAATAGTATTTTCCAATTCATCTAATACAAGTACTGTCATGCAAATTCTTTACCATGAATGTTGAACATACAAACGTAGAATAGTGTACAACTGCATCCAAAAACAAAACAATGTAAAACTTTAGAGCCTACAAATCCACTCAGTCCTATTTCTTCTTCAGCCAATTGCTCAGACAAACAAGTTTGTTTACATTTGCAGGAGATAATGCTGCCCTCTTCTTGTTTACAATGTCACCTGAAAGTGAGAACAGGCACTTGCATGGCACTGTCGCAAGATATTTACATGCCAGATGCGCTAATGTTTCATATGCCCCTTCATGCGTCAACCACCATTCCAGAGGACATACATCCATGCTGATGATGGGTTCTGCTTGATAACAATCCAAAGCTGTGCGGACTGACGCATATTCATTTTCATCATCTGAGGCAGAGGCCACCCGCAGAAGGTTGATTTTCTTTTTTGGTGGTTCGGGTTCTGTAGTTTTCGCATCAGACTTTTGAAAGCATGATCCACACCTCGTCCCTCTCAGATTTTGGAAGGCACTTCAGACTCTTAAACCTTGGGTCGAGTGCTATAGCTATCTTTAGAAATCTCACATTGGTACCTTCTTTGCGTTTTGTCAAATCTGCAGTGAAAGTGTTCTTAAAACGAACATGTGCTGGGTCATCATCTGAGACTGCTATAACATGAAATATATTGCAGAATGCAGGTAAAACAGAGCAGGAGACATACAATTCTACCCCAAGGAGTTCAGTCACTAAGTAATTAACACATTATTTTTTAACGAGCATCATTAGCATGGAAGCATGTCCTCTGGAATAGTGGCCGAAGCATGAAGGGGTACATGACTGTTTAGCATATCTGGAACATAAATGTCTTGCAATGCCAGCTACTAAGTGCCATACGAATGCCTGTTCTCACTTTCTGGTGACATTGTAAATAAGAAATGGGCAGCATTATCTCCTGTAAATGTAAACAAACTTGTTTCTCTTAGCAATTGGCTGAACAAGAAGTCGGACTGAGTAGACTTGTAGGCTTTCAAGTTTTACATTGTTTTGTTTTTGAATGAAGTTTTTTTTGTACATCATTCTACGTTTGTATGTTCATATTTCATGGTAAAGAGATTGAACGACAGTACTTGTATTAGGTGAATTGAAAAATACTATTTATTTTGTTTATCATTTTTAAAGTGCAAATATTTGTAATCAAAATAATAATATAAAGTGAGCACTGTACATTTTGTATTCTGTATTGTAATCAAAATCAATATATTTAAAAATGTAGAAAAACATCCAAAATATTTAATACATTTCAATTGGTATTCTATTGTTTAACAATGTGATTAAAACTGCAATTAATCGCAATTAATTTTTTTAATCACGATTAATTTTTTGAGTTAATCACGCTAGTTAACTGTGAGAAATCGACAGACCTACTTTATACCACACCATGCACTTGCACAGGCATGACCTGTGCGTATCTAATCTCTGATAAAAAATAGTGAAACAACATTTAGACAAGGCCTGTAGTTTCTGTTATTTTATGTATGGGGATTTTGGGAAAGGAGGGGGTGCAGTTAAACATACCCTCCAAATTCTTCCCTGACTTAAACCAGGCTTGTCCTTTAAAGTCACGTTAATGAGGTTGAAGACCCAAGGCAGCACTTATTGGACTCTATATTCGGCTGCTTTTTGCCAGGTCCAGGCAGGGGTGCTGGAACAATTTGGATAGTGGGGGTGCTGAGAGCCATTTAACCAAACTGTAACCCTGTATATGATGGAAACCACTTCAAACCAGGGGTGCTGCAGCACCCCTAGTTCTAGCACCTATGGGTCCAGGAAGACGAGAGCCCTTGAAGGGAACTAGCATGGGTGGGAGAGCAGGTTATTTCTAGACTAAACATCACAGGCAAAACCTGCCGCGTATCCTTCGCGTTCGAGCCTGAAGAGCCAAACGGTGGCTAATGATGCAAGAATAGCTGACTGGGCGCTGCCCGGGCTGGCTGACCCCACAGGGCTCTCTGCTAAGTAACAGCGCGCGGCCCCCTGCCTGCCAGCCGGCGCTGCGGCTGGTCCCCTGCCTGCAGGGCTGGGTGAGCTCAGGGTAAGTCGGCGGCGGCGCTCGCCTGTTGCTCCTGCCCATTCTGCAAGGCAGTGAGGTGACAAGCCCAAACTCCCCCGGGGCAGGGAAGGAGTCCGCTAGTTCTCCTGGGCGGGGCTTTCCCCCGGCTTGAGAGGAAGGGGCAGAGCCCCGCATTAAGCATAGTGCTCCAGAGAGCTTTCCCCACCCGGGAGGGGGCTTGTTAACTGGACAGCCCGCCCGTCATTGCCAACTTCTCTAGCTTCCGGGAAGGGGCGCGGTGCTGTGCGGTGCCTGTTTGGGCAGGAGGACAGGGCGAAGGGGTGTTTGTGCGGCGGCCGCTCCGCTGAAAGGCCCCGGGATGTGGTCCCGTCTCTAGTAAATACCCACCTCCCTCCTCTCCCCCCTGAACTGCAGCCACAGCAGCGCTCATCTGGCCAGGATCATCCGCTTCAGCGCCCCAAAAGCTCATTGTCCAAAGCCTCCCCTGGGTCAGTTCATGCCCCTAGCATGCAGGGCAGCCCCGCCCCGCCCCGCCAATCGACTCGGGAAAAGGAAGCAAAGAGTGCACGGGACAGGAATGAGCCGCGTGTGGGGGGCTGGCAAAGAGAAACAGGGCGCATCTTCTCCCTGCTAACTAGTCCCCCGTGCCAGCTCCCAGCCATCCAGAGAGGGGGCCGAGAGACCCCTCCCATCTCCCGCGGCCTCTCCTCGCTCTTTTCCTTTTCTTTCCAAAGTGACCCTGGCTCAGCCAGGCACAGCCCAGCCTGGAGGAACCCCAGCGCAGGGAAAGCTTGTTCCCAACCCCAAAGGGCGCTTGCGGCTCTCTGACTTTGGGCGACAGCTCAGAGGAGGTGGGTTGTTGTTCCCTCGCTGGCTGTTATTTTCACGAGCAGACCACGGGTGTCTCTCCCAGGCGCCGGTTCTGGAGAGCCGGGGGCTCAGGGCTTTACCTCCAGTGCGCACGCAGATAAACCCGCTGCAGCCCCGTGCACCATTTGTGGGCATGAAAGGGCTGCCAGGGCTGATGGAGTTGGGCGGGGAGGATTGACTCGCTGCTCCTCCAAAGATTAGTTGGTATTTTTCCTGCCTAAATGACGTTCTCGTTTATTCCTGTTCCTAAGGGTGCGTGGGAAGGTGGAGGGGAATCGGAGTGTGCACATTTCCAGGGGATAAACCGCACCGCTGCTCCAACAGAAACGTGTCTCCCAGCCGGGCAGCTGGGGCAGGGATGACGCTGCTTGGCAATGGCAAACATCTGTGAAGTCATCCTCCTTGCACTTGTCAAAGGTGCCGTTTCTTCGCTTTCCTACTCCCCTGCAATCCTGCGAGGACTGACTTGGCGATTGACCAGCTGCATGGCCCTTCTCCTGAAAGGGGATTGTGTGAGCCGTGCAAGCTACAGTTCCTATCAATTTCCACTCATTGTAGCCCCTTTGTAGCAGTTCTGACATACGTATTGCTATTTTTTTTACCGTGCAGGCACAGGGATTTGGGGGATTTAACCCTTCACTGCTATTGCTGTAGAAATACAGAAGCGCGGGATGGAAATTGGTGCCGAGATCTGAAATTTCCAGAAACTGTGAATGTGTGCACATAATGAACATACAAAACATTTGGGGGACACCCACACCCACAAATAGACACAGACATAAGTATAGGCTTCCCCGAGTAAGCTGGGGCTTGGAAAGCAGATGTAGAGATAATGGAATTAGCCTTGGACCAAGACTTTAGGAGGCAGTAGTTGTAGGGCAGACAGTAGTGGCATGGAGCAGAAAGAGACTCCTGGAATACAGCATCCTGCGAGACAGTGATAAAACAGGCAGGCTTGGGATGAAGAGGCAATTGAAAGGTTCTTGTTGGTGGGGCCTAGGCAACTGTAGCAGTGGGCTTGGGTGTCAATGGGTGATAAGGAGGAAGTGGCCTGGCAGGGCAGTGGTGTGGGCAAGGGCCTGGGAAGTAGGGACCATGATAGGGGGTCTTGGCAGCAGTGGGGTGGGCAGGTGCTGGGTGTTTGGGTGTCTTATTTCCAACAGCTGGAGTGCTTGCAAAGGGCAGATATTCAGTCTGTGCACCTGCCAAGGTTTCCGGGAGCAGGGGAACCGTCCTGACATCAAATGTAAATCAAGGTAAAATGCATTCATTCACGGAAACGTACAGCGCTCACAATACGTGCAATGCTGCTCTGAGCACAGGTCAACACTTTCCAGCCTGGCACTCTCAAGGGAATCCATATTTAGGCACCCAATTTAAACCTCTCTGATGCTCAAGTGCCCCGAGGATCTACAACTCCAATTGAAGTCTATGGGTGTTCAGCCCCTGAGATATCGGGCCCTGTATTTTGACAATGTTACCCCCACAGCATCTTTTTGAATGTACATGCGGCCAGGAGGAATCACAGAGGCGCTAACATTGTGAAGTCCTGGTTTTATCCTGTCAATGGAGGGTTTTATGCATGTTTTCCCAATCTTTGCACTAAATATCTCTAGTGCTTCTTCCTTCCTTCCCGCAAGGGCAACTGTAGCTGTTATTCAACAGCTGCTATGAAAACTTACACTCAAGCCATGGTCAGCACCCCACAGCCAGGAAAAATCGTCTGTGTCTTTAATTTTGTAGGATGCTGCCTCCACGCGACTCCTATTCACAAAGCAACTGTTTCACAATAGCAGCTGCCAGCGTCATCCATTAACCAGCATAGCCTTCTATCAGGCACATTATGTATTTCAGGGTGATACGGTTTTGCAGAGTACAAACTGATGACATTCAAATGGAAACACGTCACACAGAGAATTTATTAATGAGCTTGTTTTAAAAAAAATGTCCCACATGACATGGTTTGGTCCTGATCTCTGAGCCAAAGCGCAGACCTGTTTCAGAAATGGGCAAACAATCTGGAAACAGCTTGCTTCAAGGTACGTAAATACGGGAAAGCTTCCTGTAATTAGAATGTATATTAAAATTCCGGGCATGCTTCCGCGCATCAGATATAGTGTCGAGATAACGTGCGATGAGGTAAACCCCTACAACACCCCCCCCCCCATGAAACATGAATTATCATTTCCAACGGGATGCAAATGGAGCTGCTTTCTGTGTGGGAACAACCAGCTGCAACGCTCTACAATCAACTGTTTCATAAAAGCCAGAGCCAGATAGCAGTTTAGGGTAGTAGGCACCCGTTTTAACAAGAAAAACCTCCATACAGTTGGTATAGACGCAACCTCGATAGGGAACAACCGAGTCTTCAAACTCGGAGAGGATCGATACTGTCTACTAGACATTCTGGGTGCGTGTGCGTGGCGCAGGGGGTAAACAGGGGATTAATCAGAAATTAAAGAATTATACACAAACAAAGAGAGCTTAATTCGGGGATCGGAGAATGGCCAGCAGGATGCGAAGGGTCCCAGCGCAGATCCCTTTGCTGGAGGCACACTTGGTGGAGGTCAGCACTTCCCCATGTAGTGAGGTCTGCCTAATATTCGAGGTGCACATTGTTCAAACGACACATTTCTTTTTGTGATGCCATTTCCCTGTACCTGTTTGCACCCAACGATTTAACGCAGATCCTTATACTTCAACTAAAGACTTTCTTCCTGTCCGCCATGCATTAAAATGATAATAATAAAAAGACACAGAGAGAGAGACAAAGATACGAGGAGGGGGCTCGATCTTTGAACTCAACGGCATATCATGCCTTCAAAGATGATTTTTTTTAACACAGCTCTTCTGCAGCCAAAGAATCCAGCTTGCATACACACGCGTGTGAAAAAACCTTTCTGTATTTGAGATACATTACATACACTCGCACACCCACATACACACACCGTGCACCTCTCTAACTTTCCTTATGGAATGGTTAAACTAATCAGTGCATTGCTACAGATATTCCCGCAAAGATCCGTTTGTTTGACCGGGGAAAAAAAATAATCCTAGGTAATCCCCCCAGCACCACCCTAGAAAAGTCATCCAGTGGGCTTGTGCTTGAATATACACTAGTTAGAGGCTATATGAACCAACTCACGTATCCGTTTGAGCATACTGCAAGAATATTTATTGAGCCTCAGCTCAGTCACTGCATTGAACACCAAGGCTGGCAAGCAATTGCATTTCCTATTTCAGAAGAGAGCTCTGATTCAGCTCCTTCTCTCCCCCCCCCCCTTTAATTATCATTTATTTGTTCAAATTGTAAAGTACCCCCGGTGAAACCTTTGTAAAGGGCGAGAACTCCGAACGCCCAGACCGAAAGCAAAGGGTCCCCTACAAAATGCCCCCCAAACACCACCCTACCTTGCACATAGGAAACCAGCAATAAAAAGACGAGGTTCCAAAATGTAAATCCACTTTTAATCCCCATTGTCTTCAGCAGCATGAAGTCCAGCCGGCCACATTTAGTACATCCCCTGTCCCAAAAGTCTGCTATTTTCGACTCCTTTGCACGGATTTCCCCTTTGCAGATCCCTTTCATATTATTCGGGAGAGCTCCTAATTCCTATTCCTTGGCCAGGCGCAGTGGAGTTGTTGCTGTTGATGGTGCGCGGTCACAGCTCAGAGTGAATGGTGTTTCTGGGATACCACAGCAACCTTGACGAGGACTCAACCATCTCTCCAACAGGGGCACAAAGTCTCAGCTACTCTCGATTGTGTCTTTTCCTTCTCCCACCCCTCCCCGCTACCGCCACCTCCACAATCAAAAAACACCACAATTCTGGCTTGTTACAGCGTCCCCCAGGAACCCAGGGAGAGCATTTTAAAAGCCCAGACAATCTCCCGAATCAACTCCAAACAGTATTTGCTATTGAGGTTCTTCTCCCCCCACCACCCCTCCGAGAAGATCAATTCTGCCCAGGAAAGCAGCTCAAGAAATAATACACTAGTGAGATTTTCATAGTCGCCTGAAGGAACATCTAGGAGCTAATGCAGCAAGATACATCCATCCTGCTGTCGCTTGGACAGGATAATCCGTAGCATATTATTAAAAATGCGTCTGTGATGTTTAAGCCTGTGAGCATCACCACTCACACATAACACACACACACACACACAAAGTACATTGGTGCACACACCTTTCATAGTAACATGTGTTGCTCCTGGAGCTGCACTAGATTTTTTTTTTAAACTAACCATTGTATTGCATTGTACGGCAGAATTAACTGCAGGCAGATATTTCAAAGATCAGAGCTTTTGCAAACACAAACGCAGATCTGCTCCT
This sequence comes from Platysternon megacephalum, assembly GCA_003942145.1. Taxonomy (NCBI): domain Eukaryota; kingdom Metazoa; phylum Chordata; order Testudines; family Platysternidae; genus Platysternon; species Platysternon megacephalum. The sequence goes on along the minus strand of QXTE01000022.1, from coordinate 6,307,401 downwards.
TGAAGAATGCACAATTTTCCATTTTCCAAAATGTTGCTCTCGTTCCCCCTTTAATGGGTGCTGCAGTTTAATCTCCTCTCTTTGTTGCCACCTTGTCCATAGATCACAGAGACACTTGTCTTAATTTTTTGAAGTATCCACAAACATGTAAATTGGGGGAATTCTTGCAAATAAATGTAAACCAACGTTGTATCTCAGCCCAAAGGGTTAATGTTCGGCAAGGAAAGAGCACTTGCGCCATCTACCGGCCGGCAGGCGACCTCTGCCTCCTTCCCACCATTTGTAGCAGGGTCCTATTTCTGGGCAGTACAACGTCAGTGAGAAGGGATAATTTTGCTTCATTTTACTAGTCACAGAAGGGGGGGGGGAGAGAGAGAGAGAGAGAGAGAGAGAGAGAGATCCCGGCATAAACAAAAGCAGCGTGTTTTATAGAATTTGCTCTTTTTCCGGACTGGATTGGTAAAAGGGGCAGAGCCAGGTGGAGGGAATTGCCATTATGGATCAGAAAAATGCCGCATTCCCTTCTCCTTGAAGAGCTTCTCGCATCTGCCTCACTCTTGGCTTGAAATGAATGATGAAACAAACCATGTTGGCGGCGAGGGGGGGTAGAAGGGGGCGGAAAGGAGTTGTCCCGTTGTAGAGAAGGCAGCCATTGGCTAAATCTGCCTGCTAAACCCAAGTCACTGCCTTTGTGTGTGTTTGTGTGAGCTGCTAAATGAGACTGCACATGTTAGTGTCAATGTATTGTGTTTGTATGTGTGCAAAATGTTTGTGTGTGGGAGTTAGTGGGCACTTAATAGGTGTGTTGGTATGTGTGTTTATGCATGTGGGAAGCTTTTATCTGCATACATGTGTGTAATGGGAGTGTGTGTGTGTGTGTGAAGGGTACACAGATGTGTGCATGTGTATATATGTGTGAGACTCTTGTGTGTGTGTACATGTGCATGTGTGATGTGTGTGTCTATGGGTGAAGTTTATCTGTGTATTTGTGTGTATGCCTGTAATGTGCATGATATGTTTGAAGTTTGTGTGTATGGGTGTATGTTAAATGTTTATGAACATGTGAAAGTTTTCAACGTGTAGGTGTATAAATATGCATGTGTGTTGATGTATATACATGTATATGTGTGAATGTTTGCGAGTATTCGTGCTTATCTATCTGTGAATATTTATGTGTATGGGTGAGAGTGTGTAGGTGTATACAGTATGTGCCTGCCATTCTGCCCTCATTTATGTCTGTGCTATTCCATTGAAGTCAATAGCAATGGACCTTTTGTGAGGGTGTCTGAACTAATCCACTTGGCTGCAAGAGCTGCATGTAGCTCAGACAAGGAAACCGTCAATTTAATTACAGCTGCTACATGCCATTAACTGGCCTTGTTAAATACATACAAGTATATTTGCTGGAGAGGAAGTCTGTGTTTGTTGTCTGTAATCTTCTCTTATAAGGACACCCATAAATCTGGAGTAGGCCTGGGATGGGGGGTAGTATAACTGAAAACTTCATGGGCCTGTTAGCCTCCTCAGCTGTGGATCAGAAATTGATTTCACCAAAGACATCAGCCTTGTGCTGCTGTTGAAGGCAGTGCTAACTCAGAATCAAACAAGTCCTTCAGCTTTCTGACAGGGTTTCAATATTCCCCTTTATTGGGCAGTGGTGGATGGATGAAGTCCATCATCCTCACAGTGTTCTTTAAAAAAATTCGAATATGTCACTCTTAAAAAAAAATTGCTTTCCATTTATTGGATTCAATTTTTCAAGAAAGCGTTTCAAAACAGAGGACAGAATTCTGCTTTCAGAAGGGCATTACTCTATGTTCCTGGAACAAAATTCTGCTCTTAGTTTCACAAAGCACCTTTCTGCTGTGCCATTGGGCTCTCCATGACCACACACCTCTGCAAAAGGAGGGAGAGAAGATTATCAGTCAGGTGGAATCTGAGAACAGATATTTGCCTGAGTAATTTAGGAGCCTCGGTCCCATTGATTTGGGAAACAGGACTTAAGCTCCTAAGTCACATAGGTGCTTTTGAAACTATTTCCCCTAGTATCTAGGAGCCAATTTATGTACATTTTAAAAGCACTATTGGTGTTATATTTTTGGTGTGCATGTTTTGTTTTTTAATACTGTCTCCAATAAACCCTTACTCAGTATTCTTTCGGTGAGGCTAGATGCAAAATATAAAGATTCTATTATCTCTTTTAGTACTTGGCATACTAAGTGATGTTTTTGTTTTTTTTTGTTTTTTTTTGTGTTTGTTTTGTTTTTTGTTTTGGCATGGCCAGAGCCTATTGATCCTCTGGGTACAGGTCAAGGATAAAAGTGACTTGGCAAAGACAGTTAAGTCAATGCCTATGATAAAAGAGTTTTTAAACAGTGTTGAGATCAGAAATGGACAGCTACTTATATTTCTGACCTGTTAGGCACATGATTATCAGTGGGTGCCAATGGAAAATGTAGATTGGAGACTTGTCTGTGACCATGATGCTTTGTACTATGCTCCTTGGATGTCCCATACATTAAATGGAATTGGGCTGGCTCAGTACATGAATGGGAGCATTTATGGATTCATAAGCAGGCACTCTTCTCTATGAATCTGTATGTAATGAACAGGCACTTAACAGCCAACATTTAGGCACCACTGGCATTCACAATCCCCTGCTCAGCTGTTGCCCATGTTTCTGCTATTAAAGTCCCGAAGGTGCACAGCCACCAAAGTCCCGACACAGCCCAGCAATTAATTCACACCTAAGCCCCAGTAGGATTCCACCACCTATCTTGTCTTTGGGGCCCAATCTAGGGCATACACTGAAGTCACCTAAACCCACCATTTGTTCTTTTCAAGCTGTGTCTGTATATAGATATTTCAATATTTATTGGTATAGGAACCTGGGCCACTCAACCCCTCTGTGTGTTTCCTAACCATCAGGCTACAGAGCCATTCTAGCTCTCTTGTTGGTCTAATGAATATTTAAGTATTTATACACAGTGGAACAGCTTCAGCAGGAGAGCTTAAGAGAAGCTGGTTTTAGACTACCCCATAGCCTGGGGGAGATAGAGCACCCACATTCAAATCTGAGTTCCACGTCCAGTGGGGTGAATGTGCTTGAACACGGCTTTCCTACATCCTAGGTGAGTGCTTCAACTACTGGGCTACAGGTTATAGGTGGGAGGGTGGCACCACCTGCTCCTCCTTGTTTTTTCTTAGAAAAGTATAAGAACATAAGAACAGACATACTGGGTCAGACCAAAGGTCCATCTAGCCCAGTATCCTGTCTTCCGACAATGGCCAATGCCAGGTGCCCCAGAGGGAATGAACAGATGGACAGATCCATCCTCTGTCGCCCATTCCCAGCCTCTGGCAAACAGAGACTAGGGACACCATCCCTGCCCATCCTGGCTAATAGCCCCTGATGGACCTATCCTCCATGAACTTATCCAGCTCTTTATTGAACCCAGTTATATTCTTGGCCTTCACAACATCCTCTGGCAAGGAGTTCCACAGGTTGACTGTGCGTTGTATGAAAAAAATATTTCCTTTTGTTTGTTTTAAACCTGCTGTCTATTAATTTCATTTGGTGACATCTAGTTCTTGTGTTGTGAGAAGAAGTAAATAACACTTCCTTATTTATTTTCTCCACACCAGTCATGATTTTATAGACCTCTATCATATCCCGCCTTAGTCGTCTCTTTTCCAAGCTGAAAAGTCCCCGTCTTATTAATCTCTCCTCATATGGAAGCTGTTCCATACCCTTAATCATTTTTGTTGTCCTTTTCTGAACCTTTGGGGGTGACCACATCTGCTTGCAGTATTCAAGATGTGGGTGCACCATGGATTTATATAGAGGCAATATGATATTTTCTTCTTATTATCTATCCCTTTCTTAATGATTCACAACATTCTGTTCGCTTTTTTGACTGCCGCTGCACATTGAGTGGATGTTTTCAGAGAACTATCCACAATGACTCTAAGATCTCATTCTTGAGTGGTAACAGCTAATTTAGACCCCATCATTTTATATGTATAATTGGGATGATGTTTTCCCATGTGCATTACTTTGCATTTATCAACATTGAATTTCATCTGCCATTTTGGTGCCCAATAACCCATTTTTGTGAGATCCTTTTGTAGTTCTTTGCAGTGTGCTTGGGACTTAACTATCTTAAGTAGTTTTGTATCATCTTCAAATTTTGCCATCTTTTCCAGATGTTTACCCCCTTTTCCAGATCATTTATGAATATGTTGAATAGGACTGGTCCCAGTACAGACCCACGGGGGACATCACTATTTACCTCTCTCCATTCTGAAAACTGACCATTTATTCCTACATTTGTATATAAGCACTTACCTGTCACTTTTTATCTGCCTGCCATTACATGATGTAATTGAATAGGCCTCTTTTTCATTTGACTCTTTCTCATTAAATCCTACCTGTATTTTATCATCTTCCATCCTCTCCTCCTTACTAGGACATAGAGAACCTCCATTAATAGATCCTCCCCTAAGAGATGTTTCTGTCTGAACCATGTGCTCCTCCGCACCTGTCGGCTTTCCCCCAGCCCATAGTTTAAAAACTGCTCTACGACCTTTTTAATTTTAAGTGCCAATAATCTGGTTCCATTTTGGTTTACGTGGAGCCCGATCCTGTATAGGATCCCCCTTTCCCAAAAGTTTCCCCAGTTTCTAATAAATCTAAATCCCTCCTCCCTACAGCATTGTCTCATCCACGCATTGAGACCCTTCAGTTCTGCCTGTCTAACTGGCCCTGCACTTGGAACTGGAAGAATTTCAGAGAATGGTACCATGGAGGTCCTGGACTTCAATCTCTTATTTAGCGGTCTAAATTTGGCCTCCTGGACCTCTCTCTTATCCTTCCCTATGTCATTGGTACCTACATGTACCACGACCACCAGCTCCTCCCCAGCACTACACATAAGTCTATTTAGATATTTTGAGAGATCCGCAACCTTCACACCAGGCAGGCAAGTCACCATGTGGTTCTCCTGGTCATCACAAAATCAGCTATCTATGTTTCTAATGATTGAATCCCCCATAACTTTTACTTGTCTTTTCCCAATAACTGGAATTCCCTCTCCTGGAGAGGTATCCTCAGTGCAAGAGGATACCACCACATCATCTGGAAGGAGGGTCCCAACTATGGGATCATTTCCCTCTGCTCCAGTTGGATGTTCTCCTTCCCTGAGACTTTCATCCTCCTCAACAGAGGCTGTCAAACCTGGGATGGGACCATTCTGCTGTGTCCCAGAAAGTCTCATCTATGTACCTCTCTGTTTACTCAGCTCCTCCAGTTCAGCCACTCAGCTGTCTTTCATACTGTTGACCATGAGGAATTGTTTGACATGCTTGTGGATCATAACAGGGAGAGAGGGAGTTTCTTGAGTAGTTCTATTGTCTTCTCTTTGAGATCAGCTGGAAGGCTGTGTTAGATGGTTGCTAGTCTGCCTTCCAAGCTCTCTCATGCAGATGGGAGAAAAAGGGTTGTATTTTATCTCCTGTCCCTTTCAATGCATATGTGAGTCCATTAGGGGAGATATGAAGTGATGTAGGCTGCTGTGTCTCATTAGACAGATGACACCCGAACAGTGAAGTTAAATGGCTTTCCCAGTGTTTAGTAGATAATGAGGCTTGGATGAGAGTAAACTGGCTGAGGCGCAGTCCATGGATATTCAGATGCAACATTGTGCTGTAGATACTACCATGTGTTCAGAGGCCCTGGGAGATGGAAACGGTATAAAAACTTAGACAGACTAGAACCCAGATAAGAATGATACCTACTGGAAACAACTGGAGGAAACTATGGAAGTAATATATATATATATATATATATATATATATATATATATACACCTTCCCTTGACTGAGGGACATAGTTTGTGTTTTGTTACTCATGTTTACAAACTCTTGAGTTCTCAGCTGTTTCCAGATGTCTACATAGCGGCAATGACAAAGAATGCTATTTTGCACTTGGCCTAAAATGTGTGACCTTTTCTTTCAGATGCACTGCTGACAATGAGATCTTAATGTTTCTTTATTGCAATTATCCATGCCTTTGTCACCGCCACATTACATTATTGCAATGCACTCTACTTGGAGCCACATCAGACACTACGTTGAGACTTCAACTGGTGCAGAATGTGGCTATCTAGTACCTCTGATTCCTGTAAGGAAAATATTACACCTGTGGTCTAGACACTGCATTTGCTTCTAGCTGGTTTCCAGATGCAATTCAAGACATGTGTTTTGATTTGCAAAGTTCATTATACTTTAGGTTCTGCATACCTTAGAGATTGAGATTGTATTATAGCCTCACAGTTACAGTCATCTGAGACACTTAGGGTATGTCTATACACTGGTAAGTTTCTGTGCAACAAGTTATACCACTTTTATTAAAGTGCTGGAATTAAACCGCTGTTGCGTTTCCACACTGTGCTCCTTGTGACGCTGGAGCGCATCCCCATTAGCAGCTCTTGCAATGGCAAAGAGAGCAGTGCATTGTGATAGCTATCCCACTGTGCAACTGGCCGCAGGGTGCTTTCGGAAGGGTTTTCAATGCCTCATGGGGCAGGCACAGCGTCACATGATGCAGGTTTCCCATTCCCATTGTTCCATGGGCATCCTACTACATTGCCAGCTGCTTTTCAACTGAAAGTGTGGGGGGAGGGGGAGAGGGAGGAGAGACGGTGTTTTTTGGGGGACAGAGAGTGTGTCAGCATGCTGTCTTGTAAGTTCAGACAGCATCAGGAAGCAACCAGTCCTGAGGTGGGGGAGGGGGAAACCCCAACATCAGTCCCCGCCTCCCTCCCCAGCTCTCTGCACAGCAATCTCTCTCTCTCTCTCACACACACACACACGCCTGCATCCGTGTTCAACAGCACGAGCATTCCACATTAATAGTTTGCTTTGTGTCCCACAGCAGATCAGCACAGCATGCAACGGCTGTCAGAAACAGAGCTTTGAAAGGGGAAGGGTGCATGTCTCCAGGGCAGCTGAGCTCAAAACAATGAAGAGAGTGGCCACTTGAAGGATTATGGGACACTTCCAGAGGCCAATTGATTGCTTTCTGCTCTGTAATGTGTTTACACTGCCATACAGCGCTGGACCCTCTGCGCTGTAAGGTTTACGACTCTCGTCAAGGTGGGTTTTTTTGCAACGCTGCAACTGAGGAGTTTCTGCGCACTAAGTGGCTTGGCAAAGTCTCTAGTTGCGGTTGCCTGGGCTCTGGAGGCAGGGTTTTCTCAGCAGAGAGTATTCAACTCTTGAATGTTTTTGCTCCATGGTTCAAGAGAGCTTGAATTTGTTGACATTCAGGGGACCCAGGTGGATGGATGCAAGGCAGAATTTATTTTGGTGGGCTAGGAAAGATCTTTAATATGGCCCATTACGTCAATTTAAATTCTTTAAAGCGTGTTTAAAAATAGGTTATCACAAGCACTTAGAGCTCTGGATAGGCATATTTTATAATAGTTTTGTTGTTGTTTTGTTTCTTCTATTTATCTATTTTGGTAATGTTATGCCCTTAATAGTGATAATATATGAGTGTATGCCAGAGCATAGGGTCAGTCCTAGCCATTGAGAAAAATGATAAATAAAATATAACAGAGAATTGTTATGTTTTGTAGCTGAAGTAATAAGCAAAAATGATTGCCTGGGTTTGTACCAAATATTGTCTTATTGACATTCAATACTATTAGTAACATGCAGGATGACAAAATATCTGGGAAAAGTAGCATAATGATGAGACAAAAAGAGTGCAGGAAGAACAAAATGATTTTTCATAAATGGGTTAGGAAGGTATCAGAGGTGGATGGTATTATAATCTATCAGGGTTTTTTTCTAAAAGGAGATAAGAACATCTTTCCAAAATCCACTTGTCTATTTGCATTGGGTTGAGGCATAATTAATATACAATGAACATTTATGTTTTAGCAGCAATCCATTGATTGACATAGTTCACAAAGTATGGTACATGTAGATAGTTGATGCTATTATTCATTGCACAGATTTGAATTCTGTTCTCTCATTGATGAATGTGGATTTTCTCAGACAATTCTTTTTTACTGTAGCTTGTTTGAAGAGAGGTGTAAAAATCACTTCATATAAAAAAAAAATTTCAGCACAGCCCAGAAATTTCATTTTAATTATGTATGTGACTTTATCTGTCTTATCAGCTGTATTGCTTAATGTGTTATGGTTTTAATGTCTTTGCTTGGCTCCTAAAACGTTATGGTAGATAGTACCATAAAATTAATTATTAATTATAATTAATAACACTTGCACATATATAAAACCCCTGTTTATCAGTGGGAAAATGGGATCACTAATCTGCAATTATTCCACATGCAAAAATCTCACTGACTTCAATGGGAGTTTTGTGCACAAAACAATTGCACCCATAGTATGCTGATACTTTTGTATGACAGAATATTTCAGATAAATTATATCCTGACCACCTGACATACTCACTCTTAGTAAAGAAAATGACATACTATCTATACAGCAGGTGAATCTAATCTAATCTATTATCTATCTATCTATCAATCAAGTTTTTAGGGTCAGCATTCTTTAGTATAAAATTGTGAGATGGGAATAAATGGACATTATGACATGCCCTGGAGATCCTTATTTGCGTGCTCAGCTTTGAAAGCTGCAGTCCTTTAATAGCCATCTCATGGTGATTTAGAGGCTTGAACAGAAATGTTATATACTGAGAATATGGAGGTTGAGATAGGTTTGGAAAGTGTTTGGTAGCAAGCATTTGCATTCCTTGAACCTAGTAGCTGTGGGCAAGAAGAGACAGGGTAGAAAAAGTTTTGCCATAAGACCAAAACCATAGATGAAATTATTAGGCTTGATTACACTGGTTGCACCATTAATTTGCTCCCACATTGCTGCAGGTTTAACATGTTTCCTAGCCTTTGGTTCATAATGTATAATGCACAGAGGGTGGTTAGTAAGCTGTAGATTTGATCAGAAATGCGGCCTGCAATTTTACTGAAACCAAGTTGAATGGCATTGTTGGATTAGTTTGGGGGCTGAATATTTGGTACAGCATGAACCTAAGGCTAGTCAGTGAAGTGGTGATTGGACTGTACTTTTTGTAGTCAACTTGAAATGAAGGAGGTCTCCCACCCTAAAAATATACTGACTACAGCACCTATTGTGTATGTGAGTCTTTGATAAAATTAAGATTGGAGTCTAAATAGTGTACAGATTGCCTTGCCATGTTCCTTTTGACTCAGTGTTTTGGAAGTTTCTGAGCGGTGAAGTATGCAGAGTTAAATTGTCCAGGGAATTGGAAGGGCAAATCATTTTTTTCATCTTTACTAACACTAAGTATTATAATAATAATAATAATAATAATAAATCATCTCCAGGGTTTGTATTCATCCCTGGCATAATGCTGCTGAAAACAAAAGTAACTACAACCTGGGATTAATTTATCTATATTAATGGCTTATTTCCTAAACTAGAACTACCACTATGTGTTTTTCTCCAAGGATTGAGGCACTCAATGATTTCCAGTGCTTCTCTATAACTCTTTGGCAGATTGTTTGAGCTAGAATTAGGTGCACTGATGGTACCATCTGCTTTCATTCTTTTTATTTCTTCAAAACCTTTTGGTCTTGTCTTTCATAATTCATTAAGGGACAACAGTCTCTTGCAATAGTATGAATCTATATTTGACTTAATTGGACACTCAGTGGTACACTGCTTCTCACCTAGTTACTGCAGTGATGGGTGCATTATTATTTTAAAAAGCAAAATTATAATATGGTTTAATATAACATATATAATATAACACTGTGCTCACGTATATGAAATCTACTACACACTTTTCATTCCCCTAATTAAGACCATCTTGAGATGTTGAGACACACTTATTTTTCTCTAATAAAATGGTTAATCAGATTGTCCCTATCTATGGTATAATTGGTGATGAAGTGTCCAATCTTTACGTGTTCAAGTGAGACCTATTTGGATGACTCAGCTGGCTCTGTGGATAAAATTTATCTGGGGAATTTGTTTACTGACACTTTACGGTTCACTGGAATTCTTTTTCCTGGGTTACTGTGCTCTTGTTGGGCCTGGTATTTGGATCTCCCACACTTCTTCTTCTGAGTAAACTTCAATGCCCATCTTGAATATGGAACTGAGACTGCATATCAATGTTTGATGATAATTTAATATGGTTTTGCTCTGATGTCAACACTTCTGGTGAATGAGTAGGGGAAAAGGAGACAAAAGATTATCAAATATAAATTTAAAAGAGAGAATACAGAAAAGACAAAACAAGTAGAAAGAACAGCAGACAGAGAAAAGAGAAAATGAAGAGAATAAAGGAAAGATAGTGCTGGGCATGGTGGAAAGGGACATTGTGGGGAGGACCAATTCACTAAAAAACACCAGAAAAAGGTTTTGAACAACTACAATAAATAGATAAAATAACATTTACATATCCTCTATATCGATATCTCAGATTGTTCACCCTAATGTGCCAGTATATTTGACATATACATACAATATATCATCTTCCTACTGAATAAAGTTTCTCTAGTTTTGCCGATTGTTTTAAGATTTCTAGTTTCCTAAAGTAAGTGTCAGCTACCTCTCTAAAATGATAACCAATTGTATTCCTGATATCGAGCATGGTATCAATTCTTACACTTTTGTGTCACTATTATAAGAATTAAGAGAAATGGACTGTAGTCTTCTTGTTATATTGATGAATGCTTTGCTATTTGTATCTCATTTTATTTGTCTTTTTAAGAAGATCATTTCATTTGTGAGCACGCAGTTTCTGCTCTTAAATCCTAATGGCCTCTGGCAAAAGTATCTGACAATAAGAGGCGTCAAAACATTTTATAGTAAGTGAGAAAAGAGGTAAGATTCACACTAAAATGGCACACACAATGCTCCAAAACAAAAGAAATAACAAGGATACTTAGATATTGAATATGCTGAGAGAATCAAGAATGAAATTAATGTAAAAGACAGAGCGGTCATCATTCCTTGCAGAGAGAAGAAGTGTTATTACATGGAGCAAACACAACTTAACCCAAAATATTTTTACAGTTATTTTAAAAATATACGTGTAAAATACCATAGATTGTTTTACAGGGCACTCAGCGGAAACATTGTTCTCATTCAATTTCATCTTCAATGAAATGTTGGGATATATATAGACTAAGATAGACAATAAATAGTGAAATACTATATAATGGAATAATAATATTGAAGGATTATTACAATACATGTAGACAGAGGTACCACCATTTGGAAAATTGGACCAGATCCTCAGCTGCTGTAAATTGATGTTGCTCCATTGGCTTCAGTTGAATGATGCCAATTTACATAAGCTGAGGAGCTGGCCCATTATGTTTAGTTTCACTCAAATCATTTCAAAAAAAGAGGTAGCAGAAATAGAACAGGTCCAAAGACTGGCAAAAAATGATTAGAGGAAAGGAAAATCTTTCATGTGAGGAGAGACTGAAAAGGTTGGAACTTCCTCGGCTATAGTATAGGTGAATATGAAGGGCCATGATAAAGCAGTGGCTTTCAATCTTTCCATACTACTGTATCCTTTTCAGGAGTCTGATTTGTCTTGTGTCCCCCAAGTTCTACCTCACTTAAAAACTACTTGCCTACAAAATGGGATATAAAAATACAAAAGTGTCACAGCACACTGTTACTAAAAAATTGCCTACTTTCTTATTTTACCCTATAATTATAAAATAAATCAATTGGAATATAAATATTGTACTTACATTTCAGTGAATAGTATATAGAGCAGTATAAACAAGTCATTATCTGTATGAAATTTTAGTTTGTATTGACTTTGCTAGTGCTTTTATGTAGCCTGTTGTTAAACTAGGCAAATATCTAGATGAGTTGATGTACCCCCAGGAAGACCTCTGCATATCCCCAGGGGTATGTGTATCCCAGGCTGAGAACCATTGTGATAAAGGGATACAAAATAATGAATGGCATAGATAAAGTAAATTAGTCACTCCTGTTTACTATTTCTTCTCACGCAAGAATCGGGGGCTGTTCAATGATAGCATAAGGCAAAAATATAAATCAGTAAAAGGAAATACTTTTTTACACAACACATAATTAATCTTTCAAACTCACTACCGTTCAATAATATTATTGAGGCTAAGAGCTTATAGGATTCAAAGATGGATTTTCAATGTTGTATAGAGAATAAAGAATCCACAGCTATGTAACACAGAATAACATTTATAAACATAGGTGCTGGAACTAGGGGTACGAGGGGTGCTACAGCACCCACTGGCTTGAATGGTTTCCATTATATACAGGGTTACAGTTTGGTTCAATGGCTGTCAGCACCACCACTATACAAATTGTTCCAGCACCCCTGTTTATAAAGGGTCCAAACATTCAGACATTTATTTATGCTTCCGAGCATAAATATAGCATAAAATACCTAAGATTAGGAAAAAAACTTCCCCTATAAGCAGGTTATTACAAAGTTGTCCATCATGGTATGTCTTGCACCAGCCGTCTTGTCTTTGTGACTAACAAATTAGATTACTACAATATATTCCAAAGAAGGAAGACCACTTAGAAACTTCAGCTGATGCAAGTGAGCTTGGTGGACAGGAGAATCTGGACCTTCTACCTTTAGAGCTGTGACACAAAGGCCCATTGGTGTCAGTTGGCAAAGGGTTCACTACTCTGTTGGCAACTCCTATCAGACCTGACAAACTTGCTACACCCAACATATTACTTTCATAGTACTTATCCAAAATGTGTCTTGCAAGGTATCAAATGAAAGCTGATGACATACTGGTCATTAATATTGTTGTAAAATGTATGTACTGATACTATATAAGAAACTGTATATATATACACAAACAGATATTTTGGCAGATAAAGGCATGGTTATTCACCTATCCCTGTCTCTGATGTAAATTAAGAATTGTAAGGCAGCACAATGGAAGCTGCATATGCATGTAAAGTCAACAGGAAAAATAGGTTGATGGTGGATGTGAAGCCAACACAGGAGAGCACACCAGAGAACAAGCAATGGGGTGGAAGAATCTTACACTTCAAAAGGGGCATTTCAAAGTTTTACTGGACTATAAGAGGAAGGAAAAAGGACCCCTTTCCTATCTATCCCCAAAGGAGCAGAAAGCACAGCCCTTTTTGCATTCATGAAAGTTGTACCCTTGCCATGTGGGCTAGTGACACGGGGAGGTTGGCTTAGGTGAGAAATTGCTTTAGGCAAGAATTTTAGCCTCTTAAAAGTTAAGTTTAGATTCTAAGACTCGAAGAAGCATGTTAGACCTTTTGTTCTACATGTAACCAGTTCTTATGATCTTTGGTCACTATTTCTTAAATCTTAATCTTTGTAAAGAAACTTATATTTGTTTTAAATAGAAATAGATTACAGTGCTGTGCTGTTATATTGGAGATGATCCTCAGTTGAATCAAATCAGCCTGTGTGTATACTGTCTCTTTGGAGACAGCTTACCTGGTTATTCCTGTAAGTGTCCAGTGAGCAGGGCTCTAAACTACAGAGGGGCCACTGGCAGAGGGGTTTGGGGGTTGGTGTGTGTCTGTCACTAGCCTGCACAGAGGGCAAGGCCTCTGGAGTTCTGAAAATCAGTGCTTGTCTGTGCCCAGAGGCTGTTAGTTTCAGGAAGCTGAGCTACAGCAGGCATCAGGCAAAACTGCTTCACACTAAGGGCAGGTGGTGATGAGGTATCTTACAACCCCGAGGACCCCTGGGGAGCATCACAAGAGCATAGGATAGGTACATTAGGTCAAAATAAATATGCATAGTAAAATATAAACAATAATTAATTGCAATAAAGGACCAAATCCTGCATTCCTTTCTCAGTTAAAACTCCATTCCACAGCAGTGGAATAGGTATGAATAAAGGTAGAGTGAGGAATGCTGAATTTGGCCTAAAGTGTTTAGAATTTGGTTTTTGCATGTACTGCTAATCTAATATGTTGTGGCAGCAGACCAAGAAGGCAAGGATAATTGCTTGTTTCCCCTAAATTGTCCTACTGTAAATGGGGTATCTCCATCATATAAAAATGAGAACAAATTGGCAAAATCCTCATTGAACAGCACACACACTATTGGCCACCTGTTCCACATTTCCAGTGCAGACTCTGAAGATTAGATTTAATGCCAGAGCATCATACACAGTCACACATCTCACATAATTCACGGCAGCACATAGCATACATAAACTGAAACTAAGCTATAGTTAATACCACTAGAATAGCAACTAATTTCATGGTCTAAGAGAAAAGCATGTTTCATGTGGATCTGTGTTCGATTGTGCCAAACTCAGGTCACATAAATGGCTTCCACTGATGATGAATTTGAAGAACAAAATGTACATCAAGAATTTGTGAAGTCTCTTGGCAGAAAGAATCCACAAATTGTGCAGATATGTGGATTTATAAATATTAACTCCATAAATTGGGCTGATATGTGGATCTACAGATAATAAATCAAATAAAGAAATTGAAGTCTGCAGTAAGGGAAAATCTTGTCTCCCTTCACACTGAAGTCACAGAGGGCCCAGCCTATGATCAAAGTGACATAGCTCTGCTATGCAAGGAGGTGCAGAAAACTGTGATCATGTAAGGGGTTTTGTCTCCTCTGCACCATAAAGCACAGCTTTGAGTTGTCTTTTCCACACTGATGAGGAGAGCATTTGAGACAGGATAACAGAAGGACAGGGTTGGGGTGGAGCTAGTGGATTGGGGACTATGTGGATTCACCCTCTTCTAGTGGAATCTGATGCGCCTAGTGGTACTGAAGCCCTGCAAGTAATGGCCATGGATTTGCTCTGTTGACACTGTGGCATGAGGAATGAGTCTTTCATCACTCATCCCTTCTCACACCAAACCCCTGCACTCAGGTTTAGAATGAGAACAAAATTTGACTGAACATTACCGAATCCATTACAGAGCTTACAGTGTCTGACTTTGAAGCTCAGAGAAACATTGATGGACTGCTGAAGCACAGAAAATGCAGGGAGGAAAAAAGGAAATAATTTGCCTCTCACTTACACCAGTGTATCTCCATTGACAACAAAGGTGTTAGTTTTGATTTACACTGGTGTGAGAGGAGAAGCAGACACACACTGTGTTTGATGAGCCCATTGAATATGCAGTTGCAAATAGCATGAATGTTTCTGAAGGTTGTACCAGTTTGAATGTAAAGGGAGTGATAGTTGTTAAACTCCAAGGTGGTAGAGAAATGCAACATTCACCAGGGAGCATGAACTGCTCAGTGGATATGAAAAGGCTGTCAGTGGATTCAGAAATGACAAGGACTGTTGTCACCAGGAACATTTTATTCCCAAAACAGCAGCAAATAATGAACAAGAAAGAGGGGGCAACCTTCTGAAATGAGTGGCATGAAACCTTCCATTGGTTACACAACTGTGAAATGAAGTTGTTTATATTTGCAGGGTATGGTTTGCAAACTAACAACACTGCTAGCACCTGTGCCAAAACCTGCTGTGGGGATAAGTAGAGACTGGATTTTCCAGAACAGTCATTACAGCTCCTTTCACACACAAAAATTTAAAGGAAAAAGAAAAAGAAATCACCCTACAAGGGACATAAGAAAAAGTCTTTTTTCTTTAACTGCCTGATGACAAAACTGAAAAGCTTGAAGTATTCCTTTCCCCAAATGTGGTCATGATGCTCATTAGGGAAAGCTTTTAAAAGTAGAAAACCACTCTAAAAACATTTATTCATGATAGAAAATCAAATTTTCATGTAGATGCAGTTCCTAGGTATGGATTTTGGTAAGGCATTACCAAGTAGCTTACTACAGCATATGTGATGTGCAGGAAATAAAAACTATATAAACAAGTTATTCCTATCCCAGTAGCAAGTATATTGTAGACATTTTTTGAGAAATCAGATGGCACATATGGTATTCTTTGGGCAAGTTAAAACTGTCAGGGATCTCAAAACTCAGGTCAAGATTCCGCATATTATATTATTATGTGTGTGTGTGTGTGTGTGTGTGTGTGTGTGTGAAGTGTTAGTGGATAGATAGATAGATAGATAGATAGATAGATAGATAGATAGATAGATAGATAGATTATAATCAGAAATATATATTATTTTCTCAGTAGCAGGTAAGGAAATACAATCAAAAGTAAAGTATTATCAGTGATGGAAACTCTGCTCCAATATTGTTTTTTTTTTTTCATCTCTGTTACATGGAATTGTTAGAATAAAATTTTATTTCAAATTGATCTCACCTTTAATAGGAAAGAGTGGGTAGATGGCAACATTTGGTTTCTAAAAATATTTCAGTGCCAAAGATGAGCTATCATCAAACTTTTCCTTATTATCTAAAAAGAAACTTATTATGAAATTTGTTGCATAAGTAGTAAGCTATTCTTTAATTAAGGAGATCCACATATTATGTGAGGCTGATTTCATTGTTGAGTTGTTCAATAATACATTAGTTTGCAATACCTAATAGAACATGTTATTGCACTTATTATATGACATTTTTCCTTAATTGGCAGGCCTTACTACCCTGAAGAAAAGATACCTTAAAGACTTCTTTTAATGTAGATACATTTTTTGTCCAATGGAAGTGGTTCTTACAGCACTCCCATATTGAGTATATAAAACATGAAAAGCTAAATTCACAAAGGAACTCAGCATCACAGTATCTAATTCTTAGACCCTGTGACGGGGTAGTCCCTCCCCGCACTGGCCACAGCGGTGCCAGGCCCGTGGCTCTTACACAGGAAGTCCCGCCCTGCTCGTACTGGGCATGCTCCAGATGCTCTGGGAGCATAAAAGGAGCGAGCTCCGCTCAGTCTAGGCCGGCAGCCGCAGGGGAAGGACGCACCGGCGGAGCTCCTGCTGAGGACCGGCCCACACCCGGGAGGCTGGAAGGACCGGAGATCCCCACAGCTCGGCTCGAAGCCCTACCAGGGGAGGAACCAGAGGAGACGACGGACCCGGAGGCTGGCTGGGATTCCTGGGAAACCCCAACATCCAGACCGGTAGGGAGCGGACCGCGAGGGGCAACGGACTGGTACCTGGCCCCTGATGAGCCTCAGCGAGTTTCGGTAGGACCCCCCCCGCTGAGCCGCTATTAGGGTCCGTGCTGCCCTGCAACCCGGGGCATTCCTATTGACTCTGGCCATTGGGCCGTGCTGCCCTGCGACCCGGGGCATTCCTATGGACTCTGGCCATTGGGCCGTGCTGCCCTGCGACCCGGGGCATTCCTATTGACTCTGGCCATTGGGCCGTGCTGCCCTGCGACCCGGGGCATTCCTATTGACTCTGGCCATTGGGCCGTGCTGCCCTGCGACCCGGGGCATTCCTATTGACTCTGGCCATTGGGCCGTGCTGCCCTGCGACCCGGGGCATTCCTATTGACTCTGGCCATTGGGCCGTGCTGCCCTGCGACCCGGGGCATTCCTATTGACTCTGGCCATTGGGCCGTGCTGCCCTGCGACCCGGGGCATTCCTATTGACTCTGGCCATTGGGCCGTGCTGCCCTGCGACCCGGGGCATTCCTATTGACTCTGGCCATTGGGCCGTGCTGCCCTGCGACCCGGGGCATTCCTATTGACTCTGGCCATTGGGCCGTGCTGCCCTGCGACCCGGGGCATTCCTATTGACTCTGGCCATTGGGCCGTGCTGCCCTGCGACCCGGGGCATTCCTATTGACTCTGGCCATTGGGCCGTGCTGCCCTGCGACCCGGGGCATTCCTATTGACTCTGGCCATTGGGCCGTGCTGCCCTGCGACCCGGGGCATTCCTATTGACTCTGGCCATTGGGCCGTGCTGCCCTGCGACCCGGGGCATTCCTATTGACTCTGGCCATTGGGCCGTGCTGCCCTGCGACCCGGGGCATTCCTATTGACTCTGGCCATTGGGCCGTGCTGCCCTGCGACCCGGGGCATTCCTATTGACTCTGGCCATTGGGCCGTGCTGCCCTGCGACCCGGGGCATTCCTATTGACTCTGGCCATTGGGCCGTGCTGCCCTGCGACCCGGGGCATTCCTATTGACTCTGGCCATTGGGCCGTGCTGCCCTGCGACCCGGGGCATTCCTATTGACTCTGGCCATTGGGCCGTGCTGCCCTGCGACCCGGGGCATTCCTATTGACTCTGGCCATTGGGCCGTGCTGCCCTGCGACCCGGGGCATTCCTATTGACTCTGGCCATTGGGCCGTGCTGCCCTGCGACCCGGGGCATTCCTATTGACTCTGGCCATTGGGCCGTGCTGCCCTGCGACCCGGGGCATTCCTATTGACTCTGGCCATTGGGCCGTGCTGCCCTGCGACCCGGGGCATTCCTATTGACTCTGGCCATTGGGCCGTGCTGCCCTGCGACCCGGGGCATTCCTATTGACTCTGGCCATTGGGCCGTGCTGCCCTGCGACCCGGGGCATTCCTATTGACTCTGGCCATTGGGCCGTGCTGCCCTGCGACCCGGGGCATTCCTATTGACTCTGGCCNCTGGCCGCTGAGGGGACCGAGACGCCACCCCGGGGGGCAGGAGGTTCCGGACCAAGGGACCGGCCAGGCAAGGGAAATCCCCAGAGGACGGGGGCCCGGGAGCCCTCGGTCGGCGCCCATCCCAGGACCCCAAGGATCCCCAGTCCGGAACCCAGGCACAGGGCCGCCCGGATACCGTCCCACAGGGCCGCCCTTCCCCGAGAGAAAGGGAGCCCACCGGGTGGAGGCCCAGGGCCCGTGGCGGCCCGAGAGGGATGCTGGGAGTGTGGACAGGAGGGGCACTTTCGACGGGACTGTCCGTTTATGGACTGTAGCTACGGACAGGCCTGGGTCGCAGGACAAAGAGCTCGGAAAGGGGAAGCCGGGAAGCTGGTGGTGCCAGTCCGGGTGGAAGGGACCCTCACGAACGCCCTCGTGGACTCGGGGTGTAGTCAAACCCTCATTCGGGAAGGGCTGGTCATGGACCTCGACCTTTCGGGCCCCCCGATCCACTTGCAGTGCGTACATGGGGACATCCGCCCGTACCCTACGGCATGGGTAAAGCTAGAAGTATGCAACCGGGAGGAGGGCCTCCGGGTGGGCGTGGCTCCCAGATTGGCCTACCCCGTAGTACTGGGGCGAGACTGGCCCAGCTTTGGGGAGGTGCTCCGGAAGTACCAACCGTCGAGCCCGCGAACACGCAGGATTAGACCTCCAAGAGCGGGACTGCTCGGACGTAGGCCAAGGATCGACCCCGGAGAGGGGACTTCGGCGTCAGAAGAGATCCCTGGGACTCGCTCCACAGGCGGACCCCGTTCGGTGGAGGAAGCCCATATGGAACTGGAACGAGACGTGGACTTCGTTCAGGAACAGCGAGAGGACCCGACCCTATGTCGGGCCTGGGAGCAGGCCACCGGCCCGGACACCGAAGGGGACACGATGCCACAGCCCCCACAGGGCCCCCTCTTCAAGATAAGGCGGGACCGCCTCTATCGGGTAACGCGGGAACCCCAGACCCAAGAGGTATTCCATCAGCTCTTGATTCCCCGGAGGCTGCGGCCAAGCATCCTACAATTAGCCCATGCCAACCCATGGGCAGGACACCTAGGACGGGAGAAGACCCTCCAGAGGGTGGCTCGGCGGTTCTTCTGGCCAGGCATACACCAGGAGGTGCGGGACTATTGTGCATCTTGCCCAGAATTCCAGCTGGCAGGGCGGAAAGGGGTAGCCCAGGCACCCCTGATACCAATGCCCATCATTGGTGTACCTTTTGAACGGATTGGGATGGACCTCGTCGGCCCCCTGGAAAGAAGCAAGACGGGGAATCGCTTCATCCTAGTGGTCGTGGACTATGCGACGCGCTACCCAGAGGCCGTCCCCCTGAAAACGGCGACAGCGCCCGCCATCGCCAATGAGTTAGTGAAGATTTTTGCTAGGGTCGGGATACCGGCAGAAATCCTGACCGACCAGGGCACGAATGTGTCATCTAAGCTAATAGCGGAATTGTGCCGTCTCCTCCATATACGGACGCTCCGGACCTCCGTCTATCATCCCCAGACGGATGGCCTGGTCGAACGTTTCAATGGCACACTAAAGTCCATGTTACGGAAGTTCGTGGAGGAAGACCCCACCCATTGGGATACGTTGCTACCAGCCCTGCTGTTTGCCATTCGGGAAGTACCCCAGGCTTCGACAGGGTTTTCACCCTTCGAACTTTTGTACGGCAGGCAACCCCGGGGGATCCTGGACCTCCTGAAAGAAGAGTGGGAAGCCCAGGAGACCCGAGTCCTCGGGACCACCCAATACGTGTTGCAACTCCGAGAGCGACTACGAGCGTTAGGGGCCTTCGCCCGGGAGAACCTGTCGCAGGCCCAAGCGAACCAAGAGCGGCTTTATAACCAAGGAGCTAGGGGACGGAGTTTCGCCCCTGGGGATCGGGTATTGTTGTTGTTGCCCTCGGCCGAATCGAAGCTGCTGGCCAAGTGGCAGGGACCCTATGAGGTCATTCGGAAGACAGGACCCGTAAACTACGAGGTCCGGCTACCAGGGCGACGAAGGGAGACCCGCGTCTACCATGTAAATCTCCTGAAGGCCTGGAAGACCAGGGCAGCCCTGCTCATCGGGCCGCCTACCCCGGAGACAGAGCTTGGGCCCCTGGTAGGAGACCCGCCGGACCCGAAGCCAGTGACGATAGGGGCACGGCTAACCCCCGTACAGCGAGCACAACTGCAACATCTGGTAGAAGACTTTCCCGACGTCTTATCGGCCAACCCAGGACGAACGACCCTGACCAGTCATCATATTGCAACCACCCCAGGTCAGAAGGTAAGGGACCACCCCAGGCCGTTGCCCCGGAAATTGTGGGACACGGTCCAGNACCCATAAACTACGAGGTCCGGCTACCAGGGCGACGAAGGGAGACCCGCGTCTACCATGTAAATCTCCTGAAGGCCTGGAAGACCAGGGCAGCCCTGCTCATCGGGCCGCCTACCCCGGAGACAGAGCTTGGCCCCTGGTAGGAGACCCGCCGGACCCTAAGCCAGTGACGATAGGGACACGGCTAACCCCCATACAGCGAGAACAACTGCAACAACTGGTAGAAGACTTTCCCGACGTCCTATTGGCCCACCCCGGACGAACGACCTTGACCAGTCATCATATCGCAACCACCCCAGGTCAGAAGGTAAGGGACCACCCCCGGCCGTTGCCCCGGAAATTGTGGGTCACGGTCCAGAGGGAGCTGGAGACAATGCTAGAAATGGGGGTTGTGGAGGAGTCAACAAGCGAGTGGCGCAGTGCCATCGTCTTGGTCCCGAAGCCCGACGGGACCACCCGCTTTTGCATTGACTTTCGAAAGGTTAATGCCATCTCCCGCTTCGACGCGTACCCAATGCCGAGAGTGGAAGAACTGTTGGAAAGGCTCGGGGGAGCCAAGTACCTGTCAACCCTAGACCTAACCAAGGGATACTGGCAGATCCCTCTCACACCCAATTCCCGAATGAAGACGGCCTTCTCAACACCGTTCGGCCTCTTCCAGTTTATAACTATGCCATTTGGGCTACATGGAGCTGCGGCGACGTTCCAGCGGCTGGTGAATAAGGTCTTACAATCTCACGACCACTATGTGGCGGCGTATATAGATGATATTGTAGTCTATAGCGACAACTGGCAGGACCACCTACGCCACCTCGCAGTGGTGTTGCAGGCCCTCAGGGCCGCCGGCCTTACCGCTAACCCGGCTAAGTGCCACCTAGGTCAGGAGGAGGTGACTTACCTCGGATATACAGTAGGCGGGGGGAAACTGACACCCCTATGCGACAAAGTGCAGGCCCTCCGAGACGTCCCCGTCCCCAAAACAAAGAAACAAGTACGCCAGTTTCTGGGCCTAGCCGGGTATTATCGTCGCTTCGTGCCAGATTTTGCCTCCATTGCCGCCCCTCTGTCAGACCTGACGAAGAACTCGCAGCCTCGTCAAGTGCAGTGGTCGGAGAAGTGCAACAAAGCCTTTGAAACCCTAAAGGAACGACTTATGCAGGAACCGGTCCTGCGACACCCTGACTTCGCAAAGGAATTTATATTGCAGACAGATGCCTCCGAAGTGGGCCTGGGAGCTGTACTCTCCCAGGAATCGGATGGGGAGGAACATCCGGTATTGTATCTCAGCCGTAAGCTGTTACCCAGAGAACAGCGATATTCCACGATAGAGAAAGAGGCCTTGGCGGTGAGATGGGCCATCGACGCNTGGCGGCGTATATAGATGATATTGTAGTCTATAGCGACAACTGGCAGGACCACCTACGCCACCTCGCAGTGGTGTTGCAGGCCCTCAGGGCCGCCGGCCTTACCGCTAACCCGGCTAAGTGCCACCTAGGTCAGGAGGAGGTGACTTACCTCGGATATACAGTAGGCGGGGGGAAACTGACACCCCTATGCGACAAAGTGCAGGCCCTCCGAGACGTCCCCGTCCCCAAAACAAAGAAACAAGTACGCCAGTTTCTGGGCCTAGCCGGGTATTATCGTCGCTTCGTGCCAGATTTTGCCTCCATTGCCGCCCCTCTGTCAGACCTGACGAAGAACTCGCAGCCTCGTCAAGTGCAGTGGTCGGAGAAGTGCAACAAAGCCTTTGAAACCCTAAAGGAACGACTTATGCAGGAACCGGTCCTGCGACACCCTGACTTCGCAAAGGAATTTATATTGCAGACAGATGCCTCCGAAGTGGGCCTGGGAGCTGTACTCTCCCAGGAATCGGATGGGGAGGAACATCCGGTATTGTATCTCAGCCGTAAGCTGTTACCCAGAGAACAGCGATATTCCACGATAGAGAAAGAGGCCTTGGCGGTGAGATGGGCCATCGACGCCCTTCGATATTATCTGTTGGGGAACAACTTCCAGCTGATCACAGACCATGCACCCCTACGGTGGATACAGACGATGAAGGATACGAACCCCCGGATTCTACGCTGGTACCTCTCCCTCCAACCCTACGACTTCCGCGTATTTCACCGCCCGGGTAAGGCACACGCTAACGCGGATTTCTTTTCAAGGCAGGGAGAAGGGGAAGCGGACCAACCCGGGGAAGCCTTCTTAAGGGGGAGGGTGTGTGACGGGGTAGTCCCTCCCCTCACTGGCCACAGCGGCGCCAGGCCCGTGGCTCTGACACAGGAAGTCCCGCCCTGCTCGTACTGGGCATGCTCCAGATGCTCTGGGAGCATAAAAGGAGCGAGCTCCGCTCAGTCTAGGCCGGCGGCCGCAGGGGAAGGACGCACCGGCGGAGCTCCTGCTGAGGACCGGCCCACACCCGGGAGGCTGGAAGGACCGGAGATCCCCACAGCTCGGCTCGAAGCCCTACCAGGGGAGGAACCAGAGGAGACGACGGACCCGGAGGCCGGCTGGGATTCCTGGGAAACCCCAACATCCAGACCGGTAGGGAGCGGACCGCGAGGGGCAACGGACTGGTACCTGGCCCCTGATGAGCCTCAGCGTGTTTCGGTAGGACCCCCCCGCTGAGCCGCTATTAGGGTCCGTGCTGCCCTGCGACCCGGGGCATTCCTATGGACTCTGGCCATTGGGCCGTGCTGCCCTGCGACCCGGGGCATTCCTATGGACTCTGGCCATTGGGCCGTGCTGCCCTGCGACCCGGGGCATTCCTATTGACTCTGGCCATTGGGCCGTGCTGCCCTGCGACCCGGGGCATTCCTATTGACTCTGGCCATTGGGCCGTGCTGCCCTGCAACCCGGGGCATTCACCAAGGCGTTGGGCTTTAGGCCGAACTGCCTAATAAGGAGGGGCTTCGGCCCCCACCGAGGGGCGCGAACCCCCACAGACCCCCAAAAAATCATGGGGATCCACAAAGTCTGTGTTTGGTTTCAAGGCTCCTTATACAATGAATGGGGATGGACAGGTGCCTAAGAATGGCATCCAAAAAGCCAACATGCTGCCTTGACTAGTCAATGGGAGATGCTAAGGAGACAAGTATATCCTTCTCACGGAGTTAGGCGCCAAGTCTGGGCTGCAGGGAGGTACTTATTTCCACCTGGGATTCACAGCCAGGAGTCCTGTCTTGGAGTCAGGTGGCTTAGGTGTTTAGATCTTGAAGCTTTTCCAGTGTGTATAAATAATTGAAGAGTCATTGGAGCAGGGGGCTGGATCCTCGGTAACCCACAGGCCATAGATTCATCCTAATTTGCTTTCTGGCTCAATGACTAGTTAAGTATTTGTACACAATGGAACAGCTTCAACAGAAAAGATTGAGGGCCTCTGAGCCAGCCTATCCCATAGCTCAGTGGTTAAAGCACTTGCCTGAGAGATGAAAAAAAACATGTTCAAATCCTTTCTCCCCATCAAGCAGAGGGAGGAATTGAATATGGATCTCCCATGTCCTGGGTGAGTGCTCTGACCAGTGGTCT
The DNA here is from genome assembly GCA_003942145.1 of Platysternon megacephalum. Taxonomy (NCBI): domain Eukaryota; kingdom Metazoa; phylum Chordata; order Testudines; family Platysternidae; genus Platysternon; species Platysternon megacephalum. The sequence goes on along the minus strand of QXTE01000022.1, from coordinate 6,282,995 downwards.
AAAAGTTGGGAGGTGGATGGCACCATATTGTCTGGCTGGATTTTGAATGGGCCCCACTCTGGTAGCTGAGCTCATCTATCAGATCAGGCCCCTCAGGTAAGATAGGTACGAGTATGCTGATTTCCTCCTGATTTGTGTATTGCACTGGGGCTAGGCACTTGGATGTGTAGAGCAAGGCCCAGAAACTTAGGTGCCTATGGGACTTTTATACTGAAAATGTGGGTGCCAAGTGAGTTTAGGCGCCTGCAAGGTTAGGTAGCAGCTGAGTGGCCGTTTTGTGAATGCTAGTGGTGCTGAGAAATTGGACTTCGGCACTTAAAGTGGCAGTTAGGTGCTTAAATCCCTTGTTATTCTAGCCTGAATCCTCTGCATCCCATTTCTTACATATGTTGGTTGTAACTTGATTAAAAATATTTAAAAGATATAAAAAAGGTAAACCCTGGGTTATATCCTCAGTTAGTGTAAATAAGCATAGCAACACTGAAGTCAAGGAAGCTATGCCCATATGTACTAGCTAAAGATCTGTCCCTTTATGTGTTGTATAAAGTTGTGTTTCCCAAAGATTGTTGTCAAAGTGTGTTTTGTATATTATCCTCCATTTTTCTTCTTTTAAGAAGGCAGTCAGATCACTTTGGTTCTACTACAAGTCCTAATTTGTTGACATCTCAAATGTCAAATAGGAAGTTGAAAAGGAATGCTCAATACTTCATAATTACAGGTGATGAAACCATGAAAGTAAGTCAATACAGATATGTCATATAGGCTAGGTGAGTCAGTTTTGAAGTTTAAACACAGAATGAGGCTTTTCCATCTTGATTTTATACTTTTTGTAAAAATAAGAGTGTTGCAGGATGCTCTATTATATTATAACTTCAGAGCCTAACAGAACAAGTCTAAATATTGCAGTTAGCATGAGTGGGCAGTACTAAATTATATATCTAATGAGAAATGTAGAGGGATTTATGTACATTGCTCTGCTCATAACCTTAACCTCCTGTCTGCAAGATGTTTGTAAACACATTACACCTTTTAATGCAGCAATTGATTTAACAGGAGAAGGCATGAATCATAAACAAATTTTGCCAAAGAGGTTATAGTTATTTGAAACACTACAAGCTGCCTCGCCTAACACATCAGTAAGATGGAACACCTCACTGAAACTTCTTTGTCCAATGTATTGGTTAGTTTGGACTTCATCATGACAGTCTATTAGTGTCAATTGCTTTATACAACACTTCAGAGTGGAATTTATTGTTATTGCATACTGAAGCAGGTAAATTGGTACACAAGTATAGTGAATAATAGACATTTTTGGCATTACGGAAAAACCATTTGATCTCCTGTACCATGGAACAGGTTAAATCTCTATCCAGCACAAGGACAGAAAATGCCACCTCCCCCCCCCCCCCCCCCCCCCCCAAAAAAGAGCAAGTGTTACTGAATCACTACGTTTCTTTTTGTCATGCTTAAGAGGAAATGGTGATTGGGTCCCCCCCAATAACAACACAAAGGCAGCTTCTTAAACCCATCACCAGTGCTGTATTTTCATCTGCTTCTTTGTTGATTTGATGATGGGTCTGTTTCTCACTAGATTTGTCCTCAGAGTTTGCCACATACAACATAATCTCAACATGATTTACAACGGTTTCAGAATATGTTGAAAAACATAAGAAGAAAAACACAAATACAAATATTGTTTTTCTCTGTAATGGAGATTTTTACTATAAATACTGTTAGTAGAAAAGGAATTAGATGAGAGTATGTATGCTCAAGCTCAATCTAGATAGTATGGAAGTAATGTTGATAGGTAGGGGGACATTTTAAATATTTAAAAAAATAATCATGATTAATCGCATGATTAAAAATATTAATCGCATTGTTAAACAATAATAGAATACCATTTATTTATGTAGGCTCTAAAGCAGGGGACAGCAACCTCCGGCACGCAGCCCATCAGGGTAATTCGCTGGCAGGACGTGAGACATTTTGTTTACGTTGACTGTCCGCAGGCACAGCCCCCTGAAGCTCCCTGTGGCCTGGTCTTCCCGCAGCTCCCATTGGCCGGGAACAGCGAACTGCGGCCACTGGGACTGCAGGGAGTCGTGCCTGCGGATGGTCAACATAAACACAATGTCTCGCGGCCTGCAAACGGATTACCCTGATTGACCGCATGCCAAAGGTTGCCGACCCCTGCTCTAAAGCTTTACATTGTTTTATTTTTGAATGCAGTATTTTTTGGACATAATTTTACATTTGTAAGTGCAACTTTCTTGATAAAGAGATTGTACTACAGTACTTGTATGAGGTGAATTGAAAAATACTATTTTTTAAATAATTTTTGCAGTGCAAATATTTATACTCAAAATAATTATAGAAAGTGAGCACTGTACACTTTGTATTCTGTGTTGTAATTGAAAGCAATATATTTGAAAATGTAGAAAAACCTCCCAAAATATATAGTGAATTTCCATTGGTATTTTATTGTTTAACAGTGCGATTAAAACTGTGATTAATCATGATTATTTTTTTTAATCATAATAATTTTTTTTGAGTTAATCGCATGAGTTATCTGCAATTAATAGACAGCTCTAATTAAAAGGTATAGAAAGCGTGGTTTCCACCTTCTTTATCAAGGCAGTATGCCAGTTGTTTGTCAATAAGATTTTCAATCCAGTGGTGCCTTCAAAAATTGCAACCTGTCCTAAAGTTGCAATAAACAATCAACCTCTTTTTCTCTATATTCATTGGACCAGGTGCTGATCTTTTATCTGCAATGCATATTTTTTGACATATTATCAATTTATTTGTGTCCTTCACATTAGATTACTAAAATACACAACATGGAGCTACCATTTCATAGCTGCAGTTGATGCAGACCATTCAATAGCTGCAGTTGATGCAGAATGAGATAGTGGTGATACAGTAGAGAATATTGTTGTCAGGAAGCAGGCCCTGCAGCAGAGCCAGTCTCCAGGCAACCTAACAAGTGCAACTGGCCTGTAGTAGGCTGCCTGATAGGCTACATTGGTTGGCAGAATCAGCAGACAGGCTTTTAAGCTCAGGGGCTGTTCAAAGCATTTGCCTGTGGTCGTGAGAGCTTCTATGTTTGCTTGTTCCTAGCTTTACTCCTGCCTTGACTCACTCCACATAACCTGGTCCTGACCCTTAGCCCTGATTTCCGACTTTGGCTCTGACCTTTAGGTCCAATTCCTGGCTACTGTCTCCTACTCTAACCACTAGGCATGACTCTTGCTGTAACCTCTGGGAATGACTGACCATGTCCCAGTTGCTGAGAACCATATTGTATATACAGCACCCAGAAATGTGCAAGATGCTTTAGAAATGTGTAACTTACATGTAGAAGGTACAGTTAGCTCAACAACGGTTTTTTAACTGTACTCATTATGGAACATCTTGAGGATCTTTCTCTAATGTTTGTGGAACTTGAAACCAGATATATTATTTTTCCCTCAAAACCATCTGAGTTGGTAAAATCAATGACTGGGAAATTCAGTCAGGACAACAAATCTTAAGGGTATAATTACCCCTTTTTGACCCGAGCAGCTAGTCAAGTTCCAGGTCCCCGGGGATGTCCCAACTGGGAGTAGAAATTGACAATGGAGACTGTGTTTTCTTTGATGCAGTCATGTTTATTTACAAGGCAGGCATAATTTCCCTTTCTTCCATGTTTGTATTGCTGTTATTTGCAACAATGTTGAAAATGGAAAAAAGAAACAGGACTAATTAGGAAAAGTACCGTGTCTGCAACATAAAGCCTGAACACTTCTGACCTGACTTCTGCAAACTCACAAAGATCAGCACAAGTAAGCACCATAAACTAAGTGGGGCCAAATTCTGCCTTCAGTTACCCAGATGGGAAAATATAACAAAGCAGAGTTCAGCAGGCTTCTCTGCTGATAAAGGGCGCACTCTGTTAAAGGGCAGAGCAATGGCCTTTGTTGAGTGAATTTCCCCAGCTTGCCCTACCATGGGAAGTGGCTAAAAAGCCAAGCTGAGGTTTATAGAAAGTTGTAGTGATTTTGGTTTTGTGCTGTGGACATTTGTCCACTGGGAAATAGATGGAAATTACAAAACTCTTTTAATATAGGTCACCAAACTACCATCAGAAAATAACAGCTTTTGTTCAGTACCAACCTGAATGGATTCTGATGATACTACAATGATGATTATGGTAATAATAATACCTAGATGTTTTATAGCCCTTTACATCCATAGTTAATAAATCCCTTTACAGAACAGTTAAGTTTTGTAACAGAGGTAAATTAACTCACCTAAGGCGCAAATCCACTCATCACTGCTACTTTCCTTATTAAGAAGTGCCCTTATAACTTCGAGGGAGAGAGAACCCCATAGGTGGTGAATGAATGAAACTGGATCAGTGAATTCTAAGGGAGCAGTGCTTCTGAGGCTTTCAGGTTCAAAACTGCAGAGTGGCTGCTACTGTAACACCCTGACTACATCCAGGATCATTCAGGCTAGCATGGAGCTCTGCTGCAGGGAGGCTTCTTGGGCCTTCTGATAGGCCCATTACATGCAGTGATACATGTGCAACTTTCCATTGGAGAATGGGTTTCTTTGGGACCTACACAATCATTAATTAATGTTTAATTGATGTTTCAGTCTGAAGGTTGCAGTTATGTTTAATCTGCACCTACACCTTTTGAGCCCACCGTTACAGACTACTCACCCAGCTTCGGGATTTCAAGAGGGGTTCCCTATATTTCAGGTGAGTGCCTTAACCCCTGGCATGTGGGAGATTCTGCTATGGAACACGTGTTGAAGCCATTCCACTGTAATTAAGTGTTAATTCAGAGAGAGAAGGATAATCAGTCAGTAGTCTAGTGTTTAGGGCATTCACATGCAATGTGGGAAATACTGGATCAAATCCCTTTTCCTTATCAAGCAGAGGGGGAACTGAACTGGGGTGAATTCCCACATCCTAGGTGAATATACTAACCGCTGGGCTAAGGGTTATGAGGGAGACCCTCTCCCCTCAGCTGTTTTGTGCATGGTTAGGTAGGTGTCTAAGTAAGTCTCACAATTACTAAGCTCACAGCCTAAGCTGCCTGACTCCTACATAGCAGTTCCTGACTGCAGATTGCAAGCAGACATAGGTGCCTCCCTGCAACCTGGACATAGTCATTGAACTCTTTGAGAAGAGTGCGGTTTAGGGGACACACCTCTCTTATCAGCATCTCCCATGGGCTAGCTTGGGCAGCTCCCCACCTAGCATGCTGGCTTTGTGAGTCCCATTCCTAGGCACCTATCTTTTCCCATTGATTGTATAAGGAACCTAGGTGTCTAGCTCAGGGTTTGTGGATTCCAGTGATTTTCAAGGCACCTACAATTTAGGCATTGCAACACCTAAGTCCCTATGTTGATCCAGTTCTTACTAAGCAAGCTTCCTCTCTCCTGTCCTCATCTCAATTTTCTTTGTTGGGCCTGTCCTGTAGTAGGTGACTTCTGGGTACTCTTCTGGTGCTGTCAATCTGTTTTTTTCACTTCAGCAGGTGGGTATTGTAGTTTTAAGAATGCTTGATAGAGATCTTGTAGGTGTTTGTCTCTGTCTGAGGGATTGGAGCAAATGCGGTTGTATCTTAGAGCTTGGCTGTAGACAATGGATCATGTGGTGTGTCCTGGATGGAAGCTGGAGGCATGTAGGTAAGTATAGCGGTCAGTAGGTTTCCGGTATAGGGTGGTGTTTATGTGACCATCACTTATTAGCACAGTAGTGTCTAGGAAATGGACTGCTTGTGTGGATTGGTCTAGGCTAAGGTTGATGGTGGGATGGAAATTGTTAAAATCATGGTGGAATTCCTCGAGAGCTTCTTTTCCATGGGTCCAGATGATGAAGATGTCATCAATGTAGCGCAAGTAGAGTAGGGGCGTTAGGGGATGAGAGCTAAGGAAGCGTTGTTCTAAGTCAGCCATAAAATGTTGGCATACTGTGAGGCCATCCGGGTACCCATAGCAGTGCCGCTGACTTGAAGGTATATATTGTCCCCAAATGTGAAATAGTTGTCGGTGAGGACAAAGTCACAAAGTTCAGCCACCAGGTTAGCCGTGATATTATTGGGGATACTGTTCCTGATGGCTTGTAGTCCATCTTTGTGTGGAATGTTGGTGTAGAGGGCTTCTACATCCATAGTGGCCAGGATGGTGTTTTCCCTCAGACAGAGACAAACACCTACAAGAACTCTATCAAGCATTCTTAAAACTACAATACCCACCTGCTGAAGTGAAAAAACAGATTGACAGAGCCAGAAGAGTACCCAGAAGTCACCTACTACACTAGCCACTAGCCTACTACACTACACTAGCCACTAGCCGTCACCTTCAGCCCCCAACTAAAACCTCTCCAGCGCATCATCAAAGATACACATGCTCTGAGCACGCCCCCCTTGCCCAGGCAAGATAGGTGGGGGAACACCTATCTTTTTCAGGTTGCGGGATTGCACTGGAGCTAAGTTGTCCTTGCTAGCAGTGCACATGCTCAGAGACAGAGACTTAGGCACCTAGGGAACTTTAACGGCAACATTTTGGCACCGAGTGGTGGCAACAAAATGGGCTTTTTTAAATGACTGCAGTGATGCATAAAATGGGGATTTAGGCATGTAAAGACCAGATTTAAGCTCCTAAATCCCTTTGTGGATTTGGCCCTAAGATATCCTCTTCTCAATATTCATGTCCCTCCTTAAAATGCATGTCTTCCATGATGCCTGAAGTGAACCAAATTCAGGTTATATATGTTGTTAAGCACATTGTCAGTAATGATCAAATAAATGATACGATGGTGTTCAATTATATTTCCAAATTTTCAGCTTTAAGCCAAGACTTGCTTATTGGATTTGTCCTTTACAATGTTGTCTCATCTCCAGTAACACCTGTTGCCAAATGCAAGAGTTATAGAAGATTTTTGTCAGCCAACCAACTTATTTTATTTGGTTCAACACATTTCAAGTGGGAAAGTTTTCACATAAGTAGGTGCTTGCAAGCAGGGACTGAGATTTTACAGCCCATATTTTCATCTCTGAAAACTGCTCTAACATTCCAAACTTTTTGAAAGAGCAAAATATTTAACTTGATGAGAGATTTCAGTTTGTAATTGTGTTGTTGTTGCAAATGTGGTGGCTTCTGTTCATCTGAAAATATGAATAGATAATCAAAAAATTTTAATGTGAAAAGGTGTTTTTGAATAGATTTTATCTCATTTAAATAAATGATTGTATTGCAAGTTGTAGCAACTGGCCCTTTTTCAGATGATACTGGGAAAGAATAAGATTTCCTTGCACAAAACTAAAAAATGTCAACAGATGGTCATCTCTGTTTAGCCAATAACATAAGTTTATTCCTTCATTGCTGACACCTCTTTAGTTCAGTGGCTTTCTGTAATATTCTGTAAATAAATATTCCTCTCCTTGTATTGAATACTATGGGATGATTTGCAAAGCCTTGCTCATTGGAGCTTATGAATTGTTTGCTAAAAGAGCCCAATTTCTTTGAATATCTCTGTAATTCTTATCTGCCTGCTGAATAGTTTGTATGAATAAATTTTAACCTACATATTGTTAGTGGACTGTTCACTTTAGCTATTCACCTTTCATTATTTCATTTGGGGGGTTGTGTGATTGGCCATCTGTGTCATGTGGTAACATTTTCACTGTCTGATTGGACAAACTTTTAAGAGAGGAGAATAATAAATGCAAATAGGGGGAAATGACTCATGCATATCTTGTATACATATTCAATAACAATGAACCAAATTGTTTTTATTTGTGAATTGCTTTTTTGTATTATTCAATCAATCACTCTGCTGGTAAAAAACTTTGGAATATCAGAGCATAACAGAAATGCTAAACAAACTAAAATATACCAAGGCAGCAAAGCATCATCCATTTTTTCTTTTAATTAGGAAATATAGTTTTTGACATTCCATTTACCTTTAATTTCAAAATCATCTGTTACTCTCATTGACTCTACAGGAGGTTCTGCTCAGTTTGCATATCCACTTCTTTGTCACTGTGACATGTAGTTTGTAAAGGTGCCTAATGCATGGTACCTACTTTACTTCCATAATTAATGTCTTATAAGCTTCAGGTCATGGTCTTCTTTCAGTTATATTGGCTGGTGCCGCTCTGTTAAAATTGTCTACTGTTTTACAAAAAGCCCGATCCTGCAAGGTGCTGAATACCTCTTGTACTGTACTGAATATCCTTTGCTCTTATTATAGGCCACAATTCAGCAAGGTATTTGTGCCTAACTTTAAGTTGAAGCCAATGGGACTACTCATGCTTAAAGTTAGGTATGGCCTTCAGTGCTTTGATCAATTCGGGTCACGGGCATTAGGATTTGAGAGTGCTCAGCACCTTGCAGGTGGTACTGAACACACTGCAAAAATCAAGTCCTGGAACATGTTCAATCTCCAACCTTCTGTTTCTTTTTAAGGTTCTGGAGAAAGCTGTTGCATTATATAACTTCTGTCTAACTGTCTATTTTCATTTGTCTATAGTATCTTTAGGTGCATATCATCTCTGTACGTAATCCACCAATATATGGTGAAATCTGCCTGCTTTACATATACACAGACATTTATTTTCTCCTCATTCTTGGGATTACTTCAGGATTTGGTGTGGGAAAAGCAGCTCTTGAAATTTTTGGTTCATTTGTTCAGTCTGATGCCAAACCAGCACTACAATTAACAGAACTACTGCTTAAGAGACTCTTTGTCCACTGGCACTTATTATGTAACTCTCTTGGCACTGGAAGAGATGGTTGTTCTCAAAAATGCAATTTTTCAAAACCATAGATAGTGTGTTAAGTAGTTTATTTTAATTAATACAATGCAATTCATATATACCTTGTCTCCAAAATGAGAAAATTCTACATTTTCAATTGCTGAAGAGCCATAAAAACTATGTAGTAGTCACATATCAATAAAAAAACAGTATTTCTGTAACCAACACTTTGATTTATTGGTCATTAAACCAGTGTGTAGTGCAACAAACAAACAAAAATCTTATTTAACTCATTCAAACTATAGTAAAAAATAATAATTACATACACTTACACTGAACACTAGCCCAGCTAAAGGAAGAAATAAATCCTCTTTTAATGCTATCTACTTTCTGCCACTGCAGAAACACTAAGTTTGGGTTCACAGAGAATTGAAAGCTGAACTTTTTCTGGCATTCAGTAGGAAAGGTTGTTTGTATCACCTTCGGTTATAGAGTGTCTAGATTCATCAAGTGTAATATTACATGTTGAACGTTTTAAAGATGTGTTTTCATTTTGCCATGGAAGTATAAAATGACATTTAATGACTTTCATCTTGCAGATTTTATGTTTGTATTTTGGTTAAATAATAAGCTATGATCAGACTGTGTAATCATGGCTGTTACTGAAATTTAAATGGGATATGAGAAATCTGCCACTGTCCCTATTTTGAACTGCTTGGTAGGGCTATTTGGAAAGGTCAGTGAAACATCTGCCTGTGTCCCCATTGTAAACAAGTCTGCTACTACAAAGATGCTAACATGCTACATTACTGGAAATATGCCAGGACAAAGTCTGCTGGTGTAAATCTGCGATAACTTCTTTTGCTTGAGTGGAATTATTCCAGATTTACATCAACATATCAGAACAGAGTTAGCCTACAATATGTAAAAATCTTTCCTGATATTTGGGGGATGGGAGGGGAGAATGCCTAAAGTTGCAAGTTGTTAATTGTTGAGAACCTTAGTGATCCTACATAAAACCAGATTTTCTTGCAAGGCTTTGTGCCTGTTTAAATGAAATTACTGGGGAGGTTGAAGGATTTCTAGACCAAAATTCCATTGAGTGGTTCTTCTGTAATGAAAAAGGAATAAGCGGAAATGTAAAAGTTTTGGTATATGAGACTGTTTATAAATTAGGGAAGGTCAGAGAGCTCAGAGCATTGACCTTGTGCAAAAGGAAGGTACACATATGGAACTAAATTACTAGAGGCATACTTGTTTGTGAGAAGGTTTCTCTTTTTTGAGGGTTCAGTGCTGCTGGGGTTGTTACTCAGCAAACTGTCAACCCCACAGTGGTGCTGGTGCATCCCTTGCTGAATTTAAAGTATTCAAACATTACTTGAACCTAGTCCAATGATAATACATTATCTTTAATTTAGAACTGGACTATAGCCAGCAGTATTATATTTATACACACACTGCTTAGTCTGCTACTGTCCCGATGCCACAAGACACAGACATCATAACAAATTCTAGAAATTCAGTGTCCGAGGGCTCAGCAAAAACTGTGCTGCCTGGTCTATCACAGCGGTAATGGCAGAGGGTATGGTGATTGTTCTACCTGGTTTTAGGCAGACCTAAGATCAGTCAGAGTAACCAAATTGCCTGCCTCTTAATCTGTGTACTCACCAGCTGCAGACTGTGCAGTCTGCTTCAGAAACCCAGTGTTGCAGCAGGCATTGGGATCTCATGAAGAAATAAGGCTGTCATGGCTCCCTTTTGTTGTTCCTTTCCTTGCTCAAGTCAGAAGACAATGGCATGCCACTGTATACATAGAGGATACCAATATAAATTAGAGGGTCAGATGCTGACATTCTTATTCAAAGGATAAATAGTTGAGTAAAGTTCTACTCAGTATGAGTAAGAGTATCAGAATGTGGCACCAAATTAGAACTAGAGTGGATAATTCTGATTGTGTTTTAAATAGCAGAATCTGAATAGAAACCTGTAAAAGTCATTGGACTCTAATACACTGATTAATAATCATTTGTATTACTGTGACACCCAAAAGCCTCAGTCAGGAGTTTGTACAGGACCCATTGAACAGGTCTCATTGCACTATGTGCCAAGCAAAAGCACAAGTAGATGCAGTTCCTGCCTCCAAGAGTTTATATCTGACTTGAAACAATGTGTAATTAGTGAGTTTGACAAACAATAGGAGAGAAGAGGAAAGAATTAGGAAGGAAGACAATACAAAAATGAGATCATGTGGTTACATAGGTTAGTTATTGGCCTTGATGGTTACAAATGATTGAAAACTGTTGCTAAAACAAACAAATAAATAAATATCAGCTGTCCTGACTGCTGCACCACCTACCCATCTTAAACTGATGTTGAAGCTGGCTGATGCTTTATGATCAATATTTTGTATGAAATCAAGGATATCTAGTACTGACAGAGAGAACTGAGGACACTTACCTAGAATGCAGATCTGAGGGACGATGTGGAAAAAGTTTCCAAGAAGGTTTTTCCTCAACCTAGATATACTCTTCATATTAGCATCAGTGTAATGGTTGTACACATCAGAATCGGTCCCCGAAGACACTAAAAATTATGGTGTACAAATACCTTAATGGGACGAAAATACCAAGTATTACAGGGCCCTTTAATCTAGTGTAGAAAGTCATAACAAAAACAAATAGCTGGAAATTAAAACCAATCAGATTCAAATTACTGAGGAGACCCAAATTTTTAAGTGAGGGTGATTAACCATCAGAATGAATTACCAAGGGAAGTGGTGTGGATTCTCCATCTCTTGAAGTCTTCACATCAAATCTGGATGCCTTTCTGGAAGTTACACTTTAGATAAATAACAAGGGTAATATGGGTGAAATTCTATAGGCTCTGTTATAAAGCTTGGACTAGAGAAGATATGGTTTCTTCTGGTCTTAAAATCTATGAAAAATACAGATGAAGAGAAGTTGGTTTATCCTATTTTCTCTGGAAACTATACCATTTTGTTCCTTTAGATCTTAATCCTACAAGGGCTTAAGAACCTCTTGAGAGATGCTGGGTGCCCATAACTGCCACTGAAGTCAGAACCTTCTAGAATTAGGCCCTAAAGGAACAAGGAAATAGAGCTTCCATCTGCACTTAGTTTATAGGTTCTGCCTGTGAGAAGCTCAAGGTGCATATAAATTGCTACTTAAAAATACACAGTTGGGATATATTAACTGTCAGCATGAAAGACTCTTTTCAATCTCCAAAACAAGACCTTCCTCCTACTCAGTTCCCTTACTCCCCAACTTCCACCTCTTCTGAGGTGGTCAGAGAAAATTGATAAACCTTGTAACATGATCAAGATATCAACAAACTCAGGTTTATTTATACCAAAGGATGAGCAAATTCCAGATTCAATGGCCATCCCACTGAGAATACACTCAATTTTCATTCATAATCCTCCATTTGAGGTATCATAAAAGGTTTCTACAATCTGTAGCCTTGAACTCATGTTTTACTGAACATGAGTTCAAGGCTACAGATTGTAGAAACCTTTTATGATACCTCAAATGGAGGATTATGAATGAAAATTGAGTTGTTAAAGAAATAAAGGTCCCATTTCCATGCAATGTGCTTGATAACAGTGTATGAGGGAAGACTGAAGGTTTCGTTAATAAATACATTAAATCAAAATGCAATTGTTTTTAAACAGAGCATTTTCTAACATGTGCTATAATGCAGCAGTACTGTCCCCCTTTAGAGCTTCTAAAGAAAAGGATAGAAACACATTGATAAACATTTTCAAAATATATCAGTTTGGTACATAATTAAATTTGTTATCTCCTCTTTTCCCAAAGAGACCCAATGGTGCATGCAATGGAATGTATCAGAAAAAAGAAGAGGGGGCATGCACATATGGTAACAGGCCCTGCACATTGCCTTTACTTAGTGCTCAAGATGTAGCCTCTCATTCCTAGATGTGCTTTCTCCAAAACAAGACTGAAACATGTATTGGTAGGTCAATGTGTGGGATGCTTCAAGTGCTGAATGTCTACTCTGTGGAATAACAATGGACTGCAGTATTTACTGTTGTTATAATACTGGATCTACTGACACATTTCAGTTTTATTTAATCTATTTTTTTATTTTTCTTCCTGTTATTATTGTTGCCAAGGTACAGGTTCGTCACAGCTCATCTGCTCCACTTAAACTAATATTTGCTGTTGTGACCACAAATTGTTGCTATGAAAATTATTATGATTTCACAGAGGGAATAAACAGTAAATGCTTCTAATAAAATATACTGTTTTTATGCTAATGAAAACCTTGTTAGGAGACAAAAAGATCTGTCCTATAGACCAGCAAGGTGGGAGATGCTCAGCTCTAAATACCGATTGATGGAAATGTGAGGCCTTCTCCAAAAGCCACCAAAGTCAGTGAGAGGTGCGGGATCTTGCTTTTAGGCTTCAATCCGTCAAGTGCTCAAAGTGTGGAACTTCCACACTGGTGGAATCCTTGTAGGAATGAGCCCTTTGAATCCTGATTTAACAGTGATACAAATCACTCCACTGGAATGTGAAACTATTCTTTAATCTAATTACATGCTAAAAGCAATGCTCAAGGATGAGATTTAAATGGTAAGGTTCCCAGAGAGCAACATTAACTTTCCCACATTGCACACAATAGTCTAGATTAGTCTTTCCTTTTAAAGAACCAGGGGTCACCCAATTAAATTAATAGGCAGCATGTTTAAAAACAAACAAACAAAAAAAGAACTTTGTAGCCTATAGGATTAACCTGCTTACTTGCATATATATATCTTTACTTATAGTTTAAGAATTTGATTTATTGTAATAGGTTTATAAATTTATATTAAAAATAAGTCTGGCTGTAATGCAAGAGACCTACAGGCCATATCCTGTATGATAAGCTAAGGCAAAGTTAGCATATCTATATTAAGACCTTTTACCCAGAAAAGTAAAGTTGACCTATATCTTGTTATCTAAATAGATAAGTACCCACGCCTATGTGTATGACCTTTTATCTAGACCAATAGACAATGGAAGAATGGCATAGGGGGGGTATCAATGTTGTACCCACAGACTTAACAGATACACCACAAGGAAACGTATGTGCGTATGTACATGTAATCAATACACAAATACATACTAGCCTATGGAGTAAGCGTACCCTAATATTTTGTGGGTGAGGAATGAAATTTGGGATTAGGAGGAAGGATTTCCGGCACTTGTGCCCTATAAAAGAGGTGAGTATTCCTCGCTAGAGTATTCTCACTTACATTCTATTTCTACTCTATCTCTCTCTCTCTATTCTATCTATCTACGATGACTGCTACTATTAGTAAGCTGTACTTGTTCTTCTTAAACTTTAAGTTTCAAGGGAACTAGGCTAAGCTTGGTTTCTCTCAGTTTTATTCTTAGTTTTGTTTATTAGGTTTTGATTTTAAGGTTAAGTTAGTCAAGTAAACCCTAAGTAGCATTAGCTTTTTCTAAGCACTGCATCCCTGAACTGAAACCTGAACTGCAAGGCTGGTCCTGTGTCTCTTGCCACCAGGTTATCAAGGAAGGGTGTGAGTATATTAACCAAAGCTTTGCAGCATATAATACTGTATTGCCATATGTATCTTTTGAATAGCAGTAATGCAATTGTAACTTTGTAACTCTGATTATTTTACCATTTACTTACTATTTCATTGATTTTAATAAAAAGTCTTTAAGGCTACATCTGCCTCAGTGTGAGCTTCCTGTCATACCCCCGAGAGTCCTTTATAAATTCTGTGGAGCCTGATTTCGGACAAGAACTTTTATTTTCTGATCAAACAGATTGGCAAGCCTAAAACCCATACCAATTAATATTAATAATAATTAATTAAATTAAAAATAAATATCAAATTAATATTATTAGTACACTCTAAATCAGGCTACAACTTCTTCACACAACACACAGTCAACCTGTGGAACTCTTTGCCAGGGGATGTTGTGAAGGCCAAAACTATAACTGGGTTCAAAAAAGAATTAGAAAAGTTCATGGAGGATAGGTCCATCAATGGCTATTAGCTAACATGGTCAGGAATGCAACCCCATGGTCTGGATGTCCCTAAGCTTCTTACTGCCAGATGATGGAATTGGATGACAGGGGATGGGTCACTTGATAATTGGCCTGTTCCGTTCATTCCTTTTGAAGCAACTGGCATTGGTCAATGTCTGAAAACAGGACACTGGGCTAGATGGACCATTGGTCTGATCCAGTATGGCTGTTCTTATGTAAATGTGTCTCAGATAGGCTGAGTTAACACTGCTCTGGAACAGCCTTTCACTTTGGAACTTCCTGACATTTGTGTGTTTACATTCTTGCTCTGAAAGAGTAGGTATCATGGTTTACTCCACTCCTTCACCAGCCCCTCATAACTTTCTGATGTATAGGGTGTGCAAAATACATACTGGGAGAAGTATGTCTGGAATGTCTGTGCTCTAGTGATCACTGGCCAGTCTAATACCCACACTGTTACTAGCTGACAATTATGAGAAGGCTTGAGGCTGATCTAAATGATATAAGTGTTTGAATCAGCCCTTGGCATCCCAAATTGTTGGAAGAGTGTAAAGAAGTCATTCAGACCCTCCCCCTCCGCCCCCATACACCTATCTCCTCAGCAGGTGAGGATCTTGCCCTGTATGTTTAAATTAACACAGTGCTTGACAAAGATCCTGCATTAACAACATTGAAGACTGAAGTCCACTGTTTATCCCCAGAACAGGAAACAGCAATTAAAACTTCATACACTGGAACACATTGTTAGAGCAACCTCATTCCAGAGATATCACATGTAGGAGTGAGTGGGAAATACATACTGTTTGCCCATTCACTTTTGTTCACTATGGACCTATTCTGGATATGACTGCGGGTCTGGAGGTAAGAGGCTCCATAGTCCATTATCAAGTCCCCTTAAACTATTTAGTCCACATGTTCATTATTTAAAAACAAAATTAAATTAAACACAAACAAGTAAAAACAAATGACATAACTGCATTGAGGTGACATTAAGGTTGTGATTTTAACTTCCAGAATCAAGGGAAGCAATAAGACAAAAAGCACCATATGCCCTTCAATATCAAGGCCCAATTAGGCACCACTGTAATGATTTTTTTCTGTGCCTCATTGTGTGAATGCATTGAAAGACATATGGTACATCCTTTATCTTAAGTGCATTTCTTTGCTTCTCTGAATTTGTGTGTGACTACAACAGATATTTCAATTTATAGTTATCAAAATGATCAGTTACTTTGAATGTCATTAATATAGTGCTGATTCAGTGGGCTAATCAATACAAACAGGAGGACCTGGTAATTTCTTGGTGATTTTAAGAAAAATACTACATCCTGTGGGCTATCAATTTGACATGCCTGGCATAATAACCATAGGTGCAATGCAAGAAAAATAAATTCAAGTAGTAATGCACTAAATAGCTCCCAAGGGAAAAGGATGATTGTATATAGTATATAGGTGGACTTTAACATTTTAAAGATGATATGTCTATATCCCTGTATGCACTCAGTACATGGTATAAATTTATGCACATATACACACACATAGACCTGGCTATATACATGTATGACTGATATGGATGATTGTCAAAAACTGAGGCAAGCAAATGCTAGTAATAAGCTAGTGGATTTTATGACATTCTTTTAAAAAAAGTATAAAAGTCATTTGTACTCAGCAGTTACATTACACTTAACTCCTAATAAACTACTGCCACTGGAAGTACATTTATAGGGATTCTTTGGACTGTATACAAGGTTATTTCTACTTTTAAGCAAGATGTTTTTAAAGGCCCTGGAGACTAATATTTGTAATTCCAATTTTCTAAAACTGAATCTCACGCTCTTATATTGGCATCAGTGGTATGATGAGTTGAGGGTTGCAAGCATGTAGGGCAGTCAGTCTAGACAAGAGACAATGGGGAAGAAAAGATAGTACATGGGGTTAAATCTTAAAAGGAAAAGATAAAAATCTGATTATAAGAACCATCAGATTTGAATATGTCAATATGGATGAAGTCTTCTGGCTGAATAAAAGTACTATGGCACTGGGCTAGTTTAGAGACAGCTGGTATTTTTGTATATTCTTCTGTGGGAGTTAGCATTCTACCTGTTTCAATATACACATGTTTTGTACTTGAAGTTGTGAACAAAACTCCCATTGACTTCAGTGAGTGTTTGGTATGCAGTGTGAAATTCATCCCGGTGCATAGGGCCAGTACACGGTGCTGTATACCACCTTGCACCACTGAAGTCTATGTTAAAAGCTGTAATGGTGATTAAGTGGCTTGTAGCGCTTTACATGGTCTCTCTGCACCGGTGTATCTTTTTCCCACTGAGTAGTTAAGGGTTAGGATGTGCAAGCTGAATGGGATATTTATGTTTACATGGAGGAATATTTAAATGTATTAGGACATAACAGGCATATCAGAGCAAGATCTTTTACCTCAGCACATGCTTGAACTTTGAGAAATAAAGTAATGTCACAGAAAATATGTATATTGTACCCCAAACAATCAACTTATTTTTAAAGAATATTAAGTTAGCAGAGTGACTCAAAATCAGGAAATGGCAATGTTAAAATTGCTCATATAGTCCTAAAACTCTACCCCCATTGACTATACACATTACAATACAAGGCCAGAACCTCAGCTGGTGTCAGCTGGCATAGCTCCACTGAAGTCAATCCTGAGCCTTTAATTTTCAATGGTAACACTGGGTAAGCATTTAACGGTATCTCTGCTTGATTAACTTTCACTTGAGAGGATTGATCAATTTAAATATTTGGGCATATGGTTGGCTCTCTAGCTTAATTTTAAAAATCAATATAGAAAAAGATCATGAGTAGATACAGGATGATTTATCATAAAAGAGAACTGTATGTCTCTTCAGTTGCATAGAAAAACAGATTTCCAGGCTCTGCTTCCAATACTGGCTATATCAACAGCTTTTATTCTACTGCACCTTGATGTTATCTCAGAAAGTTTGACACAGCTTGTACTCTCCTCTGAAGATGTGTGCTGTGACGTACATATCCCAGTAATTTGTACAGTGAAATGGGTTGATTCCTCCCAGTTTGGAAGAACAAGGGGCCAGATCCACAAAGATACCTATGTGCCACTGACCTCAAAAGCACTGTTCAGCAATTGTCAAATCCCATAGGTGTCTAACTCCCTGCCCTGCCGAAGGCCTAAGCTTTGACACTACCCCATAGCTAATGAGCTGATCAGAGCCCCCACTGAAGCCAAAGCCCCAGAGGCCCTGAAGCAAGATTCTCAAGCTAGGTGTTCGCCATTATATCCCGTATTGGGTCCCACACAGAAAACAGCCAGGGGCAAGCAGGGCCATCCGGGGTGGGCGGGGGGTGGGGGTGGAGGGCAAGTGGGGCAATTTGCCCCAGACCCCGGGCCCCGCAGAGGCCCCCACGAGAGTTTTCGGCGGGTCTTCGGCGGCAGGTCCTTCAGTGCCACCAAACACACCCGGAGCGGATGAAGGACCCGCTGCCAAAGACCCGGAGCTTCTTCCGCTCCGGGTCTTCAGCGGCAATTCGGCGGTGGATCCTTCACTCACTCCGGGACTCACCGCCGAAGTGCCCTGAAGACCCGGAGCGGAAGGACCCCCACCGCCGAAGACCCCAGGCCCCCTGAATCCTCTGGGCGGCCCTGGGGGCAAGTAAGTCTTGTGCGTACGTAGTGATTAGGGCACTCACGTAGCCCGTGGGAGACCCAACTCCAAATCCCTGCTCTGCTTGATTTGAAGGAGAGACTTGAAGTTGGGTGTCCTACAACCCACATAAGTTCCCTAACCACCAGGCTATTGATTATAATGAGCTAGGGTACCCTCACTTGCTGCTGGTGCAGCTGTTCCACTTTGAATTAAATATTGATTGAGCCAGCGGGAACAAAAGAGCAACTGACTCCACAGCCCAGTGTTTTGTGCACTCACCAGGGATATGGGATACCCAAGTTCAAGTCCCTACTCCAAATAATATTTAATTAGTTAAACAAAGTGGAACAGCTTCAAGAGGAGACATTGAGAGACAGACCTCAAAATACCTAATAAGCTGGTGGCTTGGGGAGTCACCTAGAATGTAGGACACTTCACTTCAAATCCCTGCTCCATATCAAGCATACCAGAGTTTGGAAAACAGGTTTTCCACAGCCCAGGTCAGCATCCTAACCACCAGACTTTTGGGTATGCTCTTTCTCTGTGTCATCTCTTTCTCCTGTCTCTGTGTTTTTTTCAGAGAGGTCTGGGTTTCATCTCTTAGGGCACCAGCTGATCTGGCTTAGGCTCCTAAATTCAGGAGATGGTTCAAAGCCAAGAATCCCAACCTGAGATAGGTGCCTTCCTCTGGCCTGTCACTCAGGTGACAGAGGCCAAGATCAATGGGAGTTAGGCACTTAAGTACCTTTGGGAATATGGGCATAATCCCTGCCCTTTCCTCTTCATTTAACTCGTCACAATTTTAGGCAAATCCCTGCTCATGGATCTGTGAATCTCTTTCTTAGACATCTACCTCTTCCCATGCACTGTATGCATAAATCAGGGCTGAGGATTCCTATAGGTGGCAGGGCATCCAACAACACTGAGCATTGCAATTACCTTTGCAGATGTAGCCTGAAGTGTTTTACATGCCTAAACACTGATTTGGCATCTAGTCACATAGTTATTGAGCTCAATCATCTTGAAATTCTTCTCCACTGCCTTCAAGAAATGTAGAAAGATTGAGCTGAACCAAAACCCAGGATCCAAAATCCCCTAAACATTGTAGAGGCTGGAGAATTCAACCCCCAGTCTGTATCCAAATATTGTGTCTGGCTCTTATCCCAATAATGGGCTAAACCAAAACCTCCACATACACAACAACATACATTTTATGGGATTAAAATCTAGATTCTAGGTCTGAATTTTGTGGCTAAAGTACCTCTTTCATTATTTAGAAAAAATGTTTTTCATGGGGGACATTTAGTTCTAATTGTGTTATGGATTCTGAGTGCTCAGGGAAATCTGGACTCCAATTGGAGATGATATTCTTGTGGTGAAAGCATGGAGTCAGACCTGGAGGGGGAAGATGGTGGGGATTCAACATGCACAAGGGGTTTCCATACAAAATAATGCTGGCTGGGTCAGATGATCTAGAGGTTCCCCTTAAATGGTTGTTGAGGTGGTGATTATATGAGGGAGCAGCCAGCTGGCACCCTTGTGAAGGACCAAGGTCAGAGAAGAGCAGTGTTTCTCAAACTGGGGTCCGGGGACCCCTGGGAATCCATGAGGGTACTCTAGGAGGTCCATGGGCCCCACTGATCAACTCCTCCTCCTCTCTCCCTCAACTCCTCCCCCTCCCTCCCAGCACCTCCTGCACTGGGAGGGAGGGGGAGAAGCGGGGGCAGAGCATGCTCAGGGGAGGGAGCGGAAAGAGGTGGGGAAGAGGTGGGAAAAGGGTGGAGCGGGGGTGGGAAGAGGTGGGGTGGGGCCTTCGGGGAAGGGGTGGAGTGGGGGCGGGTCCTGGGGCTCAGTGGGATGACTTGGAGGTCCACACATTTTTTAAAATCAAAATGGGGGTCTTTGGGTTGCTAAAGTTTGAGAACCGCTGCAGGAGAGAATTATGCTCCCCTTCCTCACAGAATTCTGTAACAGGGAGAGGGTCAGGATACTGGAGTACGGTTGTAGAACTGGTCTAATTTCTACTTATAGGCATTCTCTTCCCTGGTCTTCTTTGGCTGTACACCTCAGGCTCACATTATACCTTCCCTTCATACCCTTCTTCTTTCTCTTCTCAGCTGTCTTTCCATTTAGCTTATCACCTACTAACTAACCACGCCCCACCAAAATTTTTTTATCTACTATAATGTTTGCAGCCTTTGTTTGCTCTGCTTGTTTGTTATACAAGGTATCGGAAGAGGTATCTTTCTTGTCTATTAGATTGTAAATTCCTTAGGGCTAGGACTATCCACTCTATGTTTCTAGATAGTCTAGAACAATGGGGACCTGTTCTCAGCTGGTTACGAGACACTATCATAAATTATTAATAATACTTCCTAGTGCAGATATTGGTCTTTTCCAGCTGTTGGATCCTCGCATGTGGCACTGTGGGTTCAAACACCTCCAGGGTTGCAGGGGGAGTGTTGGATCTGGAGTTCTGGCTCAGGTCTATCTCTAAACTAAAGCTGCACTGTAAAGGGACACTTACCTCTTGAGTGCCTCCAAGTGACTGGGAGTGGTACTGCAGTTTTTTCTCACCCCTGTGGGCTGCCAGCCAACCATGGTGGGTCTTACGTAGCTTGGCCCTTTGACCAAGTCACAAAGTCTGAATGAACCCCTTCTGGGGTATTAAAGAGTCCAGTAAATAAACAGTCTCTTTGCACTTGCTAGGGGCTTCAGCCTGGCTCTGGTCCCTTTAAATTCAGCTCTTTGTTCATGCCCCCAAATAAGCCCTGTCCCCTTCTTGGGGTTTATGCCACTTTACTTGTGGCTATAGGGGAACCTAGCCCAAACACTACTCCAGGTTCCAGCCCAGGGACATTGCACACAGCAGCCAGATACTGCTCAACACCCATCCTTCACTGCCATTTTCCTGGGCCTCTTCCTGCCAGGCCCTTTTATTTTCAGCCTATCTCAGGCCCAGCATCCTCAGGTCGTTCTTTCTGCACTCCCAGCTATGTCAGTTCAGCCAGCCATGAACACTGATTCACTGTCAAGTCCCTGTACACAGAGAGGAGCCCACTTCTCCACTCCTCTGGTCCCAGCCAGCAACTGAATAGCTATACCCAGGCAGTTACTTTTATCTGCACCAGTGGGGCCCTGATTAGATGCTGCTAGCCTCTCTAGTCTTTGGAGGACTAGATCTCTATGGTTTCCAAAATGTCTGTTCCAGAGAGTGCTCTCTAGGCAAGCCTGGAACCAATTTGCTGCTTTTTTCCACTCAGCTCACTGCTTCTTAGGACAGGATGTAGTAGGACCACAGGGCCTCAGCCGTGAGCTACAATGGCTGAATACACCCTGTTACATTCACTGTTTGTTTTTTGTATTGAACTATATGCAACCAATTGCAGAATGGCTTCTTTTTGAAGGCATTCTCAGTTGGTTTTGCCATTTACCATCGTTTTGCAAAACATTATCAGAAAAGTAGTTTGAAGTCCCAAAGAATTATTTTTTCATTTTTTTTAGCAGTGAAGGAGCCAGTGGCTGTATCTTAGAGGGCAGTGTAGTGTAGCAAGGGAGGATAAATGTAAACACCTGTGACCCTGGTGCAAAAGCTGATAAGAGACCAAGCAACAGTACCAAGACATTAAATTGCATGCAGTCTACCTTCCCATAGATACAGATATTACAAACAGAAAATGCAAGAATCAGGAAAAGGCAAATTTGGATATGAAGTGACCACAGCTAATAATGTGAAAATAAAAACAGAATTCTAGTGAGAACAACAAATTAAGCACCTGGAGTACCCCTACACACAGCCCCCAGGTTGATGCCAACAGAGTTGGAAGTCAGTAACAAAATTAATGTGTTACAAATATAACCAAAAAGTGACCTTTTCAAAGTGACTATTGTTTTAAAATGTCATTGGAAATAATTAATATTACCAGAGCATTTATGGTATTGATTTAACTTGTGTGTTCTAGCCCTTTTCTTTGCCCTGTGTCTATCTTGTCTATTTAGATTATAAACTCTTTGGAACAGGGACTATCTGCTATTCTGTGTTTATCTAATGTCTAGCTCAATTGGGACCTGATTTTTGATTAATGCTTAGGCACTACCACAATAAACATGATTATAAATACTACTACTACTTAGTATATACTAAATGTTTTACTACCTGGTTCATAAGGTGTAAGACATATCATGATCTGGAAATATCATGAATATTATGGTAAGATTGTCTGCTTGTTAAAGCACAATGGTAATGATTTCACACACATGACCAGTGAACTATTTTAGTGAAACAATATATGTTGGAGTAATGCTTGTTTAGGGTTTCATTATCTGGGTTGTATTTTCTTTAATGAATTTTAGCTTTCATGATACGTGCCAGATTGACAGTTCTGGAAAGCAGTCTTTTGTTTATCTACTCAACAGTTGAGCAGCTGTGAAAGCCTCACCAATATGTCTGGATGCAAATGAATTCAGTCTATGAACTTTGATGGAATTTAGAGTCTGTACCAAAATTTGAATTTTCTAGCTAGGCCCTTTCTGTATAATGGACTAACTCTGAAACCTTGAATCTGAATACTTCTGATATTTCGGAGGTAGAATATTTCAAAATCTGGAACTGAATACAAATTTTGTTGCAAGGGACCATTTCTAGTCACTGCCATTGTTGTAATTTATGAGTAATGCCATTCTTTTAAGTAAGCCAAGTTAACACTGTGACATATGATAAATACAAACTTTCCTTATTTCAGCATTTGAGGTGCTCCTCTTTTTCCTTGGATTCTTTGTGTTGGAATGTGATTTTCCTCCCAGGTTCTTAAATCTCTGATTATTATCAAAACCCTATTCTGTGTCATTCCTAACTGTTCATCATATAGTTTCTTTGCCTCTTTTCTTCTTGCCTGCAAAGCTGTTATAGTTCCCCATGAAGATGCCAGGGCAGATTATTTGACATTTAGCAGTTGTCTTGGTTTTCACACTGTTCTTTCACATCCTTTTTTTTATGGCTATTCAGTGGTAAATGAACCTGAATGATCCTCAGTTTGTATCTTGTATTGATTTTCATGATGACTTGGCAAATTTCACCAAGTGTAGTACTTCTAAATCATTGACATTCTCAGCTATAACATTGTTGATATATTCTTCTTTTGTCTGATACGTGATAGGAGGGTTGTCTGTAATTTATGAAGTCTGTCTTCTCGACATTTCACTTTACTCCATCCAACAACATTTCTTTTCATTTTTCATATTGTAATTGTAATTCTAATTTATTAGCTCCAAGCAGACTTTTCGTGTTTTATGTATTCACAAGGACAAATATTTCAGGCAGCCTGTCAAAACCCTTCAGTTGTTAGTTGTGGTGTTTCTATTAAAATTACTATTGTTAAAAAATAAAAAAGAGAGAGAGAGATAAAATCCTTCCTTTTGATTTAAAAGTAGATTCTAGATCTGTTTTGTTTGTATAGCGCCTAGCATAATAGGGTCCTGGTCCATGTCTGGGAATCCTAAGCACTACTGCAATACAAATATATCATCATAGGAAATTAGAATGAAAGTTTTGTCCTATGTTTAGCAAAGAAGGATGGTCTAGTGGTTAGAGACCAGAACTTAAGAGACTGCTACACACTTGTTATGAGTTTGTGCCTTAGTTCCCCATTTTAAAATGGGGTAAGTGTACTTTCTTACTTTGCAGGGGTGTTGTGATGATAGATATATTAAAGATTGTGAAAGGCTCAGGTTTTTCATTAGTGGGAGTCGTATAAGTACATTAGATAGACAGATTTATATATTTGGAGATGGAAACTGTATATATTCAGATGAGTGAATGTTTCTGCTTCATGAATTCTTATTGTATGTAGCTGATCATAAGGTTCCCTTTTTTATCTGTTCAGACATATTTTAAAAAGAAACTTTTTTGTTTTCAATCCTCTTTTCCCCAAAACACAATTTAAAAAATACACAACATTCATAGAAGGGTACTTTTAAAGCACTTATTACAAAGTGCTTAAAATTCAACAGTCTTACATTTCCAAGAATATCAGCCTTACATGCTTACATTTTTCCTGCTTCATATTCATATTAAATATTACTCATCACAGTCCAGCAGTCTGCTTAAATTGTATGCCAGCCAGACACTTTGGCACCTTCAGTTTCAAAGCATTATCCTTTTAGGTAGTTAAATGACTCTTAACAGAAATGTTTCTTATTGAATACTTATGCTAGTACAAGTTGCTTAAGAAGACTACTAGGACCCAAAGTGCTATAATAGAACTATCACAGTAGCCGTAGTTTATCATATTAAATCTGTGAAATTTGTTCTAGTCTATATTTGTATCAAATTAACACTCTCCTCTCAACCACCCCATCCCCTGCACTGGCTGGTGCACTGCAGGGAAAGAGAGTTGTAAGGGGAGAGAGGTGGACCATAATGGGAAAGAGGGGAGCATAAGGGGATATCTTACTTCCCCTTTGAACCTCTGTGTGCCCTGGCTCACAATCCAGCCCTGATATAGTAAAAAGAAAAACACAGAGAAAAATACAACATAGGTTTAATTTGGCATAGGTAACATTACAACCTGGCACCACAGATGTAGTGTTTACCTTTTCTGGTTCAAGCAATACATCTATATATTCATAATAAAATCCCCAACTGATTTTGATCAATAGAAAATTCTAGGCCAATGGCCCAAGAGTCTTCCATTAATTAAAATATTATTGGTCAATTCTGATCATTTTTATAAACAGGACATCCAACTATCATGTAATAGATCACCACATAGCCTATATCTAAGCCCCTTCACATTCATTTAAAACCAATTTTTTACCAAAAATTTCCCAGGTTTTACAAAAAGTATTATTCATTTTTTTCCGATTTTCACCCTACTTTTCTATCATTCCAATATATACAAAATAACTTGTTTTATTAGGAAAATACAATACATTGCATGAGATATATGTATTACGATAGTACATTCGTCTGGTTGTGTATGCAAAGCTGCCTGTTGAAGTATGTCTCTATATTAGTCTAGAAGATACACACAATAAACAAACATTTCAGAACATGAGGAAGTATTCAAAAGTTTAAAGAAAACAATAACAGGAGAAAAGGATGAAGTTGAATGTATGTGCTGCAAATGGGTGGCCCAATTATTAAATGTAAATATTTATAGGTTAATAGTTCTAAGTCTACAACAGAAACTATTTATTCAAATGAAGTTTTATTTGGGGATTAAAGATACATTGTTTTCTGAAACTCAGAAGTGGCATTGTGTTTTGAGTTCTGTTTTAGTTCTGCTCCAAACCACACTGATGAACGGAATTCAGACAATTAATCTACTGAATACTTTTCCCCCCGTCTTTCCATCCACCAAAATAAACCTTGCTATTTTGCACTGATTTTCACCTGTTTTTGTTGTTGTGGTAAAAAACACAGATAAATTCCCGGGAAAAATTAAATACAATAAAAACTGAATACAAAGGGCCCTACCTATATCTCATGTTCCCAGCATTGAAATGTGGGCTGCCTGAATTAAGTACTGGATGATTCTGTCTCAAATATATAAAGCTCAGACTAACAAGGCATATTTCTAACTTGGTGTGATGAGGTGGACTAAGCCAAGAGGCCCCCTGCTGGAGACCTCAGGGTCCTGCCACAATTGTCACAGGTAAAATGCAGTGCAGAGGTCCTCCAAGCATGCTAGAGTGGCTGCAGGGAAGCAGCCAATCAGGGGCCAGGAGGCCTTATAAAAAGGAGCTATAGAGCTAGAGACAGTGCAGTTCCTCACTAGAGCTGGAGGAGCATGGATGGTGTGGCTGGCTGAGGGAACTGCAGTACAACAGACAGGCCAGTGCTAGTAGGGACCGGGGGAGTAAGGAAAAGCTCCTGACTGGCTACTGGCCCTGATCTTAGAAGAGTCCTGAGCTAAGGGTAAGGCATCAGTGAAGACTTGGGCTGCAGGGAAGTGGCCCAGGGAACTGAAGACAGTTTTGCTAAAGGGACACGGCGGCACATGGCTGTTATTCTAAGGGTTCCTGTGCTGGGACTCAGAATAGTGGGTGGGCCCAGGTCCCCCCACAGGCCACTTGGGAAAGGCCTACAATTGGACATCAGTAAACCTCTTGAAGGGGACTGAACTAGCAGAAGGCCCAGCTGAAGACTGAGGGCAAAATAGACTATGTGGGCAAAACCATTGTCTCTAGGGAGGAAGCCCTGCGGGGATGGCCCAATGGCAGGGCGGGACTGGTTTAAAGTCTGCTGACACACCCAACCAGAGGTGGGTACCAACCCCGTTACTCTTGTAAATGTTCAATTTTAAAAGAATGAACTGTATAACTGGTTAATAATGCCAGTTTGTTATTATCATACCCTTTATCTCCATCCAAAGTATTCAAACAGAAGATACTTTAAAGCTAGGAAAAGGCTATTCAACTCACCATGGTTTTCCTTTTAAATGTATATAATCCCAATTTGTTAATTTATCACCTGCCTCTCAGCCCTTGACTGCTCATTCGCCATAAGCAAACCTAAGTGTCTCTTAAATTCATCTATGCAATTTGCTTCAGTGACTTTCTAAGGAACGTGTTTTTTTTTTAACTGTGTTTATTAGAAACATATTGTTTCCATTTCTGGCATCTTGCTTCTGATTTCCCTTGTGGTTACTGATGAGATCTTGGTTAATTTCAGGTGTCAAGTTCCTGTGTCATTAAATTTCCTCTACTGTTCTTTAGTGGTCTAATGACCTCCCCTGTTGATGTCGTCCCATTAATGTATGTCAGTAATCTTTAATTGTTTTCGTATTCAGTCCCTTAATCCAGTGGTTCTCAACCTTTCCAGACTATCGTACCCCTTCCAGGAGTCTGATTTGTGTTGCGTAACCCCAAGTTTCACCTCACTTAAAGACTTGCTTGCAAAATCAGATATAAAAATACAAAAGTGTCACAGCACATTATTACTGAAAAAATGCTTACTTTTTATTTTTGCCATATAATTGTAAATTAAATCAATTGGAATATAAATATTGTACTTACATTTCAGTGTATAGCATATAGAGCAGTATAAACAAGGCATTGTATGAAATTTTAGTTTGTACTGACTTCGCTAGTGCTTTTAATGTAGCCTGTTAAACTAGGCAAATATCTAGATGAGCTGATGTACCCACTGGAAGACTTCTGCATATGCAAGACCCAGGGGTATGCATACTTCTGGTTGAGAACCATTGCCTTAATCCATCCAATAGTTGATTTTTACTTCCCTATAAATGGCCTGGAACCTGAATTCCTTTCTCTGTTTTTAGTCCACTCTTTACTCTGGCAAATATTTCATTGTTTCATTCAGAGTTTGGCTGGAATAACACTGAGGATGAGACTGGGTGGTCACAGCCAGTAGCATTTGGTGTAGATCTCTTGTCCCTTCATTTCCCAACAGGATCAATAGTATTTTATTGTCCCAAACGCAAAACATCACTGTATTTTAACCAAAATGCCCCAAACTGTCACATTACTGAAATAAAAATGAGACCTAGCCCACCCAGTCATTTCCCTTTGCTCACCAATAGATGCTTGTGGATAAATTGGAGAGAGTCCAGCGGAGGGCAACAAAAATGATTAGGGGGCTGGAGCACATGACTTACGAGGAGAGGCTGAGGGAACTGGGATTGTTTAGTCTGCAGAAGAGAAGAATGAGGGGCGATTTGATAGCTGCTTTCAACTACCTGAAAGGGGGTTCCAAAGAGGATGGATCTAGACTGTTCTCAGTGATAGAAGATGACAGAACAAGGAGTAATGGTCTCAAGTTGCAGAGGGGGAGGTTTAGGTTGGACATTAGGAAAAACTTTTTCACTAGTAGGGTGGTGAAGAACTGGAATGGGTTACCTAGGGAGGTAGTGGAATCTCCTTCCTTAGAGGTTTTTAAGGTCAGGCTTGACAAAGCCCTGGCTGGGCTGATTTAGTTGGGTTTGGTCCTGCTTTGAGCAGGGGGTTGGACTAGATGACCTCCTGAGGTCCCTTCCAACCCTGAGATTCTATGATTCTATGATTCTTGCAGAGAGCTATCACCACAATGGAGTCCCTGCCCATCTGCAGTTCTCAAGGAGCTCCAGGTCAGTCTTCTCTTATTTACCAAGAGGTGTCAACAATGAGCTTCCTAGTTTCCAGGGCCTCGAGCCATAGCGCTTGCACTTACATGAGAAAGGCAATAATGTCTTTCTAGAAAACTTCCATTAGACTGTGGAAACTCCCATAAGAATCTCCATTTTCCAATAATCTTCTGAAATAGCTTGTGATTTCCATGCTGTTTGAAGATTTCAATCTTTAATGGCACATCTTCTCTTCAGTTGTTACCTTAATTGCAGTTTAATTAGTTTTGCTGTTAATTTGTACCAAGGTAAAAAGTGACGTGATCTTGATCTTCTTTTTTATATTTTGGTTAAACAATTGTTTTCACGTGTTTGTCTACACACTGAGGAACAGATCAAAATGAGTCTGCCTGTGGAGTAAAACAATTATATCTGAATCCAGCCATTTCATATGCAAAGATTCAAGTAATCATTCTGGGTGGACCCACCTCATATTTTCTTTTCTTCTGTGCTTATTCAAAGTCCTTATTACACAATACATTTAAAGGAAAATCTACTTGTTAGGTTGGGACATGCATGTGTGTAACTACCCTGTTGGACCATTAGGGGGATGACTATCTCCTGAGAGGAGGAAGAGTAAAGGAGGGGAGAGGTCATGGTCACACATGCTGGATCCTATCCTCAAAGTGCACAAGGGAGCGGGCCTGCGGGAGGGGCTTCTCTGTCTTCCATTGGCCAGCCAGGAGGGGATTAGAGGATCTGATTGGCTCTCATGCCTGCCCCCAATTTAAAACCTCCCCAGGTGCCATCTTACCATGATTACTGCCCCACCCTCCCTCCCTGTAATTGTGGTATATATCAAGCTGTTTTTACAGGATGCAGTGAGTCTGACCAATTGCCTGTTTTGGGGATCAGGAAGGATTATTTCCCCCCCATCAGGGCACATTGTCACAGATCTGGAGAGTTTTTCACCTTCCTCACAGCATTGTGGAGGCCCATTTCAGGTTAAAAGAAGTAAGAATAAGAATTTTAACATTAGGAGGTCATATAGGAATGTTAGTTCATCACTACTTGTGGCTGGTGTCCTGTGTGGATAAAAGCTAAAGGGAAAACTGCCAGATGTAAATGAGACTCAGAATATGACTGGTGGACTTTTGCCTGTAAGGAGAAGGGGAAACCTGAAGTCTTTGCAGACTGAGGTTCCCCTTGGTGCCCTCTACTCCCCTTGCATGGGAGAAGATGAGAGGATTCAGAAGTGATCTGAGTCCTAGGGGTTAGGATTATGAGGATCTATCCTAAATTATTGGTTAGAATGGTGGGAGCCCTGTAACTCTGCACTGGACCTAATTAAATGCCTGGTATGTGAAGAGGGGATGGGCAGATAGTGCTCTTCCACATTGTTATGGTTATAAAGTTGCAGCTTGCCTTTTAAACCCATCCCTGTGTTTGTCTTTCATTTACCTGCACGTCCTGATCAAGGAGTGAAGGACATAAATCCACACCGTATAGAGGTCAAGCATAGGAGTTTATTACACACAGTGCTGGCGGAGTGTCACCTTGCTTATTAGGCTCAGAGACACTGTCAATCAATTGATTACAATGAAATATATAGATTTTTCATGGGCGGGGGAAAGTGACGGGGTAGGCAGTTCCACACCCCGGGATAGGTTTTGCAGCAAGACAAGATAGCACATTAGCCAATGGTTAAAAGGTTACATAATGTCTCCGCCCATGGTCTCAAGTTAGCAAGTTAACATTTAATTAATACTTTGATAAAATGTTATTAGTATAAAATACATATATTGAATTCTGATTTGGGGTCCATAGGAATGGAGCAACTCCTTTGATTGTCCAACAGGCAATTAACCAAAATGTTAAGAAAAAAGGAAAACAGTCTGTGTGTCTGTGCTTTACATCTGCTTGTGGCTTTGATTTTATTACGAGCCAGATTGTGCCATCCTGACTCAACCTCCCACTGCTGGGGTGGTCCCATTCATTTCAGTGAAGGCACTTGAAGTGTAATGTACTATTCAAAGTGAGTAAGGGTGACATGTTATGGCCCTTAGTGAGTTCTCCTTTTGCTTCTTTTATTATGGCTGCTTGTTATTTCTAGTGCTGCTATGTGAGGAGATTTCTTGACTTACTGTCTTTCTTTCTCCCCCAGACTTCATTATTTGTTTGCTTATGAGTGTGTTTCATAAATAGGGCCATACCAAATTCATGGCCATGAAAAACACATCATGGCCTGTGAAATTTGGCTCCCCTCATGAAATCTGGTCTTTTGTGTGCTTTTACCCTATACTATACAGATTTCACAGGGAAGACCAGCGTTTCTCAAATGGGGGGCCTGACCCAAAAGGGAATTGCAGAGAGGTTGCAAGGTTATTTTAGGGGGGTCGTGATATTGCCAGCCTTACTTCTGATCTGCCTTCCGAGCTGGGCACCCGGAGAGTGGCAGCTGCTGACTGAGGGCCCAGCTCTGCAGGCAGCAGTGCAGAAGTAAGGGTGGCAATACCATACCATGCCATCCTTACTTCTGTGCTGCTGCTGGCGGCATCTTGGCCAGCAGCTGCCACTCTCCAGCTACCCAGCTCTGAAGGCAGCGTCGCTGCTAGCAGCAGCACAGAAGTAAGGGTAGCAGTACTGCAACTCCCCTAGGATAACCTTGCGACACCCCACCCCCACAACTCCCGTTTGGGTTAGGGCTCCTACAATAACAACACAGTGAAATTTCAGATTTAAATAGCTGCTATCATGAAATTTATTATTTTTAAAATCCTATGACCATGAAATTGACCAAAATGGACCGTGAATTTGGTAGGGCTCTACAGGGCCGCCCAGAGGGGGGGCAAGTGGGGCAATTTGCCCCAGGCCCCGCAGGGGCCCTGCGAGCCCTGGCCCGGTGGCGGTCCGGGTCTTCGACGGCATTTCGGCGGCGGGTCCTTCAGTGCTGCCGAAGACGCGGAGCGAGTGAAGGGTCCCCCGCCGCCGAAATGCCGCCGAAGACCCGGACCGCCGCCGGGTGAGTACAAGCGCCGCAGCTCCCCCGCTTTGCCCCAGGCACCCTGAATCCTCTGGGCAGCCCTGAGCTCTATTCATAATACATAATGCTGAGAAACCAATGCTCTTGCACAGATCTGGTGATTGAGATCTTTGTGCCAGAACTGCCACTTGGCTGACCATCTGAAGAACAAATAGAATGCTCATTCTGGACTCAGTTCTTTACCTCTCACATTCAGGCTGGGTAGCAGTTAGTCACACAACTATTCCACTGACTTCAATGGCACTTGAGTGTGAATACTCAAATTAACAATCACTACTTAACTTGAGGAACGGTTGAGAAATGGTTGTAGTATTGAGCCTTCTGTTCGAAACTGAAATTTCAAAGGAAATGAGTAATTAATTGATGGCAGCCTCAGAGGGATGAACCTGTCACAATTAGAGAAACTTGAAGGGTATAGTCTAGATAGAAGAGACAAGGCTAGATGACATTATGACTGTGTATAAGATTAAAAAGAATAGTAGACAGTGAAAAAATGATGAACGCCTCAGTGATCCAGATTAACTGACTAGCTTTAAGTGTGAAATACTTTGAACTGTTTTAGAAGGCATAGTGTATGTTAGCTTCCTGAAACAAGTGGGATCAAACCAATATATATTTTTTTACATATTGTCTAAGACTAAGGCTAAAATTAGGTCCCTAAGTCCTTATTTCACATCTCAATATGTGTCTTGTTTTTCAGAAGTGCTGAACACCATGCGACTCCCATTAACTTCAGGGAGCATAAATATGGATTTAGAAGCTTGACTTTAGAGCAGGGATTGGCAACCTTTGGCATGCGGCCTGTCAGGGAAATCCGCTAGTGGGTCGCGTCTGCAGGTTCGGCCGATCGCGGCTCCCACTGGCCACGGTTTGCTGTTCCAGGCCAATGGGGGCTGCGGGAAGCAGCGTGGGCCAAGGGATTTGCTGCCTGCTGCTTCCCGCAGCCTCTATTGCCCTGGAAGGGTGAACGCGGCCAGTGGGAGCTGCGATCGACTGAACCTACGGATGCTGCAGGTAGACAAACCATCCTGGCCCGCTAGCGGATTTCCCTGACGGGCTGCGTGCCAAAGGTTGCCGATCCCTGCTTTAGAGACACCTTTATGAAAATGTTGGCCTATGTGTATATAACTCTATCTACAATTTTGATTGTATTCCTCTCCCCTAACCTTTGCATGTTACTTGTCATCTTAGACTATAAACCCCAGGGCAGGTACTTTATCTTCCTTAGTGTGAAGGCAGGACCTAGCACACTATGGGCCCTTGTAGTATACAAAGTCAATAATAACTAGAAGCACAATGAATAATACAGCTGTACATCACAACATTCAACAGCTTTTAAACTGTTTTATGTATCAGTGAATTGATTGTAGTGTTGTAACCATGTTAGTCCCAGGATGTGAGAGAGACAAGGTACGTGAGGTAATATCTTTTACTGGATCAACTACTGTTGGTGGAAAGTACAAACTTTCGAGCTACACTTCCAGATCCGAAGAAGAGTTCTGTGTAGCTTGAAAGCTTGTACCTTCCACTGACAGAGTTGGTCCAATAACAGCTATTAACTCACCTTACCTCAGATTAC
The DNA here is from genome assembly GCA_003942145.1 of Platysternon megacephalum. NCBI lineage: Eukaryota > Metazoa > Chordata > Testudines > Platysternidae > Platysternon > Platysternon megacephalum. The sequence continues at coordinate 6,249,849 of QXTE01000022.1, read as the reverse complement.
CTCTCTCAGTAATTTGAATCATTTTTAAACTTGAGAGCGCAGTTCTACTCTGAAAAATGGCATTTTCTGTGTCTCTGTCAGCGCCGGCTCCAGGGTTTTTGCTGTCCCAGGCAGCAAAAAAAAAAAAAAAAAAAAAAAAAAAGCCGCGATCGCGATCGCGATCTGCGGCGGCAATTCGGCGGGAGGTCCTTCGCTCCGAGCGGGAGTGAGGGACCCTCCGCCGAATTGCCGCCGAATCGCTGGACGTGCCGCCCCTCTCCCGAGTGGCCGCCCCAAGCACCTGCTTGGTCAGCTGGTGCCTGGAGCCGGCCCTGGTCTCTGTGACTTCCAAATCAAATGAGTTCAAATGAGATGAAAAGATGCTAAACCACACTTAAGGATGGTCATTATGATGAAATGGGTAGTTTGTGATCTACAGCAGACCCACATTTCTATCATACATCATATGCTTCTGTATGTACAATGTGCTGAAAAAATTTTAAGGTGACATTGCACTTTTTAAAATACCCAAATTATTATTTTAGAGGAATCAAACAATATGTTTTGTGATAAACAAGAAGTTCTTCATTTGAGTGTTAGCTTATTAAATGTCAAGAGCTAGTTAGTTTCAGAATTGTAGAGCATGTTGGAAACAAACCACTCCATCACTCAGTGTTTGCCTCTTGTAATTGGATCATTCACACAGAAGGTATCCATGGAATGCATAAGCCTGGAAGAAGTGTAACTTAACTATAAGCCTGAAATACATGGGTTATGACGTGCCTAATGGGAAAACAGAAAGAACTTAAAATTTTACGAGTAACCAATGCACAGATGCCAGGATCAGATGCTATGTAAATGGGATTTGGGGACAACCTAAAGCTTGTTACTTAATCTTTTTAGCAAGCCACCAGAGCATTATAATAGTATAAACACTATACATTGAAGGCAACATCAGTTTGCCACTGTAGTTTTCAACATTATCTGGAACTTTCCAGTAAGCAGTCTTACCTTTCTTAAACTGAAAAGGAAATTTAGAAAAAGGAGACTCTTTTCTTCAGTTCTTTAAAGCTAAAAATTGTTCCAGTCTGCTCTTTTTAGTTTCACATGGTTGTTTATACAAACCTATGCATCTACACCAAAACCACAACATAATAACATAATATAGTGCAGAGACAACTAATTAAGGTGTCAAAACAAAGCTTAATTTGACTGATGTCATATTAACAGAAGGGATTTTTGGTAATTATTTCATCTGGCCATACTTTTAGGTAAAAGCTGAGTATGTACACAATATATTCAAATCAATCTAAGAGAAAGTCATCCTATATTCAGGGATTTCCATTTGATACAATCATGACAGTTGATTGAAATCAAAGTAGTTTGCACCAGGGTGTCACAGATAGGGTTGAGTTCTCACTGCTGGTAACTCACCAGATTGCTGTCTGGGATTTCAGCCACTGAATCCCTAGGTGTTTTAAGATTCCAGAGTCTGAACAGAGTCCAGTCACATTGGTTCTCCACTTGTAAGGTAACTCCCTCCTCTTCACATGCCAATATATACTTATGCCTGTATGTGCAATTTTCACTCCATGCATCTGAAGAAGTGGGTTTTTTACCCACAAAAGCTTATGCCCAAATAAATCTGTTAGTCTTTAAGGTGCCACCAGACTCCTTGTTGTTTTTAAGTTCTAACAATCCACCATTGTCCCTGGTTTGGTAGAGACATGGCTCAAACCTGCAGCTTATGCAGACTACGCAAACTGAGGGATCTCATGTTGCAGCAATTTTCATAGTAACAATTTCATAATAACTTCAGAACATCAACCAGAATTTGCAAGCTGTACAGACAGATTTCCCAAATAATTACCCAGAGATATATATGCATGTGTATGTATGTGTCCCACAGTGTATTTCTAGGAGACAGTTTGTGTTTCTCATTTCCCACTGAAACTGAGAAAAATGCAAACGTCAAAGTTTTAGTAAAAAAAAAGATTTAATCAAGAAATGAAGTACTGAGGAAATATTGCAAACTTCAGAGGAGAGCATGGAAGAACATCAGATGAAAAGTCTGAATCAATTACAGCCATACACAGGTTGAGAAATTATTTTCAAACCAAAAAATAAGTTAAAAAAGGAAAAAGGAAAGTGTTTTTGATGGTACTCAGGGTAACAAAAAACCATAACAAATTTCTTTAGAAAAATTCTAAAGAAAGAAATCTTGGTCTGCCAGATATATTGCCCTCTTACTGTATACTCAAAAAGAATAGGAGTACTTGTGGCTTGCTTGTGTTTGAATTGCACCGTACTGTGCAGTGCATTATGGATGCCTCATATCAAGCTTCATGATGCCAAATTCAAACACTAGCAATAGAGGACAGCTGGGCCAGTTCCTCTGAATCTCTTATGGCTCCAATCTCTTCCAGTGGCAGGGTTCCCGAGATAGATCCATTTGGTTCTAGCCTACTGCCAGCCAGGACTCAATTCCACATATCAATGGGATTTGTGATTACTCCACTTTTGTCAGCAGAGGGACACTGGAGGGCCTTCAACGTCAGAAAGTTATCTGAAGGCAGTTGTGAGCCAGAGTGTAGGATCTCTTCAAGCTTCCACAGGTCATCCCAGTGCATAGCCCAGATAGTCAGGATGTGTGCTGGGGAAAGGATTTGTTTCTGAATTATTGCAATATAATTAGGTACCTTGAAACATGTATCCAGGTAAGGTCAAATACTCACCTTACTTACATAATAGACTCATTTGTGTGAGTAAGGAAAATAGAATTTGGTTTTAAATGAGTTTTAGTGATAACAGAAGTTATGTGACTTATAGATGGATTGTATATGTTCAGAAAAAATCCAGTATGATAATACATCTTCCAACTAAAACAGATAGAAAATTTTCCATAAACACTGTTATTTTTACAGAAATTGCCATTTTGACCAAAAATACTTTGTGTGTTTGAAATAAAAACAATTATTTTTCAAAACACCCCACTCTCTCAATTTTTTAATTCACCTTTTCCACTGGAGAAAAAAAAGTGAGAGGAAGTGCTTTTTACCCACTGAAAGAACACAAACATTTTGGAAAGCTTTTAATTTTCTTCATTTCTTCATAAGATCTCCTGTCTTATTTTAGTAAAGTCCGTTTGTGGCTTTTTTATGGCTGACCAAACAGTCCAGCAATAGTCCCCTGTTGGACCAGATCCTGTGCTTCACTTAGGAATAAATCAAGAATTGCCTCTCCTCTTGTGGGTTCCAGGACTAGCTGCTCCAAAAAGCAGTCATATAAGATGTCAAGAAACTTTATTTCTGCATCCCGTCCTGAGGTGAATGTGGGGCTAGTTGAAATCCACCATTATTATTGAATTATTTATTTTTATAGCCTGTCTAATCTCCATGAGCATTTCACAGTCACTGTCACCATCCTGGTCAGGTGATCAGTAATATATCCCTACTGCTATATTCTTATTATTAGAGTATGGAATTACGGTCCATAGAGATTCTGTGGTACAGTTTTGTTCATTTGAGATTTTTACTTCATTTGATTCTATGCTTTCTTTCACATATAGTGCCTCTCCCCACCAGCACGACCTGTTCTGTCCTATTGATATATTTTGTACCTTGCTATTACTGTGTCCCATTGATTATCCTCATTCCACCAAGTTTCTTTGATACCTATTATATCAACATCCTCATTTAATATGAGGCACTCTAGTTCACCTCTCTTATTATTTAGACTTCTAGCATTTGTGTAAAAGCACTTTAAAAACTTGTCACTTTTTAGTTGTCTCCCATTACATGATGTAATTGAATGGTACTCTTTTTCATTTGACTGTTTCTCATCAGATTCCATCCGTATTTTATCATCTTCCATCCTCTCCTTACTAGGACATAGAGAATCTCCATTAATAGATCCTCCCCTAAGGGATGTCTCTGTCCGAACCATGTGCTCCTCTGCACCTGTCAGCTTTCCTGCAGCCCTTAGTTTAAAAACTACTCTACAATCTTTTTAATTTTACATGCCAGCAGTCTGCTTCCATTTTGGTTTAAATGGAGCCCATCCTTCCTTTATTGGCTCTCCCTTTCCCAAAAGCGAACATAAGGTGGGTGCATAACTGGCTGCATAACTATACTCAGAGTAGTTATAAATGGTTCCCAATCCTGCTGGAAAGGTATAACAAGTGGGGTTCCGCAGGGGTCTGTTTTGGGACTGGCTCTGTTCAATATCTTCATCAAAGACTTAGATATTGGCATAGAAAGTACGCTTATTAAGTTTGCAGATGATACCAAACTGGGAGGGATTGCAACTGCTTTGGAGAATAGGGTCATAATTCAAAATGATCTGGACAAATTGGAGAAATGGTCTGAGGTAAACACGATAAAGTTTAATAAAGACAAATGCAAAGTGCTCCACTTAGGAAGGAACAATCAGTTTCACACATACAGAATGGGAAGAGACTGTCTAGGAAGGAGTACGGCAGAAAGGGATCTAGGGGTTATAGTGGACCACAAGCTAAATTTGAGTCAACAGAGTGATGCTGTTGCAAAAAAGCAAACATGATTCTGGGATGCATTAACAGGTGTGTTGTGAGCAAGACACGATAAGTCTTCCGCTATTCTTCTGAGAATCCAGAGAAGAGCACAAGAATGATTAAATGTCTAGAGAACATGACCTATGAAGGAAGGCTGAAAGAACTGGGTTTGTTTAGTTTGGAAAAGAGAAGACTGAGGGGGGACATGATAGCAGTTTTCAGGTATCTAAAAGGGTGTCATAAGGAGGAGGGAGAAAACTTGTTCATCTTAGCCCCTAAGAATAGAACAAGAAGCAATGGGCTTAAACTGCAGCAAGGGAGGTTTAGGTTGGACATTAGGAAAAAGTTCCTAACTGTCAGGGTGGTTAAACACTGGAATAAATTGCCTAGGGAGGTTGTGGAATCTCCATCTCTGGAGATATTTAAGAGTAGGTTAGATAAATGTCTATCAGGGATGGTCTAGACAGTATTTNTACATGATGTAATTGAATGGTACTCTTTTTCATTTGACTGTTTCTCATCAGATTCCATCCGTATTTTATCATCTTCCATCCTCTCCTTACTAGGACATAGAGAATCTCCATTAATAGATCCTCCCCTAAGGGATGTCTCTGTCCGAACCATGTGCTCCTCTGCACCTGTCAGCTTTCCTGCAGCCCTTAGTTTAAAAACTACTCTACAATCTTTTTAATTTTACATGCCAGCAGTCTGCTTCCATTTTGGTTTAAATGGAGCCCATCCTTCCTTTATTGGCTCTCCCTTTCCCAAAAGCGAACATAAGGTGGGTGCATAACTGGCTGCATAACTATACTCAGAGTAGTTATAAATGGTTCCCAATCCTGCTGGAAAGGTATAACAAGTGGGGTTCCGCAGGGGTCTGTTTTGGGACTGGCTCTGTTCAATATCTTCATCAAAGACTTAGATATTGGCATAGAAAGTACGCTTATTAAGTTTGCAGATGATACCAAACTGGGAGGGATTGCAACTGCTTTGGAGAATAGGGTCATAATTCAAAATGATCTGGACAAATTGGAGAAATGGTCTGAGGTAAACACGATAAAGTTTAATAAAGACAAATGCAAAGTGCTCCACTTAGGAAGGAACAATCAGTTTCACACATACAGAATGGGAAGAGACTGTCTAGGAAGGAGTACGGCAGAAAGGGATCTAGGGGTTATAGTGGACCACAAGCTAAATTTGAGTCAACAGAGTGATGCTGTTGCAAAAAAGCAAACATGATTCTGGGATGCATTAACAGGTGTGTTGTGAGCAAGACACGATAAGTCTTCCGCTATTCTTCTGAGAATCCAGAGAAGAGCACAAGAATGATTAAATGTCTAGAGAACATGACCTATGAAGGAAGGCTGAAAGAACTGGGTTTGTTTAGTTTGGAAAAGAGGAGACTGAGGGGGGACATGATAGCAGTTTTCAGGTATCTAAAAGGGTGTCATAAGGAGGAGGGAGAAAACTTGTTCATCTTAGCCCCTAAGAATAGAACAAGAAGCAATGGGCTTAAACTGCAGCAAGGGAGGTTTAGGTTGGACATTAGGAAAAAGTTCCTAACTGTCAGGGTGGTTAAACACTGGAATAAATTGCCTAGGGAGGTTGTGGAATCTCCATCTCTGGAGATATTTAAGAGTAGGTTAGATAAATGTCTATCAGGGATGGTCTAGACAGTATTTTGACCTGCCATGAGGGCAGGGGACTGGACTCAATGACCTCTCAAGGTCCCTTCCAGTCCTTGAATCTATGAAAGATTCCCCAAGTACTAATAAATCTAAACCTCTCCTCCCTGCACCATTGTCTCATCTACAAATTGAGACTCTGCAGTTCTGCCTGTTTAATTGGCTGTCCATCTGGAACTGGAAGCATTTCATAGAATGCTACCATGGAGCATGGGCGGCACGTGAACCGCCAGCTGGGGGAGGCTAGCCCCCAGCCCTGACCCTTCTGCCCAAGGCCCCTTCCACGCCCCCGCCAGGGCCCAGAGTCTCCCCCCACCATGGCCACTGTCCCAGTCCTGGCCCAAGCTAGTCCCCCAGCCCCAGAGGAGCACTGAGGGGGGGGGAGGGGAGGCAATGCACGGCCGCAGCCTCCCCAGACCCTGAGCACTGGGAAGGTGCACGGCCATAGCCTCCCCAGCCCCAGAGTTCTGGAAAGGCGGGTGGCACGCGGACCCAGCCTGCCCAATCCCAGAGCGCAGGGATGGTGGGTGGCGCGTGGCCCCAGCCTTCCAACCTCTGAAGAGCCGGGAAGGGTCCTGAGTGCAGGAGGGCATGCGGCCGCAGCGCCCCCCACCCCCCCGAGTATGGGAGGAGGGCGGGCAGTGCGCGGCTGCAGCGTCCCCATCTCGGGCACGCCGGAAAGGGAAGGTGGGTGATGCGTAGCCCCAGCCTTCCCAGCCCCAGCCTGAGCACTGGGGCTGGAGGACTGGAGCCACAGGGAACCTCAGCGGTGGTAAGCAGGGGCCACAGCCTCCCCCAGCCTATGCAACCCACTGCCCATGCCATGGAGGTTCTGGACTTCAATCTCCTAGCAGCCTAAATCTGGCTTCCAGCACCTCTCTTCTATCCTTCTCTATGTCATTGGTACCTACATATACCACAACCACCAGCTCTTCCCCAGCAGTATACATAAGTCTATTTAGATGTCTCAAAAGATCCGCAACCTTCGCACCAGGCAGGCAAGTCACCGTGCAGTTCTCCCAGCCATTGAAAGCCCAGCTATCTGTGTTTCTAATGATTGAATCCCCCATAACTATTACCTGTCTCTTCCTAGTAACTGGAGTTCCCTCCCCCAGGGAGGTATCCTCAGTGCAAGAGGATATCACTACATCATCTAGAAGGAGGGTTCCAACTATGGGATTGTTTTCCTCTGCTCCAGTTAGATGTTCTCCTTCCCTGAGACTTTCATCCTCCTCAGCAGCACAGAGGCCGTTGGAGCGGGGGCGGGACTGTTCTACTATGTCCGGGAAAGTCTCACCTATGTACCTCTCTATCTCCCTTAGCTCCTCCAGTAGTTCAGCCACTCTGGTCTCCAAAGCCTGTACACGGTCTCTGAGGGCCAGGAGCTCCTTGCACCGAATGCACATATATGCCACCTGCCCATAGGGCAGGTAATCATACATGCTGCATTGGGTGCAATAAACTAGATAGTCCCCACTCTGTTGCTGGACTTCTGCCTGCATTCTCTTTTTACTCCTGCAGCTCGTTACTTTCTTGATGTTTTGTTTTTATCAGTGAGTGTTTTGGGCTTTAAGCTTAAAGAATGTTGAGTGTATCAAGCTCCATCCTCCACCACCACCCCCGCCACACTCTCCCTCTAACCTCCCTTGCAAAACTCCCCTGTTAGCCACTCCTGTTTGTTAGCTCCACTGGTCACTTAGGAGCTGGCTTTTTAAAATCCTGGTCTTCTTGGTAAAGGGTTGATGGGTGCTAGAGGGATTAGGAATCAAAGCTTCGTTAAGAAGCTCTCAGCCATGGGTGGTGGATGGAGCCCCCCTTAGGGAAGGATAGCCTCTGGCTCTGCCTCTTCTGTCAACCCCCCACATCTGGAGCCCCAAGACCCCCTACTCCGAGTCTCGCCCTGCCTGGAGGAGTCCCGAGCACTCTCCTCTCAGCTGGAGGAGCCTCAGCCCAGCTGAAGCCCCAAGCCTCCCACCCCGAACCCAGAGGTGCCCCTTTGGCTTTAGAAGTGCCTCTTGAGGGCCACAGCTTTTCAGGCCCGCAGATCCTTCCTTTCAATATGCAGTGGCCGGACATTTGAAACACAGGATGGATGGAATGGACTGCTTCCAGACATTGGTGCCCAGGAAAAAATCCTGTTACTCTTTTTCTGATGGATTTACCTGATTGACTTTCCTTTACCATGCGGAAAATGGGGACCAGCTGCTAGCTCTCTTTGCAAATGGACGCAATCAGGCTGAGCCACTAGGCACACGCCAGGAGATTCCCACACCAAAAAGCAATGCTGTGACTCGGATTCGAGCCAAGGTTGCTGCCGCCATGGCGCAGAGTGCTAACCACTATATGATCACAGCCAGCCGCTGGGTGACACAGCAGCTGAGTGGAAAATGCTCAGTTCTGCATTCTTGGGGCAGCCACCTACCTCACCTACGGCCACAGGTATTTCTCAAGTCTCCTCATTATTGTCTTAGTTAAAATCATAACAAAAGGAAAAAAAGACAGGAGGTCAGTCTGCTGCCTGTCCGCTTTTCTCTCTTCCTCGCTCCTTGACCAGCTGCCACCCCGTTTGGCTGGGCGATTGTCCTCATTCCTTTGGCCAGAGTATTTCCCTTTGCGACTCTGAAACTTGCCCCGACGTGCAGGTCTTGAAGCTGGGCCCAGTAGCGGAAGGCAGTGTAGAGGCTTTTGCTAGGGCAAGCAGGCAGGGGTGGCTTTGCGGGCTACTGGCTCTCTGGAGGTGAAAATCAACACTGTGGGGTGTGAATGGAAGTCACCATCGAAGGAGTAGGTGAGGAACTTGCTGCCCAGGCAAGGCATTTCTTTCTCCCCATTCAAAAGGCTCCCACATGACAGGTGGGGATACTCACCACTATGCTAATGAAGAAAGGGACAGGGCCTTGCACTGCATGGAGCTCCTAGATACCAGCTATGGACAGCTTACACCACACCATGGGACCCACCAGGCAACAACACCCCTTGCTTTCTTCTCCTTCCTAGAGGCTTTTGCTGCAGCAACAGCCCTGGGAAAGGTCCTGTCCCTCCTCACATGCACTTGCCTCTCACTCTCATCCAAAGAAGCTTTTGATATGCCCCATGTAGGTTCTGGGGCCGCTGAGGAGGCCGTAATTGCTATTCAGCTTCCTGGGTCCATCTGTAATCTCCCTGGAGTCCAGAGAGACTACTGGTGAACCCAGGAAGCTGAATAGCCCATTCCACCTCCTCAGCCTCCCCAGAACCTGCATGTGGCTTAATAAAACAAAAACTCCCCCCTTCCCAAACCCTGCAACCGCCTCCCCTGGCCTATTATAGCCGTCGCCCATGCTCTCAGCCTTGCCTAGCAGGCCACCAGGCTCAGCGCACACAGTCCCCCAAGCAAACAGACCGCACGGTATATTTCAATCAAGCAGCAAGCACACTACAAACATTTCCTGGGGAGAGAATGAGGGAACAAACAACATGTGACAGATGTTAGTAACGTTGCTTAATGTGCTACTGGAAGGTGCTCAGATACTATGGTAATGAGTGTGATATAAGAATCTATGCAGAATAGAACAGATAGAAAATATGGTATAGTCTACAATTCCAGTCTCAATCCACCATTGTGAAGCTGTAAGGGAGGAAAGTGCCTTTATAACTGAAGAAAACACTTCTTCTGACAAGTGATCAGTTTCTTCTTATAATACCTGACGTCACCACAATATTACATCCACAGCTTAATACAGCAAAATAAAAGGAATCCATTCAGCTGTACAGCAACTGGTTTATACCTGTTGATGAATGTAGATTAACACAGCTTCTGCACTGCACCCCTTTCATCTAGGGCAGTGGTCCCCAACGCGGTCCCTGTGGGTGCCATGGCGCCCGCCAGGGCATTTATGTGCGCCCGCCTAGTGCCCAGCATGGGAGAGAAGCCGCGGCCCTGCGCCTGCCGGGGACAGAGAACTCCGGGGCTGCAGGCACCGGTGTTCTCGGTCCCAGGCAGGCGCGGGGCCGCGGCTTAAGCCGGAGAGAAGCCGCGGCCCTGCGCCTGCCGGGGTCAGAGAACTCCGGGGCTGCAGGCTGCAGGCGCCCGTGTTCTCGGTCCCAGGCAGGCGCGGGGCCGCGACTTAAGCCGGGGAGAAGCTGCGGCCCGCATCTGCCGGGTATAGAGAACTCCAGGGCTGCCGGCGCCAGTGTTCTTGGTCCCAGGCAGGCGTGGGGCCGTGGCTTAAGCTGGAGAGAAGCCGCGGCCCCGCGCCTGCCAGGGACAGAGAACTCCAGGGCTGCAGGCTGTGGGCGCCGGTGTTCTCTGTCCCCGGCAGGCACAGGGCCTGCCTAGTGCCCAGCAGGGGAGAGAAACCGGGGCCCCGCGCCTGCTGGGGACAGAGTACTCCGGGCTGCGGGCGCCAGTGTTCTCTGTCCTCGTGGCTTCTCTCCGGCTTCTCTCTTCTCTCTAGATTCATATATTATGTAATATTAAAGATGATGTTTTTCGTATTATTTAATGTACAAATACAAAATAAGCCTTGAAAAATTGGCGCCCGCCACACTCTTCTGAAAACGTGAATGTGCTACTGGCCACAAAAAGGTTGGGGACCACTGATCTAGGGGCTTGTCTATACTGCCGGCTAAATTGGCACTGCTGCAATGGATGCAGCAGTGTCAATTTAGTGGGTCTGGTGAACAGAAGCTAAGTCTATGGCAGAGCACCATCTCATTGACATCTTTACTCCATCTCCCTGAGAGGCAGAAGGTAAGTTGGCGGTTGACATAGTGCGATGTAGACACTGCTGTAAGTCAACCTAAGTTATGTCTTAGGTCGACTTACAGCTTTAGTGTAGACCAGCCCAGTTGAGGTGAGGTATTACCATTTCAATTTCACAAATCCTGGGCTAGAGCCAAGATTTCCTGAGTCACACTCACATGCTTTAATCACAAGACAATCCTACATCTTAAGTGCTGATCCAAAGTACATTGAAGTCAATGGAACTCTCTATTGACAAAATGGACTTTGAATTGTGCTTTTATTCCTTAGAAACAGATTCCGTCCTCCTTTCCCCATTCCCAGGCCACCAGAAAAACAGCTCCTTTGTAAACATGCTGTAAATATTTAAAATAAAAGAAGGGGGGCTTGAAGGGTTTTGTCTGAGAATATTGGAAGCAGTGGGGCTAGGGCTTTATGAAACTCCCTTCAAAGATTCAAAGGGAGAAGAATGAAGTAGGTGAATATTCTTTTTACAAAGCTCAGTAAAATAATGTAGAACTTGATCCAAAGTCCGCTGAAGTTAACAGGAGCATTTTTTCATTGGCTTCAATGAGCTTTGGATCAGCCCTGAGTGTTTGGATTCATTCTCTTCTTTTTCTTTTTCTCTGTGATGTCTAGGCTCGATAGTCTATTATGCCTGATGTGGCTTTTTTGCCTGCATTTGATCTGAATATTATAGCAACAAGCATAGCATAACTGAGATTGCCTAGCACTGTCCATATTCTGTCTGTGCACTGGACTGGGATTTTTCATTTCATACATCATTTGCAGCTTGCTGCCGTGATTCCACAAAATTGGTATCCATCCTTAACCCCAAAAAAACAAAAAAAACAAAAAGAACACAAGAAAAGATACATATTGTTGTGAAACTTAGGTGTATTAGGCATGCATTTTAATAACCAATCAGATAATAGCAAAGAAGTCCTGTATCTGAATTCTTACAACAACAAAAAAGTGAAAGGTTTTTATTGTCTTGGTAGTATATTAAAATGAATGTAGAAACCTGCTTACACAACTACGCATGAACATGTAAAAGTGAGTATGATTAGTTCTAATTTTCATATTCACAAACCTGTGTGATTAAAAAAAATAAGGACATGAATTTTCAAGCAGCTCTACATTGAGCCATTCAGAGCTCTTGGCAGGACTGGGGAATAAAAGGGTTAAACTATGTTGTGACAGATTTATAGTCTATTAAGGCCACTTTGTGATGTGTAAGCAGCACAAATTGGCCTTAGAGGCTCCTCCTGCCAATTATTCCTAAGAAATTGCTTGCTTTGACATTAGTGTTAAAGGCAGGAGCCCAGTGGAGAACTCTCCCGGTACTGGGTAACTGCTACTGGGGTAAGGCTGGCTGTGGCTGTAACCTGAATCTCCTGAGTCCTCATCCAGCATCTGAACTACAAGACCCTTCCTCTGCATTCAGAATTTACTCCGTTAGTGGTTCCATTGTAATCATCCACCTTTGTACCAACTTCTGCTCCTCCTTGCTCCTGCCATTCAGGATCTTAACACTTGAAACATGAAGGATTTCCAGAGGCTTGTTACCACTATGGAATCCATCAATCTAAAATCCAGGATTTTGGGGTTCCAAAGGTTTAATTTCTAGTTTTTATACAGAACTTATAAAAATAGACATGGAGACAAAATGTGGATATATGAAATAATGGGGGGAAAATATATAGGGGGAAAAATCTTTGTCTTGATCTGTAGAGCCAAATTGGAAACAAAGCTGTTACATCCTCTGTATCAAAGTATCTGTATCAATGGGAGTTATTCTATGTGTCTGTTAAAGACAGTGATTAAGAGGTGATGTTTCAATGGTACTGCACTCTGTGTAAGTTTTTATTTAAAAATGTAATTTTGATACTTGCTGGAGACAGTGTGGTTCCTGTTGGCATGGACATTTTTTTACGGCTTCTTTGAGAAGAAAAAAATAAATTTCAGTATATGACATCAAAAGCTTTTTTAGTGTTTTTCATTCCCAAGAACATAAAATAAAATTATGCTCTTTTGGACATTAGAGAGCTTTCCACAAGACTGATCTCCATAGTAAAAAACCCTGAAATTTTCATATTGAACACAGCAGCAGCCTGTACTGCAGGAAAAATAGGGATGTTAGAATAAAGACTCAAAAACTGCTTCATTATTTATATAAAATATACTGTTATGGATAATTGGTGGCTTTCATTCAGCAAGATTTACATAATAAAAATTAACTATTACTTTTTAAGTATAACAATCCTCACTGAAGAAAAAATAGTTAATACAGCGACTCCAAAAAACATGTTTTTTAAATATTTTTCATTCCCATAAAGGCTATTATTTTTAAAAAAACAGGTTTTTTTGGAAGAATTCCATTAGTTTATTCAATAACATTATATATATATGTGTGTGTGTGTGTGTGGTGATAGTGCCTAGGAGCTCTAATCATGGATCTGGACCCCATTATCCTGGGCAGAGTACAAACTCAGGAGAAACATGTTTCTTTCATCATCTGGTGAGTAATTCTCCTCCTGCAATGGAAAATCAACCAGTAACTTACAAGGACTGCATAGCAAAGCTGATGCTCACGCCATTGGATTCATCAGAGAACTGTTTGGAAGCTGCCACATGATCACCTGAGTCCTTACTGTATTCTTCAAAAGAAAAGAAAGACGTTGATAATTTCTAGTACAACACATCCAGGATACCCAGAGGGAATCTAAAGACCGGCTCAGCCTTTGTAGACCTGTCATTGGCCCACAGTAAGGCCTGCTGCTGAAGCTCGCAAGGATCATCCCCTGCTGCAAAACCCTATCCCTGCTATGGACGATGCTGAGCAATAGGCGGCTATGTGTCTACTTGGGCAATGAAATCAGTTTGCCCTGGTTCCTCAATAATGGACTGCCACAAGGCTCATAGCTCATGCCGACCCTTTTCAATGTTTACATGAGCAACGTGCCTCCAACGAAGTCACAAAAATTTGCATATGCGGATGATCTTGCCCTGGCAACACAAGCAGCCACCTTCAGTGACATCAAGTCCACCTAATGGGGACCTGAACACCATGCAGGAATATTTCTGGAAATGGAGGCTCAAGCCAAATCCTCACAAAACAACAGTCACTGCATTCCATTTTGATAACAGCAACAATAAGCGCACCCTGACAGTGACCTTCTGCGGCAACACTGTGGGACATAATCCCACTCTGACCTATCTCGTTGTGAAGCTGGATTGTACGCTAGCCTTCCACGACCATCTGAAGAAGATAACTGCCAAGGCGAAGACAACGGTTAACCTGGTCCAGAAACTGGCAAGTACAAGCTGGGGAGCATCAGCATCAGTGTTATGGACATCATCAATGGCCCTTGGGTACTCCGTAGCCAAGTACTGTGCACTGGTATGGACCAGAAGTAGCTATACTCAACTTGTGGATGTCCAACTGAACACTGCAATGTGGTGCATCACTGAAACTCTCAAGTCAACCGTAACACCTTGACTGCTGCTGTTGTCACACATTGCTCTCCCATCCATTCGCTGCAATGCTGCAACCCTTCAGGAACTCCAGAGGATCATGGAAAATGAATAGCTTCCCATCCCTTAAAAACATCTCTCACCACCGTTTGAAGTTGTGTAAGCCCTTCTGAACCCATGCGCTTAACCTTCAACAATGCAATTTCATCCCTGAAGAAGCTTGGAAAGCCAAATGGAGTTCACAAGAAGTCACAAATAAAAAACTCATGAAAGACCCGACGCAGAAGTTCCCTGGCTTTGATCTCCCACGAAGCTCATGGGCAACCTTAAACCGCATCTGCACAAACCATGGCAGATGTGGATATTTGTTTCACAAATGGAAAATTAAAGTCTCTCCAGTGTGCAACTGTGGTCACTCAGAACAGACCATGGAACATATAACAACTCAATGCCCAATTCACAAATATGAAGGAAGGCCTCATAGCAATACTCTGCTACTCCAGACACAAGTACCTCGCTTAACCATCTGAATGTAAAATTATAGTTGTTGCTCTACATTTACATCAGCCATATGAAGAAGAAGATTCATTCTTCTGGTTCCTTGTTTCAAAGGGAGCTGTTTTCATAAAGATCTTTCTCTTAGGAATGAGGAAATCTAATGGACATCATGGATTGTATTTTATGCGTTGAGTCTGTGATATTTTTCTCTGCTGTATTTTACACTAGTGGTGTGTCTGAGCCACAACTTTCAGATCCAGATTTATAGACTTTATATTTATGTTTCCAGTTCAGGTTATAAAACACAAGGCTGGAATCAGGATCTGGTTCCAAATCCAAACAGGTAGGTTCAGATCCAGGGTTCTAATTCAAACCCATTTATAATATAAAACCATGGGTTAATCCCATTGTGATTCATTCTTTTATGTACATGTACACACATGCTTTCTAGCTAAAGGAAAGCCTGTATTTTGTAATAAGGCTAGAACAGGGGTAGGCAACCTATGGCACGCGTGCCGAAGGCGGCACGCGAGCTGATTTTCAGTGGCACTCACACTGCCCGGGTCCTGGCCACCGGTCCGGGGGGCTCTGCATTTTAATTTAATTTTAGATGAAGCTTCTTAAACATTTTTAAAATCCTTTTTTACTTTACATACAATAGTTTAGTTATATATTATAGACTTATAGAAAGAGACCTTCTAAAAACGTTAAAATGTATTACTGGCACGCGAAACCTTAAATTAGAGTGAATAAATGAAGACTCGGCACACCACTTCTGAAAGGTTGCCGAACCCTGGGATAGAACATCCACATCTCTAATGGTAAGCGGGCAAAAGTGAATCTCTAGTTATGGTCAGAGTTCAGTAATTTAACTTACTTCATAAATTTAACCTTTCTTTCTGTTTGCTGAATGTCCACGAGCAAATTGTAATTCTTATTTTTTTTCATTATTTGAAACTACTTGACAACTTTCCCCCCCCTCCTTGGAGTGATTACAAACAGTGCACTATGAGTATGCAATACTCCATACTCAAGTTCTGTGGATTAGTTATGGCTGGTTGCAGATTTCACATGGCATTATTTGTTTCCTGACTGGATGAGCATAACTTCCCCAATCACTTTTAGTATGGATATTGGAGTATGCATGCTCAAAATGTGCTTTCTGTGAGCAAAACTCAGTCAATCAATGGTTTGATGCTCTAGAGCAGGGGTGGACAAACTTACTGATCCTCTGAGCCACATACAACAATCTTCAGAAGTTTGAGAGCTGGGGTGCGCCTGCTGGGGCTTCAGCCCCATAGGAGGTGCCTGAGAGGGCTTGGGGCTTCAACCCCACTCCTGCTGAAGCCCTGATCCCTGGCAGGGGCACCCCATGGGACAGAAGCCCCTACCCCACCACCCTGCTGCAAGGCAAAGGTCCCGAGCTCCCCTCCCAGTCTGGTAGATGGAGAATGGGGAGGCTCCGCGAGCCACACTTTAATGGTAAAAAAGCCTCATATGGCTCATGAGCCACAGTTTGGCCACCCCTGCTCTAGAGGGTAAGGAGGTCTCTGCTACCATCTGTGGGTCAATAGAGGGAAGAATGGCCACAGAACTGATTCATTTGCTTAAAGCATTTACACAGATGGACAGGAGCCTTCTTCCTCCATTTATAGGTGAATAGGGCTGAATATGGATATGAAGATAGCTTTATTTGCATAACCTTTCTATCCAGATTTCCCTCTGTGACACTTTGAGAGTCACTCCTTATAAACTGCGAATTGGTAAAGTAGTGGAACTGAACTAAGAGAACTGAAATGGAGTCCTACTTAGTGGCAAGGAGTGGACCGTTGATGAAAAGGACTCTGCACAAGGGTCTGAACTGCTAGTGGTTCCCCTTTAATGAATATCCTGTGTGGCTCAGAGGGGTCTTTTATGGGAGCAGTGGGTGTCAGTGAACTCTGCTCCCAGCCACCAAATAAATCTGAAATCACTATAGCTGGGTTGGGTGGTGAAATCTCAGGAGAAGAAAGAATTGGCTGCAAGACCCAAGGGACTAGATAGGCCAGTCTGAGTCCAGCTAGGACGATGTTACCTACTGATACCAACCATTAGTGGGGCTTAGAAGATGGGGATGGGGAAAGTGATGTGATAAAGGTAGAGGGTGGGGAACCAAATTAATGGACTGCTGCCAGGTTACTGTGGGGGAATATTTTATTTATGATTCATATAGATATTTTGTGGCTGTATCTCATTTTCAGCTTGAAAATGTTTTCCTTGTTTCCTACACAGGGGAAGTTCAGTGAATGGGAAAGTATTGCCTGTTAAGGGTGCCCAGGGAAGGTATTTAGTATTGGGGTTTCAAACTGGTGGTGTTTGTTAGTTTTAAGAGGAACCCCTATGTATTTGAACCTGGCCCTGTTGCTGCAGATACTACCTGACAAAAGGGTTGCACACATATTTGTGAAAAGTGAAGTAGAAGGAGCACAAACACAGCCCAACCAAATTTGTTTCTAAATTCAAACACTCATTGATTTTTATGTATTTATGTATTTATTATTTATTCACCCAGCTCCACATATGGGCTGAGATTTTCTAGGTGGCACTGGAAATCTCAGCCATGGTATATATGGTATATTTATTGTTTTCTCATTCTATCACAATGTCTGTAGTCCATTTCATATTGTTTTAAATTGCATTCCTCCCCCCCTTGTCCTTTCTCACATCATTTCTTCAGTCTGTGATAAGAAGAACATGAATGTAATAACTTTTGAATTTAACGTTAGAGCACACTGTTTTTCATGGGTTTGAAATTATGTACAATGAGCCAATACACTCTTCCTTTTATCCATCTTCCCTGCAATTTCTCACCCTCCATTTTAAGACAAATTGGCAGTATTCATTTGAAGATCTTATTTTGTAAATACTGAAAGATTTAGCTTACTGAAAATATGTGCTGAAAAGAGCAGAGTGATGTTTTCCAGTGAGGGAACAATGAAACAAAAATGGACTCAGTAGCCATGAGAATAACAATATTATGTGCCACAATAAAGGATGTAATTGGTGAGATTTTATGGGAACATAAAAGATATAATATCAGATAAAGGCCATTATTCCACCTAGTCTGGCATTCTGCTTCCATTAGCAGTTGCCTATACTTGATGCTTCAAATAAAATCAGAATCCACAATAATGCACTTGCTCAAATGTTTAATGTTATAACAAGGGGGGGGGGGAGGGTGTTTCCTGACTCCCACTGATCATTTTATGCCCTGAGGCATAAGATTTTATTATCATTAGCTTAGCTTGTATAGTTGTAAATGTTGTTAATGATCATAAAGATGTAACTTTGTTATGTACATGTATTGGAGAAGGGACTGAGACAATGTAAAATGTAACTAATCTTGACTTCATTGGGAGCTATTGGCAGCTCTTCTGAATATCAAGCCTTGTATTTCAATGTCAGAAATAGGGATTTGGTGCTAAAAAGTAATCATCCAATTTGAAAAAAAAAGTTTTTTTTCTCAAAAGTAATTATAATGAATTGTATGCATTGTGAGTGGGTCACCTAATGTTCTGCACATGAAAGGAAGCACACCAATGGAAAACACACACTGACATGGTCATAGAGTGTCTGAAAGCCTAAATAGAGACTAGGCCATTCAGCTTTAGATCAGGAGGAACAGTGTGGTTGATGCTACACACAATTGTGGAAGTAAGGTGCGCAGTGTAATGCAGAAGAAACTGGATGCAGGAAGGAAATAAGAGCTAGCACTGATTCAGGCGCCTACCCAGAGCTGGAGTCCTGAAACAGCCAGAAAAGGTCTAGGCTAAATTCAAAGGTAAAAATCATAATATAACACAACCAGGGAGTGTAAAAGAGTTACTCATGTCCTGTGAGGGTAAATGATGGGCTGGAGTTTCATTGTGATGTGGGGGAGGAGGGAGCTCCAGGGAAGTCTCCAGTGAAACCAAGGTATTTATACAAATTTATACTGGCTGAAGATTTGGCCCATAAACTAAATCCTGAAAGAATAAAGAGAGAAAATAGATGTGTAAATAAAATTTTCTTCTTAATTCCAGGCATGGTTCATTATTCTTATTTTTCATTCTTTTCAATATGCAAATGTTCAAGGTTGCAAAGGTTAAGCATATTATACAATTTAGAAATTAGACTTCGCATTTAACATTTGTGAACAAAACTCTTGATTGCTAATAGGTGGAAGTGTGTGATGTTCCATGTTTTCCACTCTAATGTTAGCACAGTTGCAATTTTCCTATAGTGTAATTGTGACTGAGTGAATAAAATGTCAGTTGAGATAATGAAATAAGTATAGCAGGATGGTCCCTAATAATAATTGCAAAGCCGCTGGTTGCATTTTCATATTTATGTTTGCTTGAGTCTGTCTTTAACAGAGTTTGAAAAGTGCTGAAGAAAACCATTCTGTTCCTGTTCTGTTCTTGGGTGGAAACTTCTGGAGGGTCTGCAACAAGGAACTCAGCCAATTGCTGCTCACTGGGAGGATTAATGAGTAGAGACAGCAAGTTTGTGAATATATGTCATTCATCAGAGATCAGTTTGTGCTTGGATGGTGAGATGTAAGATGTTGTAAAGGTTTTGCCTAAACCAGGCAGAGGAACCAGCATAATTTCAGCTTACAAACTAAGGAACAAAACCTTGTTATTTCTCTGTCTTTGGGTGTCCTCCTTGCAGTTCAAGATGATATCAGAGGGGGAGCACAAACAGCTTGTTAGCTGAGTCTTCCATTAACTGGGTGTATAGTACTTAAGCCTCATAATAATTTTTTTCACCCAAAGCCTATGACAAATGGCTGCACAGAGGAGCCCTTCTTCATCATGAAATGCCCCCTACTTTGCATCCCCCTACAGCTCAACCTGCCTTGCTGACTTCCTCAACCATGTGGAATAAGAGCTTGTCCTGGCAAGGCAGATATGTATGCAACCCACATGGGTCTTCTGACAATGGCTCTGCAGTTGAACACTAAACAGCGGCCCTAGAGGCTAAGTTTTTCCCCCGTTCCACTTTTCTTTCAGGTCCTATTGCAAAATGAAGGGGAGAGAGAGAAAGGGAAGAAAGAGAATAAAAATCTCAGAGAGATGAACTGGTAAAATAATCTTCCGTTCTTGTCACACTGTCCACTCAGTCCTACTTCTTGCTCAGCCAAACACTAAGACGAATACGTTTGTTTACATTTACGGGAGATAATGCTGCCCACTTCTCATTTACAATGTCACCTGAAAGTGAGAACAGACGGGTCCTATGTGATAACAATCCAAAACACTGAACTGATGCATCATCATTTTCATCATCTTAGTCAGATGCCACCAACAGAAGGTTGATTTTCTTTTCTTGGTGGTTCAGATTCTGTAGTTTCCTCATTGGAGTGTTGCTCTTTTAAGACTTCTGACAGCATGTTCCAAACATTATCCCTCTCAGATTTTGGAAGGCTCTTTAGAGTTTTAAGCCTTGAGTCATGTGCTGTAGCTATCTTTAGAAATCTCACATTGGTACCACCTTTGCGTTTTGTCAAATCTGCAGTGAAAGTTTTCTTAAATCGAACAATTTATGCTGGATCATCATCTGAGACTGTCATAACACACAATTATGGAAGAATGCGAGTAAAACCACAGAGCAATAGACATACAATTCTCCCCCAAGGAGTTCAGTCACAAATTGAATTATTAATGCATTAATTTTTTAATGAGCGTCATCAGCATGAAAGCACATCCTCTGGAATGGCAGTTGAAGAATGAAGGGGCATACAAATGTTTAGTGTATCTGGCAAGTAAATACCTTGCAACGTCAGCTACAACAGTGCCATGTGAATGCCTGTTCTCACTTTCAGATGACATTGTAAATAAGAAGCGAGCAGCATCTCCCGTGAATGTAAACTAACTTGTTTGTCTTAACAATTAGCTGAAGAAGAAGTAGGACTGAGTGGATTTGTAGGCTCTAAAGTTTTACATTGTTTTGTTTTTGAGTGCAGTTATGTAAAAAACCTAATAATTCTATCTTTGTAAGTTGCACTTTTACGATAAAAAGATTGTACCTCAGTACTTGTATGAGGTGAATTGAAAAATACTATTTATTTTGTTTATCATTTTTACAGTGCAAATATTTGTAATAAAAATAATATAAAGGGAGCATTGTATACTTTGTATTCTGTGTTGTAATTGAAATCAATATTTGAAAATGTAGAAAAAACATCAATAAATATTTATAATAAACGTAAATTGGTATTATATTATTGCTTAACAGTGCGATTAAAATTGCGATTAAGATAGACTTTTTTTAAATCTAGTTAACTTGTTTTGTGTTAGTCACTTGAGCTAACTGTGACTAATTGACAGTCCTAATATTTTATCTTTGCATTGTTTGTTTCTGTTCTCCCTGACCTACAATATTACAGCCTATGCTAAATATCACTGTTTCTCAGTCTCACACATGGCATTTTCTTAAGGCTACTTACCAGACTGAAACACTGTGGTCTGTATCTCTACCTATCTTCATTTCTCTCTCTCTCTCTCTCTCTCTCTCACTCAGAGCTGGTTGGGAATTTTTCGACAAAACAGTTTTGTCAGAAAATACGGACTTGTCAGAACTGAAACTGTTCATGGAAACATATTGATTTTAACAAAACTTTTACAAGGAAGGTTTCTCACATACAGAATGGAATTTCTAGCAAGCGAGACCCTGTCCTAGTAGAGCTGAAAGCCCAGTTGTTAGGGCAGTCAGTTGGGATACTGGAGACCCAGGTTCAGCTCCCTGGTCTAGTGTGAGTGCGCTAACCGCTGTGCTATAGAGTCAGTCTCTCGCTGGCCTAATAGATTTTTCATTATTTTTACAAAGTGGAACAGAATCAACAGGAGAGGGAGACTGACTCTACAACCCAGTGGGATGAGGTGGAGGTTCACGTGCCTGGTCTAAATCCAGCAGAGTATAGTCTTGAACCGGACTTGCCCACCTTCCAGGAAAGTGCCCTAACCACCAAGCTATTGGCTAGTGTTGCCTGCAGTGTGTCTTGTGTTTTTTTCATGAAAAATTTCAGAGGGTCTCATTTTCATTCCAATGCAGAATGAAAACAAATTTTTATACCTCAAAATTTTACACAAAACTGATTTTTTTTCGTTTTCCAGCCGGCCCTACTTTCAGACTCTTGGATGGTTTAAATAATTTAAGTATGATGAAGTTTAAATTATTAGACAATTTGGCAGCATGACTGAAATCCTTTTATGCTCATTCTTTACTGTATGTGGTTAGGCCCAGAGCGTGGGTCCATCAGATAAGTAGCATTGTGCTCAGATTTATTTGCCTGTGTTGTTGGGAGCACATCAAACACTTAGCTACAGTTCTACTGACATTTTACATTTTCTCTTTAAAGTGACAGAGAAAAGATTGTAATCATACAGATGTTTGATCAAATGGTATGAAAAACCTTAGCTCACATCAGAAGGCACAACCGCTGCAAAGCCTATATGTCAGGTTCTTGTAAACAGAATGAATGTGTGACTACTGATCATTTTAAGTTAAAATGAGAAGAACTTTGCAGCAGCAGTCTCTTGAGCCCTATTAACTTTGCATTACTAACAGATGTCCTGAACAATTTGTTAGAGAATATTTGGAACAGACTCAGGAACATTTATCTCCCAATAGGAATCCACACATTATACTGAGCACAATATATGAACAGAGCAATATAAATAATCATATGTCTGATACTGATGCTGATATAACCAGTCTATTAAATCAAGTTTTCATTTATTGATAATCATTAACATGTAACTTTTGGAGGAAACTTACCTGAAAATGCTTTTTGTGATTACATTGAAAAAAAAAAAAAAGGTTCAGGGGAAATTCTGATTCCATCAAAGTCAATGGGAGTTTTGCTACTGACTTCAGTGGGACCAGGATTTCCCCCTTGTTGCTCATTTAGCCTTCCCTTCACTACCCACTATAGTCTAACAGTCTTCATATCACTGAAATATAATTAAGTTAGCATAATATAAGGATTTGGGGTGGGGAGGGGTTGGTGCTAACCAAGAATGATTAGAAAAATAATCTAACACTTTTGCAAGGATATTACAAGGAGAAACAATGGGCTGGATTGCACAGCTCTTACTGAGGTTGGTGAGAATTTACTCACATGAGTAGTCTCACTGAAGTCAATGAGTCTAGTCACATCAAGCTGTGCTCACTAACATGAGGAAGGAAGAATTATGCCCATTGCTGATCACTGTTTCTAGTGACCATTCAGGTATGTTGATCAAAATGGCATTTCCAAAGCCATTTTCTGTCGGTGCTGATGTTTTTGCCTTTTGCTTATATTTGATTTGCTCTGCTGGTATCTGAGAGTGAGAATCAGACTGGAAGTAATTGCTTTAATTTCTTTTCTTGTTTTTAAAAAGAGAGAAGGAACTTCACACTTTCCAGAGTGTCATTTGGCATCTATATACTATTACTTCTTGTTGGAATATCAGACAGATGATAAATAGATTGGAGTTGCAGTATTGTCAACCCTAAGCACTCAAGAATATCAGTCAGGGTCCAAAATCATGAGATTGGTTTAGAAATCATGAGATTTTTAAAAATATTTTTTTTTTCATATTTGCCTTCTAGAACCTGGAGCTTTAGTGTTCATGTCTTCAAGCTTTTCTCTCCAACCATCAAGCTAAGAGACCACTTTTAAGTGGAAATTAATACCGAGTCTTACATAATCACATGACTCCAGGAGCTGGGGCTTTAAGAAAATGACAAAACATCATGAAACTTGCAATTAAAGCACAGGAGTCTGCAACACTGGTTGGATATGCAAAACCAAAACCAGGGTAGTTATACAAATGTTCCCAAGGAAGAATTCCTATACATAATTCTGATTTTGACCAATATCTGTTCTAAATAGAGAAGGCATAAATGCAAAACCCAGGACCTAGGTCCCATTCTATCTGAACCATCCCTGTCCTCGTAAGATAAATGATTCTGTTTTTGTCCCATCAAATAAATCAGAGCCAATCTGTGTGACCTGCCTTGACATTAATATTAAATTATTCAACCATTGCAAGACATAATTTTATTTCTATGCTCCTGTGTGATTTGGGGAAGTTTCAAAGAGCTTGAACTCATGCTATCATAATCATGGATGTTAGACCCTCACCCTTAATGCTGTGCCCATTTTTGGTTACCAGTTTTAAAAATATATAATAGAAATAAAGATTGTGCAGAGAAAGACAACAAAATATATTAGAGGCATGGAAAGACTTCTATATGAAGGGAGATGGGAGGTGAAATCTGGCCCAATTGACATCAATAGGAACACAATGTTCCCATTGACTTCAATAGGGCCAGATTTTACCATGGCACTATACAATTTAGAGGAGAAAAATGACAGGGGATAAGACAGAGGTATATAAAATAATGGACAGGATAGAGAAAGTCATCCGCAAGCCTCTATTAATTATTTCTCATAATACTTTTGCATAGACGAAAGCAAAACAACCAAAAAACATAGGCTGTCCAATGTAGGTTATTGATAACCTCAATGAAATGTATTGGGTAGTAATGACGATAAAAGGCAACACACTAAACTTGATATATTATTTTAAATAATGCATTTATGAGGAATGTGTGCATTATTTTAAATAATGCATTAATAAGTGATACTAGAAAGTTTTTGAAGAAACTTTACTTATGGATAAGTTATTCCATAATTGTCCATTATGGATTTCTTGCATCTATCTCTGAAGCATCTGGCATTGGTCATTGTCAGAGATGATACTGAATTAGTCTAGAGGGACCTGTGACACTATACACCCCAGGGGAACACCCGTAACCCCCATATCCATAATTTGTATATAATTGTGATATTGCATATAAAGCATGCCTTGTAAGGTATCATAGGAAAGGTTATGATCTGCCGAAACCCACTGTTTTATTTAAATATGTATATCATTAATGTATATGAAGTTATGAGAATTGTGTTTTTTGATTGTCACTAAAACAAACTGTGGGTTTGGGAAGTGCCTAGATACTAGTTCCCCCAAGACAATAACCAGGGAGCTAACCAACACCCAGGCGGGTGTCAAACAACCATCAACAGCCATTGTCCAGCAAGGGAGCTACAATGCAATGACTCACTTGCACAAGGCCACACCAAGGGAATTGTTCAACCTCGCCTGATGACTCAGCAATGCCCACCAGACATGCCTGGACTCATGTTCTCCAAGCACAGGGACTAAGGGTATAAAACAGAACACAGTGGCCCCATGCTTGGCCTTTTCTCCTCCCCCCACCTATGCTGCAAGCAACAAGGACACTCAGAAGACTGAAGACTCCAACAGAAGAGATTGGCCCAGTTTCAAGGTTGAAACCTGTGTACAATGAACTGCAATATCCAGTGGGATGAGAAAAACTGCTTAATTTAGATGTTGCTCAGTCTAATAAGGTTGGGAGTTTAGACTGCGCACTTATATTTTCATTTCTTTTGGTAACCACTCTTACTTTTTGTGATTCATGAGTGGCTCTGGGAGCATTCATGCAATCTAGCTGGGTGTGGAGCTGGGTGGTTGTGCTGAGTGATAACAGTGACTGGAGGAATTTGCTGCTTGTCACTAGCAAAGCATTGCGAGAGACAGCCCAAGCTGGAGAGATAAGAGGGAACAGTGGTTTCATGGCCCCAGGATGCACCCTGGGGATCCCATCACAGGACTATTGACATGATTCAGTATGACAGTTCCTTCGCCTTATTTTCTGGTTGTGGGTCATATGCAAATATAGGAACGATTTTAAAGTAAACAGTCTGCTGCTACCACATCATGGCTCGCCATCCTGTTCTGTTCTGACAGGATTCATAGAATCATACATTCAGGGTAGTGGCACTCTGTTCTGATGGGATAAGATATTGTATTGTAGTATCATTCTGCACACGTGTGTGTGTGTGTGAGAGAGAGAGAGAGAGAGAGAGAATGTGCATTTGTAGAATTTCAATTTTACTTTGATTTGTAACTGTGCAATCCCATTGACTTCAATTTTGGCTTCAGTGAGGTTGTATTTGTTTAAGTGAGGCCAGAATTTGGTACTTGGAGTCTCGACAGATCCTTCTAATAAAGCTTATTGAAGTAAATGGAGGGCTGGGATGCAACAGTGGTCGGCAGTTGCCAAGGTAGAATACTATGGAGAAGTAGTTAGATAAATGGATCCTTAATTACTTGGGTAGAAATTAAGAAGAGGCAATTTCCTTCCCTGTTTCTCACAAGAATTCTATTTATAGAGTATACGTAGAAAAATATATGTCCTTTAGGGATTATATTTAATTTTAAAGTTAGGTTTTATTATGAGAACTAGATTTTAGGGTTAGGTTTATGTTGTATTTTGTTGGTTATGTGCAAAATGTAGGCTTCAGTTTTAAGATTACAAACAGTGTAAAGTTTACTCAAGGTTCAAATGTAGCTCTGCACATCTCTATGTAAATCATATGGTCAAAATGCCAAGTATATATATATAAAATCTGACTCAGCTATAAACTCTGTCAATGGCTAAAACAGTAATCCCAAAGTCAAATCTGGGTCAAGATGACCTGAATGTCGCTACAGTGTTACAGTGAGACATCTCAATGCAGAAATTATATACATAGGTAAATATGTATCTGTAAAGCATGTTCTTTCCCTTTAATATTGCATGTGTTGAGTATAGTTAAAGTCCTCCATAACCATAAGGCTATTCTTTCCAAGAGGAAACATTTATTGTGTGTTTTAGAAAGATATTATGAAGGTATCAGCATTAACTGCATAGTTAAGGTTGTTTTGAATTTTTAAGTAAAAACAGGATTGAAATCCCTGTATTCTACAGTTTGATGATTGAATTTACTCTCCACATTTACCACAATTACCACTCAGACGGTAATTGAAATTTCTGTGGTACTATTTGGATAAAATAGTTACAAACATTACAAAATTACATATTTTTCTCCCTATACCCTAGTCTATTACTCACCTGATAAACTCCAGTAGGGAACACAACTGATTTGAGCAGCCTTTGCTATATTCTAATTTGGGAGCACTCACATCTTCTCCAATTGATTCCAATACTTTCTTTAACAGAAATTCTGTTTTTCCCAGGTTTGAGACAAAGAAATGGCAGAACATATATGTATATGAATACACAGAATAAATATAACAAAATAATCCAACATATTGTGATCCATAGAAATTCACTGACAAATATGCAAAACTAAAGCTGGTCAAAAGAATTTTGCACAAAATACATTTTGATAAAAAGAAGAAGAATCCTGGACTTTTTTCAAAAACAAAGCTTTTCAGAAAAAAAAGTTAACATCGACATTTTCTGTTTTTCACAAAATTGTAGTGACATATTGATATTTCATCAAAATAATTTTTGAAATCATAATCTATTTTTTTCATTTACCAAATTACACTAAACTACACACAACATACACAAAATTACTCTATAGTTTAAAGCATGAGTTTCATAGTGTGAGCTAAATAGCCAGGCTCTATAGGTACGGTCTGTAACAGATTATCACCCTTTTTGGATTGAGCAAAGAAGAGGACACATAATACACATTCACCAGTGGGTTACACAGGTAAAAAGTATTTATTTCAATGGGAGTTTGATGGGCAAGCACTTCTGGATTTGACTCTTTGCATGTGTACAGTGGAGTACGTAGGACATCACTACACCAGTGATGCATTGAACACTTGCTTTGCTGCAGCCCAGTTGAATAAATTTGTTTAGAAACTTTCTTAGTCACAATTCGTAATCTATTTGCATGTTTGACTATGGCATAATTCTGGTTTTGGATAATCCCATTGGTTTTCCTCCTTCTTTACATGTGTGCCAAAAATACCAGAACTAATAAACACCAGGCCTAAAGTTTTAAAACTCCAAATATCCTTATAGGAAATCAGTTTTATTTAATTAATTCATCCCACAGAACAAGAAATTCCCACAAGGAAATGAAAGGATTGGCTGTATGGAAGTTAAATTGATTCCATTGCTATCCAAGTCATAGTAAATACAGAGTCTGCATCCTGTCACACATCATCTGTCTCCGTGGCCCTGACATGGTCCAAAAATGCACACAGACAAACATATTGGAACATACCGAGAATAAATATCTGACTGCACACATTTCTCAGACATTGCTTAGTGCAGGAGAGAAGAGAGAGGCAGCAGATGGCCATGGCTCTGTTAAAATCAAAGAGCCCATCCTTATTTGTCTTTTGGAGCCAAGGCATTTGTGGGGCACTTACAGCTGTGCCAGCTGGGAAGCTTTTTGGGGCATCCATTGGCATGAGTCTATTTTGAACAAACATTCCCCTTCTCCTTCTCCCTGGAGCATGATCTGCAGGGGAAAGAGGATCACATGGTGCTCACATCTCAGTAGTAGTCAGAGCCTCTCAGTGAGCACTTAGTGCGCCCTTACCTCATCTAGTGATAGAAATTGTCTGCATTTCCCCAAAGCAGGTGGGCAGCATCTGTGCTCCTCTGCTTGCTGCCATCCTGTGGGGATCTGCCATCTTGAGTTATTATGTAATTATGTATTAGCCACCTAAGCGACTGTATGCTGTTGTCGATCCCAGCAATCCCCTTTAGTGACAAACCAGAATGGTGGCTATCCAACAGCATAAATTAAATAGATTTTTGCTTTAAGATCTGTGGTGATTCGTTGTGGTTGTGGTACCTTTAAGAAATGGAACCTTTTGAGACAGAATATAAAAACATATGTATCTTGGTAGTAGTTGGAGGCTGAACCCAGGAATGAAGTGTGACTCAATGTAACTTGAAAATGAGGATCTATTCACTGTGCTAGTTTGATTTATTTTTAGCGTTTTGTTTTCGTGTGGTTGCTACTTTCTCCATTTAAAGTCCATGTAATTAATATAAAAAGCAGGAATAGCTTATCTCAGTTTAGAAACATAACGGTTTTTAAAATGATATTTGTCAATTAAACTCATATTTATTTTATGCTGGCATCCCACCAACTGAAACCACTTCTGTGTTTGGGTATGAGAACTGTAGTTTTTACTATGATCTGGGAACTGCAAGGTGGATTTTAGCACTCAACAGAGATAACAGTTATTTTGGAGCTCTAACTTTCCTCATGTTTTTCAGTTAGAAAAGTAAAACTTTCTTGAAGCCAGGTGTCCATCTCCATGACAATAGGTGTAGGAAAATCTATTATTTTCCCAATTCCATTTAGGGTTGCCAGCCCTCCAGGATTGCCAGGGAGTCTCCAGGAATTAAAGATTAATCTTTCATTCGAGATTATGTTATGCGATGAAACCTTCAGGAATATGTCCGACCATAATTGGCAACCCTAGTCCCATTGTAGGACATTGAGCCTCATTAGATACTCAGAATATTAAAACTACCATTTTCTTAAATCGTTACAAAACAAACACCTCAGGAACAGTCATCAGCACAAGTGTTGTTGTAGATAGGCTAGTTTATCAGAGCTGCATCTTCAGAATGGCCAGATATATAATTCAAATGGCCCTGACATGTCTGTGGAGTACAAGCAGTCATTAGTACACAGAGCTTGACCGATCACCCCTCTTCCCTGGTCAACTATAGACACAGTTTGAATACTGAATATATCATACCTATCTTTCTTTCCTTTTGTGCAGGCTGACAGCAAAGTCGTCTGTTGTAAATAAGGAAAGACCTCTCTTCCAGAGAAGAAAAATGTTAATATTATTGTATTAAAACAAAACAAAAACAAAGAAACAAAATAGAGCCCAACATCACCATCATCGTCATTCTTTTTGTTGCCTCTAGTGATAATTGCAAAAAAGCTTTGTTAAATAGTGGGCTAGCTCAGTTGGTAAAACATCAAACTTTTACTCTGAGGGTCCATGGTTCAAGTCCCTGCTCAGGTGGAGGGACTGTTCCCCCTGTGGTATTCCTCTACAACTTCAGATGGCATCTCCTCAGGACCCTCCTTGACCTTTCCTTTTTTCTCTGACAGAACAAGGAGTAATGGTCTCAAGTTGCAGTGGGGAAGGTTTAGGTTGGATATTAGAAAATCTTTTTCACTAGGAGGGTGGTGAAGCACTGGAATGGGTTACCTAGGGAGGTGGTGGAATCTCCTTCCTTAGAGGTTTTTAAGGTCAGGCTTGACAAAGTCCTGGCTGGGATGATTTAGTTGGGGATTGGTCCTGCTTTGAGTAGGAGGTTGGGCTAGATGACCTCCTGAGGTCCCTTCCAACCCTGATATTCTATGATTCTATCATCTTTGGAAGCATACCTTCCACCCACCATTTTTTGTAACCAGAATATATACTAAGATATTATATATATAGAGAAAAAGATATAAGAAAATCCTACCAGTGGAGTTTGTTCCTTGGCTTTAACAGATTTGATCAAATATAGAAGAGTTGTGTTGCACATCTGTTATATTATAAAAGGGATGTGTGTTTGTCTGTGTGTGTACAGATACACACGTAATCTACATATATGTATCTAACTGAAATACCAGCTTTTCTAAAAGTTCTATGTAAAAATGATGTGTACCATGTGTGTGTATGTGTGAGAGAGAGAGAAGGTGGGGTGTGTGTACATGCATTCAATAGTTTTGCATGGAGTATGCATATGGCCATTGATCCACCTAAATGACCTGTAAATGCTACTAGCCATATAAATCAGATGGATACTGTTTTATATACTGGCCCATAGGCGACGACTTTCTAATGTGCCAGGGGGTGCTACCCCGGCTCTGCATGAGGCCCTGCCCCCACTCCACTCCTTCCCCCAAGGCTCCACCCCTGCCCTGCCTCTTCACGCCCCCCACCCCACCTGCACCCCTGCCCTGCCCTCACCATACCTCTTCCCACCTCTTTCTCCGAGCGCACCACCCTCGCTCCACCCCCTGCCCCCAAGCACCTCCTCCACACCACAGAATAGCTGACATGCGGTGGGCGGGAGGTGCTGGGGGGGAGGAGGAGGTGCTGATCAGCGGGGCCGCTGGTGGGCGGGAGGCGCTGGGGGAAAGGGGAGGCAGTGATTGATGGGGCTGCCGGTGACTGCACCTACCATTTTTTTGTTCTGGGTGCTCCAGCTCTGGAGCACTCACGGAGTTGGCACCTATGTACTGGCCCATATAACCTGTTGGTTTGAGAACAGGATTTGGGATCAGGAATTACTGAATCATAATGCCAGTTCTGATATTCACGCTGTGGCACTCTGATTTCATTTTCCCCTCTATCTCAGTTTTTCCACTGTAAAACTGGAGTGATAAAAATCTTTACTTACCTCTCAGTGGTGCTGTCAGTCTGTAAAGTATGGTGAAGACAGGTTCTATGTGTTATTTAATCCAAATTGAGGTTTCAGTTATCATGAAAGTATCCTTGCCAGTACAAAAAAGGAATTTTTGGTATGATTTTTATATCAGTGTTCAGGAAAGAAAAGCTTCATGATTTTTGAAAGTTATGAAACATTACATGAGGTCTTTTTAAGAATCTTATAAAATTTAGCCTAGGGTTCTGTTTGCCTTTGATATTTCTATAGTCCAAATGATCTCACTAGAGTTATCAGGGAGTCAGGCTTTGTTTGGAAAAGATGACAGTAATATATATGGAGCTCCACACCTTCAAGCAGAGTAGAGAAAAATTGATTACACATTTTAATTGAGATCTAATGTTTATGTTTTCTAAATCAATCTTTCCCCATTCATTCTCTCCCTGGAAATAGTTTAGCTTTCTGTTTAAGGTGAAATACCAAGACCTTACAAGCTTTGTTTCTTTTCCTCATAACAGTTATTTTGTATGAATCAAGGAGAAAGACTATTATTTCTGAAGGTGAAAGTGTTTAATTCTTTTCTCAGCTGGACCTCAAATGTTCAGGATTCAGCAAGGATAGGTTTTGTGTTTCTCCTACAGTACTTGAACTAAGAATTACCCTAATTACATTATATTAATCCGTTTTAATACCATCACTTTCTGTATGTTTTGCCGTTTAGCAGTTGGGAGAGATCTCCCTACCCTGACTCCTAAAATACTTTGGATGTGTTCCAGAAGGAACAGAAAGAAAATTACTCTGATGCTCTAGGTAAATGACTTTTTATGATAATTCTCCTGAAGTTAAGAGAAAGAAAGGTGATCAATATGTAAAAACCACAAAAATAACTACACATCACATCTTTGAGAGTCATTCTAAAATACACAGGGCCAGATTCAGTGAATGGAGTCCTGTAGTTCCCCATCTGGAAGTAAATGGAACTTCACCAATTTATAACATCTTAGCATTTGTCACAGATCATAGGAACATAAATAAGAAAAAAAAAAATCTACTAACATCAGCATTTGTGTACTTTGTTTTTCCTTTACATTTCCCACCTCCAAATGTATCTTTTTAAAGTCCAATTATTTTCTTTCCCAACACCTTTTCTGTCAGCTTTGTCTTTCCTTCTTAACATTAATTTTCACTCCCTTCTGACCTACCATGATTTCCCTCCTGTAATAGTAGCCACTGGATTGCCATGTGACAGGAGGACTTTTGTAGACCTAACCAATGTCATGTGACTGAGGCCAGGTAATATAGAGCAGACTTTCTGTCTCCTCTGACCGTATTCCTCTTTATGTGGCTCCCCAATTTCTTTACATTTCATTTCACCTCTACTATTGCTCCCAGTTTCTTCATCTCTCTCTTCTCTCTGCTCCCTTATTCCTTCCCAGATATTTCCTTTATAGATATTTGCTCAGGGGCCCTCATCTCTGCTCTTGAGGGAATGGCTCCAGAAGGGTATCATAAGGATTCACTGGAACCTCTTCTTAGTAGAAACAACGAGGAGTCCTTGTGGCACCTTAGAGACTAACACATTTATTTGGGCATATGCTTTCATGGGCTATAACTCACTTCATCAGATGCATGGAGTGAAAAATACAGTAGGCAGATATAAATATACAGCACATGAAAAGATGGGAGTTGCCTTACCAAATGGGGAGTCAGTGCTAACGAGGCCAATTTAATCAGGGTGGATGTGGCCCATTCCCAACAGTTGACAAGAAGGTGTGAGAATCAAAAGAGGGAAAATTACTTTTTGTAGTGACCCAGCCACTCCCAGTCTTTATTCAGGCCTAATTTG
Organism: Platysternon megacephalum; assembly: GCA_003942145.1. Classification (NCBI taxonomy): domain Eukaryota; kingdom Metazoa; phylum Chordata; order Testudines; family Platysternidae; genus Platysternon; species Platysternon megacephalum. The sequence continues at coordinate 6,216,859 of QXTE01000022.1, read as the reverse complement.
ATGGTGTCAAGTTTGCAAATTAATTCAAGCTCTGCAGTTTCTCGTTGAAGTCTGTTTTTGAAGTTTTTTTGTTGAAGAATGGCCACTTTTAAGTCTGTTATTGAGTGTCCAGGGAGATTGAAGTGATTTCCTACTGGTTTTTGAATTTACAATTCTTGATGTCTGATTTGTGTCCATTTATTCTTTTCCATAGAGACTGTCCGGTTTGGCCACACCATCAGGGGCTTGTTCACCTGCACATCTACCAATGTGATATATGCCATCATGTGCCAGCAATGCCCCTCGGCCATGTACATTGGCCAAACCGGACAGGTAATAGTTATGGGGGATTTGATCATTAGAAACATAGATAGCTGGGTTTGCAATGACCGGGAGAACCGCATGGTTACTTGCCTACCTGTTGCAAAGGTTGCGGATCTCTCGAGAAAAATAGATAGATTTATGTGTAGTGCTGGGGAGGAGCTGGTGGTCGTGGTGCATGTAGGTACCAATGACATAGGGAAGGATAGGAGAGAGGTCCTGGAGGCCAAATTTAGGCTGCTAGGTAAGAGATTGAAGTCCAGGACCTCCACAGTAGCATTCTCTGAAATGCTTCCAGTTCCATGTGCAGGGCTAGTTAGACAGGCAGAACTTCAGAGTCTCAATGTGTGAATGAGATAATGGTGTAGGGAGGAGAGATTTAGATTTATTAGGCACTGGGGAAACTTTTGGGAACGAGGGAGCCTATACAGGAAGGATGGGCTCCACCTAATCCAAAATGGAACCAGATTGTTGTCACTTAAAATTAAAAAGGCCATAGAGCAGTTTTTAAACTAAGGGCTGTGAGAAACCCGACAGCTGCAGAGGAGCACATGGTTTGGAGAGAAACATCCCTTAGGGGAGGATCTATTAATGGAGATCCTCTATGTCCTAGGAAGGAGGAGAGAATGGAAGATGATAAAATACAGGTAGGATTTAATGAGAAACAGTCAAATGAAAAAAGTTCCATTCAATTACGTAATGTAATAGCAGGCAGCTAAAAAGTCCTTATATACTAGAAGTCTAAATAATAAGATGGGTGAACTAGAGTGCCTCGTATTAAATGAGGATATTGATATAATAGGCATCACAGAAAGTTGATGAATGAGGATAATCAATGGGACACAGTACAAAATATATTGGAAGGAGAGAACAGGTCATGCTGGTGGGGGAGAGGCACTATATGTGAAAGAAAGCGTAGAATCAAATGAAGTAAAAATCTTAAATGAACCAAACTGTACCATAGAATCTCTATGGATAGTAATCCCATGCGCTAATAATAAGAATATAGCAGTAGGGATATATTCCCGACCATGTGGGCAGGATGGTGATAGTGACTATGAAATGCTCAGGGAGATTAGAGAGGCTATAAAAATTTAAAAAAATCAATAATAATAGGGGATTTCAACTATCCCCATATTCACTTGGTGCATGTCACCTAAGGATGGGATGTAGAGATAAAGTTTCTTGACACCTTAAATGACTGCTTCTTGGAGCAACTAGTCCTGGAACTCACAAGAGGAGAGGCAATTCTTGATTCAGTCCTAAGTGGAGTACATTATCTGGTCCAAGCGGTGAATATAGCTGGACCGCTTGGTAATAGTGATCATAATATAATTAAATTTAACATCCCTGTGGTGGGGAAAACACCATAGCAGCCCAACACTGTAGCATTTCATTTCAGAAAGGGGGACTACACTAAAATGAGGAAGTTGGTTAAACAGAAATTAAAAGATACAGCACCAAAAGTGAAATCCCGGCAAGCTGCACGGAAACTTTTTTTGAAGACACCATAATAGAGGCTCAACTTAAATGTATGTGCCAAATTAAAAAAAATAGTAAGAGAACCAAAAAAGTGCCACTGTGGCTAAACAAAAAAGTAAAAGAAGCAGTGAGAGGCAAAAAGGCATTCTTTAAAAAGAGGAAGTTAAATCCTAGTGAGGAAAATAGAAAGGAGCATAAACTCTGGCAAATGACATGTAAAAATATAATTAGGAGGCCGAAAAAGAATTTGAAGAACAGCTAGCTAAAGACTCAAAGAGTAGTAGCAAACTTTTTTTTAAGTTCATCAGATGCAGGAAGCCTGCAGGAAGTGGGGCCACTGCATGATCGAAATACTAAAGGACCACTCAAGGACGATAAGGCCATTGCAGAGAAACTAAATAAATTCTTTGCATTGGTCTTCATGACTGAGGATGTGAGGGAGATTCCCAAACCTGAGCCATTCTTTTTAGGTGACAAATCTGAGGAACTGTCCCAGATTGAGGTGTCATTAGAGGAGGTTTTGGAACAAATTGCTACACTAAACAGTAATGAGTCACCAGGACCAGATGGCATTCACCCAAGAGTTCTGAAGGAACTCAAATGTGAAATTGCAGAGCTATTAACTGTAGTTTGTAATCTATCATTTAAATCAGCTTCTGTACCAAATAACTGGAGGATAGCTAATGTGATGCCAATTTTTAAAAAGGGCTCCCAAGGTGATCCTGGCAATTACAGGTTGGTAAGCCTGACTTCAGTACCGGGAAAACTGGTTGAAACTATAGTAAAGAACAAAATTGTCAGTCATATAGATGAACATAATTTATTGGGGAAGAGTCAACATGGTTTTTGTAAAGGAAAATCATGCCTCACCAATCTACTAGAATTTTTTGAGGGGGTCAACTTGCATGTGGACAAGGGGGATCCAGTGGGTATAGTGTACTTAGGTTTTCAGAAAGCCTTTGACAAGGTTCCTCACCAAAGGCTCTTAAGCAAAGTAAACTGTCATGGGATAAGTAGGAAGGTCCTCTCATGGATTGGTAACTGGTTAAAAAATAGTAAACAAAGGGTAGGAATAAATGGTCATTTTCAGAATGGAGAGAGGTAAATAGCGGTGTCCCGCAGGGGTCTATACTGAGACCAGTCCTATTCAACATATTCCTAAATGATCTGGAAAAAAGGGATAAACAGTGAGGTGGTAAAATTTGCAGATGATACAAAACTACTCAAGATAGTTAAGTCCCAAGCAGACTGCAAAGAGCTACAAAAGGATCTCACAAAATTGGATGACTGGGCAACAAAATGGCAGATGAAATTCAATGCTGATTAATGCAAAGAAAGGCACACTGGAAAACATCATCCCAACTATACATATAGAATGGTGGGGTCTAAATTAGCTGTTACAACTGAAGAAAGAGATCTTGGAGTCATTGTGGATAGTTCTCTGAAAACATCCACTCAATGTGCAGAAGCAGTCAAAAAAGCAAACAGAATATTGGGAATCATTAAGAAAGGGATAGATAATAAGAGAGAAAATATCATATTGCCTCTGTATAAATCCCTGGTATGCCCACATCTTAAATATTGTGTGCAGATGTGGTCGCCCCATCTCAAAAACGATTTATTGGAATTGGAAAAGGTTCAGAAAATGGCAGCAAGAATGATTAGGGGTATGAAACGGCTGCCATCTGAGGAAAGATTAATAAGACCAGGACTTTTCAGCTTGGAAAAGAGACAACTAATGGGGCATAAGATACAGGTCCATAAAATCATGACTGGTGTGGAGAAAATAAATAAGGAAGTGTTATTTACTCCTTTTCATAACACAAGAACTAGGGGTCATAAAATGAAATTAATAGGCAGCAGGTTTAAAACAAACAAAAGGAAGTATTTTTTTCACACAATGCACAGTCAACCTGTGGAACTCCTAGCCAGAGGATATTGTTAAGGCCAAGACTATAACAGGGTTCAAAAAAGAACTAGATACGTTCATGGAGGATAGGTCCATCAATGGCTATTAGCCAGGATGGATAGGGATGGTTTCCCTAGCCTCTATTTGCCAGAAGCTGGGAATGGGTGACAGGGAATGGATCACTTGGTGATTACCTGTTCTGTTAATTCCCTCTGGGGCACCTGGCATTGGCCACTGTCAGAAGACGGGATATTGGGCTAGATGGACCTTTGGTCTGACCCAGTATGGCCATTCTTATGTTCTTATGTAGTGTAATGTAATTTGCACAAAGCTGAGATCAAGCATCCTTTAATTTAAGATTAAACATATTATTCATGATAGTTTAGCTGTCATTAAACTTCCATACAGTCTATGAAGAGCAATCCATATGAGTTGATATCAGTAATTGAGCTTGTCATCACCAAGCACCCAAATGAGCTCTCTCTTATGGTGCATGAGCAGTAGCAATACATTTTCAATCATTTCTGTGTCAGAATTAGGATTATATGCCTGTGTAATGGCAGCTGGGGAGCCTCCTATCTGAGGCTCTGTACTAATGCAAAGCTACCATCAGTTGCATTATTATTATTTAATAATTATTTTAGTAGATTTTGTAATTGATTTGTATTGTGTGAACAGTGTGCTAGGAATAAATAGCAGTGCCATACCCAATAGATCTTGCAACCCATATCAAATACTTTAAGAAAAAGAAGAGGAGGAGGAGGAGGAATGGGATGGTAATGAGAAGAAATGTGAAAAGATGGTGAAATTTAGTGTAGTACACTGACCTAGACCACAGGATTATGTCTTTCTCTAGTGGCTGGCCGTGGAGACTATAGCAGCCCAATACTTTCTTAAAGCGAATAGATTTGCCTTTAAGCTCAGCTGGCAGAGGCCAGAGTTTTTGGTGCTGCAGAAGCTAGGTTCAGCTAGGTTCCTGGAGAGTGTGGTCTCTCTCTCTATGTAGCCATTGTTCACTACATTCCTACAAGTCTTGTTAGTTCCACAATTTGTTTCTGTTGTTTATTGTCAGAGCTGTGCTGAGTCAGGACCTTACGTAACGAACATTTCTCTGCATGAAAGAGAAAAAAGGGTTTGTAAGCTGTCAGTAAGTCAAATAAAGCTTCCAACAGCAGCAGAAATATCAGTCCTTTTCTTCTGGGTTTTCTTTATTTAACAAAACAGCTAAAGGTCAATTCAACTTAAACAAAATCTTTCATAGACCCTATAGTTCACTTCTGAAACTCAGGACCTTCAGCTTGGCTTTTCCAAAAACCTCTTTCTGTCAATGTTCCACTGCTGATGGCGTCTCCTACATAGGATTGCGAACTTCCTACTCGCACAAAACCGAACACCCTTGCCTCACCCCCTGCCCCTCCCTTCCCCCCCAAACCCTCACTCCTTCTCCAAGGCCCTGCCCCCGCTCACTCCATTCCCGCCACTGTCGCTTGCTCTCCCCACCCTCATTCACTTGCTCATATTCACTGGGCTGGCTCAGGGGGTTGGGGTGCAGAAGGGGATAAGGGCTCCGGCTGGGGGTGTGGACTCCAGGGTGGGGCCAGGGATGAGGGATTTGGGGTGCAGGAGGGGCCGCTGGGCTTGAGGGTTGGAACCGAGGGGTTCGGAGTATGAGAAGGGGCTCCAGGCTGAGATAGGGGGTTGGGGTGTGGGAGGAGACAGGCTCTGGGCTGGGGGTGTGGGTTCCAGGGTGGGGCCAAAATGAGGGGTTCAGGATGCGGGAGGGGTCTCCAGCCTGGGGTAGGGGGTTGGGGTGTGGGGGAAGTGAGGGCTCTGGCTGGGGGTACGGACTCTGGGGTGGGGCCAGGGATGAGGGGTTTGGGTATAGGAGGGTGCTCTGGGCTAGGACTGAGGAGTTCGGAGGGCGGGAGGGGGCTCCGGGTTGAGGCAGGGGGTTGAGGTGTGGGGGGGTGAGGACTCCTGATGGGGGTGGGGTCTCTGGTGTGGGGCTAGGGATGAGGGATTTGGGGTGCAGTAGTGGGCTCTGGGATGGGGCTGAGGGGTTTGGAGTGCAGGAGGGGGCTCCCAGCTGGGGTAGGGGGTTGGGATGCAGGGTGTGTGTGTGAGGGCTCTGGCGGTGGGATGGGGATGCAGATGAGGGGGTTGGGGTGCAGGAGGGTACTCGAGGCTGGGAATAAGGGGTTCAGAGGGTGGGAGGGGGATCAGGGCTGGGGCAGGGGGTTGGGGCATGTGGGGGTGAGGGCTCCGGCTGGGGATGCAGGCTTTGGGGTGGGGCTGGGGATGAGAGGTTTGGGGTGCAGGAGGATGCTCTGAGCTGGGACAAAGGGGTTCAGAGGGTGGGAGGGGGATCAGGGCTGGGGCAGGTGTTGGGGCACGGGAGGGGGTCAGGGGTGCAGGTTCCGGGCGGTGCTTACTTCAAACAGCTCCTGGAAGCAGTGGCATGTTCCCCCTCTGGCTCCTACGCGAAGGCGCGGCCAGGCAGCTCTGCACATTGCCCCGTCTGCAGGCGCTGCCCTCACAGCTCCCATTGGCCATGGTTCCTGGCCAATGGCTGCGGAACCGGCGCTTGTGGCAGGAACAGTGCGTGGAGCCCCCTGGCTAACCCTATGCCTAGGAGCTGGAGGGAAGACATGACACTGCTTCTGGGAGCCGCACAGAGCCACGACAGCCAGGGAGCTTGCCTTAGCCCTGCTGCGCCGCCGACCGGACTTTTAACGGCCTGGTCAGCAGTGCTGACCGGAGCCATCAGGGTCCCTTTTTGACCAGGCAGTCCAGTCGAAAACCAGACCCCTGGCAACCCTACTCCTACCAGGCCTTTCAACAAGCTACTACAGAAAGCAACCCCAGGTCCTTCTCCTGACCCTGAATCTTCCTCCCTGACTGAGCAAGCTCCCTCTTGTAGGAAGTGTTGCCTCTGAGCTGACTTAGCCAGTCAGCCAGAGCTTTGAAATAGGGTATTGGGTGCCCTGTTTTAGGCTTTTTTTAAAAAGTGCCTTCTAAGGAATATGTGAAGGGAGGAGTGAACTGGGGTATGTTGACCTAGATAATTGAAAGGCATAGGAAACCACACAGAAGTGGGCCTGAAGATGAGAGAAAATGTTTTGCTTTATTGTTCAATGTTACAGGGCAACCTGCCCCTTTAAGGGCCAGTAGGCCTGGGGCCAGTCAGCCACGTTCAGTTAGCTCCACCCTGCTTAAGAGGAAGGATGCCCAGCTGTGAGGGCTGCCTGCAGGCCAGATCTCTCCTGGATTCCTTTGGGTTGCTCTCTGCTCTTTCTGAAGCAACCACTCCCAGGCCTTCTTATCTGCAATCTGCCACAGGCCAGGCCACCTGTGGCTGCTCAGGAAAGAGCAGGGAGCAACCAAAGGAACCCAGGAGAGGCTGAGAGGACAAACGGAAAGGAACCTGGGATGGGTGAAAGCTAGAGGGTGGGTGTAGTCCAGTGGTCATGATACGGTTAACTAGACTACCTAGAATATTATGGGATCAAACTATGCTCCACCCCTCCCTTACTTTCTATTTTAGTTATTGAGAATTCCCCTCCCTGCAGCTCTGTGATGCAGCTAAATAAAGCAGTAAGTTCCCAGTCTGTGGTGCTCTCAGTAGACTTATCTATCTTGCTGTGAGTGGTCCTTTACAAAAGCGGGTAACAGAGTGCTTGAATCAGAGGAGGGTAGACAGACCTCTTGGGAAGAAGGGGCTGGGCTCAGGTTGAAACTGGGGCAAAGACCTTGTAATTTCTTTATTTTGGACTTGGATACCACAGAAGGGGTGAACTTTTGTCAATGACTGAGTGCTACAGTCTGATGCACTCCAGAACAGCAATCCAAAAACATAAGGAAATTGAAGCAAGACAAGTAAGTGGTCAGTCAAAACAAGTAGTAACCACTAATCAGTTAAGTCAGCAACAGTCTGAATGAAAAATAATAGTACAAATGGCAGGTATATAGCTGAAAGCCCTCAGGAACAGCACGCACACACACACACACACGAACAAGCATTGGAACAATGAGTTCAGAAAGCAGGAACCAGGAAACAGCACCAGGGAGTAGGAAGGGAATACACCCATCATCACACTTAGCTGAAGGGTCAACTCACTGCAGCCAGGCATCTCTAGGGTAGAAGCAGGCCAAGGATCATTGTTGAGACACTGAGGTGCTGCAACACTGGGTCTCGACACTAGAGAGCACTCTGGAACATTGAGTATTGTAGCATTCACCTTATATTGTCATTGGACAATTTTATTTCTCTGGCCCTTCTCTGCTCTTTTTTCCTCTTCAGTCTCTAAAACTAATGTGAACCCAACTAACTGATGAGTTTGAGTCAGTTTTTCGAGTAGGTTTGGAATAGAGAAGATATATTTGCCTGTAACACAAATATTACTCTTTCATGCAACAGAGGTACACACCACTCAGTTATATCAATGTGATGAATACACAGTCCCTAACTGGTTCTGTAAATCTTTACTTAAACTCACATGCTGTAGGCAAATAGCGTTAGCTAGACTGGTATGATAAAATGGAGGGCAAATATAGTGAAGTATGGATCCAGTACAACAATCCATAGCAGGAATGATGGCTACATGAGCCATTCTACAAAACTAGGCAGATCAGTGATAGGATATGGGCCTGCAGCTGCATTGAAGTTTGCTAACAATATAGCAACCCACCACTGCATAGCAAGGAGCCTGGAAAAAGGAACATGTTGTACAGGTCTCACTGTGCAGTCTATTAACAGAGGGACCAAGGGTTGCTCTGCTGCCACAGGAGCTGCAGTACAGTCTCTGCCAAAGGGCACAGTGTACAGCACCATGTTCATCTCACTAACACAAAGCATCAACACCCTCATTCACTTTATGCTCATTGCTCTCCAAACACTTCAGTGACTGTCTCTGCTGCAAGGAGCTCACAACTTAATTTAAGTGGCATGAGACAAACATTACTGATGCTACAGAAAATACAGTACCTTATGTTTGTTTAGGCTGAAGATGTGTTATCCAGCTGGATCTCAGAAGGATCCAAAGGATATTGCACACATACCACTGAGATGAATGAAGAGCAAGGGTATGATGGCATAGATTTTATTTCATTCTCTGTTCCATCAGCTCCCCTCTAGTATATATACTTCAATTTATAGCTACATAATTATTGTACCTTTAACATTTCAACACTTTCCTTTTATGAAAGACACTTTTCTGCAGTATGCCAGATGGCAAAAACAATGGTGTAATCTGTGCATTTGCAAATTGAATAGATTTTAAATCATTCTATTTATTATTCTGGTTATTTAAAAACTCGCTCTATTTATGGTGGTGTTTGTTTTGTATCTGAATGTTATGCATAAATACTTTACAGGGGTGTTTTTTTTCCTTAGCCACTACATCCACCTCTCACAGCCTAAAAAAATCTCCTTAACCAAATCTATCTTTGGTATGGATTTCAATATCCTTCAAATGGACTTCTTGGAGAAGCACAAGATCTTAGTCAAATAAAAATAAGGAGAAAACAGTCACAATAAATATAAAACATAATAGCAATAGCAGAATGTATTAAAATGCAATTTATATGAATTAATTAAATACAGCTTGTGAGTATAAAAGCAAGGAGCCATAGGCAATGTTCTCTATAATTTTTTCCATCTATGTGCGGAATGAATTTTGTTATGTACACCGATATAGAGGTAATGTATGGATGTGTGCCAACAGTACAAACAAAAAACCTAGCTATAATATATATAGTTTTTTAAAGTTACAATAGGGATAATTACTCCAGCCAGACAAGTTAGGTATTTTAGAACTTAATAATCAAATAATTACATTTAAGCATAAGAGAAAAATAAAAATAATTGAATGCATAGACCAGTCAAAAAACTAAAATAACAGCACTCTGAAAGAATAAAATTGCAGAGAATATATGTGCATTGCAGGAAGTATTAAGAAGTAACAACAACAATAATACAAGTATGTGTTCGGAGGTGAGTGGGAAAGAGAGAGTGTGTGTGTCTGTGTCTGTGTGACAGAGACACACAGTGTGTGTGTGTGTGTGTGAGAGAGAGAGAGTCAGACAGAGAGAGACAGAGACACACAAAGTGTGTTCTTGTGAGACAAAGAGACACACACAGTGTGTGTGAGACAGGCACAGCGTGTGTGTGTGAGAGAGAGCGAAAGAGACACACAATGTGTGTATGTGAGAGAGATAAACACACAGTGTGTGTGAGAGAGACAGATACTGTGTGTTTGAGAGAGGAGAGAAACACAGTGTGCGTGTGTGAGAGAGACACGTGTGAGAGAGACTCTGTGTGTGTGTGTGTGTATGTGTGTGTGTGTGTGTGAGAGAGAGAGAGAGAGAGAGAGAGAGAGAGAGGCGCTGCCCCTATAAGTAGATCGGCACTCACCAGTCTGAAGCCTGCTTGTTCAGACACAGCAGCAGCCGCCAGCAAGTTCTGTCCTACATTCCACTCTTGAGCCCTCTCGTGTCCCACCCCACTGCTCTGCGGAAATGGGGCACAGGGATGGGGGGAAGTGGGGTTACGGGGACACTCTGACATCTGCACAGCAAGGAGGAGGCACCTGGGAGCTGCTGGCCAGGGGCTCCAAGACAGAGGGCAGGATCAGCGCAGCAGTGGGGCGAAGGGCACCTTAACTGCATGACACTTAGACTGCTGGGCGGCCGTGCGGCCGTGCAGCTTAGAGGGAACTTAGGCCATAGGCAAATAGTACTTTCCAGGTAAACAAGAAGAAAGAGAAATATCCACTGCCTTACTGCATGTGTAACCTTGGACAAGTCAGACTGCATTGTGAGTCTTCATCATGACTAAGGCTCCGTGTTTGTCATGGAGGTCACGGAAAGTCACGGATTCTGTGACTTTCTGTGACTTCTGCAGCACCCCAGTGCAGCTGGCCTGGGAGCCACCTGAGCAGCTCGGGCAGCCCCTGGGCCAGGCGCACCAGCTGCTGCTGGGACAGTCTCAGGCCCCACCGCTTCCCAGCAGCAGGAGTTTGGCTGTGGGGGGGATCAGGTCTGGTGGTTGCGTGCGGGGCAGTGTTTACCTTGGGGGCTTCCCAGAAGGGCATCAGCAACTCCCCTCCCTCAGCTCCTAGCTCCATGTGCTGCCTCCACCTGTAGGTTCCGCCTCCGCAGCTCCCATTGGCCACCGTTCGCAGCCAATGGGAGCTGCACAACCGGGGTTGTGGCAGAGCAGAAGCAGCACATGGAGCTAGGAGCTGGGGTCAACACTTCCCAGGAGCTGGGTAGGGAGACTGCTCCAGCCCCCCAACCCACCACAACACCCCCCAGGCCATGACTCCCCGCCCTGAGCACCTGTGGCACCCCCCAGACAGCAACACCCCCCAGCACCCGCGGTGCCGCCCAGTACTGCGGCATCCCCTGGGCCGCCATCCCCAGCACCTGTGGCATCACCAGGGCCGACCCCTCTGAGCCGCCCACCCCCACCCCCAGTTTTAGTCAGGGGCAGGGCCAGCTCCAGGCACCAGCTTAACAAGCAGGTGCTTGGGGCGGCCACTCGGGAGAGGGGCGGCACATCCAGGTATTCGGCGGCAATTCAGCGGAGGGTCCCTCACTCCCACTCGGAGTGAAGGACCTCCCGCCAAATTGCCGCCGCAGATCGCGATCGCGGCTTTTTTTTTTTTTTTTTTTGGTTTTTGGCTGCCTGGGGCGGCAAAAACCCTGGAGCCGGCGCTGGTCAGGGGCACATAGTAAAAGTCATGGACAGGTCACGGGCTGTGAATTTTTGTTTACTGCCCGTGACCTGTCTATGACTTTTACTAAAAATACTCGTGACTAAAATGTAGCCTTAATCATGACATAACACTGAAATATTCTTCTAGAAGTACATTATTTTGCACTTCTTTTCCAAACAGTAATGTTCGTACTGCATATTTGCAAACGGTATTAAAAAAATCAAAATTAAGCTGAAAGTCATGCTTGCTGATGTGAAGACATCTTCTCAATGGAGCTAACAAAAATATATTCATTACTATTAATAGGCCCACAGCAGTAGCTTCTTTACATGCTTTGAACTAGCCTCCCTATACCTACCCAGAGCAGTGAAACAACCTATTGTGTCAATTGATGTCTCACACAGTCCTGTAACTCCCTTTACATTATACACTAAGGAAATTCTTCTGCCCTGATAAGGTAGCAAAATTTTAACATATAAGCTATATTTATGTTATATAATCAAGTAAAAGAATCCAGGTTAGATTTGTTAAAAAAAACAGCTTATTTATCAGAACCAGTATTACAATCTTTATTTATGCCCAAGGGTTATTCCTATCAGTAATGGAGATCTCAGCATCACTCATTTTCTGTATTTTAGTCCCCTTGTGCTCAAAGCCCTAGGTCTCATCTTCCTTGCAGCTGAGAAGAACTGGAGAAGCTATACCTCTACATTTGTAAAGCAGTTCTTCAACTGGACAAAAAGGATGCAGTTGGATGGCATGGAGAGCTAACTCATTAAACCAGACCTTAAAACCAGCCCTCACGGGGAGGGATAGCTCAGTGGTTTGAGCATTGGTCTTCTAAACCCAGGCTTGTGAGCTCAATCTTTGAGGGGGCCATTTAGGGATCTGAGGCAAAATCGGTACTTAGTCCTCCTAGTGAAGGCAGGGGGCTGGACTCAATGACCTTTCAAGGTCCCTTCCAGTTCTATGAGATAGGTGTATATCTCTATATATTATAACTCTGTACAATAATAGTAGAAACCTCATTGCATTTGTATAAAAGAAAGCAACACATCAAGCATATTACCCCTTGTTTGCTGAAAAGGCTCTGAATGAAATTTGTTCTTATGTGTTCAGTACAGCTTCTCCTGCACCACTGGCTGATACCTATTGTCAGCAACAGCTGAATTTTGTGGTGGTGACAAGGCTTGAAAGAAGACTCACAACAAAAAAATTGGTAAGCAGGCTCCTGTCTGAAGACTCATCTAGCCAGTGCTATTCTGCATGAATGACTCACCAGTGTCCTGGCTCAGGCTTCATTTGGCAAGGAATTGTTCCGTTATGTGCACACTTCCTTTTATATTAATAAAACTGCTATTAGAAAAACACACACAAGTATATCAAAGGAGGCACTGCATAAACTAGTAGCTGCAGGGCACAAATGCTCCCCAGGAGTCTCAGCTGCCTTCTGTGGTGCCTCTTTTGATACAGCCATAGCAGTTCACAAAGGGGATCTTGCTGATCTCTGAAGTTTATGGTATAGGCAGTGTCTCTTCAAAGTACTGCATGGACAAATGAAGATCACTAGAATGTTTCCTAACCTCAGTGATGCCAAAAGTCCCACATTTCAAATGTTTTGGCAGATAATGAAGAGAATCCTGGAGTATTTCAACTTTCCCAAGACAAAACCCTTTTCTGCTTTTTTTTGTCACCAAAAACTAACATTAGAAAGGTGCCACAGAAGGGAAATGCTACTGAACTATGATGAGCTCAAGTGATCCTGCCTCTCCATAGATATAGTTTGACTTCTATAGTTGGAGGGGCAGCTCCAGTCAGGCCAATGGGGCTACAGTGGGTTGGGGGAGGAGGCAAATTCCTCGCCTGCCCAAAGCTTTCAGTTTAGGAGGGCAATGCCTCCTGTGCCCTCCAAACTATATCCATGCTGCCAACTGGATTATGCTTGGTCATTAAATGGAGAAAGAAATAATATATACTAGAAAAGCTGCATTATACAACATTAAGGTTGCACTGTCATAATCACCAATTCATGGTACGCCCACACCTTGAATACTGTGTATAGTCTGGTTGCACCATCTCAAAAAAGATATATTAGAATTGGAAAAGGTACAGAGAAGCTGGAGACCTGACTGGGAATTCCTGGAATGGACCACGAAGTGGGGTGGGGAATACAGATGCAGTATGTAACTGTGGCACCAGTCCCTCAGCCATGTGTCCAATCAGAAACAATGTACCTCTAGAGTTGTCTTGTTCTGGGATTCTCTGACCAGGTGAAGAGAGTAGCCATCTCCACCCAGCACATCTGAAAAAGACCCTTGCTCTCTTTATTATTATTATTTATCATTTATACTGCAGTAGTGCCCATAGGTCTCAATGATGTCAAAACCCAAAGTGGCAGTCCTTTACCCAAAGAATGTTCAGGCTAAAAGACAGTCGATGGAGAAACGAGTGGGAAGGCATGGAGGGAAAAGGGACAACGAATTAAATTCTGCTGTGACACTAGTGTAAATCCAGAGCAACTCCTTTTATTTCTGGGCTTATATCAGATAACGGTCTCAATATGCTAGTTTATTTAAGTAAGAACCCTATCCTTACTGAATCTGGGTTAGGTACAGCTGTCATAGTTGATAATCTCTTCAGTCCTCAATATTAGATACATTGTTTCAATGAAGATATAATTTTAATATATTTACCACCTTTGGAACAATGGAATTTTTTTTGGTAGCATACAAAACATTCATTTCAGAGGTCAATATCTGGGGAATCCTAAACTAACTACCTGCAATCTGGAGAGTTTATCAACAATTTAAACTTTATTTTATGGATTTGCTAGACTTAATGAAAATTATTCAGGCTATTTAAATTTTAGCAGAGAGTAAATTAGAAGAAAATTTTCCTATGAAGTGCTGCTCTGAGGCAAAATTACAAACCTTGATATTAAAAAAAAGGATATCTCAAGAGTTCTTTATTGTTAATGCTTCCAGCTTGATATGCTTATTAACAAGTTATGTTCTAGCAATGCACTAAGTTTGTGTAACTCAGCCTTGCTGAATTAATGTGAGCAGGAAATAAATTAGGATTCTTAGACATTATGGGCAAGATTGCCCCATGGGACTAGGGCAACTGGGGCCACAAAACTCCTTGAGGGTGACCTCACAGAGTTTCTGTGTAATCATTTTTTTCAGGAATCACGTTAATCAGCCATAAACTCTATCAGCTTAAAAGGAAAGTGTGAGAAAGAGAGGGGCTTTGCGCTGTGGTACTGGTAGCTGATGTCTCATGTCGCCTGAGGTTGCTTTTCTTTCAGTTTATGGTTCTATTTGTAGTTTCTCTCTCATGATTTCATCCCCCCCCCCCTGTTTTTTTTATCAAGGTTATTAGTTAAACACCCTCTGTCATCAGAGTGAGTTCTCATCCAGCATGCCCCACCATAAAGCTTTTGGATTGACTCCCTCGGCTATATCTGGCTGACACATCCCCATAGCAAGGCTTTTCCTGCCTTTAGATTACCAAGGGTCTACCTTCCTCCTGAAAGTTATAAGGCACATTCTCCTTCACTTTATGGGGTAGTGGAAGATAGTGGAGGATACTGGGATTCAAAGTCATGAAGCTGGGCTCTAAGGACCTTGTGAGGTGGAAGGGTCCCAGAGCTCAGCCTCTACCCTGAACTTCAATGTCTACATTGCAATTCTACTGCCCCTTAGCCTGATCCCTGCAAGCCCAAGTCAGCTGGCATGGGCCAGCCAGAGTGTCTAATTGCAGTGTAGACATACCCAAAGGCACTGGCACAATTCTGTCTTCTATTTGCTTCTGCTTCTATTAGATGAAGCAGTGATACAGCTCTACCACTAAGTACTGAGGCATTGACACAACCCTGCCTTCTGACACAGAAGGATTACTGGGTGCCATAGTTTTGAAACAGATCTTCTTTCACAGTCATTGATGTAGCTCTGCCTTGTGGCACTGAGTCATTAACACAGCTCTGCCTCCAGGCCCCAAAAGAACCATCTCTGAGAGGTGAGACTTTATTATAGTTCTGGCTGCAGGTGATAACAGACTTCTTTTTTCATTGTGACATTGATGCAACTAGGTGTCAAGAGAGCTCTGGCAGTGGGTGCCCGGACACGATACAGGCCTATTTCCAAGTTCTGAGGGAACGCTGCATCCATTTTTGCATCAATTCGCACTGAGTTCAGGGACAGCTCTGCCTTCAAGTCAATGAGAGATGTCAATTTTGATGAATGGATGAGTGATCAGCACCATTTAAATTTCATTTCACACTTAGGTATCTAAACTTGAACACCCAAAAACAGAGGCACCCCAAATTAGAGACCACTTATAAACATTTGGACCGGAATAAATAGAGTTATACTAAAGATGTCCCTTTTATTGCCAAACCATTCATCACTTTGGAGCCACAATATCTGAATCATGGAAGACATATGGATCTGCAGTTAAACAAATTTAGACATATCAGCTTCCTGTAGATCATCAGCTAATTGTTCAAATACATCATAGATTTCAATTTAACCTGCTTTGCAAAGATAAGCATGAGCTGAACTGACAGGAAAACTTGGCTGATATGCTTTGAATTATTATTTAATTAATGGATTCAAATGTGATATGCTTGTCAAAGTACGTTTTTGCAATATATCCTTGTTTTGTGGAATTCATTTCAGCTGATTACATTTTAGTGAAGGTCAAAATACACTTGAGATATCAACTAATGCTGTATGTGCTGCTCGTGGAGAACTGAAAAATATCTGTATTATTTTGTATAAATATTGTGCATGACTTGGTGTGTTGCATGGTGGGTTACTTGCTGTAGAGTTAGATCAAAAGGGTTTGTTAAAGAAACCAAGCAGGAGAGGGTTTTTTGTTTGTTTGTTTTTAAAGTAGCCTGGATAAGGAGCATACTAGCAAACACTCAAACACAATGGCCAGAGTTATAGCCATGAAGATGCGATTCCTCAGACCAACCCTGGTAACATAGCTGTTTTGCCAAGGTTAAGAACCTGGAGATCAAAATACACTTATCCCTTAAAAAATCCACCCTACAGAAATTCTCAGCTGCTGGACGCTGACACAGAATGAGAACTAGGCCTGACCTACACTTAAAAATTAGATTGACCTAGCTACATCAGTCAGGACTGTGAAAACTTCTGTGCCCTTATCACTGTAGTTAGGTTGACCTAAACCCCTGTGTAGAAGGATTCATCCATTGACATAACTGCCACCTCTTGGAGAGGTGGATTAACTACATCAAAGGAAAAAAACCCTTTCCTAAATATAGGATACACAAAGAGAAATGGAGGTACGGGCCATTCGCTTCAGAGGGGTGAGCTCTGAGAACTGGAACAGCCTACCCAGGGACCATGACACTGCTTAACAGCCAAATATTAAAATGCTAATATGGTTACTCATCAGAGTATCTTTAAATTCTTTGGAAACTATGTTGGTAATTTACAGAATTAATCTCTCTGAGAGTTTTAAGTGTGTCTAAAATTTGGCCACCTTAAAACATTTTTTATAAAAGTGTAAATTAAAGAAATAGTGCAGGTGAAATGTTTGGTCTGAAACATCAAGATCAGTCCATTGTCTGAGAGACATCTCTGTGGAACTCTGTGTTAAAGTAGCATTTTGCTCTACAAAAGTCACTCAGTAAAAGTTAGAGCTGAGCAGGACTTGAGCCTGGGTCTCCCACAATACAATGTTGTTCCCTAACCATTGGGCTAGAGAGTCAGTCTGTTTAACTAGCCCAATTAATATGTAATTATTTAAACAAAGTGGAATAGTTCAAACAGGAGAGATTGCGAGCGACCCATCCTGAAATAGGGACACTCAGGTCCGTGTTACTGGGTTAATGGGTATATTGGTCTCTCTGCTTACAAATTTCATCCTGGCTCTGAGAAACCTTCTCAACAAAAGATTCCTTGAAACTGATACATTCCTTCCAAATGTTTCATGAATTTGCATTTTCCAAAAAAACCCAAAAAACCCTCTCCAAAAAACATTTTGTTGAAAAATTCTCAACCAGCTCTAGTAAGAATGGCTTTGTATTGTTCCAAATTTAGTGTTTCTCATTGACTCCAGATCATATGTGTTTAGTTTACAAATAAAAAGATATTGGGGTAGATCCTTAACTAGTGTAAATTGCCATAGCTTGATTGACTTAAATGGAGAGATGACAATTTACACTAGCTAAAGATCTGCTAAATGAAGGTACTGCAAACTCACACTGCAATCTGAAAATCAAGCTAGATTCTCTATTACTGGTGATGACACAGGAAAAAGAAACATTTACTAATTTGCAGATCAAATCAGGCTTTTCGTTATAGTTGTGCAACCCACTGTCTTCATATTGTACCTTCAGTAACATCTTTGACCCCCTGCCCCACACACGTACCACACACTACTCTCAATGGGTTTGTGCAAGTGGAACTGATAACGCTTTGTGAACAATTTCAGTGACATATGCTGAAGGTCTCATGCGAGTACTAAAACATCCTTGGAATTTTGAAACATCATAGATGGCAGTTTCCTAACTCAAGAAATGTTGCAGCCAACATGGGGGAATACGTTATTAAACCTTGTCTCAACAGATAAAGAGGAACTGATCACAGAACTAAAAATTAATGGTTGCTTAGATACAAGTGATTTAGTTGGTGTTGGCCCTGCTTTGAGCAGGGGATTGGACTAGATGACCTCCTGAGGTCTCTTCCAACCCTAATCTTCTATGATTCTATGATTCTAAGTGATCATGACTTGATCACATTTATAATATGCAAGCAGGAGAAAGTCCAAACCAGTAATATATAAATATATATATATATATACTTGTTGCTCTAATGAGGCCAATGTCACGAAGCTAAAAACAATTATAAGGCAAATCAGCTAGGAGGAAGAATTTATTCAGAAAATTGTGAATGATAATTGGGAATCATTTAAGAGCACTAGATGCCAAAAAAAAAAAAAAAAAAGCCACAATCGAGGTAGAAGGCTGTGCTGGTTTTAAAAAAATACTAGTTAGAGGGGAAATGAAGGCAGCTATAAAATATAGCTAAAGGAAGAAAGGGGACATTGATAGTAATGAATATAAATCAGAAGTTAGAAATTGTAGAAAATTGATAAGGGAAGGATTGTGTGAGAAAGTTACACACTTGGATCTGAGACACCCAGATTTATTAATACAAACCTTTATTTTAACCAAAAGTATTCCTTGCAATTACAAGTACCACTAATGTAAGAAAGTATAGACATACAGAAAAAAAAATTGGCCAACTACCTTTTGCTGTGGCATAGGTATAGAGGATTTCTCCTATGATGCTCCAACTACCTCTTACAAACTATCATATTTTATTACATATCCAAATTACATGTTCATTCATTCTCTTCCAATCACCATGAAACATCATGAATATTCAGTATCTTATGTAACTGATACAATATGCATGTGTGAATTTAATTTTGTCATAATCTTTATGTTATCATTCTCTTTTCTGATTGGTTTATTGTCACTGATTATTTGTGCAGGTTTGCCCAGGTCACCTTGACCCTTTATTCTGTATGTGCTCCGTAGCTTTTTTTTTTCCTAACTGCTTCTTGGCAGTACATTTTCTGGATCTGTTGTCCTTCAATTTAATCACAAAAAACACCACCCTGATTGTACATACCAACTTATAAGCACAACACCACATAGGTCAAACAAAGGCTAGGCCAAAAGTTAGCTAGTTAGCATCTCGGTATATCCAAATATATGCATTAAAAATAACCCTGTAAACAATTCTCAATAGAAGCAAAGGGACACATGGGGAAATCTATGGCTAGGAGAGTTAAGGACAATAAGTAGTTTTAAAAATATATTACGAATAAAAAGAATCCTGATAATAATATTGGTCCATTGCTAATTTTTAAAAAGGGTAAATGGGATGATCAAGTAATTATAGACCTGTTTACCTGACATTGATCCTTGGCAACATAATGGAGCAGCTGCTGTAGGACTCGATTAATAAAGAATTAAAATATGGTATTGTAATTAATGCAAATGAACATGGGTTTATAGAAAATAGATCTTGTCAAACTAACTTGATATCTTTTTTTGGTAAGATTACTAGTTTGGTTGATAAAGGTAATAGTGTTGACATAATAACGGGTTTCACTGGGTACCATAAGACATTTTTGATTTAAACGTTAGAACAATATAAAATTAACATGGCACATATTAAATGGATTAAAAGCTGGCTGACTGATAGGCCTCAAAATGTAATATTAAATGGGGAATAATGATAATAAGCAGCTGTGTTTCCAGTGGAGACTTGTTGGAATTGGCTCTTGGCCCTATGCTATTTAACATTTTTATCAATGATTGGAAGAAAAAGTAAAATTATCACTGATAAAGTTTGCAGATGCAGACCAAAATTGAGAGAGGTGGTAAATAACGAAGAGGACAGGTCACTGATTCAGAGAGATCAAATCACTTGGTTAACTGGGTGCAAGCAAAAAATATGCATTTTAATACAGCTAAATGTAAGCGTATACATTTAGGAACAACGAATGTTGGTCATACTTACAGGATGGAGGACTCTATCCTGGGAAGCTGTAACTCCGAAAAAGATTTGGCGGTCCTGGTGGATAATCAACTGAACATGATCTCCCAATGTGATGCTGTGGCCAAAAGAGCTAGGGTGATCCTGGGATGCATAAACAGGGGAATCTTGACTAGGAGTAGAGACATTATTTTACCTTTGTATTTGGCACTGGTGTGACTACTGTTGGAATACTGTGTCCAGTTGTGGTGCCCACAATTCAAGAAAGATGTTGATAAATTAGAGAGAGTTCAGAGAAGAGCCATGAGAATGATTAAGTATTAGAATACATGCCTTAGACTGATAGACTAAAAGAGCTCAATCTATTACCTTAACAAAGAGAAGGTTAAAGGGTGAATTGATTACAGTCTGTCAGAGAGCTCTTCAGTCTAGCAGAGAAAGGTATAAGATGATCCAATGGCTGAGGAGTGAAATGATTGCTCCCTATAAATACACCAGAGGGATAAATACCAGGGCGGGAGAGGAGTTAAGTTAAGCGCCAATGTGTGTTAAGCACCAAAAACAAACGGATATAAACTGCCCATCGGCAAGTTTAGGCTTAAAATTTAGAAGAAGGTTTCTAACCATCAGAAGAGTGAAGTTCTGGAACAGCCTTCCAAAGAGAGTGGCAGGGGCAAAAAATCTAAATGGCTTCAAGACTGAGCTTGATAAATTTATGGAGACAATGGTATCATGATACTCCCTGCAATAGCATGTAGCCCATCTGTGACTGCTAGCAGCAAATATCTTCAGTGATGGGCCACTAGATGGGAAGAACTGAGTTAGTACAGAGAATTCTTTCCCAGCTGTCTGGTATATGGGTCTTGCCCACATGCTCAGTCTCTAACTGAGCCATATTTGGGGTCAGGAAGGAATTTTCCCCAGGGTCAGATTGGCAGAGACCCTGGGGATTTTCTCCTTCTGCTTCAGCATGGGGAATGGATCACTTGCAGGTTTAAAATAATGTAAATGGTGGATTGTCTGTTATTTGAAATCTTTAAATAAAGATTATGTGGATTTCTAAAATATATGGTCTGTGAATTATTTTGAGGAAGTTCTATGGCCACAATGGTCCCTTCTGGACTCAGAATCTATGAATCTATGAATGAATTTATGGACACTTTTATTGTTGCGGAAGAAGGAATGAAATCCAATGCACACTCTCATAGCTGGGTTGGATCTGCAGTGCCAAGAGGAGTAAGAAGCAGCAAAAGTTTATTTTTATCAGTAACATCAACAGCCAGGAATCTGACTATACAAAGGGAACAGGTCTTGGATAAGTGTCTCATTTCCACATAGTAATGTTTTCTGAGGGGAACCACACTTTACCTGTTTTCATTAGGACCTATTATTTAATTACTACAGTTAAGTGTTTAGATTAATTTCACAGATATTTGAAGAATTAATATCATCTGATTCTTTGGAGGTACAGGATAACAGAGAACCAGATTGTTCCTCCCTGATCCATCCACAGACATGACTTGGATGCATGGATCTCACACATCTCTTTGGTGAGGGATAGGGATCAGCCACCTCTAGGTACAATTTTTCCTCTGTCCATTCCTGGATCCTTTGGATTGCTCTTTGTGCAGGGGCAAGCTGTTAAAACTGGGCAGGCAGTGAAATTGAAAAGGTCAGGATTAGAACCTAAGAATAAATGTCTAGCAGTTCTTTTCTCAGTCCACTAGACAAGCCTCACCCATTCTCTTGATTTCTTTAAATATTCACTTATCTATAAACAGATAAAGCACTTGTGTATGGATGAAAATGCTATTTACTGCTGGAAAAAATTGTCAAAGATAGAAAACAAAAGGGATCAAAGAATAAAACCTTGAGGCATCCCGGTCCATAACATGGATGTAAATATGATTCTTCCTCACACAAAATAGGTTTCTTATCTATAAAGTTATTCTAAAACCAATCAAAAAACCCTGTGGGAAAAGTCTGTTTCTTTTGCCTTAATCAAAGACCAAATCACAGACCTTATAAATTTACAAACATGGCCTGAAACAAATGGCCCTCGTTGAGAGTATTTTTTGGCTGTCATTAGCATTTTTGCTGGGCATATATAACTGCTTATTCACATGGTAGCATATTATAGGTGTCACAGGCAACCTTCAGCCATGCTGTGCAATCAAATGACAAAGTCAGTGTAAAGCTGTATTACTGAAAAGACAATACATGATTGGCCTGTACTTTTCAATTCAGTTATGAACCAGTTTCTTCTGTAATTCAGTAGAGTTGCATAGAGACCCGACCACTAAATGTCAGGAATTTCAAGACACTTCATACCAAAGCCAAATCCCAAGATGTAACAAAGACATTCATGATCCTCTGTAGTAATCTCAAAAGGGTGTGTGTGAGCCTCAGGAATGTGCTTTCTGGATGTGTTTTTCACCTACCAACATCTGGTTGTCCCTAGGAAACAGACCCACAAAGACTTGCTATTGTCCCAAAACATTTTGCTGGTTTGGATGAACTGGTTTTCATGTTTCTTACTAGTAATGATAGTTGCTGACTGCCCAGTTTGGTACAGTATCTGCCTTTTATTGCTCTGGTTTGTGCTTTCATTTCAATTTCTCCTTTTCCCTCTTGGTTCAAACTGGCAAGGGCCTTTGTAACCACAAAGAAAATTAAAAACAGGGGGAGGAAAGAATGTCCATGCTTCACAGGCCTACCTGCTTATATCTGCAATCTCATTTACACATGTAGTAGGCGCTCTTATTTAATGTTAACTGTTTTTCTGGGTCCTGATTCAGCATAATAATTTAGCATCTCCCTAACTTTAAGCATGGGAGTAGTCCCATTGTAGTAAATGGACTGGGATGACATCAGTGGCATTTACTAAAGGCCCTTAATGGTTTTTGGTGGAGATTATAAACGTAAAGTCTGAGCTGTAAGAAAAAACGGTGGAACAAAACTACTATAGCTGAGTATTGCAGCAGTCAGTGTGGGCTATGAACTACAGAGTTTACTCTAGGATAAGGTGGTTTGCTTTGGGGGAAAAAAAGGAACTTTCTCTAGGAGTTTGTTCTTGGAGAACTTTGCCATAACTGGTGTTTATGTAAGCCTTGATCTTAATGATTTTTCTATTAAAATCCCTTTATATACAAAATCTATTCCTAAAGCAACTGTAAATTATGATATAATTTATCAGTGTGGCATTGGCTGTCTGCTTATTTTCCTCTTAAATGAAATAACTCACTTCCCCTGCCTAAAGCCCTCAAACTGCGTAGGGCCAGGAAAGATATTTATTGATGCTCCTCCTCTTACCTGGATCTAATAATGTTGTATTTTATCTTTAAAATCAATTCCTTTGTACACTGTCAGAGAAATAATTTCTACAAAGTTGGTAAGATCTCTACCCAAGTTATTTCTTAATTTTTTTTTGACAAAATATATAAATTCTAGATAATGTTAATTATGTCTGTGCTTTTGGGACATGGAATTTCTTTTTAATTGATTTCTTCCAGTGTTCTTAATTTTACATTTTAAAATAAAAAATATGACTCCATCTGCTAATTCCCTTACTTATCAACTCTAACTTCAATCCCTTTCCTATAACATGCTGAAAGTCAACTAGCAAAAATAAGAACAAACAAACAAGCAAACAAAATCAGGCCATGACAATAAATGTAATTAGTCTAATTTACCATTACACCATTTAGTGAGAATGTTTTTTTCTTATTAACATTCACAACATCACTACTAAATCAACTACTACTTAACTACTCCTCCACTAATAACATTGGAAATGTACGGCAGAATGAATGTATTACAATTTTTATTTTCATATTCTACAATCAGGGGGCCAGTCTTCCCCCAACATACACTCCTGTGTTCCAGCTGTGTTTTTCTTTCCATTCTCCTTTGAGCTAATTAAGTGTAATTAAGTGTAACTAAACCTATGGTTTAAAGTTTAAAAAGTGGTTAACAGCGATTACTATTCTTTTTTTCAAAATATATATTTTGGGGGAAGATATCGTAAAAATATAGACAAAGCTAGGTTAACAATTCATGCAGCATAATACTAATGATCATGATCTACACTCAAGTGTTTCAAAACACATTATATTCCAAAGGGAAGAAACGTTAATAAAAAAAAAGTGTATATATATTATTGTGTTTTTCTATTTGGTTTACAACAGGTAGTCACATGACCAAATGTCTGTGTAGTATATTTATCTATTGAAAAGCTGGCTTTCAAAGGAAGAAATGACAGTTAAGTGCCCAACTCCTACTGGCTTTCAATGGCAATTGGCACCTAACTGCCAGTTATGCTATAGAAAATGGTCCGCAAAGAGGCTTGTCAACTTTTTCATAGAAATGATAGACCTGATGATTTCTGTGGAAATATGCCAGTTTACCTTACCTAAAAATCTGGCCCAGTGTCCCATATTTTACAATTGCTGATGCTTCATACGCCAGAGTCAAACCCCATTAAGACTAGTTATTCTATTTACTCCAATATGTTTTAGGTCAGGACCTAGGTAAACTTTCATTATTGCCAGTAATAGTAGCAAATGAAGAAAAGGTTCCATTTTGTTTCACAAATTCCTAATAGGTACATTTAACCCCATGGTTAGCAATGATAACAAATCATTTACATGAAAGTTATTTTTTCATGAACTTTATTGGTATTTATCAGTGATAAAATTATTTGTGATAATATCCAGGAGAGTCAGCATTTACAATCCATGAAAACATCTGCGGTTACAATACCAAATAGTGTATGATAACTATAATGGAAGGACATCATCCTATTACTGTCTGACTTATCCTTCCTCTGTACTTTCTAGTTTGAAAATAATATTATTAATAATAAAAAATAGCTATTAGCCTTATTCATTCTTCTCTATTTTTCTTTTCCAGCTTTCTGTTATTTCTATTCCACTTTCTCTCACCACTTATCCCCCTTCAGTCTGTCGCTGCTTTTCAATTTGTCTTCACTGCAGAGTTAACTCCGGTGTTTCCTCTAACCTGGCTCCTGTCCACACAATACCCTCTCACTTGAGTGTGGTGGTGCTTTAGGGTATGTCTCCACAGCAAGTGGCAGCCCACAGCAGTGAGTCTCAGATAGACTTGGGCTCATGCTATGGCACTAAAAATAGTAGTGTAGATGTTTGGACTCAGGGACTGAAACCTGGGGCAGAGGTGGGCTTTAGAACCTGAGCTCCAGCCTAAGCTGTAATGTCTACACAGCTGTTTTTAGTGCCATGGCACAAGCCAAAGTCTGTTGACCTGGGCTCTGAGACTCACTGCCATGGGCTGTGTAGACCACACCCTTGCACTTGAGCTAGCTGGCTCGTCTAGGGTACAGACTAAAGCCTAAGTGAGGCTTACATTTGGACTGGTAACCTTCCCACTTTGCACTGTGAATGCAGGCTAAACCACTTGAGTGCTGAGACCTCCAATGCTTTCTCCCTATTCCCCCATGTGTCCAGATGGATAGACAAGTGCTTCTACAATTCACTGGGAAAGAATCACAATGGGGCTCAGCTTACAGCAATGTTAAGTATTAAGGGACCAGGGCCGGCTCTAGGCACCAGCCCTCCAAGCATGTGCTTGGGGGGCACGTTCCAAGGGGCGGCACTCCCCCCACCCCTTTTTTTTGGCTTGGGGCGGTAAAAAGCCGGGATCCGCGCCCCCTGACCAGCCCGGGGGTGCCCTGCACAGCCCACTCAGGTGGGGAAACGCCGCGCCGCCCTGTGGAGACTCGGAGCAGCAGCAGGACCCCTCCTCCCTCCCTGTATCCCGGGCCCCGCTTCCCTCCCTCCCCGGGCTGCAGCCAAAATTTTTTTTGCTTGGGGTGGCAAAAAACCTAGAACCAGCCCTGTAAGGGACATGAACCCAGAAGTCCTAGAGTCTCTGATGAGTGAGTACAGCACCAGTATCGATGCAGCTGAGTGGAAACCATTAGAGAATAGCTTTGCTGTGTGGCTGCTCACACCTGAGCTAGGCCAAACTGGGAGCTCATAGACAGATACTGATCACCTGAATTAACTCTGCAGTGAAAATATACCATTTGTTATGAAGTAATCAGCACAAGGGGAATGGCAAGAGAACTGAGACAGATGCTCTAACCTGAATTGAAGGCAGGGAAAGCTGCAGACTGGGGCATAATGATTTCACCTGGCTACTCCAGTACTCCAGCAAAAGTGTCTACCAGCAAAAAAGGAGGAAGTCAGGACAAGATACTTCTAATGCAAGACAAAGTGAAAACAACTTTAAAAAATAAAATAAAATAGGCTTCATGAGAGACTCTCTGTATGCACCACAAAGGGAAAATAAAGAGTTCAGACATTATTTATAATTATTAACTGTTTTTCACATTATGACTCATCCAAAAGATGACAATTTCAGCAAGTCAAGGCCCAGTAGCATCATGCTGTGGCACTCACTCAGAACTAACGAGGATCAGTGACAGTTACTGAATCACATGAGTAGCAGCAGCAGCAAAAGCATGAGTAGGTATCTCTTCACTAAATAACAACTGTTCTTCATAACCACAAATCTTGCACAAATCAGTGTAATTACCCAACTGGACAGCTTTGAAGACACATCCTGTTGTTCAGGAAAACATTTCCGTTTGTTTCATGAGTTCAATTATGTACTGGTTAATGCCTTCTGATGCTTCTTTGATTCTTTACCTTACACCGTCATTAGAAAGAAGAATTGTTTTCAGCTATTCCCCAAACAATGCTGCTCACATATCTAGAGCTGCAGGCAAAATTCGATACTTAACAAATATATGAGGCTTTTTAACACTCTGTAACAGGTTGTGCAACAAGACATGAAGCACTGAGTGCTTGTTCCTTGACAATAATCCCAAATGACAAAATCTGCTTTTATTTACCCACTTCATTATTATTGCTTTAAAAAAAAAACAGGTTTAGGATTCTAAGTCTTCAGTTGCTAAATGAATCAATGGAGTGAGATGACTTGTCTGTTTGCCAGACCTTCAAGTGAAGTGTCTGAGCCACTATGGCTTTTGTTCACCCATCTTTTTTCCCTCTTGTTTGTTACTATTTTTATAAGGATTAATACACGTTACACATCTTCAATAGGGGAGGGATGAGGTTACATGAAGAAAGGGTCTTGGAATCAGCAACCAGATTCATAGGTTCAAAATTCTACCTGTTTACTGTATAATCCTGAATAAATCTGTGCCTCAGATTACTAGTCCGTAAAATAGATAGTAACATTTCTATAATAATAAGCTTTGTGCTTTATAGACAAATAAAAGACATGGCTGAGATACTCACCCTTGCTTTGGCCCCTTTATGCTGGGTAAGCTCTAAAAAATTTTCTCTCAGGAAAAATCTTGAGGAACTGAGTAACAAAGGAAGACAGCCACAAGCAACCCCTCGTAAAACCTGGTGTAGGGGGCATATCGGGGCAAGGCCAGGGCAGGAGGGGCATATCAAGGCAGAGCTTCAGCATGAAGTGTTGTGGAGATCCCAAACAGTGCTGCAGCCTGTAGAGTAGCCCATGGAGGCTTCTATAACTTAGGCTATGTCTACACAGGAGATCTTACAGAGGCACAGCTGTACCACTGCAGCTGTGCCGCTATAAGGTCTCCCGTGTAGCCGCTCTATGCTGGCAGGAAATTGCTGTCCTGCTGGCATAATTAAAATACCCATAATGAGTGGTGGTAGCTATGTCGGTAGGAGAGTGTCTCCTGCCAACATAGTGCTGTCCACACCAGCGCTTTTGTCAGTGAAACTTTTGTCGATGGGGGGGGTGGGGGTGTTTTGTCGCACCCCTGACCAACAAAAGTTTTACTAACAAAATTGCTCGTGTAGACAAAGCCTTAGAAAGGCCCCCATGGCAAAATTACACTGGGGGTCTGTCCAATCCTCAGAATAGCCCAGAATCACAATGGTGCAAAAGTGGCATAAGTCACCTTATACCCCCCTGCACCCCCAAGTTATGAAGTGGTAAGTGATTCAGCACAAAAACTTACCCAAGATTTCTTCCCTGAGGACCTTACAAAATTACAACCAGGGTCTACTTGGCCAAGAATCAACTCAGACTCTTCTTGTGGGCTGGGCCATGGGCTGCACTCCCCTCCCCATCGTAAAAAAGGACACCCGGGGCAACCCCCAGCTTGGAGGCCCTGTACTGTGAAGCTCTGAATGATGGGAGGCTGGCGAGGGGAAGGTGGAAGTGGGGATCAGGGCATGGTGCACATGAGGGGGAGATAACCAGCAGTGGGAGCTGTCCTGGGAGAGCAAGACCTGGGTAGGGAGATCGTGGGTAGGGAGGTGTTAGCACTGCTGTGTGGGGAGATGGGAACCAACAGGAAGGCAGGGAGCTATGTCAGGGAGAGGGGGTCAGGCAAGGTTCTGTCCCAGGGGTTGGATTTGTCTGCCCACTGAAGGGCCAGGGGCTGGATTCCCCTCACCCAGCAGTCTTGGCCTCCCCCATAACCTGTGGGTCTGAGAAGCTGCCTCCACACTAAGGCCCCCTTAACCAGAGCCAAACCCATGCATCCCCCACAGGACCATCCTCCTCTGCCCTAGTGGCTGAGCCCCTTCTGCAGGGGAGGGGCCCTGGAACTCACTGGTCATGTGGGGTTTCCCCTCTTTCTCCCCCACAAGTGCTGAATTTAGCACCATAAGGTCCCCTCTTTCCTTGTGCTGGGGGAGCACACATACAAACTGAATCTCTGAAGGCGATGGCAGAGAGCAGCAAAAAAAAAAAAAAGATTGTGAACCTCTGCTCTCCCGTATCAGTGTGACTTACTGGAATACTGTGCCCAGTTCTGGTGTGCAGGCTCCAAAAAGGAGTCTGGCAAAAAGCGTTCGGGAAAGAGTTACATAAATCATTCAAGATCTGGAAAACCTGCCTTAAATGAGAGCCTAAAGAACATAAGAACGGCCATACTGGGTCAGACCAAAGGTCCATCCAGCCCAGTATCTGTCTACCGACAGTGGCCAATGTCAGGTGTCCCAGAGGGATTGAACCTAACAGGTAATGATCAAGTGATCTCTCTCCTGCCATCCATCTCCACCCTCTGACAAACAGAGGCTAAGGACACCATTCCTTACCCATCCTGGCTAATAGCCATTAATGGACTTAACCTCCATGAATTTATCTAGTTCTCTTTTAAATCCTGTTATAGTCCTAGCCTTCATAACCTCCTCAGGCAAGGAGTTCCACAGGTTGACTGTGCGCTGTGTGAAGAAGAACTTCCTTTTATTTGTTTTAAACCTGCTGCCCATTAATTTCATTTGGTGGCCCCTAGTTCTTATATTATGGGAACAAGTAAATAACTTTTCCTTATTCACTTTCTCCACACCACTCATGATTTTATATACCTCTATCATATCCCCCCTTAGTCTCCTCTTTTCCAAGCTGAAAAGTCCTAGCCTCTTTAATCTCTCCTCATATGGGACCCGTTCCAAACCCCTAATCATTTTAGTTGCCCTTCTCTGAACCTTTTCTAATGCCAGTATATCTTTTTTGTGATGAGGAGACCACATCTGTATGTAGTATTCAAGATGTGGGCGTACCATGGATTTATATAAGGGCAATAAGATATTCTCTNTGTCAGGTGTCCCAGAGGGATTGAACCTAACAGGTAATGATCAAGTGATCTCTCTCCTGCCATCCATCTCCACCCTCTGACAAACAGAGGCTAGGGACACCATTCCTTACCCATCCTGGCTAATAGCCATTAATGGACTTAACCTCCATGAATTTATCTAGTTCTCTTTTAAACCCTGTTATAGTCCTAGCCTTCACAACCTCCTCAGGCAAGGAGTTCCACAGGTTGACTGTGCGCTGTGTGAAGAAGAACTTCCTTTTATTTGTTTTAAACCTGCTGCCCATTAATTTCATTTGGTGGCCCCTAGTTCTTATATTATGGGAACAAGTAAATAACTTTTCCTTATTCACTTTCTCCACACCACTCATGATTTTATATACCTCTATCATATCCCCCCTTAGTCTCCTCTTTTCCAAGCTGAAAATTCCTAGCCTCTTTAATCTCTCCTCATATGGGACCCGTTCCAAACCCCTAATCATTTTAGTTGCCCTTCTCTGAACCTTTTCTAATGCCAGTATAACTTTTTTGTGATGAGGAGACCACATCTGTATGTAGTATTCAAGATGTGGGCGTACCATGGATTTATATAAGGGCAATAAGATATTCTCTGTCTTATTCTCTATCCCTTTTTTAATGATTCCTAACATCCTGTTTGCTTTTTTGACTGCCGCTGCACACTGCATGGACATCTTTAGAGAACTATCCACGATGACTCCAAGATCTCTTCTGATTCGTTGTAGCTAAATTAGTCCCCATCATATTGTATGTATAGTTGGGGTTATTTTTCCAATGTGCATTACTTTACATTTATCCACATTACATTTCATTTGCCATTTTGTTGCCCAATCACTTAGTTTTGTGAGATCTTTTTGAAGTTCTTCACAGTTTGCTTTGGTCTTAACTATCTTGAACAGTTTAGTATCATCTGCAAAACTTTGCCACCTCACTGTTTACCTCTTTCTCCAGATCATTTATGAATCAGTTGAATAAGATTGGTCCTAGGACTGACCCTTGGGGAACACCACTAGTTACCCCTCTCCGTTCTGAAAATTAACCATTTATTCCTACCGTTTGTTCCCTGTCTTTTAACCAGTTCTCAATCCATGAAAGGATCTTCCCTCTTATCCCATGACAATTTAATTTATGTAAGAGCCTTTGGTGAGGGACCTTGTCAAACCTTTCTGGAAATCTAAGTACACTATGTCCAATGGATCCCCCTTGTCCACATGTTTGTTGACCCCTTCAAAGAACTCTAATAGATTAGTAAGACATGATTTCCCTTTGACTTTTGCCCAACAATTTATGTTCTTCTATGTGTCTGACAATTTTATTCTTTACTATTATTATTTTATTTTATTCTTTACTATTATTATTCAACTATTTTTCCCGGTACTGACGTTAGACTTACCAGTCTGTAACTGCCGAGATCACCTCTAGAGCCCTTTTTAAATATTGGCGTTACATTAGCTATCTTCCAGTCATTGGGTACAGAAGCTGATTTAAAGGACAGGTTATAAACGATAGTTAATAGTTCCGCAATTTCACATTTGAGTTCTTTCAGAACTCTTGGGTGAATGCCATCTGGTCCCGGTGACTTGTTACTGTTAAGTTTATCAATTAATTCCAAAACCTCCTCTAGTGACACTTCAGTCTGTGACAATTCCTCAGATTTGTCACCTACAAAGGACGGCTCAGGTTTGGGAATCTTCCTAACATCCTCAGCCGTGAAGACTGAAGCAAATAATTCATTTAGTTTCTCCTTTATCGTCTTTAAGTGCTCCTTCTGTATCTCGATCGTCCAGGGGCCCCACTGGTTGTTTAGCAGGCTTCCTGCTTCTGATGTACTTAAAAAACATTTTGTTATTACCTTTTGAGTTTTTGGCTAGCTGTTCTTCAAACTCCTTTTTGGCTTTTCTTATTACATTTTTACACTTAATTTGGCAGTGTTTATGCTCCTTCCTCAGTAGGATTTTACTTCAACTTTTTAAAAGATGCCTTTTTATCTCTCACTGCTTCTTTTACATGGTTGTTAATCCATGGTGGCTCTTTTTTAGTTCTTTTACTGCTCAGTTTCTTTAGTTTATCTAGTGAAGGTTCAGAGATGATGTCATCATGATCTATAATTACCTCTGGGGAGAGGAGATTTTTGATAATAGAGGGCTCTTTAATTTAGCAGACAAAAACATAACAAGATGCAATGGCTGGAAGCTGAAGCTAGACTTATTCAGACTAGAAATAAGGTTCAAAATTTTAACAGGAAGGGTAATTAACCATTGCAACAATTTATCTATGGACGTAGTGGATTTTCTATCATTTGAAGTTTTTAGAGCAAGATAGGATGTTGCTCTAACTCAACCAGAAGAGGCAGTTGCATAGTAATCTGCTCTTATAAACAGATTGGGCTTGATTCTCTCACTAACACTGTTTTTACATTGCTGTAACTCCATTGACTTCAATTAAATTATTCTGGGTTTACATCAATGTCGGAGGAGAATCAAGTTTATTTTCTTTAATTAAATTTTATGAAAGCAGTTTCATATGTCAGTCCAAGATTATAGGGTCCTTTGTTCCCAAGACTTGTTGATTGTAGGACTGTGTGCATTCTCAACAGTTTTGTTTCACTATATACGCATTTGGTCGCAGCTCAGAATTTAAACCTTTGGATGGAAATAACTCATTTGTCATCTAAATGGAATCTCTCGGTAATTCAGGTGGGATGTGAACATACAGGAATATTCTGTACACTATGATACAATTATATTTGATCTGCTTGACACAATGTATTCACTACAAGAAAAAATATTAATACAACAGATGTAGGACAGTATTTAAATGGTGTAAGCAGGTGTAATGCCATTGAAATCAATGCCATTGCACCTACTTACACCATGGCTGAATCTGGCTCTGAGGTTTCTTCTTTATAATCCTTCACTGTGAGATCATGACTGTATAAGACTTATTTAAAATTATTCTGTTTGATGAAATACTTTACTAGAGTCTGCAATTTATAGTAGCAGTCCACATTCATTTTCTTAAACAATTTTTAAAGATAATTGGAAAGAATGATCCTCCTCTCATATGCAGATGTCAGAAATCAATGTCCAGGTTCCATAACCGAAGTATAGCTTCTGTATGCAAGGAGGCAAAGTGCTGTAAATCTCTCTCTTGGCACTCTTCCATCACATGACTTATTGTGTGCAATGCTGCCCCACAGTCACAGTTTGGAGAGTAAACCAGGCCAATCTGGTACGCAGCTGCAACAACTCTGGTGAAGGCATAGAGTAACCTGTTGGGTCTGGTCCAGGATCTACTATCAAGTGGACAAGGATGCAGGTGCAGCCAGAGGTGGACTCCTGAATTTACATACTGTGTTAGACTCTCTTTTCTACTGATGTTTCCATTCTATAAGAATGTAGTCAGCAGCTCACTGGTACTAATCATGGCAAAGGCTCAGTGGTGATCTTCTCCAGGAGTTTGTGTGCTGCTGTAGCAAAGGGGCACTGAGAAATCAGCCAGGGTGTCACACTCCTGTCTATAGGAGTGGGATTTCTCCCCTGAACACAAGCAGACTTTCAAGCTGGTGCTATGTGGTGTTTTCTTTGTGAGAATGGGGCATCAGACAACCTTAGATGTAATAGTTTGGTTTCATCTATCACAGGTCTCCAGGTAGATTTAACAGTAATGACATCTTGTCAAAGGTCTGGCAGAGTTATAATTCAAGCAGCCACTAATAATATGGCTGAATTCAGCTCTGTGTCGACAAACTGAGTATAGTGGCTACACCCCCGGACCACAATTCAGCTGGAGCAAACATCAGAGCCAGTACAGATGTATGAAGGACTGAAGGGTCTTCTCCTGAGGACGTTTCCAATCGTTTTCATATCAAGGCAGAGATCTTAATGTTCAGGTGTTCCAGGGGAGGCTGGTATGTCAGGATATGGTTAAGCTTTACTCCCATATATGTAACAATTGTTTGGAATGGCAGTAACCATTGTTGTACATTGATCAAGATGGGTTGATTGGCAAGATGATTGTGTAGATGGAAAGTAGTTGCCACTGTCTCGGTTGCATTAAGAATTAGTCTCTGTTGCTGGAAGTAAGTGGTCAAAATATCCATGTCTTGGCTGAGATTCCCTTTAAACCTATGGAAATAGTTTCCAGTGTCAGCAATACATGTCATCAGGATATGCATACTTATTGGCCTGCATTTCAGAGAGGTCATATGTGTGTATATTGAATGAAAGGACAGCTAAAACTGACAGTTGTGTCAATAAGGACTGCACCACTTTCTTTCCTGACTCAAATGTGTTTTTATACAGTATCTTGAGTCAGACAAAGTACTTGATCTTGAGTGCACATCCCCTCCTGAATCCAGCCTGAACACAAGGCAGCTGAAAGAATGATAAACAGAAGGGAACAAAATCATAAAAGGCAAGAAGACAGAATAAGAATCAACGATAAAGGTAAGATGAAAGCTTGGGAAAGAATGATAAAGGGTATGAAGCTCTAAGTCAATGTGTCTTTTACTGATTCCTTTTAATGCAAATACCAAATAGCAGTATTGCTTTCTGTTAAGTATAACCCAAGCAAAATCTAGGTCATAGCCAGTTGATACTGTTCAACAAGTTGAGTGCCTGTAGTTATTGTGTGTCCAAATTTTAGATATGCCTGTCTCTTCCGAACAGGGGCTGCTAACAGGGAGTTTCGCAAGGGAGTTCTCCAGGTGAAGGAGGAGCTAATACAGCATCTGTGGGGTAAGTGACTGTCTGTAGTGTGTGTTTGTTTGTGATTGGGGGTTACTTGCTGTGTGCTGAGCTTGTGTTTGTCAGTCTGTTTGTTTGTTTGGTTGTTTGAGGGACCGTGTGCTCTGGCTGGCAGTTGGAGGCAGGTCTGAAAGGTCGAAGCCTCTGGTAATTGGCTGAGCCTTAATCAGTGGGCGGGGCATTCACTCAGGCCAGGGCTTTATAAAGCCGCGCACAAGCGACCAGGGAGCTTTGCGAACAGGGGCTGCTAACAGGGAGTTTCGCAAGGGAGTTCTCCAGGTGAAGGAGGAGCTAATACAGCATCTGTGGGGTAAGTGACTGTCTGTAGTGTGTGTTTGTTTGTGATTGGGGGTTACTTGCTGTGTGCTGAGCTTGTGTTTGTCAGTCTGTTTGTTTGTTTGGTTGTTTGAGGGACCGTGTGCTCTGGCTGGCAGTTGGAGGCAGGTCTGAAAGGTCGAAGCCTCTGGTAATTGGCTGAGCCTTAATCAGTGGGCGGGGCATTCACTCAGGCCAGGGCTTTATAAAGCCGCGCACAAGCGACCAGGGAGCTTTGCGAACAGGGGCTGCTAACAGGGAGTTTCGCAAGGATTGTTTGATTGCTTGTTTGATCAGTTTGCTTTGGGAGTGCTTTGTTCCAGCTGGGCCTGACTGTTATAAAAAGACAGTCAGCTGCGAACCAGCTGAGCAGCGAACAGCAGAGAGGCAAACAGAAGGAGTTTGCCTGGAGAGAGCCCCTAGAAGGAAGAGACCATGGATGCTGAGCAAACAGCTGTTGTGACCTGCACAGGATGCGCCATGTTCGTCTTCCTTCCACAGGATAGAAGTGACTATACCTGTACAAAGTGCAAGCTGATCTCCATCTTGGAAGAGAAGATTCAAGGTCTGGAGAAACGGATATCAACCCTGCGTTCCATAAAAGAAAATGAGGATTTCCTGGATAGACATCAGGATCAGCTTCAGCGGGCACTATGTTCTGAAGATTCAGAGCAGGCTACGCAGCGGGGACAGAAGGCCAGCGAGGATAACTGGCGGCATGTGACTTCCAGAAGAGGAAAGGGTACCAGAAACATCCATGTACCAGAAACACAGATACAGGTGAGCAACCGTTTTCATGTTCTCTCTGCAGGTACTAGTGCAGAGTGTGGAGTGGAAGATACGTCTGAGGGAACAGAGCAGAAGGAGACTCCACTGATTGGAAGGCATGAGATGCGCCGTCCTAGGGATGGGGGTTCCACGACCACCACTCCCAGGAGGAGGAGGAGGGTGGTGGTGGTCGGGGACTCTCTCCTCAGGGGGACTGAGTCATCTATCTGCCGCCCTGACCGGGAAAACCGAGAGGTGTGCTGCTTGCCAGGGGCTAGGATTCAAGATGTGACGGAGAGACTGCCGAGACTCATCAAGCCCTCGGATCGCTACCCCTTCCTGCTTCTCCACGTGGGCACCAATGATACTGCCAAGAACGACCTTGAGCGTATCACTGCAGACTACGTGGCTCTGGGAAGAAGGATAAAGGAGTTTGAGGCGCAAGTGGTGTTCTCGTCTATTCTCCCTGTGGCAGGAAAAGGCCAGCGTAGAGACCGTCGAATCGTGGAAGTCAACGAATGGCTACGCAGATGGTGTCGGAGAGAAGGGTTTGGATTCTTCGACAATGGGATGGTCTTCCAAGAAGAAGGATTGCTTGGTAGAGACGGGCTCCACCTCACGAAGAGAGGGAAGAGCATCTTTGCAAGCAGGCTGGCTAACCTAGTGAGGAGGGCTTTAAACTAGGTTCACCGGGGGAAGGAGACCAAAGCCCTGAGGTAAGTGGGAAAGTGGGATACTGGGAGGAAGCACAAGCAGGAGACCGCAAGAGGGGAGGACTCCTGTCTCAGACCGAGAAAGCGGGACAATCAGCGAGTTATCTCAAGTGCCTATACACAAATGCAAGAAGCCTGGGGAACAAGCAGGGAGAACTAGAAGTCCTGGCACAGTCAGGGAATTATGATGTAATTGGAATAACAGAGACTTGGTGGGATAACTCACATGATTGGAGTACTGTCATGGATGGATATAAACTGTTCAGGAAAGACAGGCAGGGCAGAAAAGGTGGGGGAGTTGCTTTGTATGTAAGAGAGCAGTATGACTGCTCAGAGCTCCAGTACGAAACTGCAGAAAAACCTGAGTGTCTCTGGATTAAATTTAGAAGTATGAACAACAAGGGTAATGTCGTGGTGGGAGTCTGCTACAGACCCCCAGACCAGGGGGATGAGGTGGACGAGGCTTTCTTCCAGCAACTAACAGAAATTGCTAGATCACAGGCCCTGGTTCTCATGGGTGACTTTAATCACCCTGATATCTGCTGGGAGAGCAATACAGCAGCTCACAGACAATCCAGGAAGTTTCTGGAAAGTGTAGGGGACAACTTCCTGGTGCAAGTGCTGGAGGAACCAACTAGGGGAAAAGCTTTTCTTGACCTGCTGCTCACAAACAGGGAAGAAATAGTAGAGGAAGCAATAGTGGATGGGAACCTGGGAGGCAGTGACCATGAGATGGTCGAGTTCAGGATCCTGATACAAGGAAGAAAGGAGAGCAGTAGAACAGAGACCCTGGACTTTAGAAAAGCAGACTTTGACTCCCTCAGGGAACTGATGGGCAAGGTCCCCTGGGAGAATAACATGAGGGGGAAAGGAGTAGAGGAAAGCTGGCTGTATTTTAAAGAAACCTTATTGAGGTTGCAGGAACAAACCATCCCCATGTGTAGGAAGAAAAGTAAATATGGCAGGCGACCAGCTTGGCTTAACAGTGAAATCCTTGCTCGTCTTAAACACAAAAAAACAGCTTACAAGAAGTGGAAGATTGAACAAATAACCAGGGAGGAGTATAAAAGTATTGCTCAGGCATGCAGGTGTGAAATTAGGAAGGCCAAATCACACTTGGAGTTGCAGCTAGCCGGAGATGTTAGGAGTAACAAGAAGGGTTTCTTTAGGTATGTTAGCAACAAGAAGAAAGTCAAGGAAAGTGTGGGCCCCTTGCTGAATGAGGGAGGGAACCTAGTGACAGAGGATGTGGAGAAAGCTAGTGTACTAAATGCTTTTTTTGCCTCTGTCTTCACAGACAAGGTCAGCTCCCAGACAGCTGCACTCTGCAGCACGGTATGGGGAGGAGGTGACCAGCTCTCTGTGGAGAAAGTAGTAGTTCGGGACTATTTAGGAAAGCTGGACGAGCACAAGTCCATGGGGCCGGATGCGCTGCATCCGAGGGTGCTAAAGGAGTTGGCCGATGAGATTGCGGAGCCATTGGCCATTATCTTTGAAAAATCATGGCGATCGGGGGAGGTCCCGGACGACTGGAAAAAAGCTAATGTAGTGCCCATCTTTAAGAAAGGGAAGAAGGAAGATCCAGGGAACTACAGGCCAGTTAGTCTCACCTCAGTCCCTGGAAAAATCATGGAACAGGTCCTCAAGGAATCAATCCTGAACCACTTAAAGGAGGGGAAAGTGATCAGGAACAGTCAGCATGGATTCACCAAGGGCAAGTCATGCCTGACTAACCTAATTGCCTTCTATGATAAGATAACCGGCTCTGTGGATGAGGGGAAAGCAGTGGATGTGCTATTTCTGGACTTTAGCAAAGCTTTTGATACAGTCTCCCACAGTATTCTTGCCAGCAAGTTAAAGAAGTATGGGCTGGATGAATGGACGGTAAGGTGGATAGAAAACTGGCTAGATGGTCGGGCTCAACGGGTAGTGATCAATGGTTCCTTGTCTAGTTGGCAGCCGGTATCAAGTGGAGTGCCCCAAGGGTCGGTGCTGGGGCCGGTTTTATTCAATATCTTCATTAACGATCTGGAAGATGGTGTGGACTGCACCCTTAGCAAGTTTGCAGATGACACTAAACTGGGAGGAGTGGTTGATACGCTGGAGGGTAGGGATAGGATACAGAGGGACCTAGACAAATTAG
This sequence comes from Platysternon megacephalum, assembly GCA_003942145.1. NCBI lineage: Eukaryota > Metazoa > Chordata > Testudines > Platysternidae > Platysternon > Platysternon megacephalum. Next base: position 6,178,610 of record QXTE01000022.1, on the reverse strand, counting down.
AGGATTGGGCCAAAAGAAATATGATGAGGTTCAACAAGGACAAGTGCAGAGTCCTGCATTTAGGACGAAAGAATCCCATGCACTGCTATAGACTAGGGACCGAATGGCTGGGCAGCAGTTCTGCAGAAAAGGACCTAGGGGTTACGGTGGACGAAAAGCTGAATATGAGTCAACAGTGTGCCCTTGTTGCCAAGAAGGCTAATGGCATTTTGGGTTGTATAAGTAGGGGCATTTCCAGCAGATCGAGGGATGTGATCATTCCCCTCTACTCAGCACTGGTGAGGCCTCATTTGGAGTACTGTGTCCAGTTTTGGGCCCCACACTACAAGAAGGATGTGGATAAATTGGAGAGAGTCCAGCGGAGGGCAACAAAAATGATTAGGGGGCTGGAGCACATGACTTACGAGGAGAGGCTGAGGGAACTGGGATTGTTTAGTCTGCAGAAGAGAAGAATGAGGGGCGATTTGATAGCTGCTTTCAACTACCTGAAAGGGGGTTCCAAAGAGGATGGATCTAGACTGTTCTCAGTGATAGAAGATGACAGAACAAGGAGTAATGGTCTCAAGTTGCAGAGGGGGAGGTTTAGGTTGGACATTAGGAAAAACTTTTTCACTAGTAGGGTGGTGAAGAACTGGAATGGGTTACCTAGGGAGGTAGTGGAATCTCCTTCCTTAGAGGTTTTTAAGGTCAGGCTTGACAAAGCCCTGGCTGGGCTGATTTAGTTGGGTTTGGTCCTGCTTTGAGCAGGGGGTTGGACTAGATGACCTCCTGAGGTCCCTTCCAACCCTGAGATTCTATGATTCTATGATCTATGATTCTATAATCCATACTTAGGTATCCCAAATACATATTTTGGACTAAAAATGTTAATTAATGGAAGGCACCCAACAATAAGTTATCCCTAAATGTAGATTTATGAGCCTACATTTAGGCACAAAGGTTTGAAAACTGAGCCTTGAATTTCCTTCACATGGCATGTGTGACAATAATTCTATTAGATGTCACATTAACATTTCACAGGTATTAGCTAGCAAGTAATACAGTCACTTCCCTGCCTACTTTTCAGCTTGATTCCTCCACTCTATTGTCTCTCCTTCCATTCTCTACATATCTTTTCTCTTCCTGCCCAGTGTGCCAGGGACAGCCTCAGCCTCCCTCCTCTGAAAACCAACTGATCATATTCTCTTTCAAATCTCTCCTCAAAATTGACATCTAATCTAAGGTATTTTAAAGGTGCATGCCACTGCAGTATATAAGACACTATCTTCTGCTTAGTCTTCAAATATCAATATCCTCTTTGATGCTATCCTGCTCAGTGTATTGAGTAGGCTAAATTCTACCTTCAGTTATATCCATGCAACCCTGTTAACATGTTTGGTTATGACCATGTTTATACATTTGTTCTACTATTGTCAATACTACCACTATTGTCAATACTACCAGAAACTCCATATTCATAGATTCATAGATTCCACGACCAGAAGAGATCATTGTGATCATCTAGTCTGACCTCCTGTATAGCACAGGCCATAGAACTTTCCCCAAGATAATTTGTAGATCATATATTTTAGAAATACATCCACTCTTGATATTGCGTCTCCCCAGCACTCAACCATATGACCCAGGTTCAAACCTAGCTGTGGTTCTGCTTTCTTATCCAGACTGTATATGGAACTGTGAGAATTTCACAGTTCTAGTGTCACAATTTTTACCATGCAAGATTCTGACCAGCATGAAATTTTCTATTAATTCCCAGCATGGTAGAGCTTGTTTACACAAAATCTTTTGATATCCAAATTAAGGTGTTGTCCTTCAGTTATTTAAAGAACATTTGTACAAAACAGAAATACAAATAAAATATCTAGCACAATTCATAATCTGACAGGGCCGGCTTTTTTTTTTTTTTTTTTTTGAGCCCCATAAGGCTGAAGCTAAGGAAAGGCCATGAATTAATGTCTGTTTGTTAGAGGGCTTTCCCTTCACCCTGTCCCCTGGTTCTTGCCACGCAGACAGAAAGCAGAATACCAGAAGTCTGAAGTGTAGGTAATGAGATGTTTATTGGGGTTAGTCTCCAGCAAGCATGTGTACCATAACTCTGTTGCCACAGAGCCTTGTTTCCCAGTATCTGCCCCCTCCCCCCTGAATCCAGCAGGCATAATTATACATGAAATGCACACTCACAGTCTCACCCTTTACAATTTATAGTCATGTTCCATGTTGGGGGGTCGTGGGTCTGGGGTCTTCGTCCCATCTCTTTTGTACCCCATGGGAGGGGTAAGGAGTGAGGTTGTGCTATGGTCAGGGGAAGGCATTTCTCCGGCCTTTTAGTGTTTTACCTTCCCCCCAAACCCTCCCTGCCCCTCCCGACTGGTTGCTTGACCTTGCCTTGACATAGCAGTTGAGGCGGTCTTAAACTGTGTGCTCGTATATTATACTCCCACCATGCCCAGTAACACTTTAACTGTTCTTATCTGTAACAAACCCATCTGGCTACACAGAAGCAACATACACAGTGTCTTTATCCTTTGTTTACATGTATTAGTAAGGATTCCTTTGTTCACATATATTAGTAAGAATGTAAAAAATCAAACAGGCAAGCAAGATCCAAAATTCTATTTCAGGCAAGAATACAGGCCTGAATCCTACATTGTCACTACCACTCCTAACACTGTTGCCCTCCTGGTCCTCTTGCTGGAGTGTGGTCTGCTGAGAGGTGGTCTGCCACAGATCTGCTTCCCTCCCATTGCGTGTGTGTGTGTGTGTGTGTGTGTGTGTGTGTGTGTGTGTGTGTGTGTGTGTGTGTGTGTGTGTGTGAGAGAGAGAGAGAGAGAGGGTTGTACAGCCAGTGAGTTGGAGTGATTGTATAAGATGTGAGAGCAGTTTCTTGCTTTGCTTGTACTTAAGGCTTTCCCAGAAAACTGGTTAATAAATGTATAGTCCCAGGCAGAAACTAAGACAAAAGTGATGCTTTGCATTGGAGAGCAGGGAGTTCTCAAACATTTAAAGAAACAGGGAATCACATCCTCTTTCTGGCTTAAATAGTGAGTCTGAGGCAATTGGAGAGGCTAGACATGTTGTCCAGTTGGGAGCTTTGTGGGCAGTGTAAGCAAAAGTCTAATGAGAAGAAATTGTCTCAAATAAAATTGTACTCCATTTTGCTTATTTTGCTTTATACTCCATTTTGCTAGCTTTGAATTAGTAAGAAGAAATTGTTCTGAGTTTATTCTTTACTGATTGTGTTACTGATTGTTTTTAGAAGGAAAGAAGTTTTATGGTTGTAACTGCCTTATTTGCTGTTTGGTATGAGTGAAGAATGTATGGTAATTAACTGAGAAAGGACAACTGGGCCGGATGGTCAAGAAGGGAGTGGAGGAGTCGAGAGGCACCAACTTTCACCCAGATGGCAGATTGACAACCCTAAAGCAAAGGCATACACCCCAAGGACAAGATAAAGAGTGGAGCCAGAGGGACAAGATAAGAAACAGCTGCAGATAACTCTCAGTAACAACCCAAATAATGCTGATTGGAGCAACCTTGAACAGCTCCGGTGTAACACAGCAAGGTCCAGAGACTTGTATGGGAGCTTATTACTATGAAAGAAGGGTGTATTGCCATGGGACTTTGGGTTTGTTCTGCATTGACATCGTAGCTTCAAACGCGTTCGACAGAGGCCCAGCTCCCCTCCCTCATGTGCAATTTCAGCTGGCCACTGGAACTGACTGAGCAATACTAAGGACTGGTAACTATAAAATCCAGCTGCAGAACTGTCTGGTGTGTGTGTGTGTGAGAATAGAAGCATGCTGATTTTAATGCTTAAATTGTACTCTCAATAAACGTGGCATATTGCCTTATCCCCTTTAAAAGATTCTGTGTGCTTCTTATAATCATAACAGCAGTGCCTATGGTGAGCCAGGGTTCACCAGCCCACACTCCTGGCAAGCTGCCAGATAGTGGCTGTAATTTGATAACTGCCTGGGAATCTGCAGACCTGACTTTGGGGCCCACAATCCTTCACACTTAATAATATTACAGTACTTTACAGCATCAAATATTTCAAGACAGAACATAACACAGTAAGATGAGAACTTCAGCCAGCAAAGAACACCGCCACAAAAATCAAATCCATGAGAGAGGGCATCTTTACAACACCAAAAATAATTACTCAAGGCAAACTTTTAACCACAGGTCTAAATGAAGAGAGTGAGTCTTCAGTACATCATTGGAAGATGATATAAAAAATCCTTGAACATAAATGATGCCCTGTACATGTTCATTGAATTGTGGCCCAAATTAGAAGTGAGATGGCAGAAAATGCTAGAAAAAGGAAAATCTACTGCAGAAACAACAATGGCTCAGCACTTGAAGTATGTCTATAATGCAATCATGGGGTGTGGTCACAGTTTGTGTAGAGCTAGCTGAGCTAGCTGTAATGTAGCTTTCTTGGGTAGCAGAGCAGTGAAGATGTGGCAACATGGGCTGTACCCTGAACCCTGGGTAATTACTGAAGTAGCTAGTCTGCTCTGATGCCTGTGCAACCATGACTTTCTGCAACAATACCTGAGCTAGCTAGATTGAACCTTGCTCAGGTATGTCTGCATGAACTGCAATCATACCCCCATCACTGCAGCATAGACATATCACTTCAAAAGGAATCTATAACTTTTGTGTGAGCGTAGAGAGCACTGGGGCAAATGAATACCTGTAATAATCATGGTGCTTAGCTGCATCATATATGTGAATGAAAAAATGATGGCCTTACTCTAAACAAAGCATTTTGTACTGAAGGTCACAGAACTGGTGCAAAGATACTATAGTGATGGGAGAATTAAGCAGTATTGCCAACCCCAATTATTCAAAAATCATGAGTCAGGTTCCCCAAAATCATGAGATTAAAAAAAAAGGGGGGGTTCTTTTTCTTTGCCCTCTGCTTTTTGAGCCTTTAGATTATACACTGGTAATGATTTCTAGCTTTTCTTTGCATCCATGAGGGCTAGACACTTAGGCTACGTCCAGACTACCCGCCCGGATCGGCGTGTAGCAATCGAATTATCGGGGATCGATCTATCGCGTCTCGTCTGGACGCGATAGATCGATCCCCGAACGCGCTCCCATCGACTCCGGAACTCCAGCAGGGCGAGCGGAGGTAGCGGAGTCGACGGGGGAGCCGCGGCCGTCGATCCCGCGCTGCGAGGACGCGAGGTAAGTGCCGGGTAATTCGAAATAAGATACTTCGACTTCAGCTACGCTATTCCTGTAGCTGAAGTCACGTATCTTATTTTGATGGCTCCCCCTAGTGTGGACCAGGCCTTACATTTAAAAAATAACTCAAGATTGTCTCATAATCAATTGTTTCCAGGATCTGGAATTTTAAGTAAAATGCCAAATATCTAAACTTGGTATCTCTCAAAGGCCTCAATCAGGACTGGGGCACCCAATGTGATTGTCACTGTACAAACATGTAAAATAATAAGGTCCCTGTCTTAGAGATCTGACAATCTAATCCAGTGCATTACGTATCAAGTTAAAATTTGTGCTCCCTTTTACAGTCCTAAATCATTCTGCTCTATGCTACATCTCTGATCTGGTCTGATTTTAATCCCCCCTCCAATTTCTACTTTAATAATGATGGCAATGATCTATTCACAAATGTATTTTTAAGATTTTTAAGGCCAGAAGGGACCATTATGAACATTTCATTTGACTTCATATATAACACAAGCCATTAGAATTTAAACCAGTGAATTCCTTCAAGCACCAAAACTCGTGCTTGAACTAGAGAAAATAACCTTTTTCATTTCATTCGTCTGGTCCACTGTGCCTTTTCCCATGCTAGTCCCTAGGCATCTAACATTCTTTACAACCATGTTCAGCAAACTACTATGTTTTCTCCCTTTTACTCTCTGACGCTTTAAAAATAATAAATAGTATTAATAACAGGCAAAGAAAATCAATGAAAAATACATTAAAAAGACTTTTCCTCTTTCCTATCCCCATGTTTACTGTGTGTGTTTCAGTAAGTGAATGTATTTGTGTGTGTGTTGATATATTATAGGAGAAACTAGTATCAGCCCCTTTATTTAAGCTGCCTTTCATTTCTCATTGTAAAGGCTTCTTGTGACCTTTTGTTTGAGACATTTCCATACTTCCATTATTTGCAGCAGATCTTTGATATTTGGCATGGAATATCTGATCTCAGTAAGTGCCTTTTCTTTGTCCCATAAAATTCCTTTCAGCTTTTTTTAATGTATTACAATACAATATTTAATTACATTATCATAATCTATTTTTCCATGTGAACCACTCCTACATTCAGTTCACAGGACAGATGCACATAGGTGGAGAATTAAGGTTGTATTTGGGTATTTCCTAATCTTTTATTGCTTGACCTTGCAACATAAATAAAGTTATTGTAGTAGGCTTGTGTATGTGTGCACATGTGTATGTAAATTTAGATCTGGCAAGTTCCTAAATGTTTTCTCTTTCTACAAATATCATCTTTTTTTTCATAGGGGCAACTGCTCTTCATCTGGCATTGTTCTTCATCCATCTGCTGCTCTATCCCAGGCAATGAGACATCTTGATAATAGTGATATTTCTATCAATGGAAAAGTAGTCAGAGAGTATTAAGTTTGGCAGGACTACATGTTGTAGAGGTCTAGAGGCTGAGGAATTCCCCCCTGCCCACCTCACAACCCACTGAGATTTATCTCATAAGAATGAGTGGATCTAGTATAGTGCTGTCCCATTTACTCCAGGTGATATTGTACATGTCACTAGCACTGTGAGATCAGCAATGTCAAAGGCTAGAGATATATCTAGCTGTATCAGTACTGGGATTTGTTTTCATTTGTAAACTCTCAGATTAAAGGGAAGGTTTGCATTGCTCAATAATCTCTGGTATGTGTATAAGCTACTCTTTGTTTGCCTTTACAATTCTCTTATGGTGCACACGAAGAAGCATCACTTCTCTAGTTGATTATTTAAGCCATTGGTTCTGGGTGTAGAGCCTTATAAAATGGCTTAGAAATACCAGCAGCCGTGTTAGTCTGTATCCGCAAAAAGAACAGGGGTACTTGTGGCACCTTAGAGACTAACAAATTTATTTGAGCATAAGCTTTCGTGGGCTAAAACCCACTTCATCGGATGCATGCAGTGGAAATCCGATGAAGTGGGTTTTAGCCCACAAAAGCTTATGCTACAATAAATTTGTTAGTCTCTAAGGTGCCACAAGTACTCCTGTTCTTTTTTAGAAATACCACTGATGGATGACAAATGTTGCAGTGGAGGCTTTCAACCACTATATGTACTGATAAGATGTATTGTATGATGGAGGTAGGTGACAAGCAGTCTTTGTTTTATTTTCATTAACAATCATTAACCATTTACAATGTTTTATGTCCATTAACAATAGTTGGTAACCAACCATTTTTAATGTGCAGACCTGATCCTGCTGGGCGGGACAAGAGAGAAGTACCCTAACTGCTAGGTAGATATGAGCGGAAAAAACATTCATTTTTTTGAGCTTTACAGATTAAAATAAGTGCTGTTCACAGAAAACAATGAAATCATTTTGTTTATAAATGGTATGGAAATGGTGACTTCCAAATGGCTCAGTATAGAGGCCACGTTATTATACTTACCAATAAAACACAAGGTTTTAGGATAATAATTGTAGCAATAACTCAGACAGCAATTACCGGTCACTTTTCTTCATTTTGAATGGAACCATTTAAAACGATGACATTTTAATTAACTGAGAAATGGAAGATGGGCAATAGTCTCCAGTAAGTAAGATTAGAAATGCAAGATAAGTATATTAATAATGTGCATTTTTAAATGGAAATTCATTATTTGTTATTTCAATCTTGGCATATAATTTAAATTAATGTTAAAATTTTTCAATCTCCAAGGAGTTAACAGAAAGTGCATAAAAACTGAGTCTTTATAATACAGCATAATGATATTTTGTGACTGAATCACAGAATCATAGAATTGTAGGACTGGAATGGACCTCCAGAGGTCTTCTAATCCAGTTCCCTGCACTCCTGGAAGGAAGAAGTATGATCTACACCATCCCTGACAGGTGTTTGTCTAACCTGTTCTTAAAAATCTCCAATGACAGAGATGCCACAACCTCCCTGGGAAGCTTGTTCCAGTGCTTAACTATCCTTACAGGAAGTTTTTCCTAATATCCAACCTAAATCGACCATTCTGCAATTTAAGCCCATTGCTTCTTGTCCTATCCTCAAAGGTTATGGTGACCAATTTTTCTCCCTCCTCCTTGTAACAACTTTCTATGTACTTGAAACCTGTTATCATGCCCCTTTCAGTCTTCTCTTCTCCAGACTAAACAAACCCAATTTTTTCAACCTTCCCTCATAAGTCATGTTTTCTAGACTTAATCATTTTTGTTTCTCTTCTCTGAACTCTCTCCAGTTTGTCCACATCTTTCCTGAAATGTGGCACCCAGAACTGGACACAGTATTTCAGTTGAGGCCTAATCAGCATGCTGTAGAGCGGAAGAGTAACTTTTTGTGTCTTGCTTACAACACGCCTGCTAATACATCCCAGAATGATGTGTGCTTTTTTTGTAACAGTGTTACACTGCTGACTCATATTTAGCTTGTGAACAACTATGACCTCAAGATCCCTTTCCGCAGTACTTCTTTTTGGCAGTCATTTCCCATTTTGTATATGTGCCTTTGGATTGTTCCTTCCTAAGTGGAGTACTTTGCATTTGTCCTTATTTAATTTCATCCTATGTACTTCAGACCATTTCCCCCAGTTTGTCCTGATCATTTTGAATTTTAATCCTATCTTCCAAACCACTTGCGACCCCTCCCAGCTTAGTATTGTCCAAAAACTTTATAAGTGTACTCTCTATACCAGGGGTCGGCGACCTCTGGCACGCGGCTCGCCAGGGTAAGCACCCTGGCGAGCCGCGTGCCAGAGGTTGCCGACCCCTGCTCTATACCATTATCTAAATCATTGATAAAGATATTAAACAGAACCAAACCCAGAACTGATCCCTCTGAGACACTACTTGATATGCTTTTCCAGCTTGATTATGAACTACTGATAATTACTCTCTGGGAATGGTTTTCCAACCAGTTATGCACCTACCATCTAGTAGCTCCATCTAGGTGGTATTGCCCATGTTTGTTTATGAGAAAGTCATGTGAGGCAGTGTCAAAAGCTTTACTAAAGTCAAGATATACTACATCTACCACTTCCCCTCTATCCACAAGGCTTGTTACCTTGTCAAAGAAAGCTATTAGTTTGGTTTGACATGATTTGTTCCTGACACACATCCATGCTGACTCTTACTTATCACCTGATTTTCTTCTAGGTGTTTGCAAATTAATTAATTAACTTGTCTACGTAATTTTTAACTTGTTTTCCCCCTATTTTAGCCTCTGATCCTACTTCATTTTCACTGGCATTCACTATGTTAGATGTCCAATTGCTCCTAAACTTTTTGGTGAAAAATTAACCAAAAAAATAATGTAGCACTTTTGTCATTACCACATTTTCTGTTATTGTTTCCCCAAACACACATTAAAATGAATTTAATTAATATTTTATTTAATATTTTATTGTAGTTTTATAACTTGTGTTGTCAAATTTTTTGAACCCCCTTCACACTTAGTGAAAGGCAAATTTTATTCAGCATCTTTGAAAAAGCTTTAAATGTACATATTGTATAAATGGAGATGATATTTGGATTTAGAAGCAAACTTGATTTAGGTTAGAGTTCATGAATCGTCTTTTAGGGCTGGGATTTGAACGTACACTGACATCTTAGGATATTTTTGTCAAATGGTGGGAATTTCATGAGATCAGCTATTTTGCTGAGATTTCCTCCATTCTGTGACCAAATCTCTATTATTGAGAGATTTGGCCACACCAAAATTGGAGTCAGAATATAGGTCTCTTCCGGGTTTCATTCTGATTTAGGGCTTGTCTTCACTACGAGGATAAATCAACCTATGTTACGCTACTCCAGCTACATGGATAACATAGCTGGAGTTCACATAGCTTAGGTCAACTTACCCCTGTGTCTTCACTATGTGTCGTCAATGAGAGATGCTCTCCAGTCAATTTCCCTTACGCTTCTCAGAGAGCTGGAGTACTGGGTTCAACCAGAGAACACTCTGCCATTGATTTAGCAGGTCTTCACTAGACCCGCTAAATCGATCCCCACTGCATCAATTGCAGTAGCATCAATCTCCCTGTAGTGAAGACCAGCCTTAAGAACCAACACTGGAAGAGGGAATGAATAGGCTTCTGTAACGGGGTCAGCACCTGCCTCTCATGGTCACCCCCTTTTCTCTGGCCAATATACCTGCAATCACAGTTCTTTTCACAGGGGGGCATCCGCCTGACCTTCCGCTGGTCCTGCTGCTCTTCACGTCAGCCAGGCACCTGGTCTTCAGCAGTCTTCCCTGGGATTCAGTCCTGTCTGCATTGAGCTCTCCACAGTGAGCTGTCTGCAGCACTGCTGCTCTTTCAGCCAGTCAGTTACCCAGTTTTCACTCCTCAAGCTCCACCCAGCAACTGAACTTCTCTACTCTGTTGCTTGTCTTATATAGGGCCCTTCTGGCCCTGGATTGGCCACTCCCTGAGCCCCTCTGATTGGCTGCTCTTTGGCAGCCACTCTAGGAAGTCTGGAGGATTTCTCTCTGCTCTATTCTGGGGCAGCGTGATGCAGGGCCACAAGGCCTCCAGAAGGGGGCCTCCAGACCTAGTCCACCCTGCCACAGCTCCTTATCTATCTTGGCTAGCATGAACTATGTTCTATGAACTTTTCATACATAGAAGAAGGCAAAAGACATGTCCCAAGGAGCTAACTATAGCCTTCGGGAAATAAGTGGGAGTAATTGACACTAGTTTCTCTTCACTATAAAGAACATTTTTTTCTTGTGTAACTGGTAGGTATCCTAACCACTCTGGGAAATAAGGATGGGTAACAGTTTACCATGAATAAGAAATTCTGGCCATGACTGCACACATTTGGCTGTCAAATGACCCAATTAAACTGGCCATATGCTTTCTTTCTCTTGCCAAGTGGATTTCTGTTACTATATGATAATGTTGCTATTATTTGATTACACTGTTTTAACCCAAATGCCTTAGTTTATAATACCAGTTTGAATACAAGTTTATTCAAGACAACTTGGTCTCTTTTAAGATTCAGTGAGGAATTGCAGTGTCTACACTCTGGCATGACTGTGAGATGGAACAGAAGGGAGAAACTACTGAGAAATTAGAGTATACGTTACTGAATGTAGCTATAGATGTACTCACTGAGCTCTACATTATGTTAAATATAATCTAGATACTTTTGCTTTTGGTTTCACTGTTACCTGCCTCATTTTTCCTTTTAAATAGCTCATAGAGTTTATCACTAAACTCCTTCCCTGTTCTCCTCTTGTTCCTTACATTTCTAATGGTAACCTTGGGTGCAATTTCTATACCAGTAAAAGATCAACGATTACATAGAAATAACCATGTAAGCATAAAAGATTAATGAATGGATCATACCTCTTACATATTCCATGAATAATCTGTGCACTTGTAATGGCATGCGATTCCAAACAAGCTATTCAAAAAGTAATTATTTGTTCTACTTACTTTTCTGAAAGATTCTTTTAAAACTTTGAATCCATGAGGAAGATTTTTTTTAAAGTATAATCACAACTTTCATAAATACATTTTGCTTAAATTAGAAACCTTTTAAAAAATGATTAGTTAACCTTTTCTTGTATTCCTGGTTTTTCTTAACATGTGTAGCCTTTATGTTAAACCCTCCATAGTTTTGCCTATCTCATGTTTGCCTTCAGTGTAATTCTGCCAAACTTTTAATTCAAGCTTTTGTTTTTTTCCATTGTGATAAACTTCCTCCAATACAGATTTCTAGCATCTCCTCTCTACACAGGAGTGCAACTAGAATTTTCCTAAGGAAGGGGCCCATTGCTCTCTTTTCACTGCTCTGCACCTGGCCCTCTCTCTCCTGCACTCTCATAAGAACATAAGAGCAGACATACTGTGTCAGGCCAATGGTCCATCTAGCCCAGTATCCTGTCTTCTGACTATGGCCATAGCCAAATGCTTCACAAGGAGTGAAAAGAACAGGGCAATTTTAAGGGATCCATCCTTTGTCAGCTAATCCCAGCTTCTGGTACTTGGAGGTTTAGGGACACCTGGAGCATAGGGTTGTGTCCCTAATCATTTTGGCTAATGCCCATTGATGGACCTATCCTTCATTAATTTACCTAATTCTTTTTGAACCCAGTTATATTTTTGACTTTCAGAACATCCCAAAATTTTATAGACCTCTATCACATCCCCTTGCCAGTTGTCTCTTTTTTTAAAACTGAACAGACCGAGTCTTTTTAATCTCTCCTCATACAGAAGCTGTGCCATACACCTAAATCATTTCCTTTGCCTCCTCTGTACCTTTTCCAATTCTAATATAACTTTTTTGAGATGGGGTGATCAGAACTGCACACAGTATTCAAGGTTTGCACATATTATGGAGTTATGCTTTGTCATGATATATCCTGTTTTATTATTGAGCCTTTTCCTAATGGTTCCTAATATAGTTAGCTCTTTTGACTGCTGCTGCACATTGAATGGATGTTTTCAGAGGCCTATCCACAATGACTCCAAGATCTCTTTCTTCAGTGGCAACTACTAATTTAGATCCCATTGTTTTTCATGTATAGTTGGGATCATTTTTCCCAATGTGCATTACTTTGCACATATCAACATTAAATTTCATCCACCATTTTGTTGTACAATCACCCAATTTAGTGAGATCCCTTTGTAACTCTTTGCAGTCAGCTTTAGACTTAACTATCTTGAATAATTTTATATCGTCTTCACATTTTGTGACCTCACTGTTCTCGCCCTTTTCCAGATAATTTATGAAATTGTTGAACAGCACAGGTCCCAGTAGAGATCCTTGTGGGACCCTGATATTTACCTTTTTTCATTGTGAAAACAGACCATTTCTTCCTACCCTTTATTTCAAATCTTTTAACCAGTTACTGATCCATGAAAGGGCCTTCCCTCTTACCCCATGATTTCTTTATTTGCTTAAGAGCCATTGGTCAGGTTGTTAAAGGTTTCTGAAAGTGCAAATATACTATATCATCAAATCACGTTTGATAATATGCTTGTTGACACCTTCAAAGAATTCTAATAGATTGGTGATGTATGATTTCTCTTTACAAAAGCCATGTCGACTCTTCCCCAACATATTGTATTTATCTATATTTCTGATAATTCTGTTCTTAACTATAATTTTAACCAAGCAGCTTGCTGCTGAAGTTAGGTTCACTGGTCTGTAATTGTCAGGAGCCTTTTAAAAAAAATCAGCATTACATTATCTACCCTCTAGTCATCTGGTACAGAAGTTGAATTCAGTGATAGGTTACATTCCACGGTTAGTAGTTATGCAATTTCATACTGGAGTTCCTTCAGAACACTTGCGTGAATACCATCTGGTCCTGGGAACTTACTAATGTTTAACTCATCAGTTTGTTCTAAAACCTCCTCTGTTGCCACCTCAGTCTGGGACAGTTCCTCAGATTTATCACCTAAAAAGAATGGCTCGGGTGTGGGAATCTCCCGCACATCCTCTGCAGTGAAGACCTATGCAAAGAATTCATTTAGCTTCACTGTAACAGTCCTCTCTTCCTTGAGTGCTCCTTTAGCACTGTTGTCCAGTGACCCCACAGACTGTTTGGCAGGCTTCCGAATTCTGATGTACTTTAAAAAAACTACTGATAGTTATTGTGTATTAAGCTAGTTGCTCTTCCAATTCTTTCTTGGCCTACCTTATTATACTTTTACACTTTACTTTCCAGAGTTTATGCTCCTTTCTATTTCCTCACTAGGATTTGATTTCCATTTTTTAAGGGCTGCCTTTCTGCCTTTACCTACCTCTTTTACTCTGCTGTTTACCTATGGTGGCACACTTTTTTCAGTTCTCTTATTTTTTTAATTTGAGATATACATTTAGTTTGTGGTTCTGTTATGCTGCTTTTTATATAGTCTTCGTGCAGTTTGCAGACATTTCACCCTTGTGACTGTTCCTTTTATTTTCTGTTTACGTAGCTTCCTCATTTTTGTGTAGTTCCCCTTTTTTAAGTTAAATGTGGTGGTGGTGGTGGGTTTCTTTTGCGTCCCCCCACCCACCACAAAGATGTTAAATTTAATTACACTATGGACGCTATTATGAAAGTGTAATCTATGTTCAGTTTTGTGCTTCACTATGATTAAATCAAGAATTTTCTCTCTCTGTGGGTTCCAGGACTAGCTGCTTCAAGAAGTAGTAATTTATGGTGTCTAGACATGTTATCTCTGTATCTAATTTTGAGGTGACATGTACCCAGTCAATATGAGGACAGTTGATATCTCCCATTATTATTGTGTTTTCTGTTTTTGTAGCCTCTCTAATCTCCCTGGGCATTTCACAATCAGCAGCATCATTCTGGTAAGGTGGTCAATAGTGTATTCCTACTGAAATACTCTTATTGCTCAAACATATAATATCTATTCATAGAGATTTTATAGCACAGTTTTATTCATTTAGATTTTGACTTAATTTGAATCTGCATTCTTTCACATATAGTGCCACTCCCCCAACAGTATGGCCTATTCTATCATTCCTGTATATTTTCTAATGTGGCATGAAAGAGATCACTTGAACGTGGTATTATCATGTTCAATTGACTATCCTCATTCTGCCATGTTTCTGTCATGCCTATTATATCAATCTCTTCATTTATGGCCAGGCACTCTAGTTTAGCCATCTTAACATTTAGACTTCTAGTATTTGTATATGAGCACTGGTACATTTTGTGAATATTCAGTTGCTTTCCTCCATGATAAATTTAAATGAGACTCTTATGTTTGATTGTTCCTCATTATCCCCGTCTGTACTTTACCAACTTCTTTCCTATCCTCTTTACAGGATATGTAGAGTTCCCACTTTAATAATTTCATCCTTAATGGAACTCTACATATCCTGTGTTCCTCTGCACCTGTCAGCTTTTCCCCAGACTGTAGTTTAAAAAATCGTCTACAACCTTTTTAATTTAAATGGCAGAAGTCTGGTTCCATTTTGTTTAAAGTGGATTCCATCCTTCCCCCTGCATCCAGCTTCACACATGCTCCCCGCCTGCTGCCCTACACCTAGCCTAGCACTCTTCTCCCGTCCCTACATTTCCCCCTACCCACCTCCAAACTCTCCCCCCTTGCACCCTGCCCTGTGTTGTCCCCCATCCCCACACACCCAGCCCTGTGCTCTTAGCCAGAGACCTAGTCAGGCTGAAGAGCACCATCCCTCCCAGGAGTCAGGCAATTCTGGGATTCTCATATCCCCCTCCCCCTTCTGCATCTCTGCTTCCCCAAGAAGCACCAAAAATCCCAGATCCAATCCTCCCACCTTCCTGAGAACTGGGGTTTCTGGTGACCTCTGCTACACTTCTCGCAGGGGGTGCAAAGGTGAGGGGGCCAAGCAGGTGTATGGGGTTGCAACACCACTCAAATTTGGCCTGGCTGCCCCTCCATCCAGACAGAGAGGTGACCAGGTCAAATTTCCAGCTAGGGTCTGAGCCAATGGAGGTCTGGGCCCTGTACACCCATCCAATGTGACATTGTCTCTGTACTATGTTCACACTGCAGCTGCATATCTCAGCTCTTAAGTGCACAAATATATTCTAATTACTGCTATTTCGTGACATTTAACTGATGTCTGCTCCACTTTGGAAACAAATGCTATCCATAGAACTGAAGCATGGATATGCACCATAAGATTTTTCCTTTGCTACTATTTGAATTCAAATCCTGTTGTTTCCTCTGTCTTATGTTTCCTTATGATCTCTTTTCTTAACAGAATCATTGTGGACAATAGATCTTATTATAATAGATCTTATTGAAATAAATGGAAAATAGACTACATCTGGAAAATAATGAATAATTAGTCATCTTAATGGTCATATACTACAGTGATATGCAAGAGTGTGGGAAAGATTTGGCAACAACCAAAGCACTCCTGATGACTAGACACACTACAGAAGGAAAACGTAATATGTGTTCTCACTTGTGATGATTTGACATTATAAACCCTTCATTAACCATGATGGCAACACAGACATTAAGTATAGACAACTATCAAGATGGACAACAAATGCAAGTAGTAACCAAGTTAAAAACTGAACAAGACCCAAACTGCTCTGAAACTGATGCAGAAGGAGTGAGTCCTGCCCCTGTAGAATCTCAGACGCCAATGGATGCAGACAAGCAGGCCATTTACAGGCACCCACTGTTTCTATTGTTAGCACTATTATTTGAAAAATGTGAACAATCTACACAGGGCTCAGGAGGCACTACCTCTGCTAGTTTTGATGTAGATATTGAAAATTTTGTAAGGAAGCAGGAGAAGGAAGGAAAACCCTTTTTTTTGTGAAGATCCAGAAACTGATAATTTAATGGTAAAGGCAATCCAGGTTCTACGTATTCATCTGCTTGAGCTAGAAAAGGTTAATGAACTCTGCAAGGATTTCTGTAGTCATTACATTGCCTGTCTGAAAACTAAAATGAACAGTGAAACTCTACTACGTGGAGAACCTGGAAGTCCTTATTCACCTGTACCATTGCAGCAAATTCAAAGTGCCATTGTAGGCACACAGAGTCCCCACGGGATTATGGTGCCTGCATTAGCATTGCAGCAGGGAAATGTAACTATGGAAACAGTAGCAGGGGGTACAGTGTATCAGCCAGTCACTGTGGTCACTCCACAAGGTCAAGTAGTGACACAAGCACTGTCACCTGGGACAATTAGGATCCAGAATTCACAGCTTCAGTTACAGTTAAACCAAGATCTAAGTATCTTGCATCAAGATGATGGCTCGTCAAAAAATAAGAGAGGGGTTCTTCCAAAGCACGCTACTAATGTGATGAGATCTTGGCTCTTTCAGCACATAGGGCATCCATATCCAACAGAAGATGAGAAAAAGCAGATTGCAGCCCAGACAAATCTGACACTACTGCAGGTTAACAATTGGTTTATCAATGCTAGAAGACGAATTCTTCAGCCAATGCTGGATTCCAGCTGTTCTGAAACTCCAAAAACAAAGAAAAAAACAGCTCAAAACAGACCAGTTCAGAGGTTCTGGCCTGATTCCATTGCATCAGGAGTTGCTCAGCAGCAATCTAATGAACTTACAATGTCAGATGAGTGGAAGAGCCAGACTTGTTACATGGGGCCTCCTGACTCTCCACGCTGTTCTCATTCCTGCAGACCACCCTGCCTTACTGCCCAAGGAGCTGTTGTAACAGTTACAGCTCCGGTCAACATGAATGTAGAGTCTCCAGTCTCTGTCATCTGATGGTGCTACTTTGGTTGTTCAGCAAGTTATGATGGCAGGACAAAGTGAGGA
The DNA here is from genome assembly GCA_003942145.1 of Platysternon megacephalum. NCBI lineage: Eukaryota > Metazoa > Chordata > Testudines > Platysternidae > Platysternon > Platysternon megacephalum. Next base: position 6,161,157 of record QXTE01000022.1, on the reverse strand, counting down.
TGAATCTGTGGATAGTGGTGAAGATGATGGAGCAGACCTCTCAACAACAAACATCAGTGGGCTTGTTTTGGATAACAGTGATTCTCTGCAGTAGGAAGCAAGAGAATGTGACAAAATATTTAGGAAAATGAATGGACTGACTGACTGTTTTTATAGTTTGCACAGCAAACATTTTACACAAGTTTTATTTCTAATGTTTTATATGTAGATATAGAAGGGTGCACTTTTTTGTATTTCATAGTAAGCTTAAAGAGTGTCTTTGCAGGTGCAGCAACTTCTTTCAAATGTGTTTTTGAATTTTGAAGAGGGGTTGGGTTTGTTTGTTTTTAATTAAATAAAATTGCATTTAGTAATATAATGAACCACATAAATACCCCTTTTGTTCTCTCATTAGATTGAAAGTGCTACAATTTCTAAAGAATTATGCAGTTTCAATTAGATCTGTTGTTAAACACAGCTCTTGGTTGGCTAACGATGTAAATTCAAAGCATGTGGCACTTGATCATTAAGTTAGACACACATTTGAAAGATGCTTCTGCACCTTAAAAACTGCCAGTCCGAGGTGGGCAACAACACACACCCACAAAGAAAATGGAGATGTGTGATTCAGTAGCGAATGTATGACAGTTTAAATAAGTTTAATTTCTCTCATAGTCAGTGAGCTTGTTTATCATTTGCTGTAAAAACTCCTATTTTTACCTTGGCAGGATTATTGGATAAAAAAAATATTTTTATAAATTCAGTAGGAATTGGAATGACAACTGTATTGAGCATGAGAAAAAAATTTCCAGAAGCGGAAACAAACCAACCAAGCAAGCAAGCAAGCAAGCAAGCAGGGGGGAGGGATAGATCAGTGGTTTGAGCATTGGCCTGCTAAACCCAGGGTTGTGAGTTCAATCCTTGAGGGGGCCACTTAGGGATCTTGGGCAAAAATCAGTATATGGTCCTGCTAGTGAAGGCAAGGGGCTGGACTCAATGACCTTTCAGGGTCCCTTCCAATTCTATGAGATAGGTATATCTCCATTTATTATTATTATATATAAAATTGTCTGTCCTGGGATATTTGTCCCAATGATTCTCTCATTGTTTCAAAATCCATTTAACAAATTAATCTTTATTCCTTGATATGTAGCTCTTAATTGGGATATTTTTTTATATTATATGTCTCTCCTTATTTTTCTTTAGACGGTTTACCTTCAATGCAATAGCCAGTAAGGGATCAAAAAAATCCTCTGATTTTCTTCCTTTATGTTACTTCCATTTGTGTTTGAATCACTTCCCTAGTTTCCTATGTTTTGCAGAACATGCACATGCCTTGCTCTTACATTCAAGCCCCAGCATATTTACAGTACTTTATAAATAAACACAAATTATATATATATATATATATAATTATCCAGCCCCAAAACAAAAACACATAAAGCAAACCAGCAACTCATAACTTAGCATTAAGACAGACTTACAGTTGAACAATTGATTACCCTTAGCAGTAGATGGCTTCCAACAATAATGCCCTCTCCATCTGTTGTCCCTGTACCTCCTTGTAGTTTCCTGACTCTACTTGGTGAAATAAATATAAATAGTTGTGCTTGTTCCTTCTTTTCTCTTGAGCAAATGAGAGACTCCATGAATGCATCATAGTTGACTTGGCAGTCTTCAGCAGTACAAAACTCTTTACATTCAGGGACTTGCCCTTCTTTGGGAAGGTTTGGCCAGACCTCAGATCTGAAAAAGACACTGATTCTAGCACAGGCCCTTAGAAAACAAAGCTGAGATTTAGCGGCATTTAGACATAAACACATTTTAAGAGAAGGGACTTTAGCCTGCAGTCTTGAATCTAACAAGTAGAAGGTGTACGGGTGGTGCATGTTGCACAAGGTCTAGTAGAGTGACCTTCTTTGAGGCGTTTTAGGCAATTTGCATGCTGGTCCATAATGAACATCACTGAACTGTTATCATGACAGAGCCAACCCCGTGTCAGCAGCAGCCATAATGGAGGTTTGTTGCTTTTGAGGACAGGTTTGTGTGAAACAGACTAAAACTGCAGTAGGAGCTTCAAATAAAACCAAACCAAACCATAAAACCTGACCTAAAACACATGAAAAATTACTGTAACTAATGTAAGAAAGAAGAAAAAGACAAAGACAAATCCCCAAACTCAGGAAAACAGAGGACAGTCTGATGTGTTCAAGCAACCTCTGCCCATTGAGAGTGGAAAGGAACAAAGACAGTATTACAATGTCAATGAATCATGATAATATCATGGTACAAAATATACTGAAATGATTAAGTAGGCCCTACTGTTGAGGGAGTGGCACTATATGTAAAATAATGCAGATTCAAATAAAGTCAAAATCTTAAATGAATAAAACTGTGCTATAAAATCTCATTGAATAGATATTAGTATTATCTTACATACCCTCACATGCTTCCTTCCATGTGTAAAAGGATATGCATGTGGACCAACAGTCACTAGTCAAGAGGCTGTAGTGACAATGCTGAATGTGTCTTTATGGTATGGATCTTCAGAGGAAACTTGGGAAGGAAAATATTTTATTAAATCAAGTTTGTCCAATATTAGCGCAAATCTGAAGCTGACCTTTCAGAAACTGAACAATTCATTCATCTTTCTTTGTTTCCTCTTACAGTGTTAGTGATCTCTTGATATAAGAGTAACTTTACGCAATTAGTTTTTTAACCTAACTTATATTAGACCCAAAAAGTTTAGATAAATTCAGATAAGCTTCAGACATAAATTTGAACTTGTATGCTTAGCAGAGTCAAACCTTTTAAAGTCTGTCACTCACTAGTTGATAGCAGGAGTCTTTGTAAAGACCAAAATATGTTTTGATTTCAGGCCTCAGAAAGTACAAAAGGTCATTCCAGTTAGTGAACGATCTCTCCAGTACAGCGAAGATATCTCCAGATATTTAAACAAATAAATGGCTGTGCAGAATATAAATAACCAAATGTTTGTTCATTGTCTTTCAGGCACATGCCTAAAAGTAAAAGGCAATTTTGTGTAAGCTATAAACACAATTAATGTAGTACACTGAGAGATAAAGACATTTTTGTCAATAGTTTTTAATTGAAAGAAAAGAGGCAACCAATTTCCATGGTGTAAAATGTGATCAGTTGTGTCAGAGCGTTATAAAAAAAAAGAAAAACATGATGGACTTTGAATAACACCTCAACAGTAATGCTGTATAATTGCTTTCCATCCTTTCTATCAGCAGTGAAGCTTTAAAACATTGATCAAAGACAATGACTAACACATAATGCTTCAGCAGCAGCACATTGTTAAAATTCCTCATCCTCCTTAATAATTGTAGCATGAGCCAGCATAAAGATGATTTTTTTCAATCCTCAAATGGTTTTTCAGCCTACGCAGATAGGATTAAAAGAATCTGACAGGAATGAGCTATATTAGAACATCAGTCTCAAAAGATATATCATGGGCAGTTGCCTCAAAAGCATAAAAATACTCTGAACATTTGACATTATTGCACAATGTAATGTACAAGCATTATTCACTGTCAAACACCAGCTCCAAAGAGAAGACATGCAAAGCCACATTTGATCTATTACCAATTGAAGCATTTAGAAATTAAACTTGTTTGCTGATGATATAATGCACTTATTATGCTGGCTGATTTAATGTGAATTCTCCTGAAATACTGAGCCTACATGTTGTGAATTAGTAAAGTAGGTCAGGATTTTTTTTGATAAAACATTTTTAAGCAGAATATGCTGATTTGTTGAAACGGAAAGACCCCATGGGAACATGTTAATTTTGATGAGTTGTTCATTATGAAAAAAAATTGTGGAAAAAATTCAATAATGTCAAAATGTAGCATTTTGACAATTTCAGATTGAAACATTTTGATTTTCAGTGCAGAATTACTTTTTGTTTCAATATCTTAGTTAATTTTTAATTTATGTTTTTAATAAAAGTTATAATTAAAACAACATTTCAACATTATTGAAACATTTTAATCAACCCAAACACATTTTCCCCCAGGTTGTTTGTTCATGAAAATTTTCAAGTTATTGACTTCCTATCCTAATTTGGGCTAAGAAAATTTTCCAAACTCTCAAAAAGTTCAAATGGGGAAAACTATTTCCTGCCTGCCCTACTAATGAGTTACTGTAGTGTTGGTTTTTTTTTAATTGTATACAAATCAAAGAAGTTTCACTCAAGTTTAATTGACTAGAAAAATACATGGAGAAATATTTCCCCTCCCACCCCCAGGTTAGGTTCCTAGAGTTGGAAACTACAACTTTAGGGCCATATGCTCTCTCTCTCTCAAATATATATATATGCACATATTCAAGAGGGCAAGCAGGCTTTGTGGACTGTGTAGCCTGGGGAGGTCCAGACCTTTTATTTATTGGAGGATAGAGGGCCCCACAAACTCAGCCAAGAACAGGGCTATAGCTTCAATCATTGTTCTATATTTCCTTTTGTTTTTGTTAGAGAATAAACAGCCCTGAGGAAAGGCACTATAAATGGAACTGGGCGTGGCTGATAAGATCCACCATTTTACAATATTTATATATAAATCTGTTCCAAACTTTTACCCTAGGTCACCTCTAATTTTACTTTCCCACAGATAACCTTCCCATTATTTACTTTTGATATCATATTTGAGCTCCCTGTTGTCCTGGTAAATACTTTGCAGAATAGTGTATTGTGGATTCATCCATTTTTTGGATTACTCACAGTGACTCTAGTATTTCAGCACAAATATATTTTAGTCAGGTATTGTTTTTCAAAGTTAGGAAAATCATCAGCATACTGTTAGGCAAGATAATTACTACAAGCCCATAAACAAGAATGAAGCTACTTTAATGAAGAAGAAAAAAAGGTTAATTTGAATCTGAGAAAGGGGCTAAACAAGCAACTGTGTTTCAGGAGGATGATTTTGTTAATTCCTCCGTCTGCCAGATATTCTCACTGATTTCTAACAATTTCTGTGGATATTCTCAGATACTAATGAAAGGGAACAGTTGGGTAGATATTTTGGCACTACTGTAGCACACAGGAAACCAATTAAATCTTTACCATAAGCTCTTCCCTAACTCTAAGAATTCTCTAAGACTTCTTTGGACAATAAAGGAATTTATATATAATTATTTCAGTGTCTATTTTTCTGAATATTTTTAAAAGAATGAACCTATCAAATTCTGCACTTTGATTTTCCATACTCTGTCTGTTTTGACTAGGGATAGGGTTTCTTTAGCTGTGCTTCTGGCAAATATAATCAGTGTTTAAGACATAGCATACAAGCATCTATTTATTCTACAGACTCCCTGAATATATAGACTTTTTAGAAGCAATCAGATAGCTTACTTACCAGTCTGTACCCACACAATGGTGTATTGAGCTGTCTGAAAACAGTGAACTGGGGTGAATGGGAGATTGAGGAAATATAGTCCATTTATAACTCTAGCCCATTTCAGTTAAATGTAGTCCCTACATTTGTAGACAAAATCGTTTGTCCCAAATACGACTGGTGGTTTGAATTCAGTCCAGACATGAGCCGGTGGGGTAGGGGATGGGAGTGAATTTCTGTGTGTTTGCATGGAGTCATAACAAGCTAAGCTATGTGGATGCTAATGCTGCATCCTGTTGATTCCTTCATTAATTCTGATCTTGTCCCAGCTGATGATAGCTGCAAACTTTTCCCACAGCAGGAACCCCAGTTAGGTGGTCACATTTTGGGGAAGTTTGTATTTTCCATGTGTAACGATGCTGGTTCTGGCGGGACCCAACTGAGAGTGCCAATTCAGGACAAATTGCTTAAAACAGGGCAGTTACAGCCCAAGGCTGGGGTTTTTCCACCTCTAAGGCAAACCCAACCAGCCAGACAAAGAGGACTTTGGTCTCACCCACTGGCTAACCACAAGTCATACAAGCAATTCCCTTAGACACTCCAGATTCCCAGTCTCACCACCAGTGCCACTCGTTATGGGGACAAATGGTTATGAAAACCAATACCCCAGTAAAAGAAAAAAGGTTCTCTCGATCCCAAAGAATCAAGCCCCAGACCCAGGTCAATATACAAATTAGATCTTACCCACAAATCACGCTGTTGCCAATCCTTTAGAATCTAAAATCTAAAGGTTTATTCATAAAAGGAAAAAAGATAGAGATGAGAGCTAGAATTGGTTAAATGGAATCAATTACATACAGTAATGGCAAAGTTCTTGGTTCAGGCTTGTAGCAGTGATAGAATAAACTGCAGGTTCAAATCAAGTCTCTGGAGTACATCCCCCGCTGGGATGGGTCATCAGTCCTTTGTGTAGAGCTTCTGTTTGTAGCAAAATCCCTCCAGAGGTAAGAAGCAGGATTGAAGACAAGATGGAGATGAGGCATCAGCCTTTTATAGTCTTTCCCAGGTGTAAGAACACCTCTTTGTTCTTACTGTGGAAAATTACAGCAAAATGGAGTTTGGAGTCACATGGGCAAGGCCCTGCATACTTTGCTGAGTTACAAGGCGTATCTGCCTTCTCTCAATGGGTCAATTGTGTCGCTGATGGTCCTTAATGGGCCATCAAGCAGGCTAGGCAGAGCTAACACCAACTTGTCTGGGACGTCTCCCAGAAGCACAGGATAAGTTTGAAATACAGACAGCATAGAGCCAATATTCATAACTTCAACTACAAAATTGATATACACATATAGACAGCATAATCATAACCAGCAAACCATAACCTTGTCTTAGACACCTCATTTGACCCCCTGTATACAAGATTTGGTGCCACTACGGGACTTTGGTTGCAACCATGTTCTATATGGTCCCAGTTCAAATCAATAACGTGACACCATGGCCACCTTGGTAGCCGACCAGCCCACTCCACTTCTACATGTGCTCTGCAGTCACCATATTTTTCCACCCCAGCAGCTTAGAATAACACCCTTCTTTGCCAGTTGGGCACCACAAGAACTGTTGCATCTTCCAAAATATGGAATGATAGCGAAGCCTTAGGTAGCCGGGCCAGCGACCTCCCCCAAACCGCAAGTTCTTCTGAAACTTATAGGGGAAAAAAGCAGCTGTGATTTTTAACTTACCATTGTGTCTTCATTTTCTTCATTGTGATTAACCCAGCTGTGTCCAGGGAGCTTCTGTGGTCTGAAGCACCCTCTGACATTATATTGATGTTCAGTTTTAGAAAGTAACATTTTATGTCCTTGAAATTCCACAAGAAATTCCAAAAATCCTGAACTGAGCTGTTTGAGACAATAATCTTCTGTGTCTTGTCCTATTGGACATATACAGGCTGCAGTACCGCTACAGCTCACTCACACTGCAGCAGAAGGCTGGGTCAACGTTCCTTCACAGTTCATTCCAAGAGGAAGTGTTTCTATGACGAACTTATGATTGAAGTTCTGGACAGGGCCAACAAGCAGGTCCAATACCAAAGACAGAGAGGCTATCAGCTAAAGTAAAGGCATGAAAAGAGACAAGCGGAAAGACTCAGGTTGAGGACAGTTTTGCAGTGCAGCAGCAGACCCTGGAACAGGAATGGCACTTAAGGAAGCATGGTAGAGCTCAGCAGAAAAAAAATGCACTAGCAATGCACTGGCACTAGAAATGCACTGGCACTAGAAAAGGTTCAGAGAATGGCAACTAAAATTATTAGGGGTTTGGAAAGGGTCCCATATGAGGAGAGATTAAAGAGGCTAGGACTTTTCAGCTTGTAAAAGAGGAGACTAAGGGGGGATATGATAGAGGTATATAAAATTATGAATCATGTGAAGAAAGTAGATAAGGAAAAGTTATTTACTTATTCCCATAATACAAGAACTAGGGGTCACCAAATGAAATTAATAGGCAGCAGGTTTAAAACAAATAAAAGGAAGTTCTTCTTCACACAGCGCACAGTCAACTTGTGGAACTCCTTGCCTGAGGAGGTTGTGAAGGCTAGGACTATAACAGCATTTAAAAGAGAACTGGATAAATTCATGGAGGTTAAGTCCATTAATGGCTATTAGCCAGGATGGGTAAGGAATGGTGTCCCTAGCCTCTGTTTGTCAGAGGGTGGAGATGGATGGCAGGAGAGAGATCACTTGATCATTACCTGTTAGGTTCACTCCCTCTGGGGCACCTGGCATTGGCCACTGTCGGTAGACAGGATACTGGGCTAGATGGACCTTTGGTCTGACCC